>JABSTQ010011557.1:0-600000 GCA_013358835.2 Ixodes persulcatus
GTGTCGCAAGCGAATCGCGACGCGTGTGGGACGTTTCACACTGGATTGCGTCGGGAGATACTGGACTTCATTGGCGCTCGCGGCGCTGCACTTGAGGCTTTATGCGGCGCCACGTGCTCAGGAGAGAAAAACAAGATGAACTACAAAACGATGCGGTAAAAACGCAGGCGTGTTTCGTGTTTTGCTGGTTCCTCACCATGTTTAATGACACTCTTTCAGTAAATGTTCGCTGCGTACAATCTAGATTCTATTCAAGTTGTGCTATTGTGGTTTAGCCAGTGGGAAGTTGGTGTTTCTCTAGCTGAAGTGTGTATGGGTGGCTGGAAAAGTTTCTCTTAAAACTTGAATCCCACACTTTGCAAAAAGCAAACGAATAAAAATGAAGCTTATTTGATCATTAAAGGGGCCATGAAACGACTTTTGGGTTGGGATGAATGATTTTAAATTGGGACTTTACTAATCGCATATCGTTTAGTTGGCCAAACGAAAGAGGCTAGAAAGTCAAAAGCCAGCTTTTCGGTACGAACATTTGAAAATATAGCGGACTATTGTGTACCTTGCCTTCGAAAGCTATCCGCCTTTTCACTATACACATCCGCGGTTCCAAAAGCGCGTCACCGGCGCCAAACTGACGTCAGCCGAGCCCAGCTCACGCATTGGACACGAGAACTGCGTCACTCGGACGTATGCGCTCGTCAACAATAAATCCGTCGACGAATATTCGGATTCGCGTTCGTGCCATGAGTGCCCTGACGGAATTTTATCGTCACTGGGAAGACAAGTTCTAATGGTGTGCATAAAAAGCACGGTGGAAGCTAGGAGTCATCGCACCGGTGCCGATCGAAGGAATGTCACGACCACGTGATTTCACAATTCGCATTTGAGTTGAGGACTAAAGCTAAGGAGGAAGAAGTAGGAAAATCGTTTCATGACCCCTTTAAGCCGCGGTCACACTGCTCATACATCAAAACGAAAAAAAGGGGTGTGTGCATGTCTATTAGCGGAGAGATGTTTTGGTGGCGCCCTCCTGTGGTTCCCCCTTGTGACGTCATTACCTTGCAAACAACAAGTTCGATGGTGTTTGTTATTAGCATGGTGGAAGCTTGAAATCATTGCGCTCTCAAAGGAACACTGCCAACACCGACAAAATTAAAGTTCTTTCATTGCTCTTATTTCCGTCGATGATAAATCCCCTTTCCGACGTCATAGTCAGCGTTCGGCCAATCGTGGAAGGCCGACCACAGCGACGCTTTCGGTCGCGCACGGGGCTAATACAGCCAAGAACTAAGTCTGCCTCAACGAGTGACTTGTCTCCCAGCTGTAGATGATAAATTTAACCAGTGCAGTACAACCGCTAGCCTGGGGTCTCTAACGTGCACCACGCAGTAGTGATACACGACCGCACGCCGGTACGATGCTCATCCAGATCGAAACGGGCAGGGGCGGGTATAGACCTTTTGCAAAATTTCCAAGCGCCAGGGAGCATGCTCCGAGTGTAGTTACACGCGCTGCACGTGCTGGCGTCAGCAGTAGTAGCTTTTCTAAAGCAAATGTCTAAAACAAATGGCATTTGCACGCGCGCTTGTCAACGCTTTATTTTGGTGTTTTACTTCGAATCTTTTATACGGGGAAGGCGAGCGCGTGTGGCGCGTGTCCATACATTCCCATCACTCTCCTTGATGCTTGGGTAATTTAGCAATAGGTCTATGGGAAGCGAGCATGCCGACCGCGTCGCGGCGGTCGCCTATTGTTTGCCGCATCAATTGTTGTGGCTTTCTTACTGCAGAATAGCTACCTTGGAAATTACAGCGCTAACCCGCTACAACGCACAACCAACACAGCGACTGGCAGAAGTTCCCCGATGCAACGGACCCGTTTGCCGCTAGGGGCGCCCTGGTCGGGGCTTGAATTAGATCCGCACCTTTTCTATGCCGGCCGCGTCGCGGCGGTCGCCTATTGTTTGCCGCATCAATTGTTGTGGCTTTCTTAGTGCGGAATAGCTACCTTGGAAATTACAGCGCTAACCCGCTACAACGCACAACCAACGCAGCGACTGGCAGAAGTTCCCCGATGCAATGGACCCGTTTGCCGCTAGGGGCGCCCTGGTCGGGGCCTGAATTAGATGTGCACGGTTCCTATTGAACCCAGGATCCCTGGGTTCCGCAGAGCGAGCTTTCGCTCCACGTGCTCCGAGCTTGTGTACGCTAGTCCACTTGGCCACCGATCCCCCCTCTTTGCTCAACACGTGATCGATCTCGACGAATAGCGGCGGGTTTAAATTAAATATAACGTTGGTACTGCGAAAACTGATCGGATTTCGCAAAATAAGGCCTTAGAAGCGTTGAATGGGACGCTACGAACTCCAAAACATCACTCCTATATGAATATCTCAAAGGGATGGCCGTACTTTTTGAAAAGAAGGGCACGATCAAGCGACGAAGTGACGTCCCGATTCTCTTCTCACAGTTGAGAATGAGGGGAAGCGGCCTCGTTTCTCTCCTCCTCGCTTCGGTTCACCTGCTGGAGCCTGGAGGGGAAGAAGGAAAAGGGGAGAGGGAATGAGAATCATGACGTCACATGTCTCGTCGGCCGTGTTCAATCGCGCACTATTTTCCAAAAATACGGCTACCCCTAAGAGATATTGCTGTAATAGTGATGTTTTCCGGTTTCGCTGCGTCCCGCCTATCGCCCCAACATTAATTTGTGAGCTCCAAATTTCGGTTCAGCATCGCTTCAAGAGAAAGTGCGTAATATTTCATTGAGGGCTGCTAATAAAATTGGTTGATCAAAGCTACTTCTTAAAAGGTTAAAACAGCGCAATAAAAAAATCGACGGACTGGATGAAGGAGGGCACAGACAGAGCGCCTAGTCCTCCTTCATCCAGCGCTCTGTCTGTGTCCTTCTTCACCCAGTCCGTAAGCTTCAACTTTATCAACAAAGCTACTTTTCTATTTTGTCTACCTCAATGCAGATTGCTCTGAGGTCTACTCACTATCCCTCAATCAGAGCTAATCACAGCTCGGCGTTCTTACGTCACCACAGCCCCTGCAAAACAAGCAGACAAATATGACCTGAAAACTTGGGGTGGCGACGAGTTTTCGTGTACAGTTTCTGTTCAGTTTTATTTTGTTTGCGCAAGCTTCGAACGCTAACAGTCACCCTACCGTGAAAGCTTTTTAGGGGCGAAGCTCCTTAGGGGCTAGCCATGTCCGTCCGCCGTCCGCCGTAGGCCCGGCGTCGGGTGCTCGTGCTTCTGCTCGTGAGATCACGTGCTCACGAGCACGTGAGCACATGCTCACGTGCTCGTGTAGGGCAAAACAAATTTGAAAAAAAAAAGATGAAAACATTTATGAAAAAAGAAAAAGAAGAAAAAAAAGAGTAGGGGGTTCTGAGATGCCATCCCATCTGTCTGCTTAAAAAAATAAAAAGAAGAAAACCACACATTCTCCTACTGACATGAATGAAAAGGCTCGGCATGCTGCGGCTCGGCGTCTACGCAGACAAGCACCACCAGAGCTTCGCCCCAAGCAACATCATTCACCACGTGGAGATGCGGTCAATTTTTTTTTTCTGCGGTCTCGACTGAATGCAGAATGGATCAGTAACGCCAGCAATAATCAAGTTGTGGCATAATAAACCACCACAAGGTGGGTGCCGTTCCTTTGCTACCTTTCTTGGCGGTAAGTGTTGCACTTACAAATGCGTTATGCAATGTTTTCACGTTTTGTTTGAAAAAAAAATGACTCCTTTTGAAAAAGTTGTTTTATTTCGAGTGATGCATATGGGAATCGCTGCTTTTTTTTAGTTATTTTCCTGACCTTTTAAAGCACAGTTTGTTTTTGAAACATGTCGTCGCAATAACAGTTATAACCACCAAAACAGATTGAGCACAAAGTGTATTAAAAACGGCAGCCGCAAAGCAGTGCAGAGGTCCCGATTCAGATAGACCAACGAATAGACTGCTACGGAGCGAGTGCTTAGGGAGATTCCAAAGCGCGGAACATTTCGGCAGGCCCTACTATGTTTCGTGCCCTGTAATCTTACACTCTTTAGCTAACGCGCAGTGGGGTATAATATAAATTATAAAGCAAATCGCAAAAAAAAAGCTCTTTGTTTTTTGTTGTTCTGTCTGGCTCTGATTACCTTTCTTATTCTTTTCAGGAGCTGCTTTCATTCGGGAAGACATACAATCCGATGCCTTTTTGCCTGGAGCTGTATAGTGTAGCACCCTGTCATACAACAGGTGATGCCACCCATTGAAAACCGTAAGTAAACACCCGATTAAAAGTCGCGGGTTAAAGGGGCACTGACAACCCAAAGGTCGTATTTTTTTTTATTGTCTAAAACGATGCAAGTTGTAGTCACAGACACGCAAAAAAAACCGCATCGCGAAAAAAAAAATTTCCCCGCGCGCGCGTGCGCCTTTTTATTTTTGGCGTTTAAATTTCCCGCGTTCACCTCCTCGCTTCTTTTGATCGGTGACGTCAAAAATCAGGAATTTTAGAAGCTTTGTAGGTGACATTTCTATAACATTTAATAACGGCAATCGTAAAACATGCTTTTTAACGCAATTGCGAGCGCCCTACGGCCCCTCTTTCTGAAATACCAGAAATCAGAGTTCGGTGTGATGTTGCTTCCTAGATTTGTACCCTCCCTCGGAAAACTTGGCGGCGTCGTCGGCGAGCAACACGGCGAGTGGGGAAAGAAACCGGTTCTTTCCCGCGCCGGCGTGATATCACCTCCATCTCGCTTGGGGTTGCCGTGGCAACGGCGGAGGTCTAAAAAAAAGTCGAGTCTCAGGAGACCGCAAAATTTGACTCGCTGTACTGGCGCGGATCGCGCGGGAACTTCAAATTCGGCATTTGGAAATTGTTTTTTTAATTCACAAATACTGAATTTTCAAGTTTCGAATTTTGAGGGTAATGTCCCGGCATCGTTTTTAATCGTTTCGGATAATAAAAAAAAATATGATTTTGACGTGTCAGTGCCCCTTTAACCCGCGAATCTCCAAATGCCGAGCGTATACCACGCGCATTGATGCGGCCGGAAAACTGTGGAGATCTACAGGAACCAGAATGCACCACGGCAGCGGAGGCGTCGCGCAAGTCCTGGTGAGATTGGTTTATTAATATTACTTGAGTATAACCAATTTTCACAGAATCTGCCCATCAGTTTTATGAGCAGCGAGAATTACGGAGTCGTTGACGTAAAATGATCTGGCATTAAAGGGGCGATGCAACGGTTTTTGTACTTTGCGCAAATACCGCTTAGAACGAATCCCTGACGTTAATGACGCGTGAAAGAAGCACCCGTTCGTTTTTAAGCACACGCAGTCGAAGTCGCAGAAAAAATTCAAGAAAAACGAGCAGCGTTCACCCCCTTTAAAGGGGCTGTGCAACGATATTTAATTGGAGTGTTTTTCACTTTACACAAGCTTACCGACACTAGTGGGACTCAAGGTTACTCGCGTGCAACGCCACTGGCCAAGAAACGCCTTTGTTGCAGTGTAATTTCAGAGACAAAAGCGATCATTTTCATTCAATCTCTCCTTTGCAAAATGTGATGACGTAACGTGGGGATCGCAGTAACCCATATGACGATATTTGAATGCTGTTCATAGATTGGACCCGAGCATTGCGTGGGCACTCGATTTGGGCTCGTGATAATTACTAGCTCGAGAAGCATTCGGGTAGTGGCCCGTGTCCAATCGCTGCAACGACAACAATAGCCGAGCCATAACAATGTCTGGAACTCAGCGCGTGTTCTGTGCTTTGCCAACCCGAGCGCGTGGCTATGATCAACATTGGCGGCATATAATCGGCTCCAGATCACGTGGCCGCTTGTTCTGGCTGCAAGTTGAGGGGGTGAACGCTGCTCGTTTTTCTTTAATTTTTTACTTGGACTTCTATTGCGGGGGGTGAAAAAGGAGCGCGTGTTTCATAGGTCATTAACGTCAGGGATCCGTTCTAAGCGGTATTTGCGCAAAGTACAAAAATTGTTGCATCGCCCCTTTAACTCGCAGCCGCAACAAGCGGCCGCGTGATCTGGAGTCGGTTATATGCCGCCAATGTTGATCATAGCCACGCGCTGGGGTTGGCAAAGCACAAGACACGCGCTGAGCTCCAGACATTGTTATGGTTCGGCTATTGTCGTCATTGCAGCCACTGGACACGGGTCACTACGCGAATGCTTCTCGGGCTATCGACTATCACGAGCCCAAATCGAGTGCGCACGCAAGGATCGGGTCCAATCTATGAGCCGCATTCAAATATCGTCACCGGGCTGTATACCGCCCAGCTACGTCATCAAGTTTTGCGAAGGAGAGATTAAATGAAACGCTCGCAACAAAGGAATTTTTTGGCCAGTGGTGTTGCGTAAGTATCCTTGAGTCCCACTAGTGCCAGTAAGCTCGTGTAAAGTGAAAAACCTTCCAATTGAATGTCGTTGCGGTGCCCCTTTAATAACAGGTTTCCAATTTTCTTTTTTTCTGGCAACCGGCTGCAGGCTTTTGTTTTCATGCCTTGAGCACAATTAATGGCTTGCGCCATGATGACCTCATGTTGCTGATTCATTTCCGTTCAAAACGTAGCCCTGCTTTCATAACGCATTTATGTCTATATGTTTTTGTTTTGCTTTGTGTTTTGTTTTAAGTTCAATTCCCAGCATGTTATCATGTCAATCACACGTACGACTATTCTGCTACAATAGGCTGCAAGCACGAGCTCATAGCTTAAGACCGCACCTCGGCTGCATGAACTTTCGCTCAGCACGGGAAACTACCAAAGATAAAGGTATGAGCTCGGGATTCTCGCCTTCAGAAAATATCACAATAAAGGTCTGTTCACACAGGCAGCGGAGCGATACAAGCATAGCTCTGTCTATCTATGCTGGAACGCAAACTAAATGATGTAGAAAACTACATCGGGCACTGAATGGCTATTCTCTCGGGTCACGTGACATGACGTTAAAATGTAGTTTTTCCCTATGCAGTCCGAGCTATGCTCGTAAAATGGTGCAGTTGGCGGTGACGTCAAAATGTCGTCACGATGCACTTTGACGATGCAGTTAACTGAGTGGTCGAGACGAAGCCGTAGATTGTTCTGCATCGTAAAAGATGGCGACCCTAACATATGCATCTCTACTGTTGGGTTCGCCAGCGGATCGAGTTTTTAGAGATCACCGGGATGCTTTTGAGACGAGCGATGCGAGGTTTGCGGGCGAATACCGGCTGACCAAAGGGGTGACTCGCTGGCTGTGCGACCAGCTTCGCGGAAAGCTCCAGCGGCGTCGCGAAGGGCCCCGTGTGTTGACGGCCGAACAACAAGTCCTCGCAGCTTTACGCTTCTACGCCGCTGGCGGCTTGCAGAGAACCGTCGGGAGCGACGAAAACATTGGTGTTCACCAGTGCTGTGAGTCGCGTACTTGTTGATGTCACCAACGCTATCGTCAATGGACCTCTTGGCGAATATGTGCTGCCACCTAGACACGCTAATCGGTTCGAGACTAGGTGACTGGAAAACAACGCGCGCCCAAGGCCTCTCCCACCCGTTTCACACCCAAAACGTCAGCTACATCCTGTTCACCCATTGAGGCGATGTGACCTAGATACGGCTACCCCAAGCTCACCTTTGTCCCCATCCTGCGTAATCTTCCGCCACCGAGGTCGACACAACGAAACCGCTCAAAGGCGAGAAATGCAAGATGGCGGATTGTTTGGAACTAGATACTCTCGAACCCAGGCGCATGAAATACTCTGCGCATGAGCACCGCGTATTTCTACAAAAGGTCCATTGCATCTGATCGAAGTGGCTGTGTTTCCAGCAAACTCAAGCAGAGAAGGCGCTCACAAAAAGAAAGATCTTCGAGCGATGCAAGTTCAGCGGCGTGATCGATAAATATTTTAAATACTCTTACACGATTAAGCACGATTGTGTTTTCGTTTGAGTGCATCCCATATAAGCGATTTGGCTGAGCGAAAAGCCAAGCAACGGTAACTGGCTTAAGTTGAGCTAGTTGTTCACACTTCAGGTAGAGAGAGAGAGTTATACTTTATTTTAAGGCAACTACTTCAGGTAAGGTCAGCTGAACTAGAATAAACATACGCTTTAAGAAAGGACCATACACACCGTGAGACTGACAATTTATTATTTTCTTTTTCCTCCTCTTCTACTACGAACCCCACTTGAGGGAAATATTCTCCTTTCTTCTTTTTTGCTTCCTACTTCACCGAAAATTTAACCTCCGAAGGAACATTTTTTTCTTTCTCGTGCAGCACGAGAGAATTTGCACTAACGCAGTCAAACAAAGTCGAAAATTTAAATTTGTCGTTAGTTGTTTATACAGCAGGAGGTTAGTCTGCCTGAACATGGCGGCATTGTTACCCACTGTAGATAAGCAATTTAGCTAGTGCAGTACGACTGCTAGCCTGGGGTTTTTAGCGTGCACCACGCAGTAGTGATACACGGCCGAGCAGCACACGCAATATCCAAATCCCGTGCTCGGGCGTGGCACACACGAGTATTCTAGTGGCCCTTCCATTCTGCTCGCGTTTTGATGGACCGGCCTTGGGCGTTCAGCTTGTCCACAATTCTGTCCCAGAACTCGCCCCGCTCAGGCTAGGTCAGAGGACTGTCAGTGGCGGCCCTCACTAAAACTTGGTTTTCTGTCAAAAAGTCGTTCAGAAGGCTAATCTGGCGGACCGACACGCGAGGATTTTACTTTCGCTTCTTCGTGTTGTCGGCCATGACTGCCTGCCTGCGCAACGTAAAGGGCTGCAGCTAATGCTAATTGTTTTTGTGTAACTTAAGTAAACTAAATATCTCATGTGACAAATTTCAACAAAAGATAGTTCAAATAAATTGCTCTGCACTATACGTTTCGGATGCTTAAGAGTATTGCTTTCTAGAACCCTTCACTGCCGAGTTTTGCGATTCTCCGAAATTCCCTGTTTGGAGAAGAAAGATGATGTTGTTTCAACTGAATCGCCACAGTTCGGCGACGTCACCGGACACGTCACGGTGCAGTTCTCTTACGATGTAGCAATTGCGATGTAGTTTGTTGGCGATGGAGATTGGGCTCCTCCCACCGGCGACGTCACGATGCAGTTTCTCCACCGCTTTTTCCAGCATAAACAGATTGACCTCGCGCTATGCGCGTGCTGACGGGACCATCCACCAGCTTTGTATCGCACCGTCAAAGCGGTTGCTCATTTATTTATATATTTATTCTGCTTACTAAGCAGAATAAATATATAAATAAATGAGCAACCGCTTTGACGGTGTGAGCACATGATGTGTATGTGAGCACATGATGTGCTCACATACAGCTCGAGGCCTTATTAGTGCGCACATATTACAAACAATGAAAGAACAGATACAGACAAAAACACAAGCTAGACGTGATCTAAAAAATATAAAAGGAAATATATAAAACTACGGCGGACAACGGAGAGCAACAGAGCACTAATGTTTGTCAAGCAGCCAACAATGCTCTTCTAAAACTTAAAAGGGGTGAAAACAGTTCAAAATCCATCCTATCGTGATTATAAAGGAGCTGAAGGCGTGTCATCGCGAGGACTGCACACCAACTTTCTGTGGGTAGAAAAGAAATGAAAATCTGATACGCTTTTGAGGAACACTGAAAGAAATCGCACTTAAAAGTAAAGGTGCATCAATTTTGGCTTTCACTATCTTATACAAAAAAGACGTCTCGCGCTAATCTTCTTTTCTGCAAGGGTACCAGGTCAAGCAGATTAAGTAAGTATTCATAATCAAAATAAATGCGCCTCCCAAACCCATCTATCGTAAACAATACGCACGAGACGACGCTGCACTTTTTCTAAAATACGTGATTGAGTCGATCCAATGGTGTTCCACACGACTGAGCAGAACTCAAGTTTAGACAAAAGAAGGGCGCGAAATAGATGAATCATGCTAGCGTAAGTACGAAACTTCCGTGTCATTCGGGAAATAACGCCTAGCACCTGATAAGAATCATTCACAACTTTCGAAACATGCTCAGTAAACGAAAGGCGGGAATCAAACAGCACTCCCAGATCACGAATAGTATCTGACCTTGCAATAGCTGAACCTAACATGATATACGAATACTCAATGCAGCTTGTCTTACGGAAAAAAGGAAACAACCTTGGTCTTACTGGGGTTAAGTAGCAAATTATTTTTCAAGCACCAGTTTTGAACTGCCTGAACATCATCTTGCATCGTTAGGCAGTCAGCAGTTGAATGAATTTCGCGATAAATCTTAACATCATCTGCAAACTGCAGCACCTTTGAATGCTGCACACTGTCTACCAAATCATTGATAAAAATGTTGAATAACAACGGCCCCACATTGGACCCTTGAGGCACTCCAGTATTTAAAACATATGGGGAAGAAAAACACCCTTCATACAGCACTCTGTTACGTCTTCCGCCAAGATAACTAGACAACCAACTGCAAAACGAGCTAGTCATGCCCAACGCTGAAAATTTGGCAAGTAACAAATTATGATCTATGAGATCAAAAGCTTTAGAGAAATCGAAATAAATAGCATCAACTTGTCCACGGGACGTGAACGTAGGTAGAGTGTGTTCCAAAAATGATACAAGGTTTGTTTCCACTGAACGCCCTTGACAAAAACCATGTTGGTTGAGGCATAGAGACGATTTAAAATGAAAATAGATATGCTTATACATTGTCTTTTCAAATACCTTAGAAAAAGAACAAAGAAGAGAAATTGGTCTATAGTTATTAACGCTGTCAGTGCACCCAGATTTATGTATAAGTACAACCACTGCATTCTTCCATCCTTGAGGAAATACATTGGCCTCTAAGGACATGCTAAAAACATGTAGCAACACAGGGGCAAAAATATCCCTGCATCCCTTTACAATGAAAGCAGGAATTCCGTCCTCACCGCATGACTTTTTTGGAGCGAGCTCATCTATTGAGGAAAGCACATCTTCAAGCGTAAGATTCGGAACTGCCAAGCTGCGGGAGGATTCAAGAGGAGCGTCGGTTGTAACAGTGCACGGAGTGATCAAGTTACCGACGGAAGAAAAAAACGTAGCAAAAAGATCACAGACATCGGACGGCTCAGATATATATCCAGAGTCGTCTTGCAATGCAATAGTTTTCGATCGACTAGTCGTCCTCATATACCTCGCGTAATTCCACAGAGCATTAGGATCGCGTTTTAAATTGCGTTCAACTGAATTTCGCCAGTTCTCCCGATCACGCCGTATCAACTTTTTGGCCGCAGAACGATACTCTTTAAACAGAGCCTGCCATTTCTTTATGCCGGTGTTCTTGTACTTTTTATACCTCGCTTTTTTACGCAACGCATCACGTAGCTCTCTGGAAAACCAAAAAGGATCGTTGCTAGTGCGACTACTTCTGCGTGGAATAAAATTATTCATGGCTGCAGTTACCATGTCTGTTAGAGTTTCAACTGCGCTATCGATATTGGAACATAGTTAAATAACGCTCCAGTCTACGTTGCAAAGGTGATTGTAAAGACCAAGATAATCCCCACGAGCATAGTTATACCCGAGAGACTGATTTCTGGCCGACGTCCGAGCAGGAAGTACGATAGAAAGGGTGAATGGTGGATGCCATTTATCGATAGAGACAAGAGGACAGTCAGCAGCCTCGAAAGTGATTGCTGATATGTTAGTCATGCACAAGTCAAGCGTATTTCCAGCCCCGTTTGTTGTAGTATTAAGCTGATAAAGCCCATTGACGTTCACAAACTCCATCGTTTCTTCGGCCCTAGCACGTGCCTCACTTGATGCAGCACTAATCGTGTTTGAATTCCAATCAACGCCAGGCACGTTAAAGTCACCAACGATCATCACATAATCGGTTGAAAAATCTACAGCACCGGAAATGTAGTTCAAAGTGCCTATGAATGATTGTGTGTCAGAATGAGGTGGAAAGTAATAATTTCCAATTATTAAGTTAGGCTGGCCCGATAAACTGATTTGCACCCAAACGCATTCATTTCCTTTTTGCAGATCAAACCTGCGGAAACATGATAACGACTTATGCACCGCCGTGAGTACCCCTCCTCCCAGAGTTTCCCGCGAACCAGTTGAATCCCTATCGCATCTGTAGCCATGAAAAGGTTGTAGTCGTTCCCACGAACGTTAATACATTTACAATGGTATTGACGCAGGCACGCACAGCAGTTAAGATACTGTTGATTCCAATAAAATGGATCAGAGCACAACGGACAGACGTCCTTCTTGGCAGCAATCTTGGCACCTTTGTGCGGAGCGCTGTCAGATACGTCATTCCCTTGTGGCGTCATTCCTCATGGCAGATGATAAGTAGCAGGCGACCCGTGAGCAGCGCTGCATCAGCACTTGGCTGCATGTGAGAACCGGCTTTCAACATAAAAAATGTTTTTTACACTGCTGCCATAAATATTAAAAAAAAAAAAAATGTTTGGAAATATTCTTTTTGTATGCACGTTTAGCTCCATTAATTCCCGATTTAATTGAGAAATGTGAATTACAGTGTACTTGCTCTCTTGTTTCGTCAAGAACTGCAGTACGTTGGGGGAGAGGGGGGGGGGTGGCGGTGATATGTCAGTTCTCGTTATCACATCACGTAAGGGCTCAAAATAGACCTAGAAACAAATCAAAGCTAAAGATGTCAATGCGAAAACTATTAGTTTACAAAAAGCAGAAAACACGAGGTCGCTTTTTTGTAAAATCTCTTTATCCCCCTCCCCTTACGTTGGCCCTTGACTTTTCGCGGTGGGGTAATCTGGCCCCCACACTCAAATGAGTTTGAGTCCTCTGGGGCCCTAATCTTCAAGGCGCGACCAAGCGGTACCGCGGGACCGGGACATCGCCGCCTGCTGCGATTGGCCAGCTCCGCACCGGGGACCAATCGCAGCAGGTGGCGATGTCCTGGTCTCTCGGTCTCGCTTAGTCCCGCCGTGTAGATTAGGACCCCTGCACTACATAAACTTGCCAGACAAAGAGCCTGATTTCCTTTCGTGCAACTCGGTAACACTCGTTTTATTTTTGTTATTCAGAAGGTTTTATAAGCTCATGAAGTGGACAAATCGAAGCATTCCTAGCTTGAACTGTGGGTACTCACGAATCATAAACTCGAAAACCGAAGAGGGGAGGTTAAAAAAAAAAAAAAGGTACCGGTTACAAGTAATATTATTGCTTCCAAAAGCAATAAAATTACTCTTGAAATCACTAACAGAAGTAATCAAATGATAACAAAATTCCTTCAAAACGTAACCTATTAGAAGTAATTTGTTTAGTTGTAATTAGAATCGTACAAGTTTGAGTACGATAACGATCGCATAAACCTGTTGTCGCCAATGTTCGCAAAATTTGGCAAGATAGTTAAAAAATAAAAAAATGAATAGAAGAAGTTTTTTTTTTTTTTTTTTTTTTTTTTTTGCATCAGAAAGAGAAGTCATTGAATCGTCAGGTCTCTCTAGCTCACGTCTGCGTGCGTGCGCGCGTATACAGAGAAGGGGAAAGGAGGGGGTGCGTACGTGCGTACATCTGGGTATGTGAGAGTGTATGTACGCCTGCGATGGTTTTTCTTAGTGCACGACGCGTCCTCGATTGTACTCTTTCTTCCGAAGAACTCCTCAGACGTCTCCCACGGGCTATCGCTTTCAAGATGCCCGGGAGGGGTTCTCAGAAACTGATATTCCACAGAATCGTATGCGGCATCGTGCGATCGAGGCAACTCTTTCCTCCTTCATTCATGCGAACGGACGTCCACCAAACACTTGGGACAGCTTTTGAAGAAGGAAAAGTCCAGTGCCCAAGCGGTTATGTAGGAAGGCTTGATTAGCGAAAGAAACCGAAGAGCCGCGCGCTTTATGGTGCTGCAAGGCCAAGGCCACAGATGCAAATATGTGTCAGACAAGTAAATTCACAGTCAGGAGCTCCATGTTCACGCGCATGACGCGCGTGAGCGTGGACTGCACCCAAGGGGAGTGGGAGTGGGAGCTACCCATCTTAGTTAAATCGCGAATTCGGTGACGGGCGTCTGCCTTTGGTCGCTTGCAAATATGAATTATGGAATCTCCACATGCGCGAGGCCACCCGTCGGGGCTCACTTTTGTGACAGCTGAATGAGGCGTCCGTCCTCCGTCTGCCATGTTTTTCCATGAATATAGCTCATAAGTTTGTCGATGGCTATAATGATTGATGGCGTAACGTGTTGTAATAATTTTAAGGCGACGGAAATTTTATAGACCTTTTCAGCCTCCGTCGCTTGGGCGTTGCCATCTTGGAATCACGTGACGCGGCCGGCCGCCATAAGGTGGCTTCAACTCGTCGCTCCACTCTCCCCTCCGCGCCTTGCCGAAGGCGCTGCATTCGTGCTTCTCGTCGCTTTTCGCCGCGTTTCTCGCCTTATTGTAAATCGCTGCCTGGTGCTTACATTTACAACTTAATTGCATGCCATCATAATGTGCACGACGGCATCTACAGTTAATTTTGTAACATATTTGTACTATTTTAACCGCCAGCGTACCGGATACCTGTGAGAAGGGAGGAGGTACAGGAACCAGCGTCAGCCCTGGCGCATATTGAGCCCAACTATTTATGACAACCGAAGTGTGATCAGTGATAGTGGCGAAATATTCTTAATAAGTTTAGTGCAATGTTTATGTATAACCGCGCATTTAGTATCTTAAGGAATGTGATCAAAACACTGAGCGCATTAAGCTGTGTGTGTTTCCTGAAAGTCTCCTGCCTTGCCTTCATAACAAATTTAAAATAGTTGTTTTTGATTATATAGGATATATAAGATATATATAAGTAACGAACGTTTAACTCACATTTTATCTGATGCTCGGGATAATGGCAACGTCCACATCTGGCGATTTGATTGTTCACGACATTACACCTAAATCTGCTAGACTTTCTTTATTGTATTTGCAATCTAAACGTTTGCTTGATTTATTTATGAATTTAGAGAAACTGCACCATGTTCGGTCCCATATCTGCAGTCATTGAAGGGTGTTGACATTTTTTTTAACACGAACTTTAATTAATTTTCTTTAATTATTTTAACACAAAGACCCCTGTGAAAAAAAAAAAAAAAATTTGTCACAGGCAGCTTGTGAGTGCCTAGGGCTCACATTATGTTTTGCTGAAAAGAAGCCATCTATATAGAAATCACCCGATTTCCGCGTTGTTGATTCTAGATCGCATCAGTTTCAATGGAGATCATGAAGTCGTGCCTAGCATTCGACTTCAGCCATACGTATGGGAGATCACTTCTCTCGAACCCTTTAATTTTATTTGGCAAAGTTTATACAAAGACAACATTTCAAACTTCAATTGAGCGGCCTGTGACTTATATAATGTTCCAAGCACGTCGTAATCAAAATTAAGTACAACAAATAGGTCATCTTCTAACGCAAACTTTCTGAAATGCTGTTAATAAGTACTTTAGCAGGGTCAATAGCTAAAGGAATTTCCCATCCGACCTAGAACGGACTATCGAAATATTTCTCGAGCACTTAATTTTTTAAAGAAAAACAGCCCGAGACAATATCACTTATTTCTTAGACTATCTGCGTTATTATAGGATACATTTCAAGTCTCTAAAGTTCACAAAATGTTGGTGTCCGCGAAAATCAGACAGTGCGCAGTGAACTGGCTTCTTCATGTGTTTTTCGCGATTTAGGAGGTTTTTAATCAGGTTGTGGACCTGCATTGTTACTATACATCTCATTTTTATAGAAACTTGGGTCAGTGGGTACGGCCGTAGACGATTGGAATCCTCCTTGTGCATCATAGTCGTTTCGCCGCCGAATCTGATCGAAATGAACGACGAACATGACCCGATGCATCCTAAGGTGTCCGTAAAAAAGTCCTCGATTATGACCCGAAACCACTTCGTTGTTCTCAAATTGGCTCAGTACCACAGTTTTATCAGTTGTGTGCTATAATGGGCACATTTGTATCACGAAATTATGCAAAACTGACATAACACATAAACAGAGCCACGAGCGCGCTGAAACCGAAACAGATCGATGGGATGGATGGATGGATGGATGGATAGATGAATACGGCTGAGCCCTTTGGATCGGGCGGTAGCTTACGCCACCTAGCCATTTTGTCTTACCCTTTAAGATTAGAATATTTAAATGTGAAAACTATATGCACTCCGCACTGAAAAGAACGTGAGGCTATAAAACCCCCTTGTTATCAGTTAATAATAAAATGCCTAGTTTACTCTCGCTTTCTGCCATCATTCACTTAATCTTTGCTTGGTAATCTCTACTGTCTTGAAATCCCCTTTTCCTTCGCTGTCTCTAAACCCAATGACTTTATTAAATCTATGTTGTCTTCGGTATGCATAGGGTGAAGCCCTTTACAGTAGAGTATCAAGTGCTCAGCCGTCTCGTCCTCCTCTCCACAAGCAGCGCAAACTGTGTCCATTTCCTGGTACTTCGCTCTGTATGTTCTGGTTCGCAAAACACCTGTCCTTGCCTCAAACAACAATGAGCTTCCCCTAGAATTGTCATAAATGCTTTCTTTGGCAATAACTGTTTTGTTTAAAGCGGTACGGAAACAAAAATTGAAATATTCAAATTTCGTTCGGAAATGAGTCAAGCATGACGGATAATAACCGTAAATGATAATCGCACGTTTGTATTTTGAACGATTGGCTATATTTTTCGTTCCAAACGGTGCACTCGAGCAAGCGCTCGAAGAGAAGCGAACGGAGAGCGCGATGCGTCATGGGAAATCCGGCGCAAACAAAAACAGAAAGAAAAGATCCCCCGCATTCGTGACGTAGCAAGGCTGGCGGGGTTATGAGCTTTGCCCTTGGTGGCGTTGTCAGCGTTGTGGTGGTGCCAATAGCGTCAACGCGTTACAACCGAGCCGTTCGAAGTACCCGTGGGGTGACGAGCGTGTGGCTGGCCCAAGGAGCACGTAGCTTCCACAGCACTGCCAGCTTAGGGCTGAAAGGGGTGGGGAAAGCAACTTTTGTCCGA
The DNA here is from genome assembly GCA_013358835.2 of Ixodes persulcatus. Classification (NCBI taxonomy): domain Eukaryota; kingdom Metazoa; phylum Arthropoda; class Arachnida; order Ixodida; family Ixodidae; genus Ixodes; species Ixodes persulcatus. The sequence goes on from JABSTQ010011557.1 coordinate 17,000, forward strand.
GTTTTGAGCGACTGGCTAATCGTCTAGGGGGAGAATGGCTGTATCCGGGTGCACAAACGAGGGTCCGAGAGAGAGGGGAGTCCACCCTTTCCGTCTTCTTGGACTGTTTGGTTCAATGCGTGATTTGTGAGTTGAGCAGGAAAGCTGAGAAGGGAAATGTTGAAATGCCAAAGAGCGGCGCTGCTCCGAAGGAATCTGCTACGTCACGACTACGTAGCAAGTACCCCAACGTTGCTAGATTACCTCCCAAATAGGCTCCGCATGCATCCACCAGGTGCACATTGAAATATCGTTTATTTAGCTTTAAAATTAGTTTTCTTGTGCCTTTCAACGGAAGACTGGTGTTTTTGAGGTTAGGGTGCCACATGCAACACATTCAAGCTAGAAAAAGGAGTGCTGTAATTTCGTTTCCCTACCCCTCTTTCCAGAGCCTTCTCTGTCTGCATTCGCTCTAGCCACTGATCTCTTTCTGTGGCCTTAACTTTCTTCTTAACTGGGACCTGCTCTTCCGTAACCCCACCATAGCCTAAAAACTTTCCTCTTAATTTCCTAGTGCGCTGTCTCCATTTTGTGTCTATGCTCCTCATGTATAAATAGCTGAAAACCTTTCGTGCCCATTGCTCCCCATCCATTCGCCTCAACCGGTCCTCAAATTCTATCTTGCTCACAGCTTCCCTGCCCTCAAATGACGCCCATCCCATGTCTCCTTGTACTCCCTGGTTTGGTGTTTTGCAATGTGCCCCCAAAGCCAGCCTACCTACTCCACGCTGTTTTATTTCTAGTCTTGCACGCACTTCGGATTTCATGCATAGCACTGCGTTTCCAAAAGTCAAGCCAGGCACCATGACCCCTTTCCAAATTTCTCTCACCACCTCATACCTGTTGTAATTCCAAAGTGCTCTATTTTTCATTACAGCTGCATTTCTGTTGCCCTTACCTATTTTATACTTTTTATGCTCACTGAGATATTCTGCACCATCACATATCCATACTCCTAGATACTTGTATTTACTAGCTCTCTCAACTGTAATATTCTGTATCTTCAGTCTCTCAACATCATCATTGTTAAAAATCATGACTGCTGATTTTTCACTACTGAATTCTAAACCTAATTCCTCTCCTTCCCTATACCACAGATGCTCATTAATTCCTGCAAATCTATCCTGTTGTTAGCCATTAGTACGATATCATCCGCATACGTCAGTCCCGGTAAGGATTGCTGAATTGTTTGGCCTAGCTTACTGTACGAAAGGTCAAATCCAAGCCCACTCTTCCAATCCTCTCAGATACAACATGAACAACAAAGGCGATAACGGGCACCCCTGCCTAAGGCCTCGTCCTATCTCTATTTTCCCCGTTGCCTTTCCTTCTCATGTTATAATCACCTTATTATCTTTGTAAATGTTCCTTAATATTGCTGTTAGTCCTTCATCTAGGTTTAAGCTCTCCACAATGTCCCACAGAGTTTTTTGGTTCACATTGTCATATGCACCCTTGATATCCAGAAACGCCAGCCAGAGCTGTCTATTTTTTTTTTTTTGCGCTATTTCTGTACACTGTGTTAGAGAAAATACATTGTTCTCCAACCTTCTTTGTTTGCGAAACCCGTTCTGTAACTCGCCCAGTATGCCCTCGCAATCTACCCATTCCTCCAGTCTGTTCTTTATAATCTGCATTACCAACCTGTAAATAACTGCAGTGTCACGGTTCTGGAACGATAATTCCTAATATCAGACTTATCTTCCTTTCCCTTAAATATCATACTCATCCTACTAAGCCTCCATTCATCTGGAATATTTCCTTTTGTTATCATATTGCTCACTACCTCCCTTAGTTTTGCCTTAGATTTAGGACCCAAATTTTTCACCAGCTTGATTGGGATACCATCTGTGCCTGTCGACGTGCCACTAGGGAATCTTCGTTCCGCCTTTTCCCATTCTCTTTGTCCAAAATCCGCGATGTCAAAAGCTGAACTGATACTTCCTTCGGTTCTCCTATCTTCCAGATGTACCCATTCCCGAAATTTCTTCTCCATCACTACTTCTATATATCGTATCGCATCATCTCCCTCTAATTGATCTCCCTGATGCGAGAGTATGAACCTCTGTCTAGCTTGCGTCGTTTCACCGAGTGAGTTCAAGTGCTCCCAAAACTTCTTGGCTGCGTTTCTATCTTTCTTGCTTACATTACTCATCCATTCTTCATCCTTTCTCTGAATTTTCGCATTGATCAAACTGGATGCCCCTCGGCGACATGTTATAAAAGTGTCCCATCTTCTTTTTACTTCCGTTTCTGACTCCCCACTACGCTTGGAATGCCTGTGTTCTCTAGAGGCTTCCTGACGTTTTTTGTATCGCTTGCTTCACTTCTTTGTCCCACCAGCTTTTTGGTCTATGTCCTTGCTTCCCCTTTCGTTTACTCTGAACTTTGCCTAGTTCCAGAACAAAAAGCCCAGTTAGGCTCTCATAGGTCCAATCTGTATACCGTTGCCCTGAAACTGCTTCCTCTATACTTTCAGCAACTATTTCCAACTCTTTGTCGCTGCAGAAAGTGTGCGGCGAGTGCGCCAGCACCCTCTATCCGCCGGTCAGGTAACTACTGAGATGGGGGGTTGGGGGGGTTGTGTGGATATTTATACAGCGAGTAGTTGGTCTGCCATTTTTAAAGTTGCGACGAGTCACTCGCTGTAGATGAGCAATTTAGCCAGTGCAGTACGACTGCTAGCCTGGGGTCTTTAACGTGCACCACGCAGTATTGATACACGACCGCACGCCGGTATACGATGCTCATCCAGATCAAAACGGGCAGGGGAGGTCTAGAGCCAAACTAATAAGAAAATTAAAAATACGAACGACGGCAAACTGAGAATGTGTCCTTATGGTTTTTAGAGTGACCATTAAGAGCCTTTCATGCGATTTACATGGCAATATTATTAGGCCGAGAGAGACACAATCTTGTAATATCATTTATAACCATGGGGTTTACTAACTAGCAGTACGTTCAAAAGAAATAAAAGGCCTACAGTAAGTTGGCAAACTGCTAGTGTTGTTACGCAGTACAGACTAAAATTGAACTGACGAAAGAAAAAGCCTCTCCACAACAGAAGTCGCCACTATTTATTTCATTTAAATTAGGGACAAAACATCTTTTAAAATTACGCACGATTACCGGGGCTCTTTACATCAGCTGCTTATCTTGAGTTCTTTCTTTTTAGTTATTCTGAGGTTTAATATCTCAAGATGTATCGCTCAATCGAAGATCCCATTTTATATTTGGAACCGGGAACCCTGCGTGTCCGGGCGTCGATATGAATAGTTTTTCTTTTCTTTTTTTTAAAAAAAAAACACGGCTATTTTAAAATATGTGTGTTAACCAAAAAGTCTTGAGATGCCCCTTGCACTTTATGTATGTGCATTTATTTCTTTTTGACAAAAACCTTAAGACACGGATATCAAACAAGGTCGATTACTCGGCAAGTTCCGTAAAGCAACATTATCGCAAGTGCAAAAAAATTGATGCTTCTCGCTTTAAGACCCTAATTGAAAACATTTGTAGTTCAAAACATCAATCGTTACATCGATGTGTTCTTTTCAAAAGCGTACTACAGATGCCCTATTGTCTTTTCCTTGAATGTTTTTATTGCGCGTGCGCTTGCATGCACGACGAACACCAGCTCATTACGTGCCGACAATTTTCCCCCGAAAGCCATAATAACAGAAAGTACAGCAATCACGACAGCAGTCACAACAATAAAAGCGTTGCGTGTCGCTGGAGGCTATGCTTCTCTGATCCCGAAGCCGTTCATTTAGGTGCTCTTTTATCCGAACTCCACCCTACGATTCCGCAGCTTCTTTTGTTGACTCGTTTGCAGAACTGATGTGAATAACTCTCCGTCTTGCGAATCGCATTACAGTCTCAATCAATCATTTTCTAAAATTGTAGTATTAGGCGGGTTGTGGCTTACAAGCTGGACCTTAGCCAAGCGATTACATTCGCGCTATTTAGAGCTGCTTCAAACAAAGGTTAACAAAATTGCAAAGACAATGACAATGTTTTTTCGTCCAAAGTATCTTATAATGTGGGCCACCATTTTAGGTAGAGAAACCTTACCATACGTAACGTCATTAAGTGATAATACCACTGTTTCTCGGGCTTATCAGAGCTCTTCGGACTGAAGGCCTCAATCGACGAACCAGCACATGCCGCGGTCACGCACAGGGTCTAGATTGCGAGCTGATTCGCCAATTTCATATAGAACTTCGGTCTGATGGCTTTCGAAATGTCCGTGGAGCAGCTAGGGGTATAATTTTATAACTTTGCGTCTTGAAATATGATGGATAATTGACTAATCTGTGTTATAAGAGTTGTTTTGGTTAGTTAACCACAGTGACTACTTTCCACTTCGTATGAATTTAGAAGAAAAAAAATTCCCCAGTTTCTATAAAAGAGTCTTGAAGCTTTTCTTCAGTGCCATTCTATGTTTAAGATTGTTCCTTTCTATCGCATGAAACTTAACCCTAAAATTAGTTCTTCGATTTTGTCGCCATTCAAATACTCGAGGTAACACTTGAAGCGCGTTCCACCTATAAGGCGAAATTATTTTGTTTTCCTTCACTGAACACCATTTAGACTTTGTTTCTAAAGCATGTATTACTAAGACGTGCATGTAATTTTGTGCTACACGTGTCAACTGTTACATAACGCACCGAAGAAAGTCAGGCATAATTTTAACACCTGAGTTTGCAAAAAAGTTCTTTAAAGGGGCCCTGCAATCATATTTAAGCGTCTACCTTTTTTGCGGTTTCTACGTCTCTTGGGGTTCGGGCAAGCCAGCGGGCACGGAAAGAGTGACTAAATATCGGTGCGTCATATTTTAACCGGACGACGCGAAAACCTCCTCCACCTTGGGGGGCGACCCGCGGTGCCGAAAGCGCGCAATATGTGACGACATCGTGACGTTTTAGGTCCTGGCCTTTCTACTGGTCAGAGCGACAAAAGCTTCTTTTCAGTCGAAATAGAAAATATAAGTGGTGCGAGCCGTTTCAATTATTTATAAAAGTAGTTTTTTCTTTTTTCAGTATTTTAGATCAGAAAAGAAACAAATACAGTTTATAAAGTACGGAAACAAGAAATGACCCGTGGATATACCCGCCACCAAGCGGTGGAAAAGGCGGCGCATACTAGAAAGTTGTAGTGGGATCAGGCTCCGACGAGCGGCGAGCGTAGAAAGGTCCCGGATGTACGCGGCGGCGCTGCAGTCGAAGATCCAACCGGTTCCGGGCGTTCCGAAGGCCTTCGACGAGCAGCTTGGGCTTGCGGTTTGGCCCTTTGGCGGTATGACAGCGCGAAGTGGCTCCCGTTCTGAACTCATCTTTACCCCGTAATTGCTGTCGTATGGGGCCAATGAAGTGTCATGCCGAATTGGTGTTTAATCGCGCAGCAGATGCAATGTAAGCCGCCCTGGCTGCCCGCTTCATACAGCCTAGCCAGAACATGCTTTAGTGACGCCCTCTCGAGCCGTCAACACGGAGTGCGGCAGCCGTGAGCGCTCGCTGAGCTCACTACCCCTCCTCTAGTTCACGGCCACTCAAGCAACCAAGGACGTCATGAAGGAGGTTATTTTTTGCTTGTTTTTGTAATTTTGATTTGCCTATAACTTTTAAAATAAAGCGAAATGCGAGCAAAGAAAAGTTTCATTAAAGGGATACTCCGGCGATTTATTGAGCTACCTCAACTAACTTTATTTTCTTACTCTCCGGCCTTTACCCTTTCCGGTATGCTATTTAGTATCACGAAATTCATAACAGTTATTGCGAAATCGGCAAATGAAAATGATGCAAAAAGCAACATTCAAATATACCCGCACTTTTCAGTGCCGTGACGTCAGTGGCGGGCAGGCTTGCCAGTCGAGCAAGAAGTCTCAAAAATAGAATATGCCAGTCATTTGTTCCGTGCAGGTGCGGGGGTACTGGAGCGAGCTTCCAAAGCATTCATTTGACACCATGAAACTGCTTCCAATCAGTTGGGAACAAATTCTACAGTCCAAAGAGTCAACCCATGCCTTCCACTGACGTCACTTTTTCGTTGTTGCCAGGAGAGACATTCAGTTTGAAAAACACGGTGAGGACCAAAATTGTAAATTCAATAACTTCGTGAAAAAAAATTATTTTAACCTAATATTTGGGATACTGTTTTAGCGATGTTGTTTTGCGAGTGTAGCAAAATTTCAAGCAAATCGGGGACTGTGAATAAATCGCCGGAGTACCCCTTTAAGTTACTACGTTCAGTGCGCCCAGGTTCGGTGCAAATTAAAAACCAGTAAAAAGTCCTTCCAGGGCCCCTTTCAGCTCAGGTCGCCCCACCACTTTGAGTTAAATGCTCGTTCACAAAGTTGCGTTCGAGTGCGACTGCAACAACTTGCGTCTGGTCAAGACTTTGCGTCCAGCTGTTGCTATGGCGACCTTTACGACGAGTCAATGGGGAGGCGCTGTGCTGCACGACGCAACGCAGCGCAACGCGATCGACGCAACCGTGTCAACGAACAAGAAGCAGCGTTAAGCTCCTCAACTCGTGGTAACGACAAGCGGTCACGTGCTCCTGAAAGCACGTAAGTTTTTGTAGCCGCCAAAAACCGCCTGTGAGGCAAATTGCAAGCTCATTCTCACGGTTGCCTAGGGCATGCATGTCCACCGAGATTTTTGATTTTCAACTATAGGCAACCCGGGGTGCCTATAGTTGAAACTAAAGTAACGTGCCCGTAGAAACTGATGTTCTGCTAAAATGATAAAACATATAATTAGCCAATGGACCTCTTGGCGAATATGTGCTGCCACCTAGACACGCGAATCGGTTCGAGACTAGGTGACTGGAAAACAACGCGCGCCCAAGGCCTCTCCCACCCGTTCCACGCCCAAAACGTCAGCTACATCCTGTTCACCCATTGAGGCGATGTGACCTATACACCTTTTTCACAAGGGCGCCGCCATCTTGAATCGTCGTCACTTCCAGTATGGGCGAAAACATTGTTTTGCCGTCGTCACGCCACTAGATTGCATATAGGAGAAAAGCGTAAACGTCACCCATTCTCGTTTTGTCTCCCCTCTATTCTTTTTACTATTTGCAGGTTGAAACGTTTTAATATTTTTTCGTCGCCCATACCGGATATGCCTACTTGGCGGTCGGGAGCGAGAGTAAGCGGAAAAGGTCTATAGATACGGCTCCCCCAAGCTCACCTTTGTCCCCATCGTGCGTAATCTTCCGCCCCGAGGTCGACACAACGAAACCGCTCGAAGGCGAGAAATGCAAGATGGCGGATTGTTTGGAACTAGATACTCTCGAACCCAGGCGCATGAAATACTCCGCGCATGCGCACCGCGTATTTCTACAAAAGGTCCCTATACGGGGACAATTTAGGGTATAGGTGCGTCGTACTGGCCGATGCTACTAGCTCGTCTCGCCTAGATGTAGGTGACGTCTTTCGCTTGCTCGTCGTGTTCTTTTTTCTTCGGCTGGGAGCCTTCGGGGGACCTATTAGCCCCGTGCGCGACCGAAAGCGTCGCTGTGGTCGGCCTTCCACGATTGGCCGAACGCTGACTATGACGTCGGAAAGGGGATTTTCATCGACGGAAATAAGAGGAATGAAAGAACTTTAATTTTGACGGTGTTGGCAGTGTTCCTTTGAGAGCGCAATGATTTCAAGCTTCCACCATGCTAATAACAAACACCATCGAACTTGTTGTTTGCCAGGTAATGACGTCACAAAGGGGAACCACAGGAGGGTGCCACCAAAACTTCTCGCCGCTAATACTTCGTTTCAGCTAAAGTCCAGACGCAGCGAATGCTACAAGCGCGACCATGTGGCCCTGAACAGTGCACTGCACGAGCGCGCGTGCTTGATAGGAACGCTGAAAGCCCGGAGCTCGCGCTTGTAGCATCGGCTGCGTCTGGATCCAAGCTGAAACGAAGTATAAGTTGCTTTTACTCGCCCCCCCCCCCTCCCCCCCGGATGCCTCGGGTGGTGTCGGATATCCCCGGTATGTGATAGACATATCTCCACACCGTTTCACTAAAAGTCCGACCGTAGCCCATGCTACAGTCCGATAACGCTAATAAAGCAGCACCAAAAGGGCATCGTCAAGGCGTTAGTTGTGCTTGTGGTCGCTAACTAAACAAATCATGCGCGCAAAAAAAAAAGAAAGCGCAGAATTGCGGTTGATTTACTGCGCCTGATTGGTTAAGACGGTAATAGCGAACCCAAGAAGGCGATGAGCGCCGTGACGATCCACTTTTCGCGCTGTTTAATTGGCTCCAATCGATCGCATCGGGCGCGATTTAAAGTGAAACGGTGTATACCCCCCGTTTCTGAAGTGTATACGAATTGCGTGGAAGAAGTTTTTATGCGAAAGCATTAATTGTCCCATGGAGCGAAGTTGGCGTTGTCTGTAACCGTATGTAGCAGCGAAATGGCAGCTAAAATTCCAATTGGTGCAGCGAAACGGCAGTTGAATTCCCATTAGCCAAAAGCAGAGCAATGCAAATGCTTCGTCATGGAAGCCGACGGAGCGCTGAAAGTCAAAGCGGACGCGCCTCAGAAATAAAAAAATTGCGGTGGCTTAGCTCGGCTATGCCAGGATATATAGGTAGCGTGAGCTTATGCGCACAAAATGAGGCGCTATCAAGCGGCTTCGGTGCAGCGTCAGACTTGGATACTGCGCAACGGAGGCGCACAGCTGGGCACGCGGCGGCGCCAGTGCGTCTGTCGCGGCTATGACGTCACTCCTCTGGAATGCGCAGACCGGCGAGGCGCGCGCGGTGGCGGCGGAGGGCGCGGCGGCGGCGGCTCCGGCGCGCCAGCTGTGCGCCGTGTGACGTCACTGCTCCTCGCGCTTGCGCAGACGGCTCTTTGACAGCCACGCGAAACTGCTCAACCTCGGCCAGTGTAGCTCACGCTACAAAAACAAAGAAAAAAACAGCAACCCAGATGCATCGTGATGGAAGCCGTGGAGCCGGCGGGGTTCGCCGCGCCTGCGCAGTGGGGGAGCGTGACGTCACCACCGGAGCGCGTGTGGCTCCATAGCAACGGTGTCATCGTTGCTAAGGAGCCAGCCGAACTGCTGGCGGTGCAGCGGGAGAGGTGGACGCCGGAGCGCCGTGTGCGAAAGGAAGACGTGGCGCGCTGCTTGTAGGAATGCGCTGCGTGTAGGAATGCTTTTGTATTCCTGCATGTGAGCAGTCTTAAATGTCCCACTGTAATTTTTATGCTCAGCCCAAAAGTGACTTGGAAGCACTAGAGTTGTGAGAGCGCTGATAAAAAATTGGCAGCGACCTTTACCTTCAAAGGTCCTATAATGCATGACATGAAGAAGCAACATCACCTATAGGGTTATTTAGGAGGTGTTGCTAGGAGAAGGTAGGGATGAGGAGAGAAAAGGAGAGGGAAGGGAGGAGGGGGGCGAAGTGGGGGAATCGGTGTGTCAAGCGACGTATATTTTCGCGCAGAATTTAGCGGGGAAGCTGAATGGTTGTATAGGTCACGTGATGTCAAGTGACGCGACGTCGGTTTATCCCGCTAAATTTAGCGGGGGAACTGGATTGATGTTTAGGACACAAGACGGGAATTTTCCCGCGAAATTGAGCGGGTAACTGAATTGGTGTATATGTCGCAGGACGTCAATTTATTTAATGTGGATAGGCAACACCACCTAGAATAACTAAAACCTCCGCATCGCCTCCTTTTGCTCCATGAAACGTCATCACAGTCGGATTATTGGCTCCGAGCGGGACCGATTGGAGCGCTGCGATCGCTCGAACGTGACGTAGAATGGGGGATCACGTGATAAGGCCAGCTATTCCGCCTTGCTTTGTTCGGGGTGTTCGGAAACCGTTTGCTCGGTACTTTCGCTTTTTTTTTCTGTGTTTGAAGCCTGATCAGTACACACGTGGATCGGCTTCAGCAGCTGTCGAGCCGGGGAGCAATGGTAAAATACTGTTTGGTGCAACAGTGCCGCAGTTACGCGACCGACCGAAACATCAGCTTCCACATCTACTCTAAGGAAAAGCAGCTGCGCACGGAGTGGCTTGTGAAACTGAGAATGGGCATATTAAACTCTAAGAGTTCAAGAGTGTGCAGCAAGCACTTTCGAGATCAAGACTTCGTGTATGCGGTTGGAGCTATGATGTTCGGTAAGGGTTCTGAAGTTATTTTAGTGAACCTCCAAAAAAGAGCGGGGGAGGGGGGGGGGGGATTTTGTTGGCGCATGTCTGAGATGGACGCTCTCTCGCATTTTGCTCGTAAGTGACAGACACGAAAAGTTTCCGCAGGGAGTGATGTCACGCATGCGTGCATCACATCATACTTCTATTCAGTTTTATCTCCAGCTCGTGCGGGTCCGAAGTGAGTGTAACGTTTGGAGAACCAATCCAATGAACGTGTAGCAATCTTTATCCAGCTTCTTGGTTCTGCAGAACACGTGTCCCGCTTCAAGAACTCTTTCGCCCTCGAGCAACAGCCGACTTGTTCCGTGGGCTTTGTCCACGAACGCATTGATGCTGCTTACAGGCAGCACAACTGAAAAGGGGTACACAGTTGTAACGGAGTGCCCGGTCAAATAGAAGTTATAAAAATTCGCTTACCTTCAACGGTAGGTCTTACTTCGTCAGCATTCATTCCGGTGCGCGAGACAGCCGCCGAAAACGACAACAAGTTGTTTGCAGCGACCGGTTCCCTGCTCGCCTGGAGCCGGCTCACCGGCTCTCCAGAGGCATCCGTAGGTTAGCCGATTTAGGGACTTGACGGGGTCGAGTAGCGAAACGAAAAGTTGGGTTAAAAGAAGCGTTAGACACCCGTAGTATTAAAAAAAAAGAGAAGACCGAGACATTCCACCCTTGACGCAGAGTACAGGTGGTGCCACGCCATGTTCTCAAGATTAATTGGGCCCGAATCCGACCTTCGACGCGCTGATTGAACACGAGCCCCGGCCGAACACTGACGCAGCATTCGTGCCCAATCTCAGGCCTCGATCGATCTGACTGTGATGACGGCGCGATCACGGTGAGGAGGCCTTCTGCTTATCTATGTGGTGTTTGTATAGGTCACGTGACGTCACTTTCTCCCCTAAATTTAGCGGAAATGCATGAACGGACGGACGGACGGACGGACAACGTTGCAGGCGCCATTTCTACTTTGCCACGCTTTCTGCCTGGCGTCCCATGCCCATCCTCATCAATCCTAGTGCACTGCCACGGTGCTTCAACTCAAACGCTCTGCGTATATGTGGACGCATTTCATTGTTCCGTTCTCTAGACCGCGCTCGCAGGGGTGATCAATGGCCCATATTGTCCACAGCTTAGATCAGGGGTGGCCAGGCTGACCAAGCCTAAGAGCCGCAAACAAAACCACGAAACTTCCAAGAGCCGTGGAGGGGGGGGGGGGGGGGGGGCAAATTTTTGTCCGGAGCAATAAACGAAACTCGAACTACTTTCAATCTACCCGAGTCAAAAGCAGCCCAACTGTACGTAAGGTAGCAGTAGCACAAGACTACCAAACCTCAACCTGTCTTTCAATTTAAAACGCGTTCATTTTTTGTTTGGGGGAAGTGCTCGTGTGACCAGGAGGGAGGCGGGGGAGGGGGGGGGGGGGGTGATAGGGGAGGGAACCGCGAGCCGCTCCTTAACATGCAAAGAGCCGCATGCGGCTCGCGAGCCGCAGCTTGTTAACCCCTGGCTTAGATCCAAGGGAGCCAAAGTTCAGGATGCACTCGGTTCAGTTTCTACCTCTGTCCGTTTCGACCTGGATGGGCATCGTAGCGGCGTGCGGTCATCAACTCGTGCGTGATGCCCGCTAAAAAAACCCAAGCGATCACTCCTACTGCACTACTTAAAGGGGCACTAAAGCGGTTTTTGGAGAAGCTACTTTTTGGTGCGATAGCGTTAAGGAAGTGTCAGTGAATAAGTATCTTCAGTTTTAGAAGGCAGAACCGCCTATTAATCACGCAGGAATAAAATACGTGCGGACTCTTTTCTGTACTTGCGAGGACTAATAAAATAATCGTATGTTTGAAAATTTTGGCGGCCTTTGTAAAGTTTCGCTAAAGAAACAATTTTCAGTTCATTTAAATATGTTGTGCATGATAATTTCACAAGACGTAAAATATTTCTAGTTTAGAATACGCGATACTGCAATTATCCTTTCACAAACAAGGGACTACGTTTTCTCCTTGCCTTCCTCCGCGGGGGGTGAATTTCCCGTTCCCTCGGGATCCGCGGAAGCGCGCGTATCATGAACTCTTTCCCTCCGGGTTTTCGGGAAGTGCGTTCGTGTCTGCCCGTCCTCCCGAGGCGAAATTCAACGTGGCGACATCGTTTGACATCACGTACCAGAGGCTACGCTGCGATGCCAAACGTTTGTTTGGTTACGACTTGCCGCAACCGCAATTCGAAGAACGCCCGAAAAGGTCTGCGTTTCGCCGTCCTGCCGAAAGATGAACCTCGGAAAAGCACGTGGTTACGTCGCGCCGGCCGCCAAGACGACACACAGAACTTGCCCATGACGCCCCGTTTCTGTCACGACCACTTCGACCAAAGTGAGTTCTTCTGCGCGGAGGACACGGGTCGTTCACAGCTTCGATGGAACGCGATGCCGACGCTTCTGCTTCCAGTCGAGGACGTGATCGAGGCATCTCCGCCGAAGCGCCAGAAAGTCGTGGTAAGTTAGTTTTCTTTTTTCGCGGCATAGCTTTTGTGGGGAGTTCCGAAAATCTTAGAAGCCACGTGTTCAAAACCAGTTGCAAGACGAATTGCGCGTGCACGCAAAGCTTATGAGCAGGAGCTGTCCACGTAAAGGGTTTTATTTGGACAGTGAACGAACACGGACATACCGATACCCACGAAAAGCGCAATCGATACGTAATGTATAATAATAGATGATCCCAGTGCCAGGAGTGTCGTCAAGATCAGTTATTTCCTGTTTTATGGAGGGTTAGTCTCAATATTTCGAACTCCGGAAGGTCGCAGCGTAATGTTTTCACAAGCAATAGTGTAATGTCGTTACTGTCGGTAATGTCGGCACCAGATGAAATAGAACAGAGGAGCGCGTGAGCGTCTTTTCACGGCAGTCTTTGGCGAAATAATGGTGGGTAGAATATATATGGCGTGCAAGTGCGTGTACTGTTCGCGCATATCTCATGCGTTTGTTTACAGCCGACATGTGCCCACGTGCTCTTGTTTGCCATCTGAGATGAACCAGTGGCACCTCGTACCTGGCTGCTTTGTTGACGTGTTTTTCTTGCCTATTCTCTAAGTTGCGCGTTGATTGGCACGTTGTTTATGCGTATTTATGTTTTCCCAGAAGCTCGTACAAACGCTCTCATACGCGAAAGGCGCATTTTTGTTCACTTGCACGCCGTATTCTGGTCCCGATAGTACATGTCGCGGCGTAGAAGTACGTGAAGCATTGCTTTACAGAAAGAAATATAAAGAAATGACCGGGTTACAAAAGTGTGGGAAATGTGAGACTATTTTCAATTCAGAAAATTGCCCCCTCCCCTTGCTTTGACTGCTTGCCAAGCCTGTACTATTGCAAACTGTTAGGAGTAGTGAAAATCATGTATGCAGAACATATCCCAAGAACTAGGCAGATCAGCATAATACCACTGTGTCACCATGAAATTCAATAAATCAATACTTATCTTGCTTCAAACAACTATTCCGCAGAGCAACGACACTGGTGCCACCAGTGGGTTACTACTACCTGCTAGCAGTCCTGAGCATCAGGACAATGGTGCTGTGGAGCTTGCCACAACAGGTCAAGGTGCTCGTAAGTACTTTCGTAAATCAGCGGGTATGTAGAGGTTACAAGTCTGTACTTTCTAATAGTAGCAGTGACAAACACCCTTGCAGTGGTAGCTGCTGCACCACCAGTAGCTGCACCACCAGCAGCTGTACCACCAGCGACAGCCATTGCCATGGAGGAGGCAGTTCCATCGAGTCCGCCAAGCCCTGGAGTCGGCAGCATCTCATCGGGGTCTGACCTGACGTACTCCCCAACTCGTGACGAAGATTTTGAGAGGTAAGCTATTCTTATTTACATTCCGTTTCGTTTCTAAATATTTTCTTGGTTCTACTGCAGCGATCAATACACACCAGGCCCACCAGAGGGGGAGCGACAGTTCCTGGTGTTCGAGAGCTGCCTGAGGGAGCTGTTCAGCACCTGCCAGGAGTGTTCAAGGCCCTGCAACACCACAATCACGCCCCTGGGCACACTGATCAAGGTGAAAAGCATCTGCCCCCTGAAGCACGAGCGGATATGGGACAGTCAGCCTCTTATGAACGGGAGGGCAGCTGGAAACATCCTGCTGTCCAGCCACCTGCTGTTCTCCGGATCAAGCGTCACAAGCACCTTGAGTATGCTGCGCCACATGAACGTGGAGGTCTTCAGCGATCAGACCTTCTACAAGTATCAGAAGAGCCTCCTGTTCCCTGCAATCGACGAAGTGAGCAATATTTCAAAGATATTTTTTTTATTTCTGTTTTTTTTTCTCTTTGTGGTGCTTAAATAGGTAGATCTAAAGGCAGGGAAGGGTGAAATCTTACATCCTAGAAACCCTGAGATCGGAACGATAAACAAAACGGACGAACACAACAAAATCGCAAACGCAGCTGAATTTTATTGATATCAACACACCAATAGACTTTCAGACAAATGAAAAAGATAAAGGGGGAAAAAAAGGCGAAAGGGAAAAAAAAAGAACTCAAACGCAAAACCAGACGACCAACGAGTTCGCCCCAGACAGCCCGAGCCTCTCCCCGGCCCCAACACTTTCGCAAAATGAGCCGACGTCCCGAACAACAACAACCCGAAGGTCGACACACTCGGCGACCTGTGTGTCTCGTGCCCTGTAATCTTACACTTTTTAGCTGACGTGCAGTAGGTGGATATAAATTATGAAGCAAATTGCGAAACAAATGGAAAAACGCTAATTTTCCTGCCGCTCTGTCCGGCTCTGTTTACCTTTCTTTGCCGTGCTGCTTTCTTTCGGGAAGACCTTCTCGAAAGAAAGCCACGCCGGTGCGCCACTGCGCCAGCCAGCTGGTGCTGTTATTGTAGCAGCGTGGCATACAACGGGTGAATCCACCCATTGAAAACCATGAGTAAACACCCGCCTAAACGTCTCGTGCTAACCCGAAAATTTCCAAACGCCGGGCGGGCGTACAATGCGCATTGATGCGGCCGGAAAACTGGGGACAACTACAGGTACCAGCATGCACCACGGCAGCGGTGGCGTCGCGCAACTCCTGGTGAGATCGGTCTATTGGGCTCTGCAAATAAGTCTCTGTGTGGCACGGCACTGTGTGGCACACCGCAGTTGGCTGCCTTGTAAATTGGGGCCGATTAGGGCGTAGAGATAGCCAATGTCTAAGCCTCTGCCGTGTCGTCTGCTACATGAGCAGCCTTGCTCTGGCGAAGTAATTTTTTCTCATGCGGGACACTTGCTGTGTGCCGGCTGGTTTACCTTTCTCAGAGGAATGAGCTGTGCAGAGCACTTGCAGATCAAAATTTCTAAGTATCATGTGACACCAGGGGTGTAAGAACAGTGCTTGCTTCACCGCAGAACAAGGCCGCTCTGCCGACACTGTAGCACACGACGCGGGGGAGGCTCGGCCTGTGGCTCTCCCTGAGCCTGCGCACTAATTTGCCCTAACTCGCACGGCGCTCACCTGAGTCTCTTTGCGGAGCGCCGGCCACGCAGTACCGTGTTCACCCTAAGAGTGGACGACCTTGTAGACCACTCATGTTTGTATATCTCCCCAAAGAGAAACTCGCATGACAAAGACATGGCCAATGTTTCCAAAACAACAATCTCATTTTATAACCTTCACAACATACATGATGGACTCGCATATCTTTAGTGCCTTTCAAATATCACATGGCACTAATGACACTTTGACAATCAACGAAGGAATCCATACTTCAACATTTCTAACATCACCTACAATCTGTGCTATTCTATGAAGCGGAGCTGTAAAAACGCTAACGCTACTACAGTAATCACAACAAGAAAACTCGTAATATGCAGCAAAGCTAACCATGGGTCCAGTAATGACCCTAGGCTCACCTCAACCATCAGAATCTCCCTTTTCCCAGACACGGGCAACGCCACACAAAGCCAGGCATGGGTGGGTACTAACCCACGGATTCCTCTTTGTCTGGCCCCTATCCTCCGGCCTGTCCGGCATGGGTGACCCTGGCCGGCATAGCCCAAGAGGGTCATTGGGGCACACAAACCCCTCCACCACGGTAAGGTGGGAATCCTCTTGGGGGGGGGAAGCAAGTAAAAAAATATTTGCAATGTGGCTATAACTTTTCTTATAATGTTTTTACTGACTTCTGTCTCCGTTTATTCTATTGTTACGCTGTCGTGCTATGAAAGTTTGATCCTAATTCCTTCATTTGTTTTCCTTTTGTTGTAGATACATCATGGCCCCTCTCTTGGAAGTTTGCACCAAAGAGGATAAACGAGCAGGGTTCCAGTTTTTGTAGTCTGAAGGTGTCGGTGTCGACACTTGATTCATAGACACTCCGTTGTGCGAGACACTGTTCCCGTATTGTGCCGAAAGTCTTTCATAGAGTTTGGCCCCCGATACACTTTCCCACGACAAAATCCGGTTCACTGCACATTGTTCCTCTTTGGTGCAAACTTCACCACAACAACGAGCAGCGATCCGGTTTTTGTGGTCAGAACGTGTACCAGGGGCCAAACTTCATCAAAGACTTTCGGCACAGTACGGGAACAATGTCTCGCACAACGGAGTGTCTACGAACCGAGTGTCCACACCTTCTGACAACAAAAACCGGATCCCTGCTTGTTTTTCCTCTGGTGCAAACTTCCAAGGGAGGGGCCATGATCTATTTGTAACAAAAGGAAAACAAATGAAGAATTATGGTCAAACTTTTATAGCAGGATCACAACAGCATAACAATAAAATAAACGAAGACAGAAGTCAGTAAAAATAATGTACAAAAAGTTATAGCCACATTGCAGATAATTTTTGACTTACCCTCGTATGTTTGAGCCCCCAGAGTGGCTTTCAGTTACTGTGCCGAAAGCCAGAATACGAAGTGTCGGGAAACCTGCCCCTGATGGCCTTCACCACACAGGATGGCAGTGGTCGCCTGTTGTGCTGGCCAAGGCGCCGCCACAGCCACAGGACGCACTGCCGGTAGGCGGCGTAGCGGTTGCGCCTGAAAGAATAACCACAATAATTTTCTGTAAGACGCAATACCACAACCTTTTAAAACTGCAGATTTTGGGCTCTACCAGCAGAGACAAAAAAAGTGCTGCAACGAGCCCTCGTGCCTCGAGCAGCAACCTATCTAAAATAACCCGAGGAGCAGAGCAAGTTCTAGATTGTGTCAATTATTCTTCCCACAAATTCAAGTGACATGTGTGAACATTATATTATGTTGCTAATTGAACCGCAGTAGTGTATACTCCATGTGCAAGAAAGTAGCAGCGGTTATGGGGCACAAGTGCAACCATTTTTCTGTTGTAGTTCTGCATCGTGTAGTAATGGGCCATAAACCATCACAAAGAACTGTTAGAAAAAGTCAATTCCAACAGACCAGATGATCAAAGACTAACATGCACAACAATATGCATGTCACAAACCCTCAAATGTGTGGCAGCACTGTTCATGCTGACTCGATTGAACTACTGCATCTCTGTGGCTAAGAACAATCTTATAACAGCCAGAATCGGAGAAAAACAAAAGCAGATGTTACAATAGCTTGAATTGCAGGAAAAGTTCAATGAGAACAATTAGTGCCCCCAAGAGTAGACGAGTTACCATGTTCAGGGCACAGTAAAGATTTGATCACATTCCGCCGTGATCACCATTTTTAACGACACAATTGCAAGCCCGTCGCTGCTACCGAGGAGAAAATGGATATACCAAAACTGCGAAGGCATCCCACAGGGAGCACGAGTAGCGCAGCAGTCAGAGGCGAAACTTGAGCGCACTACTCCAATGGGTTCACACCGATTCTAGCAGTGTACCCTGAACGTAGCGTTTATGCACGTTCTGCTGACGTTTGTTACGAAAGTGACGCCCGTTGGGTCCATAGCGTGAACGTAATATTAGTGATAAGTAGTGATGGCACAAATCACCGGAAATTCGGATTTGGAAATTTCTGAACTTCCCGCGATTAATATTCGGCAGATTCGGAGATTCGTCGATGGTTGCAGACGGCAGTGCGAAAATAGTCGTAAACCTCGCGAATGCGGTCAGTTGTGCTTTTCTTAGGTACTATTACTGCATATAACCAGATTTCGTCTTGTTTACTTTAACGTATGGTATGTTTTAAACTGTCATTCTAAACCCTGGCACGCGCCAAGGTCCAGCTGAGCTGATCAATGTGGTTGACGTGAGCCTCACCAATGCACGGTCTCGGTTTCTGTGCGGTTTCGCGGTGATCGGTAAAATGTAGCAAAATGCTGTGTATTATACATAATGTGGCGCAACGCATAAGAAATATATATTCAGGCAAGGAAATGATTCGTCTCCTTCTAGAGCTGCGTATGTCTGTACCTGTAAGGCACGAGAGCGAGATGAATGTTGCTCGTCACAACTTTGACCGCGTACCGGCACCGGTGGCGAAGAAAAACGTTGCACTGTCGTTTCTCTGTTCTCGGCAGCACGTTTTCTATACGTGAACTATATTTGATGAAAAAGAAACAACACAGGGGTGTCCAACGCAACTTCATTGTTTGTAAACAAACACTAACTAAATCGGGTAGCATTAACCAGGAGTTTCAGATTGTTTCCCGTGTTCCGATAGCAATACCTGAGTGGACACTCGTTGGAGATAATCGAAGCGAACATACTCACTTGTGTGGCATGTGCCACTATGACAGTAATTATGGGCACGAAATGTTTCTACCGAACAGCACGTATGGCATTAATCTCTTGCGGCGATGAAAACATGCGCTTGTATTTCTACGAGCGTGCACCAAACATGCCCATTTGGGTCGTAATTTGGAACCGAAACCAATTTTCCCCGCAATGTCTGGCTACCGTTCTCGACAAACATCCGAAATAATATAAACAAAGTGAAACATTTTATTTATTACTGTGACATTATATTACAACATTATTTTGTGCACTTTGTACAATTTAGTGAATTTAATACCACGAAAAGTTGAAACACTCAACATGATTTGGCAACCATGGCAACGCTCCGAATCTTTCCGAATCTTCAGATTCGGCTCCGATTGTCGATTCGGATAAAGATTCGTCCCATCACTATAGTGATAAACTAAACTGAGCCAACCAGGTCTCACGAACTTGTTCTGAAGCAAGACATACTGATGCAGCAATCGAGGTTTTGAACATTTAACTTTATGATGACCCACAACTTCACAAAGAAACACGGCACGAAACGCAAGTAAAACATGCGATGCAACCACTAATGCGACTTCACATTGAAAAGTAACGTGCGTAACGCTCACCAAACCTTTAGTAAAGTAGCTGTCTAACGTTTTACTGCTGGCGCCCGTTTGCAAGTTCACCGAACAGCAAATTACGGCGTTGAACTCACTCGTGCGCTGTTGTGCCCATTCCGTCCTGGCGGTAGTGGCGCATCATGAGGTAGGCGACCTCCAGCACCCCCGGATTCAAGCACACAGTCTCGAAATCCGGGTTGCTTGTTAGGCAGCCAGGTTGCCTCGACGCGGCGGCGGGGTACTCGCGGCAGCAGACGCACTCGTCAGCTGTCGGCATCTGCGCGCAGAATCCGCACTGGCACCTTTGAGAAAGAAAATAAAAAGAGAACAAGCGTAAATGACCCGTACAGCGGTAAAATAAACAGCGTATCACCCACCCAGTGTTGCCAACTTAGCTTTTTTCCCGCTAGATTTAGCCTTTTTTGGTGGTCGTCTAGCTGGCAAAAATATGGTCTAGCGGCTAGCGGGAAATTATAGCTTGTTTGTATAAAATCTAGTGAGTTTTCTAGCTTTTTTTTTTTATAGCTATTTTAAATACTTTTATTTAAAAATCTGGTACGAGTCGTGTTCCAAAAGTTACTCGGCCTCGCATTCCAGTGACCTCACCCGCTCCGAAAACATATCTACCCAACCTACCCGACCCACACTATCCGCCACTAGCGCAACACCACCTAGGCGGGACCTTTTCGCTTTGCCTTTGTTGCCACGTGATCTGATCCTCTGGAGTAACCCGAATCTCCTCGAGTGGGGCTGGTCGCTCACCTAGCCCGCTAGCAGCGAAAAAATGAGCGCAGCCTTTTCTGGCACCTGCGGCCTGTGCTGACTCGAGCACGGTGGAAAGTACAAGCAGTGCGGACCTAATCACAGCGTGAAAAAGTCTCAGATGGAGTAGATGAGCCAGATGTCGTAGCCGATGACATCGATGACATTCTTGAACTTTTCTAGATCTGCACATGTAGACATGTGAACACGAAGAAGACTGCTTGTGTATATCGTGTCATGAAAATGTAATAGCTGATGATTTATTTGCTTCGAAACCAGTGGGTGTGTGGTATTCTATGCAATGTAACCTCGTAATGAAAATAAAAAAAAAAGTTTTTTTTACCACATTTAATATCTAGCTTTTTTTACTCCAAATCTAGCCGTTTTCGGGCATGTGTCTAGCGGGAATTTCATCAAGGAGTTGGCAACACTGCACCCACCAGTCGGTGTTGCCAATCCGCCCCGTCTCGTCGAAGGCGCCGTCTTTGTCCTCGGACATGGCCGCCGGCTCGTCCTCAGAACCCGAACACGACTCCGAAGCGCTGCTGTCGTCCACATCGCACGTCGGAGTGGCGTCATAGGAAATCATCCCCAGATCGGCTGTCCGCCGAAGAATGTCAATATCTAGCGGCGTCAGGTCCTCGAGCGTACAGAGCTCCGCCATGATCGAAGCTCGAATGACGAAGAAGTTCGGCCGGTGCGGCTACCTCGGGATCACTGCGCGCGACGGAACGTCGTCCAACGCCATTGGCCCGAGATCCTTTTGATTAGCGTGCGAGGACCAATGAGAGTGGTTTCGTTTTCGGATGGATCCGAGGTTTGGCGGCGTTCAATTACATTTTTATTAAAGAAATAATCACCGCATGTCTATATTTTTTGGTTTTTAGGGGTACTTAGGGCGTCTAGATTCAGTTGTCATCATCAAAACACGAACTCAAAAACCGCTTTAGTGCCCCTTTAAGTTTGTCATCTACGGCGGAGACACCGGACGCCGATTGGCCTTTTGGGGCTGACGAACTTTCCGCTGTTTAAACAAACACACAAAGCGATTACTTATTGTCCAAAACAGTTTATTTTCTCTTTCTTTTGAACAAGGTAAGTTCATCCGTTGATATGTTCGCTCTAAGTTTTCATTACCTAGCCGCACCTCTGTAGTAGATCGCAGCGCGGCACGTTGGAAACCCGCTTTTGGCGTACCTTTTAAAGTGGGTGCAAAGCATTGGTGTACACGCTGTACTATATCTCGAGACAACTAAGGAAATTCAAGCTATTGTAGTCACTCACAGGAGAAAGGCGACGAGCGGGTGCTGGGGGCCCAGCGTCCGAAAGAGACGCTCTGCGATTCTAATCTTGAGAGTGGCTGTAGAGTGCTTCACCAAAACACATTGATTGCTGTCTGCCGTTTGTTTAGCCATTGCTTCACGCGAAATTCTCGCGCAATCGTACCTCCATTGATAGATGTCATTAGCGTCGGGTGGAGCGGGGTTTATAAAGGCGTGTCCATGTAACATGTCGCCAAAGCGCACAACTTCAACCGACCTGCAACCCTCACGTTTCTCGGGGAAAAGCCTTGCTGTGACGAAATCTTCAGCCTCCTGCAGTTGCGCCGGAATCCCGGATGAGTGCCGCCCAAACTTGAACCCCAAAAAGGCGTGGTCCCGAGAATCAGATTTAAGGTCTACGACGGAACTTTCCCAAGCGCCGTTAACAAATTACGCAAGAACTCATCGAGGTTTTCCAAGAAAACCTTCGTGCTGAGAGACAAATTTTTCTTAAATAAAACAACAATTAAAATGTAAAAAAAACAAACAAAAAAAAACGCATGTTTCACAAGCATCCCAAGTCATCATCCGGCCCGGGTCGGTTCATTTGCCGGCGTCATTAACCCCGCAGCGCGTTCATTGCAGCAACACCGTCGACCTAAACTCAACCTTTCACCCGGAGCTAACGAAGCCAAGACGACATCACCCACCGCACCGTGGCATCTCCACGCTTCAAACCGGATTCCGCACTGCAGTTAACAAAACAAATTCACCCAAGTCACAATGAAACGCGCTGGGAACGTGTTGACTGAGCAGACAGGCACAAGCGTGGAACCACGCGCCTGGGAGCTGCAGCGCCCTCTGCAAAAGATTTCGGAAAAAAAAAAAGAAAAAAAAAAGATAGCGTTGGCGAAACTCGAGCCGACGTGTATACGGAAGGCGCTGACAGACTTCTCTGCCCCTCGCCATTTGCCTTGACACTCTGACCGAGATCTTCGCGGTACGAATTTGAACGGTGCAAACGAACCGGTCGTCCCTTCGCCGGATCAAGACGCGGCTTAGCGCGCCGGAGAAGAACCGGGCCACGCAGAAAACTGTGGATGACTCATCTGCGCTACGCCGTTCGAAAATGGTGTAAGTAAAAAAAAAATAAAATAAAAAAAGTGTAAGCTGCTAGTTACAGAGCATCGTACGATTCGGAACCCCCTGACATAACGTTATTGATATAAAGCATTATATTCACTGACACGATGAGAACGGCAGGGCGAGTCGTCTGCTTCTTGCGCAGGGGTTGCGGTGACGTCAAAGGGTGCCGAGCTCTGATTGGCTTTGAGTAGAAGGATAGTGGGTAGACCTCAACCTACTATTTTTTTTTTTTTTTCAGTCAGCCTTTAAGAGCTTGGCGTTCTGACACCATCGCAACCCCTGTGCAAGAAGCATACGAATTTGCGCTCCGCATTAGATGCCCGGCTTAACACGAACTCGTTTCCTTTTGTCATGCTTTGACTGCGCATGCACTCTAACCTGACGCCGTAGTGTAATCGAAGGTAGGACGTTCGCGCTGGAGGAAGGACAACTGAAAGACCTCGCTGCTGTTCTCATCCTGCCAGTAACTATAATATTCTCAATTTATTCAAAAAGCGCGGCGTATATGTTCTGGCTTTAGAGACGCCTCAACAGCACCGCTTTTAAAGTGAACTATTTTTTGGTTAGGTGCTCAACATTTCGTGAAGCCTGAAAAGTGAAGCCTGAGAAACGTAGCCGCGAAGCTCAATGCTGATTGGTTAACGGGCGAGGTCACGTGACCAGAGGGGTAGGCGAGGAGAGGAGCACTGAGAAGAGGAGCTCGAGAATATGGAAGGCTCCGGAAGATGGCCAGGTTTATCAGAAACCCTGCATACGGGAAACTAAAAGTATCGTTAAACGTTGCCGATGTCAGAATGTTTCACGTATGCAACACACTTGTCTAGCAATTTGCCATAACTATTTCGTGATATGTTCTATACAAAATTCTAACAAATGTTTTCGTGATATGTTCTATACAAAGTTCTAATAAAAGTTTTTTTTTTTTTTTTTTGAGAATCGTATTGTAAACAGTCAGTAGACAATTTTCAGAAAGGTGCGCCATACAGTAGCTGCTGTGCCAATTATTGGAGTCAGCCGTCGTTTGGGCGCGTTCTCTGAGCATTGATGGGGCACGAGGACTGCTTCATACGTTCGGCGAGCATTCGAATCCAATCGCACGATTCGAACCCCAAAAAATTGGGACCGCCAATGTTGCTTGATGAGGTTGTCAGTGTGAGTTGCCAGTACCCACCTTTGCATAATTATTTTTCGACGCGGTCTCTCCGTCACGTGAGGTATTGCTGAGAGTAGAGTAAAGGTACAGGCAAGCTGGTGAATTGCAGACATAACGTAAGCTGATACACCGGAAGAAGGAAAAGGAGGACATGAAAAAGAGGACGACAAAGCACAAATCTCGAACACAGCTGAAGATTTATTTTAAAACCACACCCTTTTATAGGGGTACACCCGCAGTCACCGCCAAGAACCTTCACACCAAGTCACACCCCCAATTTGTCAACAAGGGCGAACAAAAGAACTGCCCTCGACGCTTCCACACTTGACAAGTTCCACCAAATGACCAACAAGTAATAAAAAAAGCGAAAGTTTTGTCTATTATGTTCTCGGAGCCATATCAATGATATTTATTTCAAATCAAATTCGCCAATTAGGCAAGCGATAAGGACTGCCCGTCGAAGCGTATAACGCGACGAAATGTCAATGGAGTCAAAACATTCAATAGTGGACGTTTTGATTCAACGGACATTTCGTCTCGTTGGACGTTTTGACCCGAGTGAATATTTTGAACCACTGAATTCTTTATTTTGTTATTCGTGTTGGTATGTTGAGAAATTCCGGCCGGTTGACAATTTGTCTTGCTGACACAGATTCAAACACTATGTACTCACAGGAATATTTTTTTTTTTATATTCTAACATGTGAAGACCCGTTCATGTTGAAACTGTCATCATCTGGTCACTCGGTAGAATCGAACTGGCTTTCGGCACTTTGGGCGAAAGTTAGTGAATTTAAACTAATAGGCGATGGAAAGGGATCAAAAACAAGATCTCAATCATGGTCTCCTCTCGTGTTCAAGCCGGCGCCCCACATTTTGCTCTTAGTTGCTCTTAGGCAATATTTGCATCCTATTGTGCGGTCTGGCTCGGCGCCGCAAAGCGAGGAAGGGAATATGCATGAAGCAAAGCTTATATACAAAAAGACACGATGTCATAATAGTGCGGTGATTGCACTAACGAGGCGATCTTCAAGGTTTGGTGGTTACAGAAAACAACAATTCAAAATTCGAGCCTGAAGTATGACGACGGCTCGCCGAGTGGCCGATGTGCAAGTTGGACGCAGCTATGTTGCAAACGGGCAAAATTGTGTCAGATATGAAAAGAAGTGCATCCAACGACCGGAAAATTTCACCCTGAAAAAAAATTAAACAAAATGTGATGTACTACGCGATGTGAGGTACTACACGATGTGAGGTACTACATAATGTTATGTACTACATGATGAAATGTACAGTAAACGATGTGATGTACTTCAAAGTTGTTATGTAATACACTGAAACGAAACATGGTGCATCACAGCCTGCTGGACAACTTTAACCGAGTGGACTTTTTGTCTTATTAAACGTTTTGATTAAATGTAAATTTTAAACATTCTTCCTTGCTAGACGTCAGTCGCACACCAAGGATTTTTCTCTGCTTGCCCTAGACATACTACATAGTTCGATCTGTGACGTCAGCCTAATAGCCTGTCGAAGTGTTTCTTATGTTGTTAAGTTATCACAAGTCACGGGATCAGGCATCCGTATATATTCAATGTCACCGGAACAAACGGGGACTATCATCGCCCCCCCCCCCCCCCCCCCCCCGAGTGCTATCGGACTGCTATCTGTTTAGTTGAAGGATCGTCCGGTCAGTGATTCATTCAGACTTTCTGATTGTTGTTAGAGCTACCTTTGTTCCCGCATGACAATGTGGTACTTTCTGCGACCGGAAATGTGGTTTTACTAAAGTACCTTGATACTTCTTTTACAAGCAACAACAACCAATACAAATGACAAAGCACATTCCGCTGTAACAAAATGGCGGCATTCAGTTTAAAACTCTGCTGTGCGCCGCCATTCGCTTCCTAAAACCTGCACCGTCACGCAGTCGGTGCTTCAAAGAATGTCACTGCTTGTAGGAAGCTCTTACCTATTGACTTTAGGTTCTAAAAGTGCGGAAGTACAACCCTTTGATGTGTACCAAGTTTCCTCCGACGGACAGTGTTGCTAAAGTAATCGAACAAAAATCAGTCAAGCGTTGTTCAAAAAACATGCAACCGAGTAAGACCGAGTGAGAAAAGACCGGTTTTTGAAGGGACACTGACAGGGTATTTATGCTCGGCGAGGTTTTTAGTTGTATATGACATATGAGAGCCCAACTACCCAGAACAGAATTTGCGGCTCGAAATTCGTTTTTTTTTTATTTCACCCGAAATCCGCTGATCGAGAACTGGCCTGTTTGAGTCGCGCTCACTCTCTTTTTTTTGTGGTCACGGGCCGTTTTCTAAAGTTTAGACACAACCACCAAATTTAATCAAAGCCGTGTGTAGAAACTACGTCAGGCGACTCCGATGTTTCGGATGTAATGTCTTTAATGACGCGCGCTCGCGACCATACCAGCGCTTGTTGCATGGCGATCATGCTGCGAGCTAAAAGAGAAAATAAAAAATGACCGCATCTCCACGCGGTGAATGATGTTGATTGGGGCGAAGCTCGGGTGGTGCTGATGATACTGATTTTGGTCATAGGTATTGCCGCTTGCTGTCGGCGTTGACGCTTTGCCGCCGCTTCCCGAGCTCTCAACTCCGGGTCCGCTTGGCCTTTTTGACGCTGTGCAGCAGCTTCTCGCGCCCTGGTCTCCGGAGCAGCTTGCTGTCTACGTAGACGCTGAGGCGCTGCATGCCGAGCTTTTCGGTCCTTTTCATTCATGGCAGTAGGAGAATGTGTGAATTTCTTGTTTTTCTTTTTTTTAAGCAGACAGATGGGATGGCATCTCAGAACCCCCTACTCTTTTTTTCTTCTTTTTCTTTTTTCATAATTTTTTTTCATCTTTTTGTTTCCAATTTTTTTTTTTTTTTTGCCCTACACGAGCACGTGAGCATGTGCTCACGTGCTCGTGAGCACGTGATCTCACGAGCAGAAGCACGAGCACCCGATGCCGACCTACGGCGGACGGCGGACGGACATACGGACATGGCTAGCCCCTAAGGAGCTTCGCCCCTAAAAAGAACAAAGTGTCTAGCACGGGGCCCCTACAGGGCTCCCCCCCCCCCCCCCCCCCCCCCCACCCTAGAAACGTGGCCTGCGGTCGGGAACTGGCTGCAGGTGATGGACTGAGAGGCAGGCCAAGTTGAACTGACCGTGGTAATAGGGCTGAGGCAGCGTCCGTCAACCGCTGAGGTGAAAGTGGGCTGGCGT
Source organism: Ixodes persulcatus (assembly GCA_013358835.2). Taxonomy (NCBI): domain Eukaryota; kingdom Metazoa; phylum Arthropoda; class Arachnida; order Ixodida; family Ixodidae; genus Ixodes; species Ixodes persulcatus. The sequence continues at coordinate 44,062 of JABSTQ010011557.1, forward strand.
CCGGCAGACTGCAGGCAAAGGGGATCGACTGCGTGCTATGCTCCTGTTGTTGCCTCCAGCGGAAACAGTGGGCACTCGCCTGTGGCTCGAAGTAAACCTCAGACTCGCAGAATGATGCGAACAACTGTGGGGTCGCTGCAGGTACATTCCTCAGAGTCGCGGTGTTTAGCTGACAAGCGACGCTGATGTTCTACGACTCAACAGCCGCACTTCCCTTGACGGTCAACGACGCGCCGTAGCCGGTGGCAGAGCAGTGACAGCAGAGGCGAAGATAGAGCTGCAGGCCAGCGTGCCGAGCCGGCAGGGACGAGCGAAGTGGATGCGTCCCGACGTGCCATCGGCAGACGCAATGGGAGATGAGGTGATGCAGGCCGCAGGGGCGGAGGCCAAACTTGAGGAAGACGCTACTGACCTCCGCACCCTCGTCCGAAGCCGCATCGTTGTAGTGTCCCAGGTCGCGGAGAACATTAACCTGGATGACAGATTCTCGGAGCAAATCACATCTGGGCAGTGCCGTCACGAGGGTCAGCGGAACCCGGAGCGGTAGCCCACCGCGACCCCCCCCCCCCCCCCCCCCCCCGTTCTCGCGTGGCCCGCCGCGACTCCCCCCCGCCCACCTCCTCGCTCGCTCTCGCGTGGCCCGTCGCGACTCCTCGCCCCCCCCCCCCCCCCCGTTCTCGTGGCCCGCCGCGACATCCCCCTGAGCGCTGCACCCGGGGTGATCCGCCCCCCCCCCCCCCCCCCTGTGACGCCACTGCGTCTGGGTCACCATTTTTGTATAAAAAACGTCAGGCGACTCCAATGTCTGGGATGGAATGTCTTTAATCACGGGCGCTCGCGACCACACCAGTGTTTGTGCATGGCAATGGTGCTGCGAGCTAAAAGAGAAAATAAAAAAGAACTAAGTGTCTAGCACAGGGCCCCTACACCGTGGTTCATTGAAAACGCACACTCAATATTAAAAATATATATATATATATATGAAACTCATTTTTTGTGGCTTCTAAAAAGCGGCAAATACGTTGATTTAAAAAAAAAATGAAAAGTTGAACAGAGAACCGGAAGCATTCTGTGCGTTCGCTGCGTAATTCTCAACATGGCGTCGTTTCGCGTATCGCGGTTGATCGTGGGGCTCGCGAACTGGACGGCGATGGCAGCGGATGTCGGGCGTGGCACCTCTACTTCAGAACTGTCGTTCGCGGTACCGGCGAATTCTGTCTTCTTTTGAAAGAGAAATTTCGGACCGATCAAAAGAATTGGTATTCATCCCATACGGCACGCACGACCAGCAAGCCGATTTGCACGAAGACGCCGCCGAGCCGTCGCCCCTTCTCGGGGCTGAAGACATCGCTCGCGCAAACGTCAAGCACGAAGTGCGTATTTCGAGTTGAATATGCACAGGTACGATTTCTTTACTAGGTGCGAATGTGGCCAGTGTGTGGTGGTACCCGAATTAGAGCCGGGAGTGCCTTTACTGGAGCGAAATCGGAAGCAAACTTTCCGACCACACAGGCGACCGGCTCCGTTATTTCGAAGAATTTCCTCAGTAGCTCAGTGGTGAGATGCCCGCTTCGCAGGCAGCGGACACGCAGCGGTCACAGGTTCGATGCCGAGTGTGGGCGTACCGCTATTTTTGTCTTGTCAAACATGTTGCGATATTTACGTTTCTTTTTAACAATTATCACTGAAAAAAAGCAAATGTGGACGAAGCGTCGCTGAACTAAATGGCATGGGACTCCCTCTTTCACACCCGCGAACTCAATGTAGTCTCTTTGCACAAAATGCAGGGAGCACATAAATCGGGCATCGTCCGCTTTCCGAGGTGCTCGATACTGTTCTCCCGGAATTGCAGCCAGCCACTGGTCCCGATCCCGTTGATCTTTCGGTAATTTGTGCAGACTCTACCGCACAGTGCCACTTTAGGATGCAGAACCTGTGAGGCAGCTCTTCACGCAACATCTTCAATGTACAAAACAACTCATCTTGAGGGGCAGAACAGCGAGCGGAACAAGCATAACTGCAAAGCAATCGCACAGCGAACGGTACCCGCGTCCACGTGACTTCCGGCTCTCTCCTCCTCTATATTTCTCCGACCACCGTGTGCAGGTTTCGGTTTCGGGTTCGAGCAGTTGCGTTTCTTGGCTTTATTAAAAATATACGTGACTCTGTAGCAAAATATGAATTGGGTAGTCCTCTGACACCATACTGAATCGCCTGGCAAAAAATGAAAACTTGTCTAAGGGTTGTTAGTGTTCCTTTAAGCCTTTTCCGATGGCGTATGATCTGATGCGCTGCTGCGGAGCAGGTCCTAAGCATTCGCAGGATGCTTAAAAACCGGTCTCGTCTCAGCTCGTCCCACTCGGTTGCAAGAGTGTGAACGAGCCTTTACACTTTAGACACAAACTTAACTTTTCCACCATGCGTCGTACGACTTCGAGAGAATCTCGAACAGCGTTTCTATACGGCGTGCAAGTTCGTCTGATCCTTGCGCACCTCGTGAGTTTGTTTTCCCGCCAAATGCGCCCATATAATTTTGTTTACCCCCCCCCCCCCCCACACCTTCCCCGTTTCAACCAATGAGGACACGCGCTTGGCTGCCCCGTCATCGCGCATTCCCTAGCTGCGTGTTCGCTCTATGGCCCTTTGATTGACGTGCCCATCCCTGCGTTCCCATGCGCCAAAGTTGCATTTTGACACACTTGCTCGCCGTATAATAATAAATTAACTTTGCTTTTATAAAAGCCAAAGATACCCATGCATGTGACAGTATCCTATTTCTCTTCCATACCGATTCTGTTTCAGAACATCTTTCACGCATTTCAGCAAAGGCGAGGAAAAACCAAAAAGCCGTTAATTTCGATATTGTAACCGAATGAAGACAATAAAAACTTTACACGGCAATTGTTTCCTTGGTTTAGTCATCTTCTTCTCTTGTTTTGACGCGGGCTTTTCTTACGATTGTTTTTCTTTCATCCATTCTGGCGGAGAGCGAAGAACACTAAGATTACGGTGCCTAGGAAATGCTCCATATTCAGGTGTACAGCGTCCAATGGCACAGCCAGTCCTGTGCTGGGAGTACCGCGCGTCGCTGCGCACCTCTCGAAGGTCACATGACACACACACACACATGGCAGTGGATCGACTTCGATGGCTTGAAGCGTTATCTGAAGTCCATCGTTAGCCGAAACGGAATACACGTGCGCTGGCATGATGCCTACTCCGGACGTTGCAGGAAATCAGCCCATGAACTGAAGACGTGGCGAACACGTGGATCATGGTGCTCACGTGGATTAGAGAGCGACCAACCTACAAAATGGCTAAACTATATATAAAAATAATATCGGCAGCGACCTTTATTTTCAAGGTCCCAAAACGCATAAAATACAGTCTTTAACTTGGAATCGTTCAAAATTGTTTAGAAGTCCATTAAACCGCCCTTTCGGGGTGTGAAGAACCACCTTCATTTTTTTTTATCAATTTCCACGCTACACGGAGCGGAGAGGGAAACTAAGTGCATAGTTCACGCAACGTCGATTTCCCCGATATTTACCGGGGAAACTTACCGTAATATCCCGAGAGATAGCCCACCAAAAAACTGTTGAAAATATGGAGTACGATAACTTTCAGTGTGCAATCAAAAAAAGGTAGAAAAAATGCTAGTTTTGGATTTTCTTACATGCGAAACTTGTGATTGCAAAGAGGGGCGATGAAGCAAAGGCGACTGTCCTTAACAGTCGGCAATGTTCGCTCATAGGTGGTTCCCGTTTTGACCCATTCCCAATTCAACCTTCCCGTTTGTACCTTCCCATTTCGACCCGGCTCAAAACGACCTTCTCGTTTCATTCTTTCCCATTTCGCCCTATCCCGAAACAACCTTCCCGCTTCAGCCATCGTTTGTTATCAGTTGAGTCGGTTCGTTTGTATTGTTCGTTAACAGTTGATTAGGTTCAAGTGTCCAATGTCTGTCCTCCTTGTAGACCTCACTTCTCCCTCTCCTGAAACCACCTTGGAGACATGACACCGTAAGATAAACACGGTGTCAGGGAGGGCTCACCCGAACATTTACAGTTTCATTGATTTGATCAAACGGGATGAGGCTTTGACAAGTGTATCTTTGCAGCAGCTTGCAAATAGTGGTGCCGTGCGGGCCAGGGAGCACAAGTGGGTCAGCAAGGACTGCGAACTATGAGAACAGGAGTGTCGCCTTCCTGATGGCACGATTTCCCTGTTCGAGTTTCTGAACAAGGCAGAAGCATTTTCTAATCTATTTTCTGATCTATGATGTTTTCCTGTGTGCGCGAGTGTTCAGTGTTTGAAATTGTAAAATAAAATAAAGTCGCAATCATATGACTGTCACCCTGTCTGATTTATCGCTCTCCAAAATATCAAGATAACTAATATGAGGTTTTAGAATAACGTACGCAAGCACTTTGGGTAGACTTCATTATTGTACGTAGCGCGAACAAGCCATCGACGGTGTTTCTGTATATCTCATAGAATTAAAAGGCTGCCATAAAACTTATTACGGTCTTTGGAAGTGCTCATCAGAGCAAGTTTAGTACACTGAGCCCTAACATTTGGTGCCAGCTAATACCATTTCGAAGTAAAATAAAAGAAAAACCGACAAGGTCGTTTTTGCAGTAACGGTGTCGCAGAGTGTACAAAGACCGTTTTGCGGTTGCACGTTATGGGGATCATCTTGAAATAAAAAAGCAAAACCACCTTAAGGGGTTGAAGCTAGAATAATATATTACTTCGAAGCTTGCCTCGAAGAGGTGAATAATTTTAGAATACATTGGCATGAAATAATATTTCAGAACCTATATTCTTAAGCAGAGACCGTGCGCGGACCAGGGCTAGAACGATTAGAATTTTCACGAAGAGGTTGTGATGCGCAGGGTCTTATACAAATGGGTTGAAAATGGACGGGTTCAAACGCAAAGGGTTTTTCGGGTATCGGTTGAAACGGGACGGGTTCAAATGAAAAGGGCGTTTCGGGAATGGGACGAAACGGGACGGGCTCAAACGGGAAGGTCGTTTCGAGAATGGGTTGAAACGGGACGGGTTCAAACGGGAAGGTCGATTCGGGAATGGGTCGAAATGGGACGGGTTCAAACGGGAATGGGTGGTTTCGGGCTACACCCTCGCTCATCTGCCGCCGTGGCTAAGTAACACCATTTCTGCCGAGATCACCATTGACCAGGGCCCTGCAGTTACTATAGACCATTCCATTTAGCGCTCGCTGGGCGGCACCATCTTGTTCGACCGCAGCGCCCTCTTCATACATCCGGGAAATTCAGCGGGTTCGGCGGGGTAAAACGAGAGAGAGGGCACGCGCCCGATTCCGCTAGCAGACGACAAACCGGGAGGTTGCCGTTCTCCGTCTTTGAGCTGTATCGGCGGGCTGTACGGAACATCGAACTCTCGCTCGTGGCTGCCGTTGTGAAGTGGTTCCCGTTCTTAGAATAGTTATGTCTACTCCAAAATCAGCCTACAGCTCTTTGTTGTTCTATTTCTATAAATGATCAACTAGCATATCTTTTTTCCGTTACTTAAATAACAGTTGAGTCAGCCGGCAGTACTACCCTCAACTACTGCGCGTATTGCGGCAGGAGATTACGTTTTTATTTATTATTTCAGACTTCCACTCATGGTCGCTAAAGGCCTACACCAGTAAGAGCTTTGTATAGTAAAAAAGGTACAGCAACCGGATTTACTTTTCGCCAGAGAGACCGGCCAATCTGACACAGTTTTTCCTATTTTTTCTTTATTTGCACGCAGGTAAGAGCGCTATTGGACCCTGGGAGTCTTTTTATCTAGCATAGTATTACACGACAACTGGCATACCAAAATCTGCGCATCTGCGCTTAAAAGTTCCAAAATGACGCGATTTTAAACACAGTTTGCACGCCAGCCGGACGCTAGCTACAGCCCACTCGGCGGAGCGGACGACATGCGGAGTGAGAGGGGGAGCGCATTTTTTTTCTCTTTTAGCCTCTCTGCTATGACCCTAATGGAACGGTCTATAGTCGGTTACAGGTTAAGAAAAGTATTCGAGGGAAAGGAGGGCTGGGGAGGAGGAAGCAAACGGAATGCTAGAGACGAGAGAAGGAAACCTGCTCCTCTATCCAGCGTTCCGTCTGCTTCCTCCTCCTCAGCCTTCCTTTCCCTCGAGAACCTTTCTTAACCTTTCGGTGTTTCTGAAAATAGCGAGTCCTGCAAAAAAAGAAAAAAAAAAGGGGGGGGGGGTTGGGGGGGGGGCAGGTTATCTTTTGGTTGTAGATCATCTCTCGGATATTACGGTAATTGGTGCATAGGTCATGTGGCGTCAATTTCCCTGCCAAATTTAGCGGGGAATCTGAATTGCTGTATAGGTCACGTGACAGCAGGTCATGTTACGTCAATTTTCTCTCTAAAATTAGCGGGTAAACTAAATTCGTGTATAGCTGTCGTAACGTCGGGTTACGTGACATCACATTTCCGGTTAAATTTAGCGGGAAAAGTGAATTGGTGTATAGGTCATGTGACGCCAATTTTTCTGCTAAATTCAGCTAGAGCTGGATTAATGTATAGGTCACGTGACATCAGGCCAAGTGACATCGATTTACCAGAGATTTTTGAGTAAAATTTGATTCGTATATAGATCACGAGACGTCAGGTCATGCGACATAAATTGACATAACGTGACTTAAACACCAATTCAGTTTTCTCGCTAGATTTAGCGGGAAATGTACGGACGGACGGGCGGACAGACAAACTTCTTGGATTAGGGGGTTCCGTTAGAAAGCATTTCGTGCTTTAAAAACAATCGGGAGTTAAACTTTTAATGTTTTGTTGCTAGTAACTAGCAAATATATCTGTACTTGCGGTTATCGCAGTGAAATCATCAGCATATCATGGACACACGGCGCCGTAAAAAACAAGAGGACTGCGAGCAACCGTTGCACCAAAACCGTAATGTGCGGGCGTTCGAAAGAATTAGGCTAAAATATTAGATTAAAATTTTATTCATACAATAATAATTACATAACCTACCAAATCCAACGCCACAGACATAAGCGTAGCCATAACATAAACAGTCCAAATGTACTAAAATTGCAGGTTGTACGAAGTTATTAACTTAGTCTTGTACCTGCGCGATATTGTTAGCGCGTCCAAGCGATTGCCAGGTTTCTTGTTTTTCTCTTAGAAACGAGAATCAGCAGAACAAAAGTACTCTAATGTGGTGGAAAGTGCTCATTTCACACACTTACCTTTGAGCAATACATTTTGTTGCACGCCAATATACCCTTTGGAGTTACAACACGAAGAAGCGCCGATATCGAGTTCGTGATGACGGTGCCCTGCTGTATGCATACGCGAGTTGCAGTAGCCCAGACGTCAGGCCAAAAATGTAGAACACTTAGAGTTTTCTTTAAATAAAACTTGAGTGGAGTTATAAGCGAGAAGTGTATGTTGGTCCGGTGACCACAGAATCCGGAATGTTCGCATTATGCATGTACCCGCATGAAGACGCTTTTGTTGTCTAGAAAAAAAAGTAATGCAAATTTCCGGCGTTATTTCCTTTTACCAAGCAGCCAAGCATGAACTGTAACGACAAAGGGCAACGAATGGGACTGCAAGCATCTCGACAACATGTTGCTGCGCTTTGAGTTAAGTAAACACGGAGCGGTGTTGCGTTGTTTCTTAAGTGTGAACAACAGCGGTGCTCAACGCTACTTTACACAAAAAGAAGAAAAAAAAAGGAAAAAAAAAGCCCAAAACTAGACATGTGTGCAACGAGCTTGATCCGTTTTCTTTTTCCATGTGTTTGAGTCATTTTTAGTTTCTTGCGTTTGTTTCGACCGGTTTCTTGAGACATAAAAGCTTCAGATCTTTAAAGGACTTGCTTGTCAAGTAGATACGGCACAGTGCGCACTCAGAGAGGCAGAAACATGGGGAAGTATAGAGGACAATTTGCATGCATGCGTCACTAAAAATAAAAAAAAAATATGTAGAATGTAAAAAAAATGACCCTATTAAAAATAAATATTAGACTTCCTGCGGTGTAAGATTAGTTTTGACAAGCTGGCGACATGGGACGTCCGGGCAAAATTGCGGGATTCATGAAATGTGAACAATATCGGTATGGTGTGTCGCAGACATTTGCATAGGCTTATAAAACGAATAATGCGGCTGGCCCTCAGAGCATTATAGAGTAGCTTCTTCGCGCAAATGTTACTTTGAGAAGACTTTTCTCGGTAAACTGACGCTTTCCTAATCTGTCACGTGTGCGTCTGAACCGAATCTCAACAAGAATATTGTGTTCAACGTTTACGCTTCGGTATAGACACTTGAAACCTGGGTCAAGCTTAAACATAAAAAGTGGCACCACTTCATAATTTAAGCAAATATATTCTTGACTCCGAATACTTTCGTAGTTTCATGCCTTCTTGACCAACCGGTTTAAATATTTTGTCGTTAAATGTTTTCGTTCTAAGCTTCAGTTTCTGCAACGTTCGGGTTCTTCTGGTTCTGCGCAAAGGAGAGGTTAGGGAGGTGACACTGGTTATACATAATACAAAAGACAGTTGGCATACAGATTCAAACGTGAGCCACCGCGACATTCGTGCTTCGAATGCCGGACGGTAATGAATTCAAGGAGAAACCTTGGCACGCGGCGTTCGAACCGCGGATTTTTCGCTGACTCGTATTTGCAGACTGTTTTTTGTATGATCTATGAGCAGTGTGACCCCTTATATTTAACAACTTCTCTGTTAGCTGGCTTCGCCTATTGACTAATGCTTCGTGCATCACTTGTCTTTAATTTTACCATAACCGTGAGTGTTAAAGGGATGTAGAACCGGAATTTGGAGCTAACAAAACAAGGCTGGAGCGGTAGGCGGGATGCAGCAAAACCAAAAAATCATCACTCATACAGCGATATTTCTAACGGTTGGCCGTATTTTTGGAAAAGAAGTGCCCGATTGAACAAGGTCGGCGAGGCCGATGAGACATGTCACGTCACGATTATCATTTACTCTCTTCTTAGTTTCGTCCCTTCGTGCAGGTGAACCGCAGCGAGGAGGAGAGGAGCAATGCCGCTTCCCCTCATGAACTGTTCCCGAAGAGCTCGCTACTCTAGCGGACGGCAATGTTGCGACGGTGGACGTTCATCCGAAGTTCGTTGGTTTTGCAACAGGCGACTCTTTTTGGATAGCAGACGACAGCCGGTTCCTCCGGGTCTTCCATTTGTCGCAGTGACAAAAACGCTTCCCTCGCATGGTGTCACGTGCTTAGCTCCGACGGTCTTAAAGGGGGACCAGCAGAAATATTCTTCAGCCTGGCGGAAAGTCCTCCTCGCCCTCTTTTTTAGGGGCGAAGCTTCTTAGCCATGTCCGTATGTTCGTCCGCCGTCGGGGGCTCGTGAGCTCCTGCTCATGAGCTCACGAGCAGGAGCACGAGCACCCGACGGCGGACGGACATACAGAAATGGCTAGCCCCTAAGGAGCTCACGAGCAGGAGCTCACGAGCACCCGACGGCGGACGAACATACGGACATGGCTAGCCCCTAAGGAGCTTCGCCCCTAAAAAAAGAGGGCGAGGAGGACTTTCCGCCAGGCTGACGAATATTTCTGCTGGTCCCCCTTTAAAGGGGCGATGCAACGATATTCAATTAGAATGTTTTTCACTTTACACCAGCTTACTGGCACTAGTGGGGCTCAAGGATACTCGCACGCAACGCCACTGGCCAAGAAACTCCTTTGTTGCGGTGTAATTTTAAGGACAAAAGCGATCATTTTCATTCAGTCTCCCCTTTGCAAACTTTGATGACGTAACGTGGCGATCGCAGTACACCCTAATGACGATATTTGAATTCGGTTCATAGATTGGACCCGAGCATTGCGTGGGCACTCGATTTGGGCTCGTGATAATTACTAGCTCGAGAAGCATTCGGGTAGTGGCCCGTGTCCACCCCGTGTCCAATCGCTGCAATGACGTCACTAGCCGAGCCATAACAATGTCTGGAACTCAGCGCGCGTCCTGTGCTTTGCCAACCCCCAGCGCGTGGCTATGATCAGCATTGGCGGTATATAATTGGCTCCGGATCACGTGGTCGCTTGTTCTGGCTGCGAGTTGAGGGGGTGAACGCAGCTCGTTTTCCTTTAATATTTTGGGGGACTTCTATTGCGTGGGGTGAAAAATGAACGCGTGTTTCATAGGTCATTAACGTCAGGGATCCGTTCTTAACGGTATTTGCGCAAAGTACAAAAATTGTTGCATCGCCCCTTTATAAGCCTGTTCGCGCTAAGCGCGTGCTGACGGGAGCGTTCCCCAGCTTTGTATCGCACCGTCAAAACTGTTGCTCATGGCAGACGATAAGTAGCTGGTGACACGTGAGCAGCGCTACATCAGCGCGTCGCTGCATGTGAGAACCGGCCTTTATTGGGTAGCGGGGACCGTAGCCTCCAAAGTTTGCCAAGCCATCGTGAAACGGAGCATAATGCTGGCTCTGCATAAGGTACGAAATATCTAAATAGAAGATTTTTGTACGATATTAGCCGATGTGGCCTATACACCCTTCCCGAAGGCGTTGATTTCAGTCTGAGCATGGTTTCACCAAAAGGTGATCAAAATTAGTCTTGAAAAAAAAAAATGCAGCTTTTCGCTATAAATTCGTCACCCGTGGTGTTTGCGAAAAAAGAAAGAAAAACTGGGCGAAATTGCACGCCATAAACGCAGGTTAGTTTGGAGCATTTGCTTGAAATTTCGCTAAACTCGCCAAACAACATTGCTAAAATAGTATCCTAAATATTAAGTTAAAATATTTTTTTTTCGCGAAGTTATTGAATTTACAATTTTGGTCCTCACCGTGTTTTTCAAACTGAAAGTCTCTACTGGCAACAACGAAAAAGTGACGTCAGTGGAAGGCAGGGGTTCACTCTTTGGTCTGTAGAATTTGTTCCCAACTGATGATTTGAAGCAGCTTTATGGTGTCAAATGAATACTTTGGAAGCTCGCTCCAGGATCCGCGCTCCTGCACCGAACAAATGATTGGCATATTCTATTTTTTAGACTGTTCGCTCGACTGGCAAGCCTGCCCGCCAATGACGTCACGGCACTGAAAAGTGCGGGTATATTTGAATGTTGGTTTTTGCATCATTTTCATTTGCCGATTTCGCAATAACTATTATGAATTTTGCGATACTAAATAGCATAGCGGAAAGAGTAAAGGCCGGGGAGTCAGAAAATTTAGTTAGTTGAGGTAGCTCAAAAATCGCCGGAGTACTTAAGCCCCACTATATATACATAAACAATATTTACGGCGTAAACCATACTACAGCCGCCAAGAAACAAGCGAGAGAAAAAAAAGAAAGAAGAAAAAAGCGCGCGAGGGGGCATCAGGAAGAGAAAAGTCAATTTATTTCCAACGTGGCATGGCAAAGTATGAGTCACCCACCAGTCGGCTGGATGAGCGCCGTTGGCTTGTTTTCGCGTCTCTATGTGCCGCCACCCCTTTCGTCCTTGTCCGTCGCTTGCACCTTTCTTCGTCTATTTTTTCTTTTTTTTTTTTTAGGCGCCGTGTTTTTCTTTTTTTTTTTATGAGCCATACAGAAGAAAATTCATTTATCTCGGCGAGCCAAGGGAAATATTTCTAGGAACAGCCGTCGTCACCTCAGAACTGTTTTCGCGATGCTGCTGTTGTTGATGTGGAAGCATCAGCTCTGCTAGAGAGAGAAGCACCGAGTCAGAATCTCAAAGGCCACGAGCTGGGTGGTTGGGTGTTTGTAAGCCCGCGGTATGATATCGTCCTCTTGTAATCAGGAGCCGTGGTATTTTTCTTGGAAGAGAGCGAGATTGCTCACTGACTGAAACGTGTTACCTACGTTGTCTTCGCTACGAAAATAAATAAATAAATAATGACAGTTAACACAAGGAGAAGTCAAGAGAAAGGCGCAAGGCCATGTAGAAGTAAGGAATAATCAATGGTATTCGACTATGATTTTAGTCGGTTTACCTAAATTGAGAGGAACGCTCGGAAAACAAGCAAATTTAAAAAAAAAAAAAAGTTTCCAAAGTTTCCCGAAAATACGGTAAAGTAGCTTTCGTAAACCTTACATGAGTCGTTTGGGGGGGGGGGGGGGGGGGGGGGGGGGCTGGTTAATGTAGTGTTTAATTGTTTACTCATGCATGTCAAGGACCTCAACTTTGAAATCACTCAGGAGGAAAAAAAAACTAGTACTGCAAACAGTTTCGTGAATTTTTCATTTAGGGCTAGCTTCATGGCAGCTCCCAAAAGGTGCGTGCAAAAAGCTAACGATCATTTGTTTCAGTTTGGCTTTCCGTGGAATATACCGCCTCACATTCTCATCCTTTATTATGTTTATAAATGCTTATCATTCCGCCCGAAAAAAAAAAAAAACTATCTCATATCTGGGTGACCACAGAGGCACGCATTCCGGTTGTGTTGTTTAAAATAAAATTTGACTTTATCTCTGTATTATTTATTACAAAGGTTCAATTTAGTTTTACGTTTCACATTTTTTTATTCTACATTACATTTATAAGTTCTGTCTGAAAACTCTATCTGCGAGACCATAAAAGCAGGCATTTCGGCTGGCTTCTTTTTTTTTTTTTCTTAATAAAATCTGAATTTATTTTTATATATACGCTAAGTGCCGGTTACATACACACGGCGTACGCAGTGGAACCTATTATACTATTTAGCCTGTAATAATGTTTTAATCCAAATATGGGTCCTCGTAAATAATAGTTTCAGTACGGGTTGGAAAGGGAATTTGACCCCGAAATGTCACGTTTGCTCTCTTTGAAGTTCGCCTCAATTTCGAGGCGTACATTGTAAAACTTAGGTGTGGTCCTCTCGCTATTATGAAAAATTCGTGAGTTATTATTTTAAAGGCTAGCCTCAAGAATAACGTACCGTCGCCTGTCAGAAGCTTGTCTCTTGTGAACACCGATGGCTTCGCGTCCGTCGATGGCGCTCGCGTCAGCTTCGCCAAAGTCACACGACACGACGACCGAGCATTATTGTTATCTTTTCTCTACTGCAGAACACGTTTGACGTTCGGTACGAAATAAATGTTTATTGAAAAAAATTCAACCCCGGCATTTTCTTGCTTCTAAACGTGCCACGGCACAGCTAACCACACACAACACATGCCAACGAATCGCGTCTTTGTCCATATCAACAGTGGTTACAATTGCGATTTCTCTTCCCGTGATGCATCGCTGCGAGCTGAGTGAGTGAATACGTGATGTTTCGCTTCAGGCTGAGCACCCCAATCACTTCGTCAGAAAACACAATCTGGGTGACCACAGAGGCACGCATTCTGGTTTCATCATCATCATCATCATCATCATCATCATGCCTTTATTTGTGCCAATCAACAACCAACAAAGGTCTAGAATGTGGCACAGTGAAAAAATTGCACAGCTGTAAAACATGCTCAACTGATAAAACCTGTTGTTCATAAAATCAAAATTTACCTTGATATAATTTATTTAAAAGGCCCGGAAACAATTAATTCAAAGGTTCAGAAGCCTTTATTTCAAATGTTCAAGAACATTTATTTTTAGACGTTGATGTGACTCGACGTTTAGTTTTCTTATGCAGAGCTGATAAAAAAAATACTTGGTAGACATAAAGGCATTTCACATTGAGGTGTGTCCACTATTGTTCCAATCTAAGCCAATCAGAGCTCGACGTCGTTCTGACTTCACCACAACTCCTGCTTTAGAAGCCAACCAACTTGCTTCCCGCGTAGCTATGTGGTTAGCACACCTAACCGATAATGAAGAGATTTGAAGTTCGAATCCATGCACCGCAAAATTTTTTTTTCCGGCGGCGTTGCAACCCTTATTTCCATTTACTCATTCGTTTAAATTTTAAACTAAATAAAAAAAAAAGATCAAACTGCGAAGCCCTCGGTTTTGAGGAGAGTGTAGGGTCATAGGCTATGATATGACCCGATGTTTGCAGCAACGGAAAGACAAGACACAATTTTGTTGTGCAAGATATAATGAGATCGACAATGCCCTAAAGTATCATATACTCGTATAATAGGTATTGGTGTTCGCTGGAGTAGTGTCGCACACAATGCGAATGGGTAAAACGGCACTTTATAGTCCTCTAGAAAGCAGACATTTAAAAAAAATTATAACAAGGACGCAGGTACAGAAGGACTATGAAGTAATTCTTCATGTCGTGAATTCAACATCAGCAACGATCTCAAGGGTCTAACATACGTTCTAAACATCTTTAACTTCAATTGGGTAAGCAATTCTACTTCCAGGCTATACTTCCTTTTTTTTTTTTTCGTGGACTAAAAAACAATATGTGCTGGTGGCCGAGAGGCGAGCCCACCGTGGGCGAGCCCCATGCCTTGGTGTGGATTACGGTTGGAGCCATGAGTGCGTCCTGGACAGTACGGACAATTACGCTCAATAGAGATTCACATCGAATGTTCAATAGCGGCTTCGGCACAGGCGTCTAATCACTCTTAATAAGCAGTTTAACCGTCCCCTCCCAATCGCGGCTTAACTTTATAAAATTGCATGTGCATGATGACGGGCTCGACAGTGTATTACCACCACAATCACTAAACACAATCTAAAAAAAGAAAAACGCTTAAATCTTGCTTGCAGAAAAAAAAAAAAAAACCAAAAAACGCGACATTCTTTGACGTCTTTAGAGATTCTCCGTCAAAGCGTTCATTTCGAGCGCAATTAACGGGCGATGAAAGATCGATCGATCGAACGAGAAGTTTCGAAAGAATTTTTGACCAACTGCCGGCAGCAGGAAGGTCTGTACAGTCTTCGGCTGTTGAACGAGGAAAATGAAGAAAACGATCCCTCTTGGGTGATTCATCCAACTTGAGTTATTCTTTCCTGGTTGTTGTTTTTTTATTATGATTTTCATTAAGAGTCTTCCGTCGAGACACCGTCTACGTCGCAGCGATTTGCATGCGGCTGAAGCGTGCTGAAGGCTATTCACACGTGGCAAGAACGCGGCGTCGATCACCTTCGCACGTTCACGTTTCGACCGTGCTTTCTAATGCAATGCTCTTCGTGTTCGTCAGAGGTTCTCATAACCTACCAGATGGACCTCGGTGGCCGAGTGTCCCAGAGCAGGGAACCTGCCCTACAATACTCGGACGCGGAATAAGAGAGTCATTCCACACCAAGCGATCCAGGCCTAGATTCAACTCTCACGGATTCGGCTAAAAGATTTGTATATGTTACTGGGGTTGAAAAAATTACCTTTGATATAAATTTTCGTTCTAACTTTCGTTTTATCATTTTGACGACACCTTGAATTTTGGCGCAAAACAGGCCCCAAAAGGTAAAATACATTTTTATTTCTAAAGAAAGTTTTGAAATAAAACTGAGAAATAAGCACCCCTTTTATTACGTGCATATAACCTTTTAAATTATCAAAAAGGTGTTGTCACGCATTTCCGAGTGTTTCTAAGAGTGCAGGTGTGTTAAAAACGTCCTAAAAGTTGATATCCACTTTTTATTAAAAAAAAACGCGCTACTAAATAAGGTTCAAAACATATGTGTGTTTTTGTGTAGCAAGGGAAACAAAGCATATTAAAATATTTTTATAAAAAATGTAGCAATGTGTTTCCTAAAATAAATGTTTTTATTGAACATTTAGCAAAATACGCAGTAAAAAAAAGAGAACTGAAAAAGGTGGTCGGTCTAAATATATATACTCAACGGTTCTGGATAGCGTAGATTACACACAACAAACAAGCAGAGTTAGAAAACAGATTTAATTTTTAAAATAAAAAAAAGTGATTTTTAAACTGGATTCATTGCCAGCATTGAAATATTTCAAAATACTAAGTTTTTAAAACACAATCACAAAAAAAGAAAAAAACAACGTTCGGTCCTAAAATACACACTTCGAGGTTATATGCAGATAATAATAAAAAATACTATGTTTAAAAAAATCTTTTAAAAGTGAACAACTAGAAAATAAATAGAGTTTTGGCTTATTGCCAGCATTGGACAGATTGCAAAATGCTCAGTCTTCAAATCGATAACTAAAAAATGTCCTGTATAGAAATACATACTTTACGGTTATATGTAGCTTGTAACTAAGACAACCCACAAACAAAGTATGAAAATAATAAGTAATTTTGAAAAGCGCGAAAAATAAATTTTTTTAACTTAGGCCCAATACAACTTTATTGCGCTAGTCTCTTGTTAGGCAGTGCTTTCAGTTCCAAGGAACACGACTCAAGATGGTCGTCTGAAACAAACAAATTGCAGGTGTTTACGCTTCTGGTTAATGCGAAATGAGAACGCAGCTATTGAGGTATTTTGATTTGGTGATATACCGTGGCAGAAAATTTGGGAGAAAGAAAACAATATATATTAATATTTTTTTGTTGTTTTGTTTGAGGGTAGGCCAGAGAGAACGAGCAAGGGTACGGAGGGTGCCCCATAATGCAACGCGCGCGGTGTTTGTTTTAACTTGAAACGTTCTTTGGCTAGTTGCTTCCGATCGTGAAGCCCCACTTCGTGAAACCATGGCCTGACATGACGTTACATGACGTCATAGTGTTTCCGCTAAATTTGGCTGGGGAAATGATGTCACATTACTTCGTGTGATAGATATATCCAGGTTGACGTATACTCATACGTGGACCCGGATACCGATCTTTCCCAAGAGTATCAAGTTCTGTTTTAGGCGACTTCCGATATATATATATATATATATATATATATATATATATATATATATATATATATATATATATATATATATATATATATATATATATATATATATATATATATATATATATATACTGGGAAGAAAAAAAACCTTAGTGAAAACGGCAACAACGGAAGATTTCTTCTTCTTCTTCTTCGATTTCTTTTTCTTCCCAGTTATATACCCACGCCTTCGGCCTCCCGCCACCATGCCCGTTGTGTGTATATATATGCCCGTTGTAATATATATATATATATATTTTTTTTTTTAAGCTTAACAGATTTGTTTAAAAAACGCCGTGAAAGCTACACTTACGCCGCCTGTGGAGGTAAGTTATACGGCCAGGGAGACATAATATAGGGGTCTAATCGTAACGATCAGTCGGCTAATTAATTAAGGATTCGTTAATTAACTTTTTAATCAATCAAAATATACATATGGTTCCAATTAGAATCTTGCTCAGCGTTATCGAAAACCACTAAATCAGTCATTTTCAGAAAGACTTTCAGCGCGTGTGAAGCGTAGTAGTGCACTAAAGTTACGACTCGTGGAGCAGATACAAAACTAGCGGTTGCGGTAAGGCGCCCGCGCAATTTTTCCGTCTCTTATCAAGCCCCAGCCTTGTACCTGCTCCACGAGGAGTAACTTTAGTACAATACTACGCTTCTCACGCGCTCGAAGTCTTTCTGAAAATGACTGATTTAGTAGTTTTTGATGACGCTGAGCAAGTTTCTAATTGGAACCATATGTCTATTTTCATTAATTAAAAAGTAATTAACGAATTTTAATTAACTATCCGACTGATCGTTACGATTAGCCCCCTATATTATGTCCCCCTGGCCGTATAACGCACCTCCACAAGCGGCATAAGTGTAACTTTCACGGCTTTTTTTAAACAAATCTGTTAAGCTTAAAAAACACCCTATATATATATACCGAAAGTTGCCTAAAACAGAACTTGATACTCTTGGGCAAGATCAGTATCCTAGACCAGGTATGAATGAAGGTCCCCTGAAAACCCGATTACCAGAAAGTGAATGGGGCCGTTATGAGATTGTTATTATGAAGACGCAGACGGCAGCATCTGCGACCAGCTATCAACGTTGTCTCCTTATGTATCTGACTATGCACCATTCCAATATTCGCAAGTTCTCAGCCCAGCATGCGATCTCCTCCGCCCAGCACGGGCATGTTTGTCGCTTCGGAACGAGAGAAAATCATACGCACCAACACTGACAATGGAATCGACGTGCGGCGAGGAATTGAATTGCTGTTGAGGTCAAGTGGCATCAGTTTTCCAGCCTAATTTCGCGGGGAACCCGACATTGTGTATAAGTCTCTTGACATGAAGTCATGTGACATTATTTTCCCAGATAAATTTAGCGGGGAAACTGAATTTGTTCATAGGTGACGTGACACGAAGTCATGTGACGCGACCTCCCTAAATTTAGCAAGAAAACTGGACTAGTGTCGAGGTCACGTCACGTGGCGTCGATTTTCCAGCTAAATTTAGCGGGGAAACTGTGACGTCATGCGACGTGACAGGCCACGGCTTCACGAAATCCGGAGCATGTAGCCAAAAACGTTTCCCGTCGAAACAAACGCCGCTCGCATTGCATTCTGGGGCTCCCTCCCCCCGTACCCTCCTCGTCCTCCCTGGCCTACTCTCTCTGAAATGTCTCTACCACGGTATATCACAAAATCAACATACCTCAAGAGCTGCGCTCCAATTTCGCATTACAGAGAAGCATAAACGTCTGTAATTCCTTTTGGAAAGGTCTATGGGGAGTATTCACTGGCGGCCATATCTGTGTGCACACCTGCTGAGCACGTGCTGATCGCGAGCTTCCACAGTTCTTTTCCACGTGCATTCCGCACCATCAAGATTGACGGTCTTAGCAGCCTATTAATGTGAGCTCGTTCTGAGCATACGCTCTAAACATCGCCCTCAAATATGGCGTCCAGTGAATACCCCCTATATTACAGTGTACTAGAATACTTGGGTAGTGTTGGGACCGAAGGGACTCGCTTGAAGCGCGTAGTATTGATCGCGACAGGTGTCGACACCGGCGCGTTATCCAGAATATGAATCTTTGGTGCCGCTTTGGTGCCGTGCACATCTAATTCAGGCCCCGACCAGGGCCCCCCTAGCGGCAAACGGGTCCGTTGCATCGGGGAACTTCTGCCAGTCGCTGCGTTGGTTGTGCGTTGTAGCGGGTTAGCGCTGTAATTTCCAAGGTAGCTATTCCGCACTAAGAAAGCCACAACAATTGATGCGGCAAACAATAGGCGACCGCCGCGACGCGGCCGGCATAGAAAAGGTGCGGATCTAATTCAAGCCCCGACCAGGGCGCCCCTAGCGGCAAACGGGTCCGTTGCATCGGGGAACTTCTGCCAGTCGCTGCGTTGGTTGTGCGTTGTAGCGGGTTAGCGCTGTAATTTCCAAGGTAGCTATTCCGCTCTAAGAAAGCCACAACAATTGATGCGGCAAACAATAGGCGACCGCCACGACGCGGCCGGCATGCTCGCTTCCTTCGCGGCATCAATTACGCTGCGGCACGATCGTTAGCAACATGATGCTTCAATGTATTGGACAGTACAAGCTACATTACCCTTCCTTTAGATAAAAACAATTGCGACTTTAAAGAAGCGGGTTGCAAGTTGTTTCAGCGGAGAATTAGCTGCGACTTTCGGTTTGTCGGAGGGTAAGCATTTTAAATGAAATGCCCATTTCCTTGGTCGCAAAGGCCGAACATTAGATATTTGAAAGGGATATCTAGAACTCGGAAGCAGTTTTTTTTTTTTTTTCCTATCTTATTTTATAATGGACGAAACGGCACATACTAAAGTCCGAGATTGTTTTAGTATGTTTTAATACCCCACGTCAACTTCTCTGTCTTCTTTATTGCCCGTCTTCTTTTTCTTGACTTTAATCAGCTCGCTTCACTTGTCACTCATTCTCGCGTTCATTTATGCGACGAACCACCCAAGCGACGGTCGCAAAGGGGTGAGAATATTTTATTTCTTCATGGCTGCCTCGACCATCCGAGGACCACCCGACGTTCACTTGTAAGAAATGGCTTATAAGCCGTGACAATTTTTGTCACGGCTTATAAGCGCTTGTTTCTTCAAGACGCTTGTCCGATCGCCGCTGACTCTTCTCCCAAAGATCTCTTTTGGCTCTGTCCTTTGGAACGCCGAAAAGGGACGGCGTTTCTACTCCTTTCACTCGGATGAGGCCCGTTTTGCAACCAGGTGCAGAGCAAGAGTTCTGTCGCTGTTTCGCCGACGGCCGCCTGGTTCACATGCAGCGATTTTGGCCCTAGAGCGGCGCGATTTCTGCCGTTGCAGCGCTCTGGCCAGCACCAGCGGTTGTGCGGCACGAGCGCCGCGACGGCAGAAATCGCGCCGCTCTAGGGCCAAAATCGCTGCATGTGAACCAGGGGTTTCACATGCAGCGATTTTGGCCCTAGAGCGGCGCGATTTCTGCCGTCGCGGCGCTCTGGCCAGCCGCAGCGGCAGAGCGGCACGGTTCCACCTGGTTGGAACGTTTTCGTCGCGGCAGAGCGGCAGCTTCCCAGCTGGCCACTCACAGCGCGGCGGGAAATCACGTGACAGAAGGAGAAACATTGCGGGAAAGCTGGCGCATAGGACGGCGGCATTTTCACGTTCTTGAAGCAGACGACAAGCAGAGAAAGTACGCAAGCGACTGATTTGCGGTTTCTTTTTAGGGACGAAGCTCCTTAGGGGCTAGCCATGTCCGTATGTCCGTCCGCCGTAGGCCGGCGTCAGGTGCTCGTGCTTCTGCTCGTGAGATCACGTGCTCACGAGCACGTGAGGACATGCTCACGAGCACGTGAGCACATGCTCACGTGCTCGTGTAGGGCAAAAAAAATTGAAAAAAAAAGATGAAAAAAATTATGAAAAAAGAAAAAGACGAAAAAAAAAAGAGTAGGGGGTTCTGAGATGCCATCCCCTCTGTCTGCTTAAAAAAAGAAAAAGAAGAAAACCACACATTCTCCTACTGACATGAATGAAAAGGCTCAAAGAAAAAGAAGAAAAAAAAGAGTAGGGGGTTCTGAGATGCCATCCCATCTGTCTGCTTAAAAAAAGAAAAAAGAAGAAAACCACACATTCTCCTACTGACATGAATGAAAAGGATCGGCATGCTGCGGCTCGGCGTCTACGCAGACAAGCACCACCAGGGCCGGCTTGCTAGAACAGCGTCTCAGCTGAGACTGGGTGAAAGAAAGCAGTGCAAAAGCTGGGGCGCGCGAGCGTCTTAAGACGCTGCTTGAGTCCCGCTCATCTCGTGCGCTGGCTTTGGCAGTGCTTTCTTTTCCTTTGTCTCAGCTGATACTGAGTTTCTAGAAAGTCGGTCCAGAGCTTCGCCCCAAGCAACATCATTCACCACGTGGAGATGCGGTCAATTTTTTTCCGGCGGGTCGAGCTTCTTTGCTTCAGCAGCGGCGTCGGAACTGTTCAGGAGATTATGGAGGGAGGGGGATTGCTGTCCACTTCGTCGGAATTTGTTTTCTCAATGAAACACGCGGCTCTTTTTTACTTTCCTTGCCTGAGTACCAAGTGTAGCGAGCGCAAGAGACACTAATCGGAAGCGGCTCGTGTGAGCGCTAGTGAGAAAATTAAAAGACGAAGAAGAACTGAGCGACATTTACGTGTCTTTTCGAACACAGATCGTCCACCAAGTAAGAAAATGTATCGCGCCCAGTTCAATGAACTGCTTATAATTGTGAAGTGTCGAAGCGTCGGGTTCTTTGGGACGCGCAGCTCAAAACATTTAGAAACAATGGGGCCAAAGAGAAACTGTGGGAAGAGGTGACTGAGGCCGTGAAAGTGATCGCATCTGCTTGCTGCAAGCAACATTGGCCATCGCAACGGCAGAAAACGCTCATGTGAAATGAAACCTCGCGATTCGTGCCGCCGCGCCGCTAGCGGCAGCGATTTCGGCCGTGGAATCGCTGCATGTGAAACCCGCTTTAAAGCGGGTTTCACATGCAGCGGTTTTGGCCCTAGAGCGGCGCGATTTCTGCCGTCGCGGCGCTCTGGCCAGCACCAGCGGTTGAGCGGCACGAGCGCCGCGACGGCAGAAATCGCGCCGCTCTAGGGCCAAAATCGCTGCATGTGAACCAGGCTTTACGCGTTCACCATCCGCAAAGTCAGAACACAAGATTCAAAGCATATTACGATCGAACACACGGAACAATGAAATCGTAGTCCCGACACGCGCACCGATCGAAGTGAAAAACCACTCTGTTTTACCTTATGATGTACCGCAGAAAAGGCTACAAGCTCGAGCTCCTTGCTCATAGGGCACATCTCGGCGGCACAAGCTCTCGTGCACCAAGGGCAACTGCCAACGCTATGAGCTCGCGCTTCTAGCCTTCGCTGCGGTACAACATAAGGTGAAACGGAGTGTATAAAATCGCGGTACGGACACGTGCACCGCTCGATGTGAAAAAAAAAAAAAAGGCGGGCTGCGCGATTTTTTCCGGATAACTCGACTACAGCGCCGCCATGAACTGTCAATACACGCGCCCTCCCGAGCTCCCGTTGCCCAGCCGCTCCGGTCTCAACACTACCCAAGTATTCTAGTACACTGTACCTATAAGGTGTATTCACTGGCGGCCATATCCGTGTGCGCTAATGCTGAGCACGTGCTGATGCCTAGCTTCTACAGTTATTTTGCAACGTGCACCCCGCACCATCAAGATTGCCGGTCTTGGCAGCCTATTAATGTGAGCTCGTTCTGAGCATGCGCTCTAAACAGTGACCTCAAATATGGCGGCCAGTGAATACCCCCTATAGACCTTTCCAATGTTTACAAAATCACAGTCCAGCGTGCGATCTTCACAGTCCAGCACGTGCGTGTTCGTCGCTTCGGAAAGCGAGCAAAGCACGCGCCATACGCACGAACGCTCAAAATGGCACCGGCCAGAAGCTCGTTTTTGGAAAGGTCTATATGACAAGGTCAGAAGGGCTGGGAAGAGCCAGAGCCGTATATTAGGAGAGTTTGGACAATAGGCGGAGCAAAGGCCGCCGCCAGCGCCGAATATTCCCCCCACGCTTAGAGCGTAAACTAAATTTGTGACACAGCGTCGACCAATCAAGAGACCTCTACTCCATCTCACAAATGTCGACAGTGAAGACAAAGGCACAGGCGCGTGAGCCTAGCTCAGCGAAACGCTATTGTTTGTACGAGACCTCGTGCATAGGAGGCACTTTCCAAAGCCACGCGCTCGTGCCCATGCCTTTGTCTGCACTGCTAGAACAGCGTCCTGAGACTGGCTGAAAGAAAGCAGTGCAAAGGGTGGGGTGCGCGAGCGTCTTGAGACGCGGAGTTCCGCTCGGCACGGCTCAAATTATACTTCGTTTCACTTTACCTGCGAGCGAAGCCAAAGCTAGAAGCGCGAGACCAGCGCTTTTTGCATTTCCCCCACATAAGGTGAAACGAAGTATAGTCGTGGCACAAATTTAGAGCACGCGACCACCGCTAGGGGCTGTTTCGCGGCCTGTGGTTGGCCCGAGATGCTCGCCTATTCAAACCAATGTATGGCCAAACTCTCTCAATAAACGGCTCTGGGAAGAGCTTGAGTTGTCTCGCCTCCAGAGCGAGCTTCCCCACCTTCGACAGCGCTTCGGCGCCTCGTGCAGCTCGAGCACGCGCGCGCAGCCAAAACAGGGCCTGAGACATGGGGCGCGTGCTGGAGGTCACATGATCAAGAGACACGCCCCCTGTTCTCATTCTGTCAGTTACTATAGACCTTTCCAATGTTTACAAAATCACAGTCCAGCGTGCGATCTTCACAGCCCGACACGTGCGTGTTCGTCGCTTCGGAAAGCGAGCAAAGCACGCGCCATACGCACGAACGCTCAAAATGGCACCGGCCACAAGCTCGTTTTTGGAAAGGTCTATAGACCTTTCCAAAAACGAGCTTCTGGCCGGTGCCATTTTGAGCGTTCGTGCGTATGGCGCGTGCTTTGCTCGCTTTCCGAAGCGACGATTACGCACGTGCTGGGCTGTGAAGATCGCACGCTGGACTGTGATTTTGTAAACATTGGAAAGGTCTATAGACCTTTCCAAAAACGAGCTTGTGGCCGGTGCCATTTTGAGCGTTCGTGCGTATGGCGCGTGCTTTGCTCGCTTTCCGAAGCGACGAACACGCACGTGCTGGGCTGTGAAGATCGCACGCTGGACTGTGATTTTGTAAACATTGGAAAGGTCTATACGCGGCAAGCAGTTTCGATATCGCCGCCTGGTGGAAGTTTTTCACAACCCAGAGTCAGAATACTTCGGCTTCCTCTGCTGGTGCAAGCACGTGCAATGCCAAGCTTCTGTGCACTGTGAAAATAGACCTATTGCTAAATTACCCAAGCATCAAGGAGAATGCACTGAATGGTGTTCCACGCGCCGCACGTGCTGGCGCCGGCAGCAGTAGCTGTTCGAAAGCAAAAGCCTAAAACAAATGGCATCTTGCACGCTCGTTCATCAGCGCTTTATTTTGATTATTTCTTTCGAATCTTCTATACGGGGAAGGCGCGCGCGTGCGGCGTGTTGGGCACCATTCCCTGCATTCTCCTTTATGCTTGGGTAATTTAGCAATAGGTCTATTGAAACATGACATCGCGGGTAGCACGTGCGCTACCCACCTTGAGGAAAATAGAAGCGCCCCTCACAAACCTTTCTTCGCAAATAGCTGGCGACGTCTGTTAGGTATGTATTTTTAGGCTGAACACATTTTTTTTCTTTTTTTTTTCTTCGTCTTTATTTAACTATTTTGTAATACAAATGCTGGCAACACACCAAAATTCAAAAATGTTTTTTTTTTGCTTTTAAATAACATTATTTCACCAAACTTTATTCGTTTGTTTACTTGGTAATAGCCCTATATAACCTTGAAGTGTGTGTTTTTAAACTAAACACTTTCTGTTCCTTTGATTTAAAAGAACTCGAGTATTCTGAAATATTTTTAATACTGGCGATAAATCAAAATCACTTATTTTTTAATTACCACTTTCTTTTCTAACTTTACTAGTGTGTTCTGAGGCCTATATATACTATTCATAACCGTTTGGTATATAATTCTAGATTTAACACCTCTATGAGTTTTCTTTGTTTGAGAACTCAATATTTGGCTAAATGTACAATATTGCGCATTTACTTTAGAAAATACAGTACCATATTTTTTTTTTAATATTTCTTCATATATGCATGTTTCTCTTGCTACTAACACAGATAAGATTTAAGTCTTATTATATTAACGTGTTTCTGAAAATAAAAAGTGAATATCAGCTTCTTAGGATGTTTTAACGCATCTGCACCCTTAAAAACACTCGGAAATACGCACGTGAGAAAACGTGTTCGATAATTTAGAAGAATCCATTGACCTACTAAAACCGTGTTTTTTTTCCCAATCTCACTTCAAACCTTTTCTGAAAAAAAAAAAAAAAGTATTTTTATCTTGCCACTTTCAACCTGTTTCCCGCAAACTTCTACGAGTCTTCAATAAATGAATATACTGGAAAATGTACTTTTACATCCCCGATCGCAGTAAATTTTTTTAGACCGAATCCGTGAGGGTCGAATTAAGGCTTGCTTAATTTGGCGTGAAATAATTCAAGTTCATAAAATTTGAAATTGATATAGACAGCGTATTATTGTCGCGACAAAGAGGGTGTGTGTGTGTGGGGGGGGGGGGGGGGGGTTGTATTTTAAGAGGTCTCATAAAGGATATAAAAATATTCTGGATGAACGCATGTTACAACCCTCGTCTTCCTGCGTAGTAAAATAATTTTACATCACTGATTTGTGTTTTGTGTCATGTATACGTTTTCACAGGGCATCCATTTCACTCCCATTCCACCCCTTCCATTTCTACACACCCCCGGGCAATATTAGCTCGAATGCTCGAGCTGGCTTCGGAAGATTCTTCTGTTCTAGAAGCTCTATTAAGGCCTTATTTGTAACAACCATAAAGGTTTGACGTCAAAGGTTTTATTTTTTATTGTAATCAACACACGACTTGCTTCCGAGCCAGGCTTGCGGTACAAGAAAGCTTGTTTGTGACGTCCACAAAACAACAGTTCATATGCTCGCGAAAAAAAAAAAAAAAAACCACAACCAACATCAGGACAAGGTCCAATGGACGTTATTTGCTTCGAAAAGACTCGCTGTAATGCAGTGACGCGGGATAGTTAAGGTCTTGTGTTAACTGAAACATCTGTCGTGCTTTAAAAGGTAGGAGGTTCGCATTGAGATAAATATAATCACAAATCGATTGCTAACAAAATATAGTATTCTAAGCGACGATCTGAAGGACACTTCAAGGAAGCTTTCAACGTGCCTGCTCGTCGAGACTAATTAACCCGGGTCACATCAAATCAACATTGGCAGGTTTTTCCCCGCTCTAACGTTGAATTTTAACTGAAATTACGTAATCAAAAGGAGGCATCCACAGAGTTACCTTTAAGTTATAGGTTTTGATTGTGATTTCTCAGTAGTTGAAACTGCGCCAGAATATTTGCATCTGCGTCAACGGGCATAATTCTTTAAATTAAACCACGTCACTTTTTTCCTGGAAGAGGCTTATCTGCATGCATTTTGGCCGAACAAGGTTTCTTTGAGATACAAACAACGCCAACTCTCACTGCATCGCAGCTGTAACCTCGAAGTTTTCAGGTTCGCGAGATTAAATACTCGATGATGTATTAACAAAGAAACGTCGACCACTACATACTTATCTACAGCTCAACATCGATACCAACCCACTTGGGTATCAACCCACATTCTAAAGTATTTTTTCTACAGGTGCCGCATTGTGGTGAAAGAAACTGCAGAGTGAAAATGGCTCTAGGTTGCGAGGAAAAAAAGACATACTGGAGAAACGAGACTACACATGTATTAATTTTAACTAGGAGCAATGTTTTGTTTTTGCAAAAGCGAAATGACTCGAACCGATCAAAGATGTTGAATGAGAAAAAAAATGGAGGCAATAAATTGAAAAATAAATTGAATTGAAAGAGTAACCACTGTCCGCTAGTTAAGCAAAAAAAAATCATAGCAACTATTTTAGTTTAAGTCATATATCTTCGCCAAGACTATAGTGACGGCGCCGTAACGTTGTTAACAATCCATATCATAAGGAATGGCTCAATATATGCTGACCTGCCGCTTCTTATGTGCTATCGCAGAATTCTAGTTTACCGAAATCGACGACTGCGGTTTCCACACGGACATGCATGAAAAGCAGGATGGTAAAGGCTGTTTCACAGACTTGCGCTTTGAGTGCGACCGAATGCGTTACGACCGCTTACCACCATTTACGACGAGCGTTGCCAACGGTAGCACCTTGTTGGGAGCACTCCTATGTAGAGCAATCGGTCGTACTCAAAACGCATGCGTATGTGTGAACCAGCATTCCAAAGACCGTGTATCTTTCAGGTGGTCCTCCAGACGATTGTTGACGTGCCTTTCTCTTTTCCCGATGTCCTCATACATATCGAGGGAACAAAATAACCTGCTTCTGTCCTCGTGGAAAGAACCTGTTTTCACTTTTGAAAGTGCAGTCACAGGGGAGAGAAAGTATCCGGGCGAGATGGTGAAGTACAGACACTGTAACCTTGGACCTTGGCGAGGTACAGGGCGAAGACATCACTCTTAACTTGTTGGTGGCACGGTTGAGTCAAACGCATTCGGCAGGAGAACACTACGTTGATGTCAGAATGTGAAGCGACGGACGTCAAGCAGTGGACACTGCTGTGCCAAGGCATAAAATACCGACCTGTCGTTCTCTTGTCTCTTTTTGGAGGCAGAACCAGCTAGATCCAACGATTAATCGCAGTTACGCGATGTAGACAAAGCCAACAAGATATACTTTCCTTGACGAACCGCTGGGACTGCATTTGGAGGCTACTTTCTGAAAGGTGGGATTACGATATTGAGAAGAGGCATGGTAATAGAGTCATGATGGTAGCGTGTTTTACTGACTTTGACTGACCACTAGAAATGTACGACATTTATTTTAGAGCTCAGGTCTTAGGGGCCCGTTTCCGGCTTGAGCGGCGTCGCCGTGGGCGTCACCGTCGGCGTCGGCGCCGGCGTCGCCGTCGGCGTAACCGCGAGGTCACGTGACCCCCCCCCCCCAAAGTCACGTGACCCCAGGTCACATGACCCCCCAAGGTGACGTGACCCCCAGGTCACGTGACGCCCCCGAAGTCGCGTGACCCCCCCCCCCCCCACTCTCCCGAGGTCACGTGACCACCCCCCGTGCCTTCCCCTCCTCCTCAAGAGCTGCGCTCTAATTCGGCATTACAGGGAGTTGTAAACGGCTTTCATTTTTTTGTTTTGTTTTTTACCTCTGCTGGAAGTCCTACTAGAGGTGAATATAAAGATTGAAGCCCAAATGGAAGCATACTGCAAACCTTCGCGAGAAAAAATTTTGGAGGTAAAAGTAAGACCCGCGGATTGGAAAGTGACGAAGACAATATTGTTTTACCCTGACGAGGAGCATTTAATAATTTCTTTACTTTCTAAACTGAATAGTTCAAGGTTTATCTAATGAATATGAATTTGGAAAAAATTTAAATTTTTGTTATTTCCTTGTTTATCATTTGTTTTTGGTCGTATACTTTTAGAATAGTCCTGTTATAAGAAGCTCTCGATTATACAAGTTGGTGCCGTGTTTATTAGTTACCGAACAAGAACAAATGATAAGGGCTTACAACTTTCTCAGCAGATCTTTAAAGATGGACCCTCATAACATAAAGAGTTGGCGCATCTTGTAAATAAAAATTGAGATGTGCTTGCGGTCCCACTGGTAAAATATGCAGAGAATTAAAAACGCTAAAATCAGTCATATGCTTCGTTTTTAGATTCTTTAAAGTTTAGACTAACTGTCTTACACTAATGTAGCGTATGACTGAGGCTTCGAATCAATACCGCATCGAATTTCGGAATATTCAACCGACAAACTCTAAAA
The DNA here is from genome assembly GCA_013358835.2 of Ixodes persulcatus. NCBI lineage: Eukaryota > Metazoa > Arthropoda > Arachnida > Ixodida > Ixodidae > Ixodes > Ixodes persulcatus. The sequence goes on from JABSTQ010011557.1 coordinate 72,787, forward strand.
CAAAAGTATGTGAATCCACTTTTGAGCGGAACATGGAGACATTCAATAACGATGATAAACGGTGCGTAATGCATCCTCTGGATGCCCTTGTGGCTTGAGCTCAATAAAATGTTTCACTCGCTCAGCGTCCTTGTCTACATCGCATTTTTCACATCTAATCGTACGCTGAGCACCGTCACTCGCAGGTATTATGATTATTCGCCGTGACTTGTCCCCGTGTTTTGCTGGGGAAAATGAACTCGTCGACTTTTTTTGTTATAGTGTAGTTAGTGCAGCTTACAAAACGCAGGGCTTGGCGGGCACCGATCTTCTCATTATCACTCCTATACAGACCGCAAGTTCGTCTGCTTCCTTTGCAAAGTGGGTAGACATTAAGGCAGCTTGCTTTGAGATCTACCCACTATCCTTCAATCAGAGCCAATCAGAGCTCGGCGTCTTTATGACGTCACCGCAACTCTTGCCGCAAGAAGCAGACGGCTTGCTCTCCGCATAGCCAATTAGATCGAGGCATGATCCGATACGAGCATCTCATTATCGCTGCGTAGCCAATGAGATTGAGGCATTAGCCGATACCCAAGACCAAATGACACGGCAAGAAGCGTGACCGTAATAAGTCACGCGCCAGGGGTTCCTGTCCCCCTTCTTCCGGCGTGAGGAAAACATAGTTCGACAGGTGGTCACAATGGATGCCGCGAGTGAGTCTGCAGCCAAGGTAGCGGTGTCATAAGTATTCCAATCAGACGCTTCCCCCGCTGCCGGTTGGGGCGAGAAACCGCCCCGGCCCTGATATGTGTCGAGGCCGAGACGCGCCGATCGCTTGTCCCCGAGCACAAAGGGTTTGGTGCTGCGAAGTTCGTTGACGCAGCTCGCTTGCATCTCCGACGTACGCCGATAGCCGTCTACAGTTTCCATTCGATCGTGTCCTTTGTCGTTAAGCGGTGTCGTTGTTCGGTGTGCTGCAGCGTGCTCTGAATAGCGGTATGGGTTAGCAGCATACTTGTACTGAACTCATTAGAAGTGATCAAATTTTTTGTACTCGATTAACTTTTGAAGTGATTTTGTAATAATTTAATTACTTTTTACGAAGTAATCGCAGGAGTATTGTGATTACTTTTGGAAGTACCAGAATTACTTCTAACCATTACTATTTGTTCTTCACCTTTTTAATGGCACCTTCGTTTGCACAAGTTTCCTACCAAAGTATCCTCGAACCAAGTCTACGAGAGGAGGATGTTTTTGGTTTTTTTAATTGGTGGATTAAGATGATAAGTATTTTATAATTAGGTGATTATAATCCAGCAATAAATACTACGAAATACCCGTTTTCAGACCGGCAGAGAAATCTGTCGCTTTGAAAATCTGAAGAAATCGGAAATGTAACGGTTAATTTTTTCAAGTAACGGCCAATTACCTAATTGTCTTCTTAAGTAATCGAGTAATCTAAGTGACTACTTTTTGCCCAAAAGGTAATGTCATTGTAATCTTGTAATCGATATAACTTTTTGGGAGGAACGTGTGCACGACTGGTTAGCAGAGAGGAGGTCGCCGACCCGCCGCATTCGTCGTTCTTAGGACTCTTCTATTGTTTAATCTATTTGGTCGTCTTGTCTATCTGTTCTGAAGGAAGGGCAACTCAACAAACGTTTCTTAGAGTGTACGTGTCAGGAAACACGTATCACCCGAAAAAACAAATTTGGGGGGGGGGGGGGGGGGGGGGGGAGGGGGGAGAGGTTTTGTGCCTTCGTCGTTGTTACAAAGGGAAAGAAAGATACATCTATGGAAAATGCATGGTAAAGATCAGTCGACTGCAGCAAGTAGTGTCGGGTGGCACCGGTTTTAGAGTTGTGACAAGTAGTCGAAAGCTGTCATGTGTTTCGTCTTGCCGAACACATAATGTATTTTGTGGTTTTTATAGGCAACATTGGATTGTAAGCATTCATAATTTTTACGCTCAGCATTTCTAACCCATAAACGCAGCACATCACTACACGCAAACCCTTTATTAGTTGAAAGAAACAAGGTCGTGCCTTGAAATCAATAATGGTGGCGCACGTGCTTTTTACATATGTGCGGCGTTGACATTTCGAAAATAAAGTGCCCCCGACGCTCAAGTTGACTCATTTAACGAAGTATATTAAAATTTGATTTCTCTACACCTGCAGAACTGCTGTAAAGTTTCAGGCCCTCCTTTTTTTTTTTTTTAAGCGGCAAGCATGCGATGATGAAGTTATGACTCAACTCGATAACATGTTATTTAAGAGTTCCTATTCAGAAAGTTTAAGTGCAAATTCAAAGGTCAGGAAATTTTATTTTAGCCCAAAACATAGACCAGACTATTTCGGTCAAGTTTTCAAAATGTTTGAGCTGTTCATTTTAACCATAACTGAACGCAACATATAAAAACAAGTATTGCAGTTAGCATGGGAGTTGATCCGCCTTTTTTGGTAATATGACATATAACCCCAGCAGATTTAATCGCAACCGTTAACAAGGGTGTGGCATCCTATGTTGACACTTCTTGCTTCGGTTTTGTGCGTCACGAGATTTTGTGCGTCACTGAATTTACTAATTGGCAAAAACGTGAAAAAGTTGATTTGCGTAGGTCTACTTTCTGCGCCTTAGCTTAGGACTGCTTACAATCGGAGGGGCTTAAAACCTGGCTTAAAGCCTCTAGTGACTGCTTACGATCGGGCAGCCGGCCGTAACTCGCAAACTGACACAAGAGGGTTAAAAACCGGGTTCAAACATTTATGGTCGTAAACAGCTACTATTTGTGTACCAACATTTCGTAATTTCATTCCTCTAGTCAAGGCTGTCCGCTTCCGGTATTATAAAGCAGAAGCCAAGTGCCTTAAGTTAGCTGGCAGATGCAGGAGCTATAGATTAAAAAAGAGAAACATCTGGCAGTCAGACTAGCCATATGCTAGTTCGTGAGGTTTACACCAGTGAAGGAAATATTGGCAGCTATCGACGGTGGTCTGCTGATCACGCATGTACGTAGTAGACAGGCTTACGAATCTTGCCACTAACCGTTTACTCCGGCATTTTAGGTCGCCAAGCAAGAATGAACTGCTGCTAGAGATATGTAAAGGACGTCTCCAATATCTTATAACACCAAGGCCAGGTTAAACAAACCATGGTATGGCCTTCGCAACCTCGCCAACTACATCCGGTTTAAACTGAGTCGATGTCTTGGATGAGCGTGCATCAACACGAAAATGTTACAGGCTTTGTGAACCAAAAGAGAAAGAAGTATAGGCCTCATACCGTCGGTTGACGTCCGGAGAGATTTCTCTCTTTTATGAACGTGATTTGTGCATCGCGTATTATTGCGTAGCAGAGCAGGCTTATGCAGATTTCATCCATAAAAGCCTGCCGTAACTACCAACGGGAGTCGAGTAAATGTTTCGAATTGCTTAAGTTCATAGAAATTAGCACAATGGTAAATATAGCTAATAAAAGCAATTGGCTATGTTTATCATAATCTAAATTATTCTTTTAAATGCGTTATCATATAATTGCCCTGGTACATGCAGTCGCCTTTCGTTTGGACGGTTGTGGCTTAGGATGGACTGGTTTGGTGAGGCCGCTGTGCGGTTCCCGCCGTGCTCTTTCGCCTCGTTCGTCCCCTCGTTAAGTCCACTTTCCCTCACGCTTGCGGGGGACCCGACGGGCGACGGGCGCGACGACATGAGGCGAAGTTCACCGGGCATGCGCCGTCGTGGTAGTTGTGCTGTCTGCTATCTAACGGCTACTTTGAAACTAATGATAGGGCGAAACTCGGAAGGTTCGGTTTTGAACTGTTTCGGAAAATTCCGAACCTTCTTGAACAAAATTTCGGTTGTTTCGAAGGTTCGGCAGTTTGTCGCTATCTAGCCAACATGGCGTCGTTCCTTTTGGTTTTGCGGGCGTCGTGAGTGTTTACAGGCTCCAAATCTTGATACAGAGCGAAATTCGATCAGTTTTGGTTACCAGGCTGCCCCCGGGGTGTGGAAAATCTTGGTAGATCCTACGATCCCATGCTGAGGCTTGCGGGTGCGTCGACCTATGGGGCGCGTGCTCGAAGTGACGGCCGAACAGAGCTCTGGGTGCAGCCCGTAGGCCTCCCGAACATATCGGCCACTTGACTGATCAGTGATTTCATTCACACTTTGGAAACACGCTACCAGTGCTCTTCAGCGGAGCATTCTGTGTGAAAGGCACCTGTGATGCACGAGCAATAAACTTCTTCGGGTAAGCAATACATTAGCATCCTTTTGAAGAACTAGGAACGTTGGAAACGTACGTAAGTACCCGCGTTTATGGTACACTTTTCAAGTGCGTTCGAGCCAACTGTAACTATTTCTAGAATGTTTATTTTTTATAAACTTGTAGGCAGCACGTATGCATATTCCCGATTGCATAACGCAGAGGTCGGAGACCATTCGGCACAGTCACTTCCACATGTCACCTGTGTTGTGTCAACGTAAACCGCAACGTTGGAAATAATCCCGGCGCTTGGAACGAACACCACACACGTCATCGAGCTAATAATCCGGTGACACCGAGCGCTGCGATTTGCGATACCTACCCGCTTTGTTGTGGTCACGTGACGACGTGACTATAAAAGTTGCGAAATCGAAACCATCTTCACCAATGACCCAAAATCTCAACTTTGTGTCGTGTTCTTTGTTATTTTTTCCCCGTATCTCAAATCTTATCTGAACGGGACTCTTTCGTTAAAGGGATACTGAACCAAGGAATTCGATGTCCATAATAAGTGGCGCACGTTCTTTCCACGAGCCAGCAGCCGCCGGTGTGCGTGAGCACACGCAACAAAAATGACGTCAAGGACCTCCATTCGCGGTTAAGATGACAGTGAAATGCATAGGCTTCGGGCCAAAGGAGAATAAAGACAAGTTTTTCATCTACACACTGGTGTCTGGTGTAAAAAGTAAGCGATTAATTGGTCTAACAAGCACGTAGCTTTCACTTGTAGAGATGAAAAGCCTGTATTTATTCTCCTTTGGCCCGAAGCCCATGCATTTCACTGTCCTCTTAAAGGGGCAATGCAACAATTTTTGTACTTTGCGCAAATACCGCTTAGAACAGATCCCTGACGTTAATGGCCTATTAAACACGCGTTCGTTTTTCACCCCACGCCATAAAAGTCTCAGAAAAAAATTAAAGAAAAACGAGCAGCGTTCGCCCCCTCAACTTGCAGCCAGAACCAGCGGCCACGTGATCTGGAGCCGATTATATGCCGCCAATGTTGATCATAGCCACGCGCTGGGGTTGGCAAAGCACAGGACACGCGCTGAGTTTCAGACATTGTTATGGCTCGGCTATTGTCGTCGTTGCAGCGATTGGACACGGGCCACTACCCGAATGCTTCTCGAGTTAGTAATGATCACGAGCCCAAATCGAGTGCCCACGCAATGCTCGGGTCCAATCTATGAAACACATTCAAATATCGTCATTGGGGTGTACTGCGATCCCCACGTTACGTCATCATATTTTGCAAAGGAGAGATTGAATGAAAATGATCGCTTTTGTCTTTGAAATTACACCGCAACAAAGGATTTTCTTGGCCAGTGGCGTTGCGTGCGAGTAACCTTGAAGGGCTGTTTATACTCCGACGTCGAGCGCAGTGAACGCAGCGTAGCGCAGAACGCGCGCCTTTCATTGGCCGGCAACAGGGACTCGATATCTGCGACCAATCAGTGTCTGGGCGCGCTGCGCTACGCCGCGCCTGTCGACGTTACGTTGGAGTATAAACGTACCTTGAGTCCCACTATAGTGCCAGTAAGCTCGTGTAAGGTGAAAAACATTCCAATTGAATATCGTTGCACCGCCCCTTTAAAGGGGCGATGCAACACTTTTTGTACTTTTCGCAAACACCGCTTAGAACGGATCCTTGACGTTAATGACCTATGAAACACGCGTTCGTTTTTCACCCCACGCAATAGAAGTCCCCCAAAAAAAATTAAAGAAAAACTAGCGGCGTTCACTCCCTCAACTCGCAGCCAGAACAAGCGGCCACGTGATCTGGAGCCGATTATATGCCGCCAATCTTGATCATACCGACGCGCTGGGGTTGGCAAAGCACAGGACACGCGCTGAGTTCCAGACATTGGTATGGTTCGGCTATTGTCGTCGTTGTAGCGATTGGACACGAGCCACGACCCGAATGCTTTTCAAGCTAGTAATTATCACGAGCCGAAATCGAGTGCCCACGCAATGCTCGGGTCCAATCTATGAATCGCATTCAAATATCGTCATTTGGGTGTACTTCAATCCCCACTTTACGTCATCAAATTTTGCAAAGGAGAGATTGAATGAAAATGATCGCTTTTGTCCTTGAAATTACACCGCAACAAAAGAGTTTTTTGGCCAGTGGCGTTGCGTGCGAGTAACCTTGAGTCCCACTAGTGCCAGTAAGCTCGTGTAAAGTGAAAGACATTCCAATTGAATATCGTTGCACCGCTCCTTTAAGCGCGAATGGAGGTCATTAGAGAGTTTTAGTAGATTGTTCCGATACCTCCGATACCCCCGATAACGATACCCGATGACGCTGCGATGCATGAGCAAAGGCTGCGGCGTAGTATCGGGTGTCGTTATCGGATTCATCGGAACGATCTACTAAAACTCTCAATTGACGTCATTTTCGTTGCGTGTGCTCGCGCACACCGGCGGCTGCTGGCTCGTGAAAAGAACGTGCGCCACTTATTATGGACACTAAAGTTTTTGGTTCAGTATCCTTTTAAATTAGGCATTTATATTTAAAACTTTAATTATTGAATGTGGCTTATAAGATTGTTTTGTTAAAAAAGGTTTCAACGCTCAATAACGTGATCTGGCCACTCTGGCAATGCTCCAAAACTATTCGAGCCTATCCGAAACACACCGAAGTTCAGCCGTTGTTCTAAAACCTTTCGAAACCCCTATTTCGGGTCCAAAACCTGTTTCGGAAAAAGTTTCGCCCCCATCACTATTCGAAACTGCGCTGAAGTTATAAAATTAATATAACTGCAGATACATAGGTTGCACACACAATGTCCGAAAGTTCAAGAAGCTTCCCACTCGTCATACCTCAGTGTAAGATCTACATTTTGCGAACGCAGAGCGAACAGTATGTTCGGGATCGCTGCGTATACGGACCGTAGGCAGCGATCCCGAACGGTATCGATGGAAGCTGTGGTGGCTACATCCGAAATCGCCGACACTTGAGAGAACAAACCGGCTCTGTGAAGACAATAGTATGCGGATCGTTGCGAGGTTGGAATTTCCATTCTTCGCATGGGTCGGAACTCCTGCGCTAAATGCTCACGCATTTCGTCCAGAATCACCGTAGTGACAGAAGCTATGTCGGCAACATTATTTTTTAGGAACAGCTTATAGCTATTCAGAGCGCAGTCATAGGCCACGAAACATACACATGTATACGCAATCTAAAAGCGCTAGGTCACGGCCAACATTTTGCATTTGATTGTACAGCCTTGATTGTAACGCAGGGCGGGATCTGTTATGTTTATGTTTCTTGTTTTGCGACGCATTCTTTGCTGTTCTTATCGGCCAGTCTTGCATTCTCATTGGCTGACGAGGAACAATGAGACGTTCGGGACCAACGACGCTATGCGTTTCTTAAGGCGTCGATAACTGTAACCGTTAATAGCGCCACCACAAAAAGACGCCGACCGCCGTGATGGCGCAATTGATTGGATCAATGGGATGATAACCTCGGCATTTTTCTCTCTTAAAGTGAAGCAAAATATGGGGAAAATAAATTTCGCGTTTTAAAGTTTGCACTTCGGCTCTTTGGTTAATGACGTGGAACGTATTTTGCATATGTGTGGTCGACACCTTCCTCGAAACAGTCTACGTCTTTTTTTTTCTTTTTTTTTTTTCAACCACGGAAATTTGGAAACTTTATAAAATAATTCTGAGTTTTCATTATTTTTTATTTGAGCAACTTTGACCTTGAGGCACCGAAAGAAATGCGTCATCAAAAAATCGGCACGGCTTCAACTGCAGACAGCGGGCACTTACGCAAAGACAGATTAAACGCAGAACAGGAAGTAGGTATATATATTAAATTGACTCAACTGGCGTTGATTTAAGCCCTATTCCTATAGACCTATTGCTAAACTACCCAAGCATCAAGGAGATTGCAGGGATCGGTGTTCCACGCGCCACACGCGCACGCCTTCCCCGTATAAAAGATTCGAAGTAAATAACCAAAATAAAGCGTCGAGGAACGCGCGCGCAAGATGCGATTTGTTTTAGGCATTTGCTTTAGAAACGTATACTGCTGAGGCCAGCTCGTGCAGCGCGGGAAACACCAATGCCTGCATTCTCCTTGATGCTTGGGTAATTTAACAATAGGTCTATTCAAAGGCACTTGGATTGAGCCATATGTTATATCGACATGTTTGACTTGGCGCGAGTTTAATCTAACATCCTTCCTTTTCTCCTTCGTTGTCTTATTTTATTCTTCGGTCCACCTAAACTTCATTCAACTTTCTTTGACTGGAAGCCGAAGCTACGAGATGTCCGCACCAATGCCGCGCTTCTAAATTGGCGTGTGACTTCAACCTTCCTGATCTTCCAGGGGAATCACGTGACACGTTAGCAGCGCGGGATTTGTTCGGACGTCTCGTAGCTTTGGCCACAGTCAAGGGGATGAGAGAACTCAAGCCAAAGAGCTAAGTATAGACCAGTGTCTAAAATCCTAGCCCCCAGCGATAAAAATTGGAAATAATAATCCCAAAACGCAGGCTTTTGTGAACAGAGAGCATAAAACAAGAAAACAAGATTTTTCTTGTAGCAGAGTTCGTGGCATCGGTCATGATGTTAAAATCCTGAGACTGGGAAGGAAACTTGAAAGAAAAAGTCTAAGTAGACAAAGAAACGTCTAAAATAAATTGAGACGATTGTCATGTCTTCTTTTTTCTGTGTCTTCTTACACTTTTTCTTTCAAGTTTCCTTACCAGTCTCGCGACGTTAACATCATGATCAACATACACGAGCTCGCCTGCACCTTGCAGGCGAGCTTGTGTATGTTGATGCTTTTGAAAAACACTTATGCTTTTGGCATCAGTGTTTTTCTTGGAGCTTCTTTGCATTTTTGACGTTCTTGCACTACGATATGTTCAAAAATTTTAAGAAAAGAACAAACAAAAAAAACATGAAGTCTTGCAAAAAGCGTTGCCCTCCTTCTGTGTCATGGCGTCAGCATAAACACACATAGCGGCGCCCATGGAACAGAACAGACACTGGTCTATAGTTTGACTAAAATGTTCTATACCTTCATCTTTTTAAATGTGATCAAGTTTAACGAAGTAATAATTATGCGTGCTGAAACGCCCGTCCTGATTTTACATATCGGAAGAAATGAGCGAAGGATATCTGTCGTCACACTGACGTAGTCTCCCTGCATGACGTAGTCTCACAGACGTCACCGGGCTTGATAAGACCAGTAGAACACCAAAAATAAAACTCAGTTTTTAGTGCTCCTTCGCGATGACGGCGACGAGGGGAATGCCGAACTATCTACTCGCAACTATATGTGATGCCCGAGAAGCCACGCGAGGTGGCGTAGGAAACCTGTTTCGCAATCCAAACAGTTTGAGAGCAAAAAAAAAAAGCGTGTACTGACGTCAAACTGAAGTCTCGCGGAAGTTGTGAACCCCCATCTGCGTGGTCTGTGATTTTAGGCAGTTTTGGGGATTTTTTCTTCGATAAAATTGACCAGCTGAGTTTGGGCTGCTTGCATAGAAATCAAAAATAGTAGTTTGATGCATAAGGGTCGCTAGTTGAACTAGTTTGATGGCTTTCAAGTCAACTGCCTGAGGTTTCTGCGGCAGGTAAAACTGTAAGAAGGTGTTGAAGTTGGTGAGTGTATCGGTCATAAAAAAAACACGTTTTTTTTTTATTTGTTGTGATGGGACTGTAGACGTAAAACTCGGATAGGTGGAAAGTTTGAAGTGGCGAGTGTATGAAAAAATATATCCCGCTTTATATTTCTTAAAAAAAATGTGTGACAGTTAAATAAAGCGCAGCTTCGCTACTCAATAGTCGTACAGAAAAAGTTACTCTCACAGACATAATTGTGTTCGGTCATATTTCATTCTGTGTACATACTTTTGATTTTACCATCTTTTTCCCGACAGTTTGAGTCTCATTTATTAGCACTTCGTGCTATTCTACTATAAAGCTTTTAGGTTTTTGTACAGCAGCAATTTAGGAACCTCGTTGTTTGCAAGCTTTCTGAGCAGAGCACCCACTTCTCTTGTAATACTGTGCCTCGGAGAAAAAGCCCAATAAGGTCTAGGTCACCGTCGGTACCGACGGAACATAATCAAGAACATATGGACTCGATAGCCACACCTGGTTGGACTTTATAAATATCGGTGCATCGTTCTTCTTCTGAGTTATGCTCTTTCTGTTTTACTATATACACCGTTTTCGGAATTCTGTGTCCTCATACTTCTGTAAATTACTTACCATCATTATCGTCGCAAAGCATGCATCAAGAATTATTTAAGTCGAAACAAACTTAGTTTATGTGCGACTCACGAGAAACATTTTATTTTTATTTTGTATTTCTAATTGAGGAAACAAAAATCTTTACCGGAAGGTACTGTAATAGGAGCGTTATTTGCGCCTGCTATATTACAAATTTCCAAATTACAGCGGCTCTTTAAAAATTCTTTACTTCGCCTGCTAATTAGTGTTTCTTGTGTAAATTGGTTAAGTCATAACCAATTTACACAAAAAGACACCGAATATGTCGAAAAAAAATTAAAACCCGAAAAAGAATACCCACAATTTCGAGAAAAGAATAAATATCGAAGACGCGAAACCCTACTTATAACGATGCGATGCACGCGCAAAAGTACCGGAGGAGTATCGGGTATCATTATCGGAGTTGTCAAACCGAGCTACTAAAGCTCCCTATTATTTAACTTTTGATCTTATTGACCACCCTGAAGTCTGCATTGCTTTTATTGTTTTTTGGTGTCTTGATGTTCAGTGGGCAGCGTTGGCAATGTGCAGGTCAGTGGTATTTAAAAACCCAAACTCTGTTAGAATACATCAGCAACTAAAATGAATAATCGTTGAAGAACATTGAAGATTAACTACTCCAAAGAGCATGAAGAGCTGTGGAAGCAAGGTGCGCATAATGCGTTTGAATGGGGGCTTTTTACTAATTGTGTTACGTAGCTATAGCCGAAGATTCGGCGCTTTCTTTTGCCGTCGTGGAGAGGCCACTTGATGAATATTGCAGGGCGAAATGATGCCGCTTGCCAGTGTGTTCTTGTGAACCCATTCGCAGCAGCCATTACGCGACCGGGGGCCGATACAACGCCTGTCCCTGTCGAAATCGGAGTTTTTGGTAAGGCACCCCGTGGCTCCTCCCAAGTTTGCAACGCTGGTTTCTGCACTGCACTCAAGACACAACTTGAAATTAAGAAATGAACAAGCATGGCGGGGTTTATTCTACGACCGCCATGTCGTCGAAGGTGATCGAAGGTCGAATAAAAAACAGCATTGTCGCTGCATGGAGTCCATACGTTCGGAACGGTGCAGAATAAAAGGGAAACGTTTGCCAGAATTTAACCAATTACGTTTACTCTGTATTGGCTCAAAGGAGGCATATACATTCTATAATTGTTCCTCAGCTTTTTTTTTTTTTTTTATGAACGGAAAGTTACGGAGTAGAATGAATGCGAGATCTTCTCGCCATTGACCGATCTCACTAAGCGTTCCACGCATGCGTGACGACGCCATTACTGTAGTTCACAGGATGCAGGCGCCAGTGCACGAGACAGCTCGATTCATCTCGTTCGCTGCTCGCGCAGACACGCAGCGTGGGGTTGTCGCGCGTGCAGAAAGACTTAAACTTCCCACGATGCCTGCCGACAGCGGTGGCGCGACGAGACTGGCCGGTGAGATCGATCTAATGGGGATTTTAAAGTCATAAAATTAAGTCACTTTGCACGATCAGAGGCGCTCAAGGTAGGTTGAGCAACATGCACGAAGGGCCCTGCGCGCTTTTGACGTCGCGCCAAGAAGGCGAAGGACGCACGTTTCTTATCAAATTACGCACGCATTGACGCGCAGCGCGTATGCGCGCTCTTCACGCACACGTTACGACACTCCTCGTCGTTGGCGGAAATAGTATCGAAGGCGACGCAGACAGCGCATTGTCCTTTTTTTTTTCTTTTTGTTCTTCTAACTTTGTCTTTCGAAGCCCGATGGGTATGATACTCCGTTTCACACTAACCCTTACAAAAATGATTTCAGACTTTCTGATGAAAATGTGTTGACTTCTTGTCGACTCTGGTTACTTTCTTTTGACTTTGACTTTCTGTTGACATTGTCAACAGAAAGTCAACACACCTCTTGAAGACTCCGTGGTGAAATTTTCTGTTGACTTCCTGTAGACATATTTATCAGAAAGGCTGCAGACTCTCTGCTGCCTGCATGTTGAAAAATATATGTTGACTTCTTGCAACCCATTTCAACATAAAGTCTGCAGACTTTCTGGTGCTTCCATGTTAAGTCTTTTTGTTGACTTCCTGCAGCCATATTTATCAGAAAGGCTGCAGACATTCTGCTGCCTGCATGCTGAAAAATATATGTTGACTTCTTGCAACCCAGTTCAACATAAAGTCTGCAGACTTTCTGATGCTTCCATGTTAAGTATTTTTGTTGACTTCCTGCAGCCATATTTATCAGAAAGGCTGCAGACTCTCTGCTGCCTGCATGTTGAGGCGTTCGCAAGGCAGGCCCTGCTGTTCTGACTTTGTAAGTGACTGTAGTGACTTGAATGAATGAACCAATGCTTTCTTGTAAGAGATATCGTCCACGACCTTCAAAACACTGTTTTCCCTTTGATGGACTCCCGAGGAGAAGATCAAATACTTAAAACCTTAATAAGTGTTGAGGTGGTCACCGGCCAAATGAATTCCTTCAATATGTAGGCTATATAAGGCTCTGGAGCTGTCAATGGGACTGTGTTTCAGGTGTTCAGTGCTTCATGGTGTTTGTGTTTGTGTGTGTTTCTAATGCGTAGTTCTCGGATGTATGTAGTTGTAGTACCTTCAAATAACACAGCGACACCATTTACTAACAAAACTAAATAAAGAAAAGCGCGTTTTTTTTTTCTCTTTTTACGGAATTTTGCTGCAGCCAATTTGGAGGAGGCTCTGGCGACACAGAGACTACAAATGGTCTGGTGCCAATGAATCGCCTTGGAGTCACAAGGTTGTTTTATGCTAGAGGTTTAGCTTTTCAGTGGAGTGTCAACAAAAAGTTGACACCTAGGCGCCAAGAAGTCTACTGCCTTTCTAATGAACTTTGGGCCAAACGGCTCCTGGAAGTCAAGTCAAAAGCTAAATACAATCTGCAGAAAGTATGATGGAAAGCTGTTGACATTTAATACCTGTGTTGACTTTTTTCAGCAGACTTTCCACAAAAAAGAATTACACTTTTTTTGTAAGGGAAGCCCAAGTGCAGCCGACGGTATACGATCAATGGAGCCAATGAAGCAGCATCAAAAGTGTATCGGTAGGTCGTCTTTGTGCGTCTTCTATCACCCCCTAAAATAACGACATACAGTACCGTGCGGTTATTTCAGTGCGTGATTGGTTCAGCCGGTGAAAAGCACAAAGACGACCAGTGCCGTGACGATACGCTTTTGATACTGCTTGACTGGCTCCATCGAATCGACGCGTCGGCTGCACTCGGACTTGACGCGAAACGAAGTACGCGGAGAGCGAGTCGTCTGCTTCTTACGCAGGAGTTGTGGTGACGTCAGAACGACGCCGAGCTTTTATTGGCTGAGTGAAAAAAATAGTGGGTAGACCTCAAGGTATCTAGCATTGAGATCTACCCACTATTGTTTTCAGTCGACCAATCAGAGCTCGGCGTCGTTCTGACGTCACCGCAACTCCTGCGCAAGAAGCAGACGGCTTGCTCTCCGCATAGATATATGTGTCGACCTACCGAGTTATATAAAAAAAATAATAGACATCTTTAAGGCATCCCGGTCAAAATTAGAACTTCTCCGGTCTGCCGAGAGAAACGCAAACTTGTGCATTTAACGATTATGCAGCAACGCATTAAAGGGGTATGGAAACGAAATGACGTGACCGCAAGCTCTCTATCCTCTCGCTTCAAAGTCGGCCAGCGAGAAGCGCAATGAGTCTCGCGCTCGTGACGTTGCATGTGTCAAGAGTTCCTGAACGGCCAAGGGTACTGTAGTTGCGAGCGTTGCCGCTTGGTGGCGTCAACGCGTGACAATCTTGCCTAGTAGTAATATCCGAGGACTCTACACCCTATGGTCTATGCATAGCTTGCCCGTAACATCATTTGCGGCCATGCCGGTATTTTATCTGCCACGATCATTCGATTCATCGTGTTAGTTTCACAACGCAGAACTTGTCGCTCGAGAGAACCTGTGACTAGAAATAAGCGTCAGTATTTAGCACGGTGGTATTTAGCAATGGCGACATTGGATGCCATATTTGAGCGCGGTAAGGAAAGGAGGGTGGGGGGTGGCATGGTTGGCCTGGCAGAGGTCCCCGCATCCTCAGATCAAGCTCCTACCTAACGTCTGCAAAGAACGGCGATCTTGGTGGTGTGGAGTACACTTTGCGGAAGCACTGTGGAAGCTTTAACATGTACAACGCAGCAAACGCGGTAGAGTTCTCTTACAAGTTCCTTTCAGGACTAAGTAACTCCACGAGCGAGCCTTACTGCCATGGACTGGCGCTGCTTTTGATGAACTCGTGACGCACAGCATTCCAACGGAGCTTCACAGACCGCCACCAGACGAAATTTTGAAAGATGTTGATTGGTTTTGATATTAGCTGTCTGACTTATCTGCCGGCAGCCCAGGAACACTCTTCTAGGCTAGTGTTTCAAGGTTGCCGGCACAACATAGACCACATCTAAACAAAGAAATAAGTGAAAACATTTCGTTTCCATACCCCTTTAAAAATGGATTTGATTGAATGATGCAAAAGGCAATGTTCAGAATTAACTTAAGCATGTTAGTAACATAAATCATCGTAAAATGAATAAGAATTAGGTCGAAATCCACCAGTGAAGGCTTGACAAGCTCTGACATATTTACACTGACAGCAGCAGAATTATAAAATAAAAGCATACACACAACTTTAACAGAACATCGAATTGCTTGCAACGCGAAAGTCTGCGCGCTGTAAGCGGGCCATGACACCGATCACTTATGCGCATGCGCTGCACAGTTAGCACAAACCTTAGACTAAGCCAGTATTCAGTGCACCCTCCTTTTTGCCCAAGAGCATCAAGTTGCGCCGCACCAGTAGTTTAGTTTATGGCGCTACCTATGTCGTGCTTTCTACCCGCGAAAGCTCCATGAGGGAAATTCATCCTAAAAGAGACACTGGCAGTACAACACGTTTTGTACTTTCAGTATAAACCGCTCGAAATGAAACCTTGGCGTTCATAACGTATTAAACAATCATTAGGTTGTCATTCCACGCAATCACAGTCGCATTCGAAAATGGTGAAAAACGAGCAGCCAGGACAAGTGGCCGCATGATCTAATGTCGATTATATAAGCCTCCAATGCTCATCATAGCAATGCGCTGAGGTCGTCAAAGCACGGGACACGTGCTGAGCTCCAGCCATTGTAAAACCATGTGCAATACCACAAGTTTTCGGTTTTTCTTAGAAATAAATATATGTATTGGAATCGGAATTTAGACGTTTGCTTTGAGTTTGCTAAGCAAATATATTCCTCGGAAATATTACGGTTATTCATTATGGTGGACGAAATTCAAGATATTTCAAAGATGGTTCCTTATCCTTACCCCGCCCCACAAAAAAATAAATAAAAATAAAGATGGGCTTAGGAGTGAGAATTATACATTGTTGGAATTCAAATTGGTATTCAATATTTCAATCATATTGTAATATTTTTGTTTATGATTCTTCTGGATCATAAAACCATATGTGCACTCGTTCAGCTGACATCAAATTTTGACAACGTTTGCTGAGGGGCGAATATTCCACAATCGTAGGGATATCGGCTACTTCCACCGTGGCTGCAATAGACCGATCTCACAAAGCGTTCGGCGCATGCGTGACGCCGCCATAGCTTTAGTTCACCGGAGGCAGACGGCGGTGCACGAGGAAGCTCGCGACGCATCGTGCTCTACACGCGCAGAGCTCCAGCGAGGTTGCCGCCTGTGTTGAAAGACTAAAGTTACCTCGACGCATTGCGGCAGCGGTGGCGTAGTCAAACTGGCTAGTGAGATTGGTCTATTGGACGAATGCGCCGAGAAACTGAGGAAGGAGGAGACGAGAGCGCACTGGGACGTCAGAACGCCGAGCTCTGGTTGGAATGATTAGTGGGTACACCGAAAGCTAGCTTCCTTTGTCTCCACTGCACTCGTCGAACGCGTTCAAATGCGAAGCGCCGGCTTCCAGCGTCTGGTTTTCGCATTCTACCCCGTTCAACGAGTGCAGTGGAGACAAAGGCAGCTAGCTTTAGGTGTACCCGCTAATCATTCTTATCAGAGCTCGGCCAATAGCTCGGCGTCCTGACGTCCCCGCGCGCTCTTGGTTCCTTGTCTCCCTCACTTTCTCGGCGCATACCTCACAGAAGACGAGACATGCGCCTTTTTTCTTCTAACGTCATCACTAGATAATGTCTGCGTCGCCGCACGATCGCCTTGAAACGTCTCACAACGAGCCCAATGCGCGGCGACGTCAGGATGGACGAATCTGGCGCTTTGCGACGTACTCTCGTCGAGATTCAGGCTGTTTACCGCTTGGAATGGGGCGAAGATCCACTAACTATAGGCCTAAAGCGCAGGTCCTGTCTTTTATAGGTGTTACTGACTGTGGACCCGAATGTTCACCGACGCGTCGATTGTTACGAGCCAAACTTGAGTGCTCAAGCAGTGCTGGTGTTCCATTCATGAGCTACACTCGGCAATCATCACATTGAAATAATACCTCTGACTACGTCAGCACTGTGACGCCCGTGACTAGGACGTCAAGTCTTGTGAAAGAGAAAAAAATGTTCGTTTTTTATTATTCTTTAAATTACACGGCTACAAGGAAACTTCTTGGTCGGTGTTGTGTGCCCTCGCTCATTGAATTTCGTCCTGCTTTGGCTGCGCGTGCACACTCGATGTATAACGAGACGCCGAAGTGTTTTGAAGGCATGGAAGCTCGCGCTGGAAGCGAAACAACCGACTGAGCCCCCCCCCCCCCCCCCTTTCCCCATGAAATAGCCGGCACTCTGAATACACCGAAAACATCTCCATCGTTTTCCACCTATTAAAGAAAGAAAAGAAACTTTTCCTTGCCGTTTTCAATATCGTTGCACCGCCCCTCACCTCATTTGTGCTATCATTGTCAAGGCTAGACTATACTTCGTTTCACCTTATCTGCGAGCGAAGCCAAAGCTAAAAGCGCGAGACCAGCGCTTTTTGCCTTTCTCCCCAGCTCGCGCGCTCAAGCAAAGCCTGAACGCACGGAGCTTGCGTGCTCGCGCTTCCAGCTTTGCCTTCGCTCGCACATAAGGTGAAACGAAGTATTAGCGGCGAGATGTTTTGGTGGCGCCCTCCCATGGCTCCCTTTCGTGACGTCATTACATTGCGAACAACAAGTTCGATGGTGTTTGCGATGAGCATTGCGGAGGCTTGAAATCGTTACCCTCTCAAAGCGACACTGTTAACACCATCAAAATTCAAGCTCTTACATTCAACTTATTTTCGTTGATAAGAAATCCTTTCCTGACGTCATAGTCAGCATTCGGCCAATCATGGCCGGCCGACCACAGCGACGCTTTCGGTCGCGCACGTCGCCAATAGACGCTTTCAGGCAGCTGTGCATGGGCGCCGCCATAACCGACCTTCAGTTTTTGTTTCCTCTTATTCCGTTCGCTTCACTTCATCATTACCACAGCAGGACAGGTTATTGCCACTTTAGCTGCTACTGAGTCCTTCTCCCCAGCATACGCCTTTGTGGAGGCTCGTCAACGCCCGCTTCAGTGGCTAGGAATCTCGGTAAGACAGGAGAAGGTCGGCAATGGCGGCTCACTCTAGCGCGTGTTAGGCGCGTGTTTAAAGCGTCTATAGCATAACTCTGTCAAAGCAAGTTGCTGGCTTCAATCCCCACCCCTGCCCGTTTCGATCTGGTTGAGCATCGTATCGGCGTGTGGTCGTGCGTCATCACTACTGCGTGGTGCACGTTAAAGAACCCAGGCTAGCGGTTGTGCTGCACTGGCTAAATTTCTCATCTACTGCTGGGAGACAAGTCGCCCGTTGAGGCAGACTAAGTTCTAGGCTGTATGAACATACGCACACCCCAGAGAAAATATCGTAAGGGTGCAGGGGAGCTGGTGATTATTAAGCATGTTGGATTAACCTGAGACTGCAGGGTAGAGAAGAAACATCAAAACGTAGAAGAGACCGATTTTTTTTTTTTTTTCAATGCAAGTTGCGCAAGGGCATGCGAGTAAAACGCAAGACCAAGTCTTGTGCTCTCTCAGCAGTGCGGGGCTGCAGCAGTGTGGAAGCTACGCCATCCATGACAATGTAGCACAAAATAGTTGATGCCAATTGTAGTGAAGAGGCCACGCGCTGACATTCCGTGACAAGATTAAAACTTTCCTGTCACTAACACTTGAGTCATGTTGGACATGAGGGATACTAGGAAGGGGTACAGGGCACGGCCGGTGAGTCATCGGCGTTAGACCTAAATGTCTCATGCCGGAGGGAAAACGTTCGTCGGTCCCCTTCTGACGTGTTTGTCTGGATGGCAAGCTGTTTTCCTTTGCCGACCCCCAAGCACAGCACCTCGCTTCCTGGAGTGATCAACTGAGCGTCCGGGAAAAAAAACTCGAGAGTTGCGTTTCTTTTTGTGCGTTTAGCGATGATTTTGAAGGAAACTTTTTTACGAGTTCTGAAGATCCTTGTCGTCGGTGAGGTACTTACCATTGTGCGTCTCTGTAGTGCCCGACAGGACACCGCGCTATCACTCTTATGCCGACTGGATGTACCGATAACTTAATCTAAAGATGTGAGTGTGCAAAGCGTGCCAGGGAATCGATTTCGCGATCAAATGAAGAAGACTCACTAGACAGGGATGAAGAATCTCTACTAGGACTAAGGTTGCAAATTGGGTCAGTTGGTAAACGTTGTACATGATGGAAATAAACAGCTTAGTAAATGCAAACAAATAACAGACACAGTCCCGACAGAACACTGCTGTGCTCGCAACTAGAGTTTAATAGACGAAAGAGCAAGAAAGCGAGCAAAGTAAGTTGATCATATTGAACCTCCTTCCCCCCCCCCCCCCCCGCACACACACACACACACATAAACACATCATAATCTCCACTAAAACAGGTTCCATGTGCTCAGTGTCCCTTCGCAGATCACGTTTCTGAGTCACCGCGATCTTCGGGCGTCGCCATTTGCGGTGTTCTGTTTGTTCATTAAGTTCTGCTAAGTGACTCAGTTTCCCCGTTGTTCTACGGGCAAAACGCGAGGACATATTTTGGACAGGAATACCGGCAAAAATGGAAAGAGGATTTGTAACTCCAGAATTGTTTCGCACAGCCACCTCTATCTTGACCTACCACCTCTGGCATCTCGCCGCAAAAATGTTCGTCTCTGTCTTTTTTACAGGCTATATCAGGGGTCTCAAACACACGGCCCGCGACTCCCTGGGACGTGGCCTGCAGGCAACCGGCTACGAGTTCACATTCGTATCCCTCGAGGACTAGAAATGGCGTGGTTATACTGATCTTATCTCGCCCATTTTTGTTTTTCAGCTCAAGACGTACCTGTTTTTTTTTTTTGTTTTGTTTTTAGTATTTACGTTGTATATATTTATCTGTATTCATTTGCCCAGGGTTTCGCTCTATTTCTTGCTTCTCAACGTTTTGTCTTCAATCCCCACCCCTGCCAGTTTCGATCTGGATGAGCATCATACCGGCGTGCGGTCGTGTATTACAACTGCGTGGTGCACGTTAAAGACCCCAGGCTAGCGGTTGTACTGCACTGGTTAAATTGCTCATCTACAGCTGGGAGACTCGTCGCCCGTCGAGGCAGACTAAGTTTTAGGCTGTATAAACATACACACAACACAATTTTTCAACGTTTTGTCATGTTCATCACCTGTACAACAATTGCGCTACCAGGCTGAGAGCGCGAGCTTTTCGTTGAACCACGCATGTCGACTCCGCGAGCTGTTGATCAGCAGCAGCAACTGCCAAAATCTCGCCTTAAACAATATCACCAATAAAATACATGTAATTTCTCAGACTGTTGTTTTAAAATTCTTCAGGAAAGCAAGAACTTTTCTATTAACCCTTTTTTTTTTTACAGACGTGTTGTGCTTGGTTTATTCCTGAGTGTAATTGAGCAAGGGGAACGATAGCGTGCATGCTCTCTTGTCTTATTAAAAATGCCGACACGTTGGCGGGGCAGGGCCACTTTAATTATTGTTATCACACCAAGTGTGGGCCCAAAGAAGTCCTATAAACAAATCAAAGCTAATGACTGCGAGTTTACAAAAAAGCGTAGAGCACGAGGTCTCTTCTCTTTAAAATCTTTTAAATCGTCCCCCCCCCCCCCCCCCCCGCTCCCTACCTTCCCCCCAAGTTGTCCCCCGCCTTCTTACGGTTTCGAGGACGGGTTATCGGGCCCCAGTTTGAGACCCTTGAGCTATATCATCACCCATACCTTCGCGACAAACTTATTTTCCCTCATACATTTCATCTCGATTAAATCATGCTCATAAGGTCGGAGTTTCATACTCCAGAACTAATGCTTTCTTTCAGTCATTTTTGTCACGCACATCTGAAGAGTGGAATCGCCATCCTGCTGCCGACTCCAACCATCGAAGATCATCAACATTTCAAGAACGTGTCAGCTAACACTGTATAAGTAGCAGCCTTTCTAAACATTGTACATCTAATATTTCCACTTTGTTATTAAAAAAAAAAAGTTGGTTGTAAGCATTCTCCTCTTTAATTCCTTCTGGCCCTGAGGTTATCTTAAATAAATAAATGAACTCATATCACGTAACGTCCGTATGAGCCTGCCCGGGATGGTCGCAAATTGACTACGGTCGATTGCTGCAGACAGCGTGATGCCAGTATGTTATGCCAAACATACTATAGTTATTTACAGGGTGAAAACGGCTAGGAGTCTCCTTCAGATGCTCGACCTACAGCACGCCTTTGTTGCCTTCCGCCGTGCTTTGGTTGCGTGTGCACGCGATGATGCCACGAGCCGCCGAAGTGTTATAGAAGGTAAGAAGCTCAAAATGGAGGCGGGACAAGTGATGCACCTTCCTGTCGTTCTCATTTTGTCAGTGACTATAGAGAGCCTTCAGAGGCCTAGGATTTCATTTAGTATGCCTTGTTTTTCGCTGGAGTGAAAATGAATTATTTATCAGTGTTCTCGCCGTTCGGAAACACCCGTCCACGAGGGAGCATGCCTTAATAGTAATTTTGTTTACATGTCCAACATTAGGATAGGCGATAGAAGTGTAATGCATAGGTCGTCCCATCTGTAGTAAATGATCTGGATAATATTAGGTTCGTAAATCTTATGCCCTGGAAAAGCTCTCAGAGAGTTTGCCGTGAAAATAAAAACACGATATTATTTGAATCGAAACAGCTGCCTTTTCATGGTAAATGTTTATGGTGAAAAATATTGGCATATATAAGTCGGCAGTTGTGAAAGTGTTTTTCTCTTGGCGGAATGAGCACCAAAAACCCAACCTTTGCAAATATTGTTGTCACGATTTCACAATGGAAATCCTGAACAATGCGCTCCAAAAAAGAGTGTAACTACAATGACTACAAAACTTTACTCGAAAAAAATACATAAAGACGCGTGACAAAAAGACATTTTCGTAATCCTAAAATGAAACCGGAGCAGCAGACACCACTGACATTCCAAATCGTAATAAACCGGAACAAAATCCATAAAAGCAAAACTTGAACAGAGCTGAAGACCATTTCGAAATACCCATCGGAGAGGCATTTCAAAGGTGATCAGGTTCTTCCAATTTTATTGACAAGGAGCCATTTGGGGTCGGGCGACGATAGTATCCCGTGATCGGCATGGCCAAGAGAGAGTGCTCCGGGCACACTGGGGTCAGCAGTCTCTTCCCTGGAGGGACAGCCAGACAAGGTCAACGTTTGGCCTTCAGCGTAAAAGCTTCTCGTGAAATGAGCTTATCCTCACCTTCTGAAGCTCCCCCCGCCGCCCGGGGTGGTGACGATTTAAGCAGAGGCAGCTCTCCTATGATAGGCGAGTGGGGGGCTCAAGGTTGACTGAATGGTTTTCGACCAGCAATGTCTGCTATGCAGAATTTCTTTTTTTTCAGCTCCCCACCACTTCCGTAGCCCAGTCAGCTTTCACTTGATAGTGGAGTGAAAGCTACATGTATGAAGCACGAATCAGCCATCGAGCTTACACCACGTGACCACGTTTTTTACTTAGGCATGCAGGCGAGGACCGCAGTCACGTGGCTGAAAGCCGATGGTCGATCGGTCCAGCCTGCGTAACGTCTACTGCGGTGGTAACTTAGTGACGAACAGATCACGGTGAGTGGGTCTCCTTGAGAGGGGCAGCTTGTCCATTGTCCTGCTTATTTTTGACTTCCGCGTTTTCTGCTTTTCCTTTAAGTTTCGAACTCAAGGAATTTGGGAAGGATTTGCAGTTGAAAGAGTCAACGCCCAGGCGTGGTACCACAGTAAATGCTAAAACTGTAGATAGAAAAAAAAAATAAAAAACCATGAGATGTTTTAAGCCATTTAGATTTCAGCCTTGTTTTTTTTTTGTTTTCATATTGTCTTTATGTTGCTTTTTATTCTCGTTCGCATTCTCGTGCTCTAAGCATGCAGCATTTTTTATTGCATGTTACTAGGGATAATCTACACACCTGATAATCGGGCAAGTATAATGAGCCATGCACCTTCGAATAAAACCAGCATTGATAATATATTTTTTTACTGCTTGATACATTTTTCTAGCGTATATATGTGGTTGTATGTCAGTTCTGGGAGAGTGCTTGTTTTATTTTTTCTGCTATTTATGATGGGCCGGACAACTGTTTTCTTTTCCTCGTTCGTGTACATTGAATGTAACAGTCTGCACAATTGTTGTTTATGTGTTTTGTTTGTTGCGGTTACAAAATATTTATTACATTCTATATGCTGGCCCTTGAAACCCAGTCCTATGAAAACTTTGAAAAGAAGGTAGTAGTATTAGTAAATAAATAAACGAAAAACATAAAAAAAAACATATTTGGAAGGACACGTAAGGTTTCTACGGCTTTTTTCTCCTGGTCGTCGTTTCTTTTACAAAAGATGAAGAAGAAAGTAACTTCACCGAGCGCTAAGGTGCCCCTAGTCCGGATTTAAAGCCGTCTGCTAAAGCTTGCTTCATTTTGAATACAGACAAATGTAATTCTGGAAGGTGCACTCGCTGCAAAAATATTTGTGAGTTTAAACAAAAATTTGTTTCGTATGCGTAAAGGAGCTTGATCAACCTTCGTAAGAGCTGAGAAAATTATTAAAAAGCAATCACACAAAATGTCCAACAAACTTTTAGAGACATCTGAAGTCCGTCAAATTACTGAACCTCTCGTTTTATTGAAGTGATGCGCGGACAGATAAAACTGGAATGTTTGGCGGTATTTTATAACAGGTGTGGCAATTAATATTCATATGGAAGTGGCAGTTCGGTTTTTCTAGTTCCGATAGGGCATGCGCTAATATAATTTTATATTAACCGTGCTATTAACGAAAATACATTAGGAAAGAAAAAGCGCGAGATTATGGACACCGCTGAGAAAGCAAATACGTAAGATAACATATATGGCTTTCGAGTTAAGCAAACCGCTAAGACTTGACAAGCTTCTTCCTATGATGGTTTGATGATTTTATGCTATATATCTGATCTTGACTAAACACTGATACTGCAGTCACCTGCCGCACATAAAGTCGATGTGAGCGTTATGAGTGTCCTACGTACCCCAACGTGAAGCCACACCTATCGTAGCCTTGCTACAATAGGTTATAGCTATGACCTATCGTAGTTCTTGCAAAACTCTGATGATAGGAACCTTTGTCGTAATCTTGACATGTTCTTATGGCAATTACGCACGCACAACAAAGAAACTAGCCATAATAAGTATTTAAGTTATAAAGTGACAGATGCCAGTATGAACAAGCGAGGAAGGAAAGCAAAATAAGCGGAGGAAGAAATAATGAGGACGAGCGGAGTTAAAATGACAAGAGGCTGTTACAGGTTCATGATGGACACCCGAGACGGCAGGAACACGATCCCAACCTCGGTACACGTCATGAAAGAGAACGTGTTTGATTTTTTTTTTAATTTTATTTAGTTTGCGAAGTAATAATTATTGTGAGTAAAGTGTTGTGAAAGAAAAGTGGTTGAGAGTATTTGTAATTATGATACCGAAGGCGAGCAAGACGCGCTGACTTGGACACATTTCATAAGCGAGCGATCCTTCAGTTTTGAAGCCGTGCGGAAATTGCGAGCCTGTCATAGAGCCCACTCAGTGGCCCAACTCCACCCTCATGAAGGTATGCTGTGTTCACTTTCTCGCCGAACACGGAGGCAGCCAATCGTAGCGAACTATACGAGGGTCGCAGTGAATGACAAAGCTGGGAATACGATTAGGTCTGCAACTACAATGTGCTCAGGGACAATTAACGACTGAAACTTAATGCTCACGGTCCTGCACACATCTTACGTTTTTAGTCTAATCGTACATTTGTCATCCGCAAGGATGTTTCCACTGTTCAGCGTGATTCGATGTCTCGTGTTCTGCAGGAAAGTTAACTCACATACTTCTTTTTTTTTTAAATTCTATTGACTTCAGGGTCAAAGGTGCTTCGCCTTCTACAGCTGCACATCAGTATATATGCAAACGCAGGACATCACAGGAAGGAAGGACAGCCATTTTTTCCGTGATTCGCAGCATATGATCGCTGACTCGCAGGAGGGAGAGGGTGGTGATGGGGTCGGGATGATTCAAGGTCAGGATTCCCCCCACCCCAGCCGGACTCTCTTTCCTCTTCAGTCAGTTTTACCCGAAGACGGCGCTGATCTTTTCCCGCTCATCGCCATTCCGACGATTTTCCGTACGTCGCGTGCATGGACGAATTCTCCACACACATCGCCTTTTCCTGTTCGATGATCGCCGCGCACCGGAGTCACGGACGCGTCTGGTGGTGGCCGGCATTCACCTGACACGGGGATCCAGTAGGAAAAAGAAAACTGTGTTCTAAGTCCCTCTGGACGGCTGGTTACGGACCGTCCTTGACTCTGTGTCGCATCGTTCGTTTCTACCGCCATTTCTTGCTAAAACGTTTTTTTCACTCGTCGTGTACTCGAGAGATTGTCGCTTCCAAATTTTCAATGAGATCGCTGCCAGATAGCCGCGAAGCTAAAGTTAGCACAGCGGTGTAACAAGTTGACTTGCGAAGGACGCACCAGGGTAAATATGCATAAGTGAGGCCGCCGGTTTTTCGCTCGGAACTGAAAGCCAAGACGAAACATCGCGTAGTAACGAACATACGGCAATACTAAGAATATTAAGATGCTTCTTTTAAGCTAGACTCAAACAAGGATGGTTAACCAGAGTTTTAAGGACTTTCAGATTGTTCTGTCTTAGACCGAAAAGTGCAGAAACTATTCTATATGTTCTTGCTCGATGTGTTGTACGATAGTGAACTTTGGTTCTTTTCAACTTCGCTTTGTTGCGTCTCCCAAAAGTGTTACTCCACAACTTCCTGAATTATGCGGCGTATTCGGTTGGTCATTTAAACCACCCAGTAAGGCAATTCTTGAATAAAATAAACACCATCAATATTTTCAAAGTCTCATTGGATATAAACCTTTTCATCTCCAAGTTACCTGACCGGTGGACAGAGGGCGCTGACACACGCGCCGCCATAAGGTGACTTCAATTTGGTTAGTTTCAGTTTCAGCGGGCTCTCGGCTGTGTTGGTATGTAACGTTGTTTTCGCTTAGGTTTGGGATACAAATGTATCTCTTGGGGTTTACAGAACCAATGATACAGTAGTAACGGGCCACCTTGAGAAGTACGACGTGGTTACGAGCCTAAATTGTGGACGTTATTACGAACACCTTCATCCAATCCCGTTCTTTGTTCAGCAGGGTTCGGCGGCAAAACGGCTGAAATGATGTCGGGGAAGGATTACGGATGTCCACGGCGTACTGGATGTACCCGCTGATAATAGTTTCCACAATATAAATAAACTAATGAAGATACTATGTATGGAGGAACAGTGAAAAAGCAGATCGACGACCTGACTAACAATGTGATGAATCGCATCAAACAGTAGAACTCGCAAGTTCATCTGTTCATCTACAATCCATGAAGTGGGGCCAGGCGGCACTTCATAATACGCAAAACAAAAAAGCGATATTGTCTCAATCAGTTTTTCTAAATAAATTAAGTACTCGAGAAATGTTTTGATGGTCCATCCTAGGCCAAGTATGAATTTGTTTTCAACTATCAGCCCTGCTAAAGTATTTGTTAGCGGCATTTCACAATATTGACCTTAGGAAACTATTTTGTTATACGGGCATTTTCTTACAGCGTATTGAGAACATGAGATAAGGGACAAACCCGTCAATTAAAGTGCGATGTCTGTCTTCCACATAATTAAGAAATAAAATTATAGAGCGCAAGAAAATTGACCTATAGCAAGCTTGGCTGCCTCAAGTCAAGTGCCAGGAACCACTTCATAAATTTGGGTAGACATATATTTATTGGTTTGAAGTTTGAACAGATACGCCTTTTAATTTGAGCGGTGTCGAGAGCATGTCCGTCATCGACAACACTGGACTCGAGTGATTCCCATTCTGACGGCTTCTTTTCGGCGTCCCACATTGCGTGCCTCAGGCGCTTTTGTCAGGCAATCCCAAGCTGTCTTTGACACGTTTGTCATCCGGGAGCCCACCCCTTTTTGTCTAAATAAATTAATTAAAATAGATATCTTAAGACAAATGAATGACTGCAAACATAAGACCGAGCAGAATGTATATATATAAATTTAAATTCACAAATAAAACATGAAAAATAAGTTTATACCGTAAACATTAATCCCCCATAAAATCAAAAGCAACTGTTTTTGAATTTGTTATGAAGGCAGAGCAGGATGCTTTCAAGAAACACACATAGTGACTCCTTGCCTCGACTATATATTTGTCTTATTTAAGATCACAAATGCGTGATTATAAATTTATTTTGCGCAGGTTATTGCGCCACAATCACTTAGCCACTATCACCTAGGCAAATTTCCGTTGTCATAAATAATTAGCCTCTCCACCCTGCGTGTCTTCTACATACTCAAACGGCACCAGTGCTAACGCTGATTGCTTTCCTCACACGCATCCGGTAAGCCGACGGTGCAATAGTCAAACCATGGTATAAAATCATGTGCAGACGTTTGTGCATATAATGATGCATGCAGTTACGTAGTAAGAGTAAGTATCAGACGACACTTCACGAAGCAAGGCAAACAATCGCGATAAAACGCGACGAAAAACGCAAATACAACGCCTTCGCCAAGGCGCGGAGGGGAGATAGGAGAGACGACTTGAAGGGGAGACCTTACGGCGGCCGCTTCACGTGATTCCAAGATGGCAGCGCCCATGCGACGGAGGGTGAGAAGGTCAGTCCGGACGCAGCCGACGCTACGAGCTAATGAAACCAATCAAGCAGAGTCTCGTGCGCAAGTCACTGGGAATTTTCTGTTTATGATTGGTTAAGCGATGATTGAACACATACAAAAACATTAACACCATGATGGCGCGCTTTTGACATTGTCTGATTGGTCCGATCAGCTCGTAGCGTCGACTGCGCCTGGACTAATACCCCTGTCAGACGGGGACGTTAAATGACATTTAAGCAAAATGACATTACAGCTCGGCCAATGAGCGTGAGCGATGAAGAACCATGGATCATGTGAAGAACTAGGATCACGAGCTGATTCGCCGAGCGGTGAATGACATTCGATCAAAATGACATTTACTTTCCCGTCTGACAGGGGTATTAGAAGTATAGAACTAACTGTTCTTCTTAATTTGTGAGGGATTATACCTTTTACGCACAAACTTTCTTGAGTTAGCTTCGTTCAAATTTAACTTAAATCGTTAATAATAAATCTATTCGCAAAACGCTACTTTTCTACACTTCCCCACAAGAGCAGCAGTGAGTTCCTCCGCGTAAACTCCCAGAACACAATCATGAAGCAAGATAAAGGGTGAACATGACCATCGCCTTGTTCTTCCGAGTGACGTTTGTAGAGAACTATGACATCACCAATTCTATTTTCATCCTCCTCTCCTAAGACAGAATCAGCAAAATAACCCCTGTGACAAAACATTGGCTCGCGTACCCAAACTAAAATTACTTCTCACTCTTTATGTTGCGGCCCCATTTATTGGGATGTTCGAGCGGGTTTGCGGGGTCTTCCGTGGAGCGATTGTAGTGGCTCCACGGTAACTGTCGAGTTTTTAGTACGTAAGCAAAAGGGGGGGGGGGAAAAAAATAACAAGGCCACATTCAAACCTTGACAATCCCCTGCACTATCAGAAATGCATGCCTGCGTGCGTGCCGCGTCGCGGCTTACTCGGAAAACCAATCTTCGGTCTTTAATCAGCGCTGCGCTTTCGGGTCCCCAGTGTTCATACTCAATAAGAAGGCGTCCACCCCTCTTGCCATTGAGACTCTAGCACGTACTTGCGATATCGCTATATTAATTGACAAATTAAGAAACGATAGGGCGCGGGTCATTACGTTCACCCTTCATAAATTGTTCTTCGGCATTATTACAGAGAGTTTTAGTAGATCGTATTTTCAGGCCACGCTATTTGTAGAGGGGCCTCGCGCTGCCACTTCGATGCATGCTCTGAATCGTGCGCCCGTATAGCGGTAGCGGGCCTCTGAAAAAGATCTACTAAAACTCCCTGGTATCATGCAGGTAATGCCGTAATTCATAAACTGCGAAGCGATGATAACGTGCTCGGGACTCCGCCACACCGCGCGTTTCTTCAAACCTCATTGACAATTCACTCCAAGAAATACGGAACATATCTGTACTTACCCGTAATGCACTCGGCAGAGTCAAGTGCTGCAACACGGAGGGAACTGGCAAACGACGTGGCTGAAAATTTATGCATAGACCTTAAAGTGCCGCAGCGGAGACCTTTAAAGCCTGCGCTGTGGCACTGAGCACGGTGAAGAATCGTGCTCGGTACCAATTAGCGCCGACAGACTTTTAACGTGCATCACGCAGTATATACTGCGCGATGGACGTTAAAAGCCCGTGGCCAGAATTGGATACTGAAATGGCTAAATTTCTCGGCTACAGGGGAGACACGAGGTGACTCTTGGGGCAGACTAAAGCCGTTCTCACACTGCTGATACATAATAGAAAGGACAGTCTGCGCTGAGCCGTATTTCTTCCTGGTATACGAGGGTCATGTCAGATGGGTCATACAAAACATGTCTGAAGCGATGTTCATTAGTGAGCTCCGAGACCGCAAAACCGTTTACAGTGCACGACGATCTGCTGTACGGGGACCTATGCCTAGCCCAGTCCTCTAATCTCTGTATCTTTTGTTTGGGTATCATCATTAACTGCAGCTTCTTTCGTGAAACACAAATATTAGAGATTCGTCACCTTCGTCACCTCCGTTGTCTTTAATAAAACAACTAGTGAGAGTACACTATATGGACCGCAACGGTGAGTCAACGACCTGGTGCATTATATATGGCGGAAATGGCACTGCCAAAACGTCGACTACAAAGACTGCCTTTCTCTTCCTGACCTAGAAATCGCGGTACGTATTCTTGGGCGGGTTTTCCCAAAGGAAAGTCCCAAAGCCATTACAACTTCGTATCGGAATTATCTATTTCTGCTCTTCTTTTTTTTTTTTTTTGACGTGTGCCCTCTGAAATACGTTTTGCATTCGAGGGCGCAACGTTAGCGAAGCACGCTTCCCTTTTAAACGGTTCAGGCATCTCCATGGCGTTCTTTTTTTATTCAGTGCTCGTTATTCGCCTGCAAGCATTTACTTACGAATACTGTGATGCGCCCATCAAACAACTAGCATGCCTGCAGTGGTGCACCAGAACATTGTATGAAATACTGTCATCAAATATTTAAAACGTAACTGCACATATACACAAAATAAGAAGTAACAACGGGGGCACAGTAAAAACTTTGTTCTACTAAAAACTTACCAATTGTAGCCCACGGAGTTAATGAAATGTGGATCCCATAAGCAAAGACTCATTCTTAACAAACTGGCAAAGCTTTATGTCCCATCATAAAACGCAAGAAACAAGAGCCCAAAATTTTCATATTAAAAAAAAAAAACACAAAACCCACGTGTAAATTTTAGATAAACTTTATGTTCGAGAGTATCCCGCGATAAAGTACTGGCGACTCCAGCGAAGTCGACGGCACCTAGCGGCTGGAACATAAAGCTGTAGCGGCAGGTTCGTTCTCCAGTCTTCTTGAGCGAATCAGATATTCACAGAGCCTTGCGGCCAGAAGACGGGGCAGCGAAAGTATATAGGTTAAAAAACACCGCGACGAAAATCGCCAATATGAAATAAACTAATCTATGCAAAAAAACATTATTGCTACAAAAAAGCAGACAGATTGTGTATTTGCTTTTTCTTTTTTTTTTTTTGCTAAAAGAAAAGAAATTGCTCATCACTTCTCTTCTTTTATTGAACCTTTAAAGATTAAATTGCACACTTTTGAATGAAAAACAATCGCTTAGCGCAGCAAGAAATTAGTGGAGCACGGCATTTGTTAATGTTCTTGCTGGACTTCTTTCGAAGGTCCGCACACGATCAGGTTTCACTATATTGAAGCCTTTTTTTTATTATTATTTGTCGGAGTACGAGGATGGTGTAGGCGAAATAATGATCGCATAAACTTGATTCTTTAATTACATCAATTATATATAAATACTGAAATTTTAGCCCCGCCCCCCCCCCCCCCCCCCCCCAGAAATTTGCTGCCAGATAATTAATGTTGTCAGGTAAATAAAGCGATAATCTAAACTTTTGTGAGTACCTAAGGGAAGGTGTTGAAATGTGCTATGTTGAAAGTAGCCATGCAACGATATTCACTTGGAATGTTGTTCACTTTACACGAGTTTACTGACACTACTGGGACCCAAGTATACTTGCACGTAACACCAGTGACCATAGAACTCACTTGTTGAAGTGTAATTTCAAGGACAACTATTTCGATTGGTTGCAGATGGGTAGAAGAGGAAGAAGTAGAAGGGGCAAGCTGCTTGCGATTGGTCGCTGCTCGATTCGATGCACTACGATCGCATTCATGTAAACGTAGCCATTGGCAGCATATTATAGACTACAGATCACGTCGCCACTTGTTCTGGCTGCGAGTTGAAAGGGTGAACGCTGCTTGTTTTTCTTTACTTTTTTTTCTGCAACTTCTATTGCGTGTGGTGAAAAACGAACGCGTGTTTTATATGTCATTAACGACAGGGATTCGTTTTTAGTGGTATTTGCGCAAAGCTTAAAAATACTTGCATCGCCCCTTTAAAAATATACTATCAATGGTATGCTTATCACTCTAATGGCAAAATTACTTCCCAGTGGTGTATGTGGATTGTATCACTCTGGTGTATGGGGCGATAAAAAAGTAATCAAAGCGCTCCCGGAACTGGGCATAATATTTCACTGAGCATAACGTAGTCAGTGTCCAGCGCAGATGGAAGTTCTGAATCAAACTGTTACACTGGTCGCACGAAACGGAAGGTAAGATTCGTGGAGATCGCAGTTTAGCAATTTTGCGATAAATACTTTTGATTTTCGAAATTTCGATGGCATCACTTAAACTCTGCAAATCTGATCGGCAGTGTTCAAGGAATGACGCGTCTCGTTTGGCCCAGAGCCGTATATGTAGAGAGTTTGGATCAATGGGAGGCGCGGGCAGAGCCAGGGCGTGCGGCAGACTCGGAAAGAGGGCTTGGCATGCTCTCTTGACCAACCAGAAGCCGAAAAGAATCCCCTAGCGGTGGTAGCGAGAAAGAGTTCTGATCAAAGGTCTATGTTCGTAAATGATTTTAATAAGCGCGCAAGAGTGAAGTGTAGTAACTCTTTGTGGTTGAAAATAGGGAGCACGTGTTGTTTTGATCATGACCATGCAGAAAGATGTAAGAAACGAATGCGCCGCTCAACTCTGTTTTGCTCGGACAGAGTGTGACCGCTCGGACGGCAGATTCCCGGCCCTCGGCGCTTGGCGTACGGATTATGTCGATCGTTCCGCTAGTCGCACTCTTCCACCGTCATTTTGGATGAGCGTGATTGAAACATCACGTGTACCATATTTTCAGTCATCGAGAGTTACTCCGATGCAGTTATCAGGTTTGTTTCTCGCGACCACCACCAGGGTATTATTTCCGGCTTCTGGTTGGTCACATTCGAATTTCTGAAGATGCCCTGGAACATGCCCAGCCCGCTTTCGGCCAATGGCGCCTCCTCATTTGTCTCCTATACTTCCCAACGAATGGCCAAACTCTCTACATATACGGCTCTGGTTTGGCCTGAGTTGTCCTATATCCAGTGCTTAAAGTCTCCCGTAAGTGGAGGGGGGTCCCTACAAGAAGGTAAAGGGAGGGAGGGCGGAGGGTTTTGACGAGATGTACTAGAGGCCCATAAGATAAACCCCACTGCTGGCTCTACCTACACTGCACCTGCAACCCTCAAATTGCTAATCCCCAAATGTCACATCCCTGAAAACAAGCTATTTTATTGCAAGATATGATTTTGCTTTCACTAATACTGGGGCTCTGGAGGAGGGTCTCAGACCATCCTTTAAAATCAGTGGGGGGTCCGGGACCCCCAGACTTTAAGCCCTGCCTATATCAGTTTAAAAGGACCTGTCCTATATTCATCTGAATAGCAGTGAATTCGACTTGTTTCTTCGAGTAAGTGAAGATGAGATTAAACTCAGGACATATCTGTTGCCGGAACTAATTGGGCAACATAATATTATATTTATAACTTAATATCGCCTACTTTTTCTTTTCTTTTCTTTCTGGTCTTCTAAACCTCTAGTTTAAAATAAATAAAGGTGTCTCCATTGCCGTTTATTTCACATAGCTCGCCGTCAAAACTCAATGAATATACTATATAAATTAAAACAATATAACCGTTGTTAAACTTCGCCAACACTCTAACCACAGCTCGAACTGGAACCTTCGGTGTGTGTACATGTCGGTGCTTTACAGCATTTCAGTATGCAATACAATACGACCCAATACAATTTTATTACATATGTGCACATTTTGCAAAGTAATGCCCACATAAGCCAAGAAGGCTTGCGCTTGAAACGCAAATCTTAAGTACAGAAAAAAGAAAGAACGTAATGAGAATACATTTTCGGAAGCTCAAGAAAATCTTTCACAGGACAGAGAGTCAGAACAACAAGTTGTCCTCTCTTCGCCCAACGGAAACCGGCGCGAGCAGGAGTCGTCTTTGGTGTCGACCTAACCTAGACTTCCTTTACGAGACGAAGATTGACAAGGAGCGCCTGCAACCTCCACCTGCTCCGGCAGTTCGACCGCCTTCCTTCCTCATCTCGTCCGAGCCCTGTTCCCATTAATTTGAACACATGAACTTTTATTTTGGTGCCTCGCGGCTTTTCATTCTTTTATAATCTCCCTCGTCAGTGTCCGTGTGAACCTTATATACCACTTTAATAGGGTATATAACAGTTGCGTGTATTCAGCGTTTCGTTAGATATTGTAACAGAAATGTTCTTACTCTATAACCATATAAAGAAAAAAGCTGGCCTTAACCAATGCGCCAACATGAAATAAAAAAAAAATAATTAAAAAGAAAGAGGCGCTCTGACCGGTGGCACTCTTGCCTGAAACAGGCACTCTTACCTCAAATAAACACTGATGATGAGCCCGAAAAAAAAAAAAATGTTTTCACGAGGAAAAAACAGAAAAAAAATTAGTTTTCTGAACTGTTGACCTGCACAGTGACAAAGCGCAGTTTGGCATCTTTGAAGCGCGAAAGAAAGCATTGATGACTAAGGGTTGAACACCAAGCAGCGAATGTGCGGCGAAGAACGGACGAACCTCGCTCGGCGACAACTTCGCTATGTGCGCGATTCAACTGCCTTTGTTCTGACAGCCACGAACAGAAAAAGCGCCAACGGGCGAAATTTGTCGCTTTTTCTCGCTCCGTGGAGCCCAGAGTTTAGACCTGGAACAACCAATTGAAATTATATGCCATCACGCGTCCGAAGACAGTAACTTTGATTTTGCAATCCGCCTGCGTGTTCGTGGCTACGCAGTGTTTTCATTGTAATATCAATCCACCTCTTTCTTTTTTTTTTTTAATTCCGCTAGTAGAGTTTGCTGAAATATGGTAAACAGGTTTGCCAAGCATAAGAAGAAAAAAAAACGGGATTAAAGTGCTATAATGTAGTTTTTTTTTTAAATTACTTTACATCACCTCAGGTATAGAAGTTAACAATGAAAATGTACAAACTTTAAAGGTAAAACGTTATGCTTGATTAAAAGAAAACAAAAAAAAAACTTGAAAGAGAAAAAAAAAAGCGCCTCACCAGGAGCTGCGAGTCGCAATATTAAATTCATTGTTTTTTTGGGGTACGAACATAATTCCTGACGAATACCAAATTAAATTGAATTGGACGTGGAAGGCGATACACCCAATGCGATCAACAAATTAGCAGCCCCCTGTTGACAAAAGCCGCCGAAAGCGTAGGGTGCAAACCGCGGCGCAGAAAAGACTCGTTGAAGGAGCTGCCCTCACGCTAAGGGCGCATGCCCGTGCCTCTACACCGAACTTCGCGCTTCGAGGGACAAGGGTCCAGAACGCGTGAGCACGGCGCCTTCACACGCTAGCGAAATTAACCAACTGAATCGACCTCGCGAGTCGCGTACACCGCACTTGGCATGCACACCGATGAAGGCAGCTCCTCCCAACAAAAACCTCCCCAAAAAGTTTCCACTGGGAGAAACCTTAAAAAATAGGTTCCGAGAATGATGACCCCTCCTTTCCAGCAAACACCGGGGCGAGCATGGACAAGGCTATAATCTGTCGTCGTACACGTCGAAACAACGTCAATAATCGGGTTTCATAACAGTCCGGTACAACAAAACACCCTCGCAAGACATCGAGTCTGCTCGAAGAAAACGCAAATTGCCCTTACACTGACTCATAACTGGCCCGCGAACTCCGTTGATTTCGAAGAAAGACAGCCCGCGCAACTGCAAAAGAGAAGGGGGGGGGGGGGGGGGGGGATTAGCGTAATGGCATCACCACACACCCGTGGTGACGTCCGCTGACGTAAGCCTTCGAAGCCGCCCAATGGCGGCGGCACCCGTTCAGCGAAACGTCGCTTCGACACCCGACCAATGACGGGAGGAGAGCGACGGAGACGGAAAAAGATGCTGCAGGTGAAATGGTCGTGAAGACCTTGGCCAAGCTCTGAACGGGCCCTTCCTCCTCATTTCCTCTCCATCTTTTGTTCCTTTTTACCCCCCCCCCCCCTACTATCGCCTTATTTCGATTTTCTCTTTATCATTTCTTTCTGGCTGCCGGCGTTTTCCTCGCTCGCTACTACCTTACTGCTGTTCCTTCCAGCGGAGGCGAAAGTGTAAAAGGCGGAGGTCGTCAGACGAGTGAGAGCGAGCCACCTGAGAGAAAGGGAAGGGAGGGGTGAGGGTACTGTTTACCAATTCCAGAGACCGGTATATAAGAGAGCCGACTGTCCCAGAGCAGGCATCCACATCGGCTTCAGTCTCTTGGAGATCTTGTACCTATATACATAGACCCTTTTCCAAACATACGCTAGCTCTTCTGCACCCCTGGGCATACCAGTGAAAATCATCTAAGTCAACATGAGGACCTTCGCCCTTTTCGCCGCGATTATCGCCGTCGGTGAGTACACGTGACCGTCCTGTCTAATTAGGGTCTTGACTAGTTTTTTTTTTTATAAATCCAATTGCTTATTGGAGGCGACAATAATGATAATAATGTGCATATTCTCCTTCAGTAGCTGCTGGCTTGGGAAATATTTCATCCATTCATATTGGTCATATCTTCCCCTGAAAATGATCGCGTTTTGTTTTAGTCGCAGCACTAGATAATTACTGGCTCTATCTCGAAAAAAATTGGTTAAGCGCGGCACCGAACTTACCATTGGTTACCTCATAAAAAACGCGACCATTTGACTAATGAAGTTCAGCGTTGAAAAAAAATGCACGCAACTTATTTTGAGAGAAAGCTAGAGTGAAAGCGAACTTGACAAGTCCTACCTTTAGAGGAGTAGCCACTAAATTTCAAGCCTTATCTTGCGTTAAAAGCGCGTACTTAAAAAAGAAGAAGTATTCGCTATCTGAAGGTCTAAGTCAACAGCACGAAACAGAGAAAGCGCTCGCAGAAACGTTCCTTCCGCGATGAGCAGCCCGATTTTCGAATCGGTGTAGACTTTTCCTGGCCGCCTTCGACTCCGTGGCTGCGAATCTCGAGGGCTAAAAAGACGAGAAAGCCGCTTGCTCTTGTCGAGCTGCAACTTCTCTGTTTTTTTCGTGTTTGCTTTCGGTGCGGCTGAGTTGCCGAGAGGCGGGTGTCCCAGTGACCCCAAAGCGGTCCGCTGATGGGAGGGGAGCGATCGGACCGACGCCCCGCGCTCCGTCTCGAAGGTTTCGCCGCGGATATAACCGCTCCGGTGGACGAAAAAATAGACGCGCCAGAAGAGGAGTTTACCCAAGCAGACAGGCTCGAGCAGTAAAAATTCATCGCGGAGGAATAGCCCTCCGTAGAGAGTGCCGACGCTGTACACGTGTAGAGACGTTGCGGCGAGCTAACTTCGGTGACACCACAAGCGCGATGCTTGCATCACCAAGCAGGCCTCTGGGAAGCTTACTGTACTTTAAATCTTGCATGCAAAATATGATAACGGCGTCAAGAATTAGCGGAAAGAATCGAACTATTCGCGATCACTATATTTCAAGGTACACGTCAACTAAGTAAAGGATCTATAAGCGCATGACTGTATCAAGCAGCAGGCATTATCACTCCAAGAGCATGGAGAGGCAGTTCAGAAATACCGTAACCCCCCACTTTCCCTTTTTCACTTATATTTATGAACCATTTCCACACAAGGCTCAATTTTGCATGCATTTATTATTGCGCATAAAAGTAACACTCGAATCGACAATGTACTAGCACAATGACTTAAAAGATGCACGTAGGTCAGTGAACCATAATGACTATCTAGCGAAAGAAGGAAGTCATTCATTAGTACCCGAATGATTCATCAACCTACCTGCAAATGAGTTCGCATAAAAGTAGCTAAAATATGAACGAACAAACTTGATCTTGGCAAGCCGATAGTTCTTTAAGAGTGCCAAAAAGCGATTCAGAGTTGTCCGACGGAATCAGGGCGAGAATAAGCGGCCACTTCGACGACGTGAAAGCGAAAGCGAGAGGCGCCCCGCATTCCCTCTGTAGAGATGGTCCGTTCGCGTTTCCCATGGGCGTTGCTGAAAGGACAGCCAACCGTTGGCGATGTCGCACTGCAGGCAACCTGGCTGCCCAGAGAAGCCTATGTAGGACGCTGCGTATTTTTAGATAAAGGTCAGACTTCGCCAGAGGAAAAGCAACAGGCGTACGATAGCACGACTAGGAGAGAAAGGCAAGGCGATATCTGGTCATTCTCTTCGAGTCGTTCGAAGGTCGCGGGTAGAAGGCCGCCGTTTTTCGGCAAAGTAAAATCACAGAAGCCATTAGGAAAGGTAAGAAAACGGCGAGGTAAGCGACAGAGAAAAGGTGTTTTGGCCTGATGCCGTTCTGGCCCTCCTGCGCCTGTGGAGGTACGGGGCGCCGTGACCCTGAGACTCTTTAAGACCCCCACTTTCGCTTCCAACTTCCTCTAATCTCTTGGCGTCTTGGCTGGGGCAAC
Source organism: Ixodes persulcatus (assembly GCA_013358835.2). Taxonomy (NCBI): domain Eukaryota; kingdom Metazoa; phylum Arthropoda; class Arachnida; order Ixodida; family Ixodidae; genus Ixodes; species Ixodes persulcatus. Next base: position 110,858 of record JABSTQ010011557.1, read on the forward strand.
ACCCATACGCTCATCCTGAAACTTTGTGGTCGCCTCTTTCCCCAGTAGTAACCTTCGCCTCCATTGTAAAACAAAAAAAAAAAAAAATAAAGGAAAAAAAAGGGGGGTGGGGGGGTTGAGTGATTTAGGTTGGCTTTTCCTGGCAGCCTTTTCAAAAGGTCATGGGCCCCCTAGGCAAGCATCCCTTTTGAGTGGTGTGATGTGTGAAAGACAAAAGTCGGCACTTAGTTTTTTTCAAATTTGCTGAGTAGATAATGTCAAGCCTATTATCATCCATGATATTTGTTCGATTTGTGTGACAGTTTCCTTCGTAAACGATTTGGCGGCAATTCTAACTGCGTGTATTCTTTTTTTTTTTTTTTGTCCCAATAGCCGCCTACCAAGTGCACGGCCAGGCTTGCCACCTTCGGGAGCTGGACCTCTGTGCCGCCTCCCTCCTGCTCTTTAACCAGAACCCATCTGGTGTGGCCACCACCGACGCCGAAGTGGACAAGCAGTGCGGTTTCCTGAAGGAGTCCCAGGAATGTTTCAAGAACTTCACTACTCGTTGTACCACTCCTCTGCAGAGGGAGCTCATCGGTTTCGTCTCTGAGGGTTCCCAGGAACTCTTCAAGCAGTTCTGCTCCAAGGGCACTGAGATCAGGACCAGTGAGTATCTTCCTGGCAAACTCACGATTGCGATGGACAGCTTGACGAGCTTTATCCGATTACGTCAAATTTTTACGCTGCATCAGAATACGGCGCGCAAGTTCTTCAGCTCCTTGTTTACCTTGTGCGTCTGTTTACCCCCGAACGCGCCCACGTGCGTTTGTATTCCCCCGACGTCAACCAATGACGGCGTGAGCGTGGCTGCATTGTCATCCCGCGTTGTCTAGCGCTATCTATGTTGCCTTTTGATTGGCGGGCCCCTCTTTGCGTTTCGATGCGCAAAAGACACATTTTAGAAAACTTGCCCACCGTATAAGTCTACGTTACAATCTGAAACACACTGGTTACGGGAAAAAGCAAAATATCAGCATAACGCAGTTATGCTTGTACAAGATAACGAAAAGAAGTTGCAGGATAACGCAGGAGGAGGCATAACCGAACTTATGTTACATTTCATGCTCGTTATATACATAGTCTTTGAGGTAGCCGAAAAAATGAGGCATGGATGAGGGGAGGAAAGCTTTATTAAACGTCCTAACTTTATCATATAATCATATAAAAGCGCATAAGGAAAGCGTGAATAATATTTACAGGACGCGGTTTGTATAAAAGTGCCTCCTCGGAGCGTTGTACAAAGTCTCCGCCACCGCGTCTAGGAACTGTCAAAGCCACCATAGCGGAAAGCTTCGACTGTTTCTGCTCAGCTCCGAAACGAGGAAAAAAAAAGTCAGGTTGCTTCCGCGATCTCGCCAAGGAAGAGGAATAGCCAAGAGTGCGCGAACCTTATCGTTCGGCTTCCAGGATTCTCCGCGTCCTGGTTCTGGCCCCGCCGCTGCTGCTTGAAAATACTCATTTCACAAACAACGGCAGTTTTGGAGTCATCGAAGCGTGCACGTAAACGTTCTTCGCTATACTCGCTGACGACGGTCTTGCCTCTGGGCTATTTGCTCTCATAAACGCACGCATCGAGGAGCAAACAGCTGTGCGCAATGCCGTTTCTTCTCACCTCAATCTACCATGGCAGATTGCCCAAGGACATAATAAGAGCATTGATGATTGAATGTATACTGAAATCAACTATTCTCTTTTTGTTTTTTAGACTACCTGAAGCACGCCCCTTGCCTCGGCCAGACCCTTCCCCAGCAGAAGCTTTGCCTTACCGACATCCAGGCTGGTCTTGAGAAGATCGCCGTTGTTCCCTTCAACGACCGTGTCCCTGCCGCTTGCTGGTGAGTTTAAAATTCGCAACTTTGCAAGACTGTTCCCCTGTTTCCCACTACTGCGCCTTGACATAAATGTAAATATACTTGCAGTACTTCATAAAATATTTCAAAATATGGAATAGACGGCGAGCCTCACAAGTTAGAGGTTCACGTAGCGCGAGGGAGTAAATTGAATTTGAGAGAGTCAAGGGTTCCCGCTTGATTTTTAACCTCATGAATGGCAATGCTAATCACCTCTTTTCGATTCTTTTGCGCAGCATGTACTCCAGGTACCAGACCTGCACCCGCAAGGCCATCACCGAAAAGTGCGGCGCTGAGGCTATCGAGTTCGGCGAGATCCTGGTAAAGATGGCCGCTTCCGACCTTCCCAACGTCGTGTGCAACTCCTTCGACGCCAAGAACCCCAGGTGCAGTGCTCTGCTGCCGCCCCCAGGCACCAAGCCCACCGGAAAGTCCAACTCCGTCCTGTCCCGTCTTTTCTCCGCCTACCTGGGCAACTAAGTGATGCTTCAAAAGCAGAGCTGCGCAGTCATCCTGAAGCTATTTACAAGATCGGACACATTGGCGCTTCTTCAACTGCAGAAGAACCTGCTGCTTCTGTGGACTTTACGTTCTTCCACAACTCAACAGTGAAGACGAAGACTCCTAGCTCAGATAACTCCCGCAGCCTTTCTGCATTTCCCTTCCTTTAGCAGGAAAAAAGAAAAAAAATCAAAGCCGCTTTTTTGCGAAACTAGGGCGCTTCTGAACAAGAGGTGTCCCTGTATCATGGCATTTAGTAATACAAGCGTCCAGGAGTAGTTATCCCTGGCGCCTGCAGAGAAAAAGACGTAAAAAAAAGAGAAGAAATGGGACGCCGTTGCATAACAAGTTTCGTTTTGTAACTTGTCTTGCACGACTGCGTGATCTCAACAAAAGGAAAAAAAACGAGAAAGTGATGACGTCACGTGATCCTGAGACCTCAGTGGAACGCGCAGTTTAACAGAACGCGAGGGAGAGAGTTCCCGTCTTTCTTTTTTGTTTTTTTTCTTGCGTGCTCTCCTTCCTCGTACCCGACCTGTTAAATCGGGCTTCTCTGTTGGATTTACGTGAATAAACTTCCTAATGTTATTACTGTTTTCCAAGTACTTCGTCCTGTGTGTTACTGCTTCTTTTCCACAGGTCTTCTTCTGCGAGCCTTCGCGTCAAAGCTATAACTGGTCCTTGTCGTAATACTTCTAAAAACAGGCTTCCATTTACTCACCAAACACGTGTATCTTGGTTTCGCTGATCCTGCTTTACCAATGACAAAGCCACAGGTTCCGTTCATTAATGGGCTTGTAAGGAAAGCAATTGTTTCGAATAAGTTTTTCTAGCTCCAGGGCTTTCCTGCCCCGGAACACGGTTTAGGAGTTTACCGGTTCATTAAGAGGATTTTATATACATAGTTTCTTCTGCCAAGTTCAACCTGTTGTTCCCTATAGTTGGGGACAGGTTAAGAGTTCAGGGGAAGTTCCTCCCACCTCTCTAAACTTAAGCAGAGCGAACGCGAGAGAAGAGGTCACCTTATCTCCAGCATTCACTTTGCTAAAGCGGAAAGGGGTGGGAGGAGCTTCCTTTGAACTCTTAACGGTCACCAACTATACTAGATGTGCTATACTTAAGAGCAAGAGGAAATAATTGGTTGCTTCTGTCTGTCATAAGTTTGACAGGCCCAGTACATGACACTCATAGAACCACATGACAGTACTTTATGCTGAACGGTCAGATATCAAAGGCACATGTTCAGAAAACAGTTCACTAACACCACCTGTGATTCCTGTCTAACCCGGAATATCATTCTTATTGATAACGGCCACTTCTAGCCGATTAACCTGCCAGAAAGACGACCATTAAAATATTACCTTTACAGGGCCTGCGAAAGTTTTCAGTAACTGAATATAATATTTCTCTGTATATCAAATTCTACCAGTGTTGAATGATTTAGAAATATTTTATGTAGATATTAATGAGTTATCTTTGTTTTGTGTAGTTTCTCCTTGCCTAACCATGCGTATTTTTGAGTTCACTATAAATATACAGGTCCCAGAATAAATCAACAAAGGTCGAAACGATTCGAGTGCGTACCAAGGTGACACCGACCGGAAGATGCACGATGAACTGAAACCAGAGGAAACACACTTTGTTTTAATGTTTGTCAAAGGCGCATGCCCCGTTTGAATTCTGCCAGCAGGCGGGTCCTGGGCTGGCCAAGAAGACAATCGGAGTGTCGAGTGTGGCAGTATTATCTCCTCTGAGCGAAGGAAAGACGAGAGGAGAAAACAATGGCAGGAAAAGCAGGATATCGAAAAGACATCTCTAAGGCTCCCAATCCAAAATCCGGTGCTCAAGGTGTAAAGCGTTGTTTTTGTTTTGGTCATCTTTCCTGCCTTTCGATTTTAAAGTCCTAGCCCCACTTGTACTCCGTGTCGCTAGTTGCATGCAGTACAGGCGAATGCAACGCCAGGCAAGGGGAGAGAGGCCAAGCACTAGCAAGGTTGGGGAGGAGGAGAGAAACCTCCTCTCCTCTCTAACGTTCCTAATCTCCTAGTGCTCTTTCTTTCTCCCCTTGCCCTCCATTGCCCTCCTCTCCCGTCCCGCCTTTCTAGTGCTTGCCCTTCCTCTCTTCGCCCGGCGTTGCCTTCGCCTGCACTGCACACAACTGATGACAGGAGTATAAAGTATAAACCGCATGTAAGCGATTTGGCGAGCGACGAGACAAGCGACGGCGACCCGCTTCGCTTTCTCTCGGCCAGTCGCGGGACAAGGCGAATCGCAGGAAAGAGACGGGAGCAAGCGACAAAAGCGATGAGCAACGTTTTCTAAAAATCCAAAAATCGAGCGACGCGACGAGCGACAGTCGCGTCGCTCGGCGCTGAGTCTCGTCGTTTGTCGCTCGTCTCGTCGCTTGCTAAATCACTTACATGCGGTTCAGCCTTTAGTAACCAAAAAAGCAACAACCGATGCCGCGGTTCCTAATTCCTAAAATACCTGGTCTTGGATCTTTTCGTCATGCTATGGGAAATGTTTTAATGCGTTAACCTTAGAACGCTCGTTTTGGCGAAAACTCGGCGGTGTCTCTCGTTTGTCAGCGCCGGGGAGAGAGGGAGAAGCAGGGGGACAGGGTGACGCGTTCGACGCTCCCATTGGTCCGAAGCGCTGACGTCAGCACGCGTCAACCTCTCGCTCTTTCCCCGACGCTGACAGATTGACAGACACCGCCGGGTTTTCGTCAAACGAGACCTTTCGTTTTCGGCAAAGTCACGCGCACTGCTGGCTCGGAGCCAGAGAGGAGGAGGCACCGCGCAGCACCTCCTAGATAACAAAGCCGAAGTGTTAAAAGAGATAGCGTTATCAGAGAAGGCCAACGCTGGACATAACTTGGAGCAGCACTCGTTTCCAATGAGTGCGCGTGACTGTTCCCGGCGTTGGCCTCTCTGATGACGCCATCTCATTCAGCACCACGGCGGCACGGTGGAATGCGGGCGTGCTCGCCGGTTGTTCTTCGCTCTGGGTTTCCGTAGTACCGGTGCGTGGGCTGTGATATGTGTGTGTGTAGTTAAAACGATGGATGCGGTTCCCTCCACGAGTGATATGAATGCGCTTCCTTCCACGAGTGGTATGGATATGATTATTTCCACGAGTGATATGGATGACCGTATCCAAGGGCGTCGACGTACTCTGACAGGCAGAAAACAGAAAAGAGGCGAAAAAAATTACAGGGAGATGCATTGGTGGATTCTTAGGGAATCCGTTAGCAAGGCCCTTGGGAAACTCCACATACGTCCCCTTTTGGGAAACGATAACACTGACCCCGTAACGAGGCCTAAAAAACGGCAGCAAAAAAAAAAAAAAAAAGAGAGCCATAAGAGAAACCCCCCAAAACAATTATGGGCTCAGCGTTAGCGTTTTTCAAATGGGGAAAGAGGGACGTGTGTGGCGTTTCGAAGGGTCACGCTAACGCATTCCCCAAGAATCCACCAATGGATCTTCCTGTATTTTTTTATAAGCCACGCACGTACAGAAACACAGGCACAAAAACACCGACACGTGTACCTGTTAGTTACAACCCGTCATCGGTCATCTCAGTCTGTAATAATTTCTATATCCTCAGTATTCTATGCTCCTAACCTTTCTGAAGTTGAATCCAAAGTACTACCTTATGCCATGAACAACAATCAGTTTAAATCTTTATCTTTTAACTCTTTGTATCCTATTGATGTTCAGTAGGTTCATTCTGCACTTCTTTCTGCTGAGGCTGCGAGTCCTCAAAGTAACCAACCGAACGAAGTGCAATAATTAAGAATGAATGTTTCAAGTTGGAGTATTTGTTCAGTTGCAAACAACAGAAATTCAGAACTCATGATAGTGTAAGTCTTTTTAATTCTTTTTCTAAGGACGATTAGACCGATTTCTCCAAGCGGCGACGTGCGCGATCAAAAGCGTCGCTGTGGTCGGCTTCTACGATTGGCCGAATACTGACTATGACGTCAGCAAAGGTATTCTTATCGGCAGAAATAAGAGTAATGTAAGAACTTCAATTTTGACGGTGTTGGCAGTGTTTCTTTCAGAGCGCAATGATTTCAAGCTTCCACCATGCTAATTGTGAACACCATCGCAGTCGTTGTTCGCAAGCTAGTGACGTCACGAGAGGGAACCATAGGAGGGAGCCACTAAAATATCTCGCCGTTAATAACTTTAGTTCAGAGGAGGCAGGCGGGAAGTTCACGAGACGGCTCGTGCCGCTCCGTGCTCTACGCGCGCAGAGCTCCAGAACGGTTGTCGCACGTGCGTTCCCTCACTGCATTGCGTCAGCGGTGGCGTAGTCAAGCTGGCCGGTGAGATCGGTTTATTGAAGCACAAGAGGCGCTCTGCCAACTTTAGAAGTAAACCAATCAGATCGTACGGAGAACCAAACGAATGGACATGGTTTCGGGGGAAATATCATAGAGGAAGTCGCTGAATGAGTCTATTCTTCCTTAAAACCCTAAGGACCCGCCAAAAAGATGGACGATTGGGAGCGTCATCTATACTCAACACTGTGAGGGGGCATATTATTTCGAAATAACTTAAACGCCACGTGAAAGGTGCTTATCCGCTTAACAATAATTTGGTTTTACTTTTATTTTACAACTCTTTTGTACTCCTACGTGCGTAAGCGCCGTATGTAGCAATAAACGTTGCTAGATTGAAAACCGCTGACGTTTGGAGACCAGTTAAAGGGTATGCAAACTGGCGCCGTGACCATGGCGAGCCGTAGAAAGCTCATTCAAAGCCTGAGAGACTTTACTCCTCGCCACGACACGTCCCGGCAAACTACTGCGTCCCGCCCCGTTACGTGTTCTACGACGAAACCACTGGATACAACCAATCACGTCCACGAGCACGGATGGGGAGGAGGTCAAGGCTTCGTTCGCCAAGGCTTGCGTGGAGTCGGGTGTAGTCGGGTGTCGCAGCGGGGCAACCGGCCCGACTCCCGGGTGCAGCGAAACGCACCGAGCACGTAGACAGAGGGTGGTCCAGTCACATCGCTGCCCCCTCTCTGACTCACCAAGGCTGGCAACGGTTCGCTGTCGTGTTCAGACAGAAAAACGGAAATGGACTCCAGCTTTTTTGACGGAGCGGTGAGACGTTCACGAACCACGCCGCCAGTTAGCTCACATCTTTAGTGTTTATCTAAGGACCGTGCCGTGCAGCACGCACTCAAAGGCGTCTGTGGAATTCTTGCAACTTTTCAGTGCTCGCGAGGTAAGCACGAAGTATTGCAAGCCCGCCAAAGATACCTTCGCAGGCATAATGCACGTGCTTGAAGTTGGTCGATGTCGAATGTTCCTGTTTGTCGCTCAAGCGAGCTAGGGCTTATTAATTGTCTCAAGTGAACTAGAATGCCCAGATGAATAGAGAGTTTTAGTATATCGTGTTTTCAGGACACACAATTTGTAGCGGGAGCTCTCGCTGCCCCTTCGATGAATGGCCTAAAGGCGGGTGCCGGTAGCGGTAGAGGGCCTTTGAAAAAGATCCAATAACATTTCTTATTATATCTACATTATTACCGGAATGAATTTATTTGAAATATTTTCGCGCCTTTTGGCCGGTCAAGGCTTAGGCTGTGGCTGAAGGCAATAAAATTGAGATCCATTCAGAGTGAAAGGCGAGCCAATATACCTATTTACCCGGTCTTAGCGATCACTCCTTGTTACTTTTCTGCTTCAATATCCCAAAGTGCCAATCATCGAAAGGTGTTGAAGACATATTTGACTATGCTCATGTTGATTTTGCAGCCATGAACAGCGATATGAATTGGTTTTTGGCGGAATATCTGCGCAACGTTCCCGAACGTTTCGTCGAAGCTAATTGGGGTTTATTTAAAAACTAAGTGAATTCTTTTAAGAATATGTATGTCTATGTGTAAACTATTCGTTCTTCCGCTCGATCCCCATGGTTCAACGGAACGCTCAGAAGGATTTCAAACAAAAACAAAAGGCTGTTTCGCTCTGCGAAGTTATCCGCTTCATCAATTACGGATGTTCACTGGGCGGCATATCGCTCCGTCGCTGCTTTATATAAAACTGCTGTCAGTGAAGCCAAACCGCGTTTCTTAGGAAGTACTTTGCCAGTAATGTTGCTCAACAATCCTCGTCAGTTTTGGAAGGTTGTGAAGCCCTGCGAGAAACCTGGTGTAAGGCTCACCAACTCGGATGGGGAAGAGATTCCAGAAAGTGAGCGTGCATCCGCGCTACATGAAATGTTCGTCGACTCCTTTTCCAGCTCAAACATTTTTGACTGCCCTGACTTGCTCCTATCAAACTTCTACGGTATGAATTCCATTACTATAGAATGTGGTGGCATTGTCAAAATTATTGATGGCCTTAAACTATCCTCATCATCTGGCACAGATAATATAAACTCAAATTAAAAAACAAAACACGAAAATGTACTTTTCCGTCATTCTAACCAAGCTTCTCCAGCCATCCCTCAATCTTGGTACTCTTCTTGAGGACTGGAAGGTAGGGAAAGAAATTCCGGTTCATAAAAGTGGCGATAGGTCTAGCCTCAGTGATAATCGTCCGATTTCATTAACGAGCATCCCCTGCAAACTTCTGGAACGCATAATTTACTCTCATCTTGTTGCGTTCTTTAATTGTAATTTTTTTTTTTTTGCCCCTGCTCAACATGGATTTAGGGAACTATTCTCGTGCGAATCTCAATTGTTAACACTTACAATCTTCATGTCGCTCTTGATCGTTCTTCCGTGGTAGATTGTGTATTTTTAGATTGCTCAAAAGCTTATGACAAGGTTTCACACAGGCTTCCTCTTCATAAACTCACTGTCCTTAACATAGAACCCCATGTTTTAGCTTGGATTGATTCCTTTTTAACTAACCGGCTACAATTTGTTCATGTGAACGGCTGTAACTCAGTTTATTCACCAGTATGTTCAGGCGTTCTCTATGGTTACGTACTAGGTACCCTCTTATTCTTTATTTATATTAATTATTTACCTACTCATGTTTCTTAATCCATCGGCTTATTTGCAGATGACTGAGTCATCAACAGGGAATAACCAATGATTGCATTTCCCGGTGGTGTGACGCGTGGCATATGAAACTTAACATTAACAAATGCAAATCCATGAGAGAATCACATCAAATTAACACCTGTCATTTTTCCATATTAGCAGCGTTGTCCTGGAATTCATATTATCATATAAATATCTCGGTGTATTGTTTCTAATTATATTTTGTATCCTGTTTAACTCTCTAGTTAGGTATATTTGTTTTGTTTGTATATTGTTGCTGTGCCCACTCACTTCTCTAATGCATTCGGGCCCTGAAGGGTATCACTAAATAAAAAAATAATAAAATAAATAAATAAATACATTTCTATATCGTCAACGGAAAGCGGAAACAAACAGCGCGCAAAAATAGACAATGACGAAAGGAAGGTGCGAACGACACAAGCGCTGAACTCACAACTAAACTTTTATTGAAAAAACACCAACGAAGTAAACCGCACTATCGCTTCAGCACGTGTCAAGATCGGCAATTTCTTCTTTTGTGAAGAAAAACCGATGTTTGGCTGACACATGCATCTTGCCCCTCTTTTGTTATTGCATACGCTTCCAATAATTCTCTAGTAATTTTATCTGTGCCCCTCCCGATGATGGTGATGTTGTTGAATTCGGGCAGGCATTTACAGGCTGCACAATGCAGAGGCAAGTGACCCCCAGCGGTCGACCGAAGTGACCAGTCATGCTCACGTGCCCTGTCATTAACGCATCGGCCTGTTTGGCCAATGTACACCCTTCCACAGCTTAGTGGGATCTTGTACACCACACCAACCACACAATCAACATACTTGTTCCAGTGCTTTACGGCACATTGGCTCTTGCCCCCAGCCTTTTCCGCAATTCTAGGGCAGAGTTGCGCCAACTTTCGAGGTGCCGAAAACAAAATTGCAGTGGTTTTGCTCTGCTATGCCAGGATATACGTAGCGTGAGCGGTCGGGCACGTCGCTCAGCCTCCTGGCGACGCCGCTTTGCTAGACGTTCCTCCCTTTGCTCCGGTGTCTCCGCAGCACGTTTAGCTATCTTCTGTTCGTTCTTCCTACGCTCAACCGCTAATAGACCGATCTCACTAAGCGCTGGGCGCATGCATAAAGCCGCCATAACTTTAGTTCCCAGGAGGCAGACGGCCGTGCACGCGAGGGCTCGTGCCTTCTCGTGCTCTACACGCGAAGAGCTCCAGCGAGGTTGTCGCACGTGCAAAAAGACTAAAGTTCCCTCGAGGCATTGCGGCAGCGTTGGCGTAGTCAAACTGGCTGGTGAGATCGGTCTATTGCCAGGCAACTACTTCGGGATCCGATGAGTTAAGCTTCTCCGCTCTTCTGCGCCCCTGAGCAGCAATTTCGCTCTCCTTCTCCATGGCTATACAGCACTGGCAAACCCCCGCTATATGTATACCCCCACTGATACTTCTGCGCATGCGCACAAAATGAGAGGTGCTACCAAGCGGCTCCGGTGCAGCGTCAGACTTAGCTACTGCGCAACGGAGGCGCACAGCTGGGCACGCGCCGGCGCCAGTGCGTCTGCCGCGGCTATGACGTCACTCCTCTGGAATGCGCAGACCGGCGAGGCGCGCGCGGCGGCGGCGGAGCGCGCGGCGGCGGCGGCTCCGGCGCGCCAGCTGTGCGCCGTGTGACGTCACTGCTCCTCGCGCATGCCCAGCACGGCTCTCCAGGAGCCACGCGAAACTGCTCAACCTCGGCCAGTGTAGCTCACGCTACAAAACAACATGGACGTCAAACCGCCCAGCTACCTTTTCAAATTGTGCGAGAGTTTGTGCATGTAAGGGAGTACCTGGGGTCTGGTTGTGGGTCTCTCTTTTTTCTGACTTAACCCTCCCTTAATCTTTTTTTTAACAACGTCTGCGCCACTGCCAGAATCGTCGTAGGTTTTGAGAATGTTTAGAATGTCTGGTGGCATTGAACGACTTTTTCATTTACGATCCGGTCTATCTTAATGTATGCCGTGAATCAGAGTAATAAATAATTTTAATAACGTCCTACGCTTAAATATAAGAGACAGTGGTACCTCTACTTCTGCAGATTTCCTCCACCACGCTAGTAGTGTAGAATCCTCTTTCAAACAAAATATAAGTGCCTTATGTACTCATACAAATATAATTTTCCTCATTTTGCTTTCAACGGTTGAACAACCGAACAGTGATTGGGACAAAAATATAAGATGCCATGACGTTCTCAATTTACGAAGAGCATCTAACAGTTGTCAGATTTTCAGAGCCTCAGATCTGTACAAAAGTTGTTTCTTGGTTTGAAATGTCCTCCACGAAGCTGGATATTTCTGACATGACAACACTAGCAATCATGACCCCCTGGTTTCGAACCTGAAACGAATCGTGCTCCGTAGAAATGGTAATACATAACTTCTATTCTTTGAAACAAAATAATTTTTGCACAGTTGCAACTTGCAACTTTGCAAATCAAGCGTTGTCCAAAATGCTATGCTAATTTTGCGCGATTGTTTCTGTTGCTCGTGTTGAGCACAGGGGCATGCAAATATACCAAATATTCACCGCATTCGGTGGGATTGGTATCACGAGGGCGCCACAGTATTTGGTGCCCCAGTACACTTCCGGTAGTTTATTTATCTCTTCTTCAGCAATACACAGAGGTCGGAAAAGAAGATTTTCCTTCGGAGAAGTACTTGTAACACGTTTATATGAACCTGCGCGCTTTGTAGAACGTAGTACAAATAACTAAAGGATGTGAGACAAAAGGAAAAAAAAAGAAGAAAACCGGAAGCGCGCAGGGGTCCGCCGATAGCGGGTGACAGCGAGCTTGTTTGCAAACAAACATAGGTGAATACTCTAAATAAATTGTGACAAGCGCGAAAAGAATATGACGAAGCGCGCCGTTATGGCATTGTTTGCCTACAGCCTTGGTAGGTGTTTGTTTTGGTGGACTCAGCAACACCTCTAAATCAATCTCCACGCCTCGAAAAAAAAAAAATGTGTTTGAGTTCCACACATATGTCACCCATCCACACACACAAGCGAGCGCGCGCAGACACACACACACACACGCACACGCACACACACGGGCACGCACGCACGCACGCACGCACGCACACACACACACACACACACACACACACACACACACACACACACACACACACACACACACACACACACACACACACACACACACACACACACACACACACACACACACACAAAAGCTGTCTTCGAATATTTATTTTTGTGCAATAATTACGTCGCGAGACATATATTTTAGTAGAGGAGCGCGATTCTGAAACGAACTTCTATTACGAAACAACGTCTCCAAAATAGAAGCATTTTTCGGAATCGCTCAAATGAGTCTCGCAGAATAAATATCGGACTAAAATATTGTATTTCGGAGAAAGTTTTTTTTTTTATTCTTTTTTGTTTAGGCACTGGAAAAAGTTTTTTTTTTTTTTTGGGGGGGGGGGTCAGTGTCCTTTTAAAAACGTAATGGGTTGAAAAAAAAATTACAGGACACTTACGTGCAGGAATGCGAAAGCATATGCGTTGCCGCGCACATATCGAGGACAACGTCCAGGACGGCGTCTAGGAGGACGTCGAGAAAGACGTCAAGAACGACGTCTAGAACGACCTCTAGGACGACCTTAAGGACGACGTATTAGACAACGTCCTAGAGATCGACGCCAAGTACGGCGTCTAGGACGACGCCGAGGATGACCTCTCGGACGACCTCAAAGACGACGTCTAGGACGATATCGCGGACGGCGTCTAGGACGGCGTCGTGAGCGACGGCTAGAGGAGGACACTTAAGGAGGCTGTGGCGTATTTGCGTTGGTGGCCACGTTTGCCTGCGGAAGCCGCCATAGATGTAGACGCTGCTGCCGATGTCAAGGCCGTAGATGTCGACGCGGTCGCCTCACAGTCCATCGCACGAAGCACACAGCGAGCACAGATGAAGTCCGAGGCGTTCCCTTCCTATTCCTGACCCTTCACTAACACCCCTATCCCCCTCCCTTGCGTTCCCCATTGGCCCGGTTGCATCTCATCCAATGATATCCCGGTATGTATGGTGGTTCTTCCATATCCCTCAGATGTGTTTCTGCTAATCCATACACTGCAAAGTTTTCGCTTTCTAATTGCTCCTCAATCTCCTCCCACTTTATTCGGTTCCTGTCCCCCTGCATGTTTATGAACCTTATGTTGAAGGGCCCATGAAACGATTTTAACATCGAGAGAACGTGCACCTTATTACCCTTTTTTTTGTTTACTTTAGCACAAGGACCATAAAACACGACCACTTCTCTCGAAATGTCGCGAATGCGCTGCGTAACCGCAAAAACAAAAAGGAACTATTTCTTGACTTGACTTCACGTACGGCGGCCATCGGAACTAACTTTGTGACGTCACGGCGGGTGCGGTCATTGAGATCGCTTTTGAACAAGTATATTCTCAGTTTAATGGTAACGTTTAGAAATGATTTCGTTCCAACATAAACAAAGGAATCGAAAGTTTTATATTCTTGTTGAGTACACGAAGTTTTCGCAGCGCCATCTATCCGGAGTAAGTCAAAGCATCCCCTCCCCGCTGCTCCGCTGCCTAGCAACATTGGCTGGCCGGAGGAGCGGTGTGATCAACGCGTTATAAAAACCACGTTTTGGCAGCTGCTTGGTTCGTTTTTTTTTCTCGTGCGCCTTTGTCGTCTGCCTGCAACTATAGACCTTTCCAATATTTACAAAATCACAGTCCAGCGTGCGATCTTCACAGCCCAGCACGTGCGTGTTCGTCGCTTCGGAAAGCGAGCAAAGCACGCGCCATACGCACGAACGCTCAAAATGGCACCGGCCAAAAGCTCGTTTTTGGAAAGGTCTTAGCGAAGGCTAGAAGCGCGAGCTCATAGCGTTGGCAGCTGCCCTTGGTGCACGAGAGCTTGTGCCGCCGAGGTGTGCCATAGAGCAAGCTGCTCGCGCTTGTAGCCTTTCCTGTGGTACAACATCAGATGAAACGGAGTATATACTTCGTTTCACCTTATGTTGTACCGCAGCGAAGGCTAGAAGCGCGAGCTCATAGCGTTGGCAGCCGCTCTTAAGTCACGAGAGCTTTTGCCGCCGAGATGTGCCCCAGAGCAAGGAGCTCGCGCTTGTAGCCTTCCCTGCGGTACATCATAAGGTGAAACAGAGTATAGACGTTTGCAAGCATGGCGTCCCGGCTGGTGCCCCATCCGTGCAAGCACGTGGAGCACGCACGAGAAGATAGCCTTGGCAGGCCTCGAATTCCACGTGCTTGCTCACACGAGGAAGAGCATGGCGGCCGCCAGATGCCCTGTTTGCTATCGTCTATAGACCTTTTTTGCATAACCTCAAACCAGCCAGTAACTGACGTACCCTCGACCTGGTGCATTTTTGGATTGCCCGCTGACACAGGGTATGCAACCGCCAAGGGTATGGGCGGAAAGGCTTAAAAACGGACGTCGTGCATGAGTTAGTTCCGAGTGCTCCTTTTTACCGTGCTGCAATTTCCGAAAATCTACGGTTGTCTGGCTACCACTGCGTGGTCGTGGGATGGATAAATAATTTTAAAAAGCATAAGAACACTAGCAGAAAGTGTGCCATGAGCACAAGAAGCTGCAGCGCGAGTGTGGCTGCAATGTTATCGAGCTTCGCATTTTCCCCAAGAATCTTTATTTATGAAGTCAGTCGATTGCGAGCATGAATCGCGAGAGATTCGTATCAGACTCAATGTCACGTTTAAGCTCACGACCACTTCGTCTACGAGAAGAGGACCGCTTTTAATTCTCGGTGCAGGGGGTCCAATGGACCTTTTTCACATGCCGACGGCACCAGGCGGTGGCTGCACGAACTAAAAATCGAGGAAGTGACCTACCTGCGCTACCAATCGATAATGGGAGCTACGCTACCAGTTTCTTCGCTCTCCGAGCAGCGGCGCGTGCCCAAGGCGACTCTAAAGAGGGGGATCTGTGGCGTCCACCCAAACGTCATGTTTTTCTTTCCGTCCACTTTCTTTTTTTGTGTAACACAATTATATATATGTTGCAATTACGTGTTCTACTTGCTGATCCACAGCCTCCTTCCGAATTTCCTCGATTTCTAGTGCCGACTTCCGCCGCTTGGGATCGAGTGCTCGCGCGTGCGCAGAACGCTTCTCGAAAAAGATCACTGCAAGCCCCATGGTATGTAAAAGGTATGAAAACGTCTACATGCCACCACTCAAGACGGAGCTATCAAATGCCGAGAGCTTACCTGCGTAGACTAAATTAAATTTACTGCTCATATATACTTCGCTGTGGAAACTCAATCAAGACACCCCACCGTCTTCGTCGTCGTTCTCTCGAGGAGGCAAGGTGATGGCCTGTGAGTAGCCAGCTGGATTCAACCGGACAAGCTCCAACCAAGTTATTGCAGCCCACCATAGCCAAGTCTAGCCAAGTTCCCCCCATACCCACACCGTTGCCTACCCAGATAGCTGTGCTGCCAGAACTAGCCGGTATTTCTTTTTCTAAGCCGCTAGACGGCGTCGTCGGCGCCGCAATTCTCAAGATGGCGGCGCCGTTAAAGAAAAGGTCTATAGGAAGTATTCACTGGCGGCCACAGCTGTGTGCGCGACTGCTGAGCGCGTGCTGATGGCTAGCTTCCAGGGTTCTTTTGCAACGTGCATTCCACACCGTCAAAATGGCCGGTCTTAGCAGCCTATTAATGGGGAGAGAGGGGAGAGTCTACTCTCGCTGTAGCAACGTCCACAGTGCTAAGGAGAGGACAAGACCGGAAGCCGCATACCCAGCGGCGCGTCATGCGCGCGTGACCCCGAAAACATTGTATAAGTTCAGGGGAATCCCCAAACGCCATCTTATTTGGCCGGAAGTCCGAAAATCGTTTCATGGGTCCTTTAAAGGCCGACGACCAGTTCGCGCTTTCCACTTTTCCCTCGCTTCTTCCTCTCCCCCCTTCTAGCCTGTCCACCGTTGCCTGTTTCCTCCTCCCCCAAAGTGAGGATCTTCTGCCTTGCAGAATCTCGAGTCTGGTCGTCGGCCTACAAGCTGTTTCTTTTTTCCAATCCTGCGAGGCTTCCTCCCACCCTCTCAAACCCTCCCCCCTGGATCTACATTTTGGCCCTCATTTACACCGGCGCCCTCAGGGCTCCGGGACCCCCCCAAAAATGCACGATGTGACGTCCAATCCTACCGCCTACCGTGCTACCAATGGTTCCACTGTAGTGGAGGCCATATGTAAAAGGGTCGGAGCCAGCCTCGTACACCACCCTGTTTGCTTCCATTACTCCGTACTCAAATCGTCGGTTCATCCCCCTTATCAACCGGTTAGCTTCCACCACCCGCTTCTCTCTCTGCAAAGACTGTGTTCAGACCCTTGGGATGGTGCATATTTGCACATGCATCGTCTCAGAGACTTCCCTCAGCTTACGTAACCCCAACTCTATCTGACTGCCAAGGTTCTGGCCCCGTCCCTTTAACACATCATTTAGTCCTGCATGTACTACCACTAGGTTCACTCCCTCACTGTTTCCCCACACCTCCTCTTTCGCTTTAGCCATAGCGTCTACCATGCACTTTCCTGACTGGGCCACCATGTGACGACTAAGGTGTCGTACAGATCAGTTTAATTAACAAAGGAAAGGTTACATGGTTGAACGTGAAGCCTCTCGAACATCGGGCTGGCGCGTGAATTGTCGATGATTCATCTCGCGATGCGGAAGCTCTCATCACATCCCCTTTTTTTTTTGTTACAAGTCCATTCGTCCATCTGGCTTGACTGTACGGCCTGATGTTGTGGTGGTGTGCGCCGGTTGGTTCTGCTCTGGTAGAGTAGTTCCACTTGAGGCCTTCGGGTCTTGTGTTGGGCTTAAAACACATGTTCGTGGAGGTTCCCATTCTGCTTGTGTTGGACGAATAAATGAAGTGTTGCGTCGGTATTGTCCACTTCTTGTTCGAACCCAGTATGACCTAGGCGTGGATGCACTCTTTACGATAACTCCGGGAGTCCAGTGGCGATTGTCCTCCCACATCCGAACTTTGTCACCGGTCCTCATCCCAGGTGCTCTTTTCAAATGCTGGTCAGCGTAGTGCTTTTGTTTTTGTCGCTGGGCGGTCATTTTCTGTTGTACGTTCTCCACAATGTTGGGGATTAATAACGTCTCGCTGAGTGGAATGGTGGCTCTTGTACGCCGACTGAACAGTCGCTGTGTCGGTGACCCCAATTCTCCATCGCGTGGAGCATTCCGTAAGTTTAGGAGAGCTAGTTGTACGTCACTTCCGTCTTCGGTACACTTCTTCAGTATATTCTTGACAACTTGCACGGCACGTTCAGCCAAGCCGTTGGATTTCGGATACCTCGGGTTGGAAGTAACGTGGTCAAATCCCCACTTGCTCTTGAAGTCTTAGAATTCGCGTTCAACGAATCATGTTCCGTTGTCAGATTCCACAACCCTTGTGATGCTGTGAGTTGAAAACCATCGCTTGAGAGCTGTGATGACTTCACTTGATGAGGTATTTCGTAACTCACTGTAGTCAATGAAGCCAGAGTAGCTGTCCACGATAGCTATGTTTGTCTTCCCATTGAAGTCAAACAGGTCAATAGCAACCCTTTCCCATGGGAGCTTGGGCACTTCTTTCATCATCAGAGGTTCGCTCGGTGGTTTCTTCTGTTTGTACTCACAGATGGAGCAGGAAAGCACCAGGCGTTTGATATCTTCTGACATGCCCGGCCAGTATATTGATTCTCTTGCTCATTTTAGACAGCTAAAAATTCCCAGGTGTCCGTCATGAACCCGTTCCAGGACTCTCTTGCGCCATGTCATTGGAATGACGATTCTGTCGCTTCGAAAAAGTAGTCCTTCGTTCACAACGAGCTCATCCAGAATTGGCGAGAACAGCTTCATTGTCTCTGTCATCTTGTTGGTTGGCCATCCATTCATGGTAGCTTGCAGTCCGTCTTGCAATGAGTCATCATCTTGTAGGGATTCCTTAAGCTCTTCTAGTGTGCTTTGCGACATCGGGACGATTGCTAAGACTTCCATGTCTTGTGTGCAATCTTCGGCTGTCTCGGTTGGGCGACAATCTCGGCTAAGTAAATCTGCGATGACGAGGTCTTTGCCCTTCTTGTAACGGATTCACGGAGCGTAAGGTTGGATGTCGAAAAGTAGTCGCTGAAGTCGTGGAGGTGCCTGTCCTAGCGGCTTCTTGCTAATGGTTTCCAGGGGTCGATGATCTGTTTCAATCTCCAGTGGTCTTCCGTAGATGTACTGGTGGAGCTTCTTACATCCATATCTAATGGCCAGTGCCTCCTTTTCGATTTGTGGACAGTTTTGCTGTGCGCTTGTTAGAGTGGAGGATGCGTAAGCCATTGGTTTTCCGTTTTGCAGTAGAACTGCTCCTAGTGCCTTTGAACTGACGTCGACGGAAAGCGTCATCTTGCCGTTTGTGTCGTAGTAGTCTAGTGTTGCCGCTTGATTGAGGGGTTGCCTGATCTTTTCTAGAGCGATGCTTTGTTCTTCAGTCCACAGCCATGCTATGTCTTGCTTGAGTAGTTTCCTGAGTGGGCTTGTCTTCTCTGCCAGGTTAGGGACAAAATTTTGAAGGTCTTGTTCTTCGGGTCTCCAATCCTCTCAATCGCTTCGATTTTGTCTTCGTTGACTTTTAGCCCTTCAGCTGTTAGTACATGGCCCAAGAACTTAACGCTTGGCTGGTTGAAGACAAATTTGTCGTAGTTTAGTTTGGCACCAACATCTCGCAGTTTCTGGACTACTTTGTTAGTATGTTGCTGCAGTTCTTCTTTCGTCTTGGCGAAGATTAAGATGCCGTCCATTGAGTTTGACACGTTCATTAGGCCCTGTAGGACTTGTGATATGACTTGCTGGAACACTTCGGGTGCAGTTGCAATACCGAATGGGACACAGAGAAAGGTGTACCTTCCCCAGGGTGTGCTGAAGGCAAGGTATTTCTTTGTTTTCTCCGGTACTTCCAGGTGCCAGAAACTCTTCTTGAGGTCTAGCAAGGTGAAGACTGTTGATCCCCTGACTTGTGTGACAATCTCTTCTAGCGTCTTCAGTGCAGAGTGTCTTCGTAAGAGCACTTTGTTCAGGTCGGTCGGATCCAAGCAAATACGAAGTTTGCCGCGTTGCTTGACCAGGACCATTTGACTGCAGAAAGGTGTTGGCTCGTCAATTTTTCTGATTATTCCTTGCTTCTCCATGTTGTCGAGCTCTTTCTTTACGTCGTCCATGAATGCATATGGCACCTTTCTTGGCGGCCTGTTTTGCATTTCCTTTTCTGTTTCCTTGAGATCTGCATCGTACACGTACCCCTTAAGGCATCTCATGCCCTTGCAGATGTCGTCTTCGGCATCTATGTGGTTGATGCGTTTCACAAGGTCGAGCTTTTCACAGGCGTTTCTGCCTAGAATGGGTGCTACTTGTCCATCTACAATAATGAACTTGATTTTTTCCGCTTTTGCCTATCACGATGCAAGTCTCTCTAGCTTCTCCCAATACTGAGAGGTTGTGTTGAGTATATGACACTATGCGCTTGACTGGTAATGAAATTACTGTCAGGCCTAAGTTGCTGGCAGTCTTCTTTGGCAGCAAGTTCACTGTGCACCTGTATCAAGCTTCATCTTGACTGACTTACCACACTGGAACTGTATGGTTTTATACCAGTCATCATCGGAATTATTTTTCGTGTGGGCTGCGGTTGTGACTCTGGAGATATACATCTCGCCTGTGTCATCGTCGTCATGCTCAACGTCATGCACCGATTTTTGCTGGTTCTTACTTGATTTGCACACAGATGCAAAGTGACCCATCTTTTTGCAAGAGTTGCATGTCTTCCGATACGCTGGACACTCTCTTTCGCGATGAGTTCCACCGCAGCAGTTGCACTGTCGCTGCTGCGGTTCTTCTGCCCGAGCAGCTGCTTTCTGCTGCCATTTTTTCTTTGTATTAGTCGCGCTTGCGTCCAGCTTTGTCTCTGTTTCCTTCGCTGTGATTTCTTTCAGCTGTTGCGTAGCTTGCTCGCTGGCTTTGCATATGTGGATAGTCTTCTCCAGGTCGATTGCCGGATTTCGAGTAGTTTTTCTCGGACGTCGTCATTTGCTATACCCACAATGAGGCGGTCTCGCAGGAGCTCGTCCGTCAAATCACCGTATTGGCATTTCTTGGCTTGCAGTCTTGCTGCTGTCAAAAACTCAGTGAAGGTCTTTCTTTCCTGACTCATTTTGTTGAATTTGTACCTCTCGTACGCCAGGTTCGTTTTCGGAGTGAAATGCTTTTGAACTTCCGCTTCACCACTTCGACGTCTTTCTTTTCTTCTTCGGTGAGCGAGAACGTTCTGTAGATGATCAGTGCTTCCGGACCGATTACCGTCATAAAGTTTGCGACCTGGACCTCCGCCGCCTTCTTGTGCATCTGAACTGCACTTGCATACCAGTCGTAAGCTTGGAGCCAGCAGTCCCACGTATCTGGAGACTGCGATGGAACCTCCAGAGGCTTCGGTGGTCGGAGTCCGTTGTCTTCCATCTTGAATTGTCGGTGTCGGCTTCGGCCAGCTGCCACACGTTCGCTCGATGGGCTCTACTTGAGTCCCGGCGCTCCTTCTGTCACGTCTGTGGAGACTTCTGACGACACCATGTGACGACTAAGGTGTCGTACAGCAAAGGAAAGGTTACATGGTTGAACGTGAAGCCTCTCGAACATCGGGCTGGCGCGTAAATTGTCGATGCCGCATCTCGCGATGCGGATGCTCTCATCACACACCCCCATGTTCGAGTCTCCTACCACCAGCACCCTCTTAACCCCTGACTGCCTGTTTTCACTCCCTCCCGCTATCTGTGCTTTATGTGCCTCAACCTCTGCTACCTTCCTCGGACCCTGCTGTACTGCAGCACTATACAGCTGTGTAACCTCCTTTCTTATACTGACAACCACCTTGTCACCAGTGAACTGTCCCCCTAGGTCTGCCGCCCCTACCGCCGTCTTCTCTGCCACCTCCTCCTTTTCCTTATTAACTACTCCTGTCAGTTGTTGCACCATATCCTCACACTTCTTCTTATGCTCCTCCAACTCCGCCTTCCACTCTTTCTCCTGTCTAAGCTCCTCTGCCTGTCGCTCTACCTCGGCTCGCTGCTCCCGTTTTTGTCTGAGCTCTCCCGCCAGGCTCTCTACCTTACTTTCCCAGTCCCTGGTCATCTCCTCCACATTCGACCTGCGCCTCGAGCTGAATCCGCTTCTCCAGCTCTACCCGTATCTCCCGCTTCAACTCCTCAACCGTAGCAGCCCATTCCCCTCCTATTCTCCTAAAAATATATCTTCTACATTCTCGCAACTCCGGTATGTATAGCTGCTCCCCTCGGCTTTTGCTACACTTTCGAACTCCGTCTCCATCATGCTGCATGCACCACCGTTCACACTCCTCACATTCTACGTCGGGTCCTTCTTTTACTTTAGGCTTCACCTCCTTCTTATGTCGCGTATTCACCATCGCCTACCGACATTCAGCGCGACCCCCCGACAAATATCCCACCAAAACTCAAACCAAGAAAGCCTGGGTAGACCTCTGCCCACACAACCAACTAGCCCGCCAAAAGTTTCAAACGTGCACGTGGTTCGGTCTCGTGACCCTACCTAAAAAGTATACTTTACCGAACTATCCTATCGCTACTTTAAAAACCGCTTTCTACTACCCCATAAACACACCTGTAACTAAACTAAATATACCAAAAATCACTTAGCTTCGCAGAAGCTCTGGAAAACACGTCCTCTTTGTCAGCTGACGTGTGGCCAGCTCTTGGCGGCCCGAGGCTAATGTTGCCGGACGGAGCCCAAGTTTCAGTTTTGATTTCTGCTTGGGTTTAAAATTAGATTTAAAAATATCTATCCCATTCTTCGCGAAGTAAACGACGCAGTGTCTCTTACTAGGGCTGTTTAAGGCGAAATCACTCATTATCCCGAAATCTTCGGAATTGAGTGGAGTTGCCCTTTAAGATAACTCCAGGGCCGGTTTGCTCATCTTGCGGCCGCGGCCGCGGCTGCGGCCAAGAGGAATTTTTCTGTCACGTGACCAGCTCTATGGGGATAAGGAAGTTTCTAGCGTCCCTGCCTAATGGCGGAGAAATCCGTATCGCTTCAAGCACAAAACCCTAATTTCGCTCGCAGAAACTGACAGCTGGGACTTTCAATTGGGGTCGATTTCACCGCCCCTTTATACTGTAGGAGCGGCAGGTAAAGTTACGGCCGGGGAGGGTAAATATGAGCCAAAATAAAGAAAAAACCACGAGAGATAAAAGCGGTGGCAGTTCATTTATATACTTGCACCAGCGCCGGCGGCTCGCGCTTTCTGCTGTGGTCGAGGGGTTAGAGCGTCGGTACTCTTCGTCGCGGCGACAAAGTTCCGGGTTCAAATCGCGCCAAAAAGCGTGGTTTTTTTTTTTGTTTTTTTTTTTTTTACTGCACTCCCAACAAGAATGTAGACAAGGCCCTATGAGCTCTATAAAATTATTTGACGGGTAGTTCTGACTCACCAGTTCGTTGTTCAAGACCTCGGAAGAGCGCATACATGTCTCTGGCTTTCTTTACCAACTTCCGCCACGCCTCCTGCATCTGCCGTACACTCCGCGGAAAGTTGACAATATCTTCCCATGCCCGTCTCTTCGTTCGCCAGGTAACTGTGCTGCTGACTTTCTCTAGAATTTGTTGTTTCCGTTTTCCAACTGCTCTAATTAATTCCATTTGTTGATCCAAATTCATTTTAGGTGTTTGCGTTAGAGAGATGGTTTGCGATGTCGACGACTGATTCATTTTTGAATTTGGTTGTGATCGTCTGCTCTTCTAACTAAAATTCAACAAGTAATGTGTTAATATTACAAAACGATTGCCACAGCAAAATGCAAAGAGTAAAAATTACCTCTTATCACATTCCATGCAAGTAAAAGTATGATCTCTTTTATTTCGGTTTTACTACGAGTCAGATGTTTGACTTGCTGCCTTGCCTGTACGATTTCGCTCAATCAATGCATCCAGAGCTGCTAGTCTTGTTTTTTTTTTTCTTTTTGCTTATTTTGTGGAAGTTTTTTTTGTTTTTTTTTAATTGTCACAACTGCAGTTTTTATTAGTACTAAATAAGCGACTCCTGTTATTGAAAGGAGTCGTAGCAAGAGCGTTGTATATTTAAAAACACATAACATTGTAGTTGCCGGGGAAAGGATGCTTGTTTCAGCTCCGTTTGTGTGAAAGCCATACCGATGTTGTTACCTTGGTTTACTTTCAATGAACATTATGAAACGATTGAATTAGCTCGTTAACTTGCCTGGATCTTTTTTTTTTTTTTTTCTTCCCGGTGTTTCAATTGAACAGGTGGGACTAAACCGATGTCACCAAGCGAACTGCGCAGGCGCGCGCATTCCGGAAGTGGTGCCGCCGCCATGCTACTTGTAGTCATCGCTTTCCGGCTTCCCGGCTACATAGGGCTGCGCGTACATCGTAGATTATCGTTTGGGACGCCCCGGTATCAGCTTGGATTCTCCTGCATGTCAGTACTTCATAAAATTGTGTTGGTTGTGATGTCTTAATATGTCAGCAAGCGCAGAAAAGCAGTTGCAGTCGTCTTATCGCTTTAGAATCGCTTTGTCGTCTGCTTCGGCGTCGTCTGCTTCTTCGTCGTGAACGCGTGAGCACACTGCCGTTCACGCAGTGGTCCCATTGCGGCCGCAGGAAAAGAACAACGACGCCACTATTCGAGCTTTCCGGCTGCTCGGATGTCTCGATTAACTTGGAAACTGAACATCTAGTTGAATGGCAAAGAACAGGAAAAAATTCGAGGGACCATCGGCTTTGTGTAGCACCGTGGAACAGCGTCAAATGTGTTGATGAAAAACTGAGCTTGGTAGTGTTCATTCTTGTGCATAACGATTAATCAACAATGAAGTAAGAGGAGCTAAATAGACTTTCTCGGTGAGCGATAGTTTTCTAAAAGTTGTTTCATTCTGGTTGACAGCCTGTGCGACAGGGTACAGATGAACTGCGGGGAGAAGCCTGCACACAGAGAAGAAATAATCTACAGAAAGGCCATGCCTGATGCGCCGTAACAATTGTCATCTCTCAAAAAGAAGCAACTATGCAAGATACCGGAAAACTTGGGGTGGAGATGATTTTTCGTGTACAGTTTCCATTCAGTTTCGTTTTGTTTGCGCAAGCTCCGAACTCTAAGAGTCGCCCGACGTTGGAAGCTTTTTTCTGGATCAGTAGCACCAGCCTAATAGACCACCACAAAATAGGTTAGGCTCGTTTGTTACATTTCTGCCGGTAAGTGTTGCACTTCTAAATTGCATTATGTGGTGTTTTTTTTTACGTTTTGTATGAAAAAAAAAATGAAAACCGCTTCCGAAAAAAAGTTGTTTTATTTCAAGTGATGCATATCAAGAATCGCTGCTTTTTTTTAGTGATTGTCCTGGTCTTTTGAAGCACAGTTGTGCTTAAAACATGTCGTCACATTAACAGTTATAACCACCAAAATTCATTGAGAAAAAAGTGTATTCAAAACGGCCTCACCAAACTTGTGGAGATAGACCAACGGATAGACCGCTACGGAGCGAATGCTCAGAGATAGTCCAACGTACTGAACACTTCGGCACGCTGTGTGTCTCGTGCCCTGTAATCTTACACTTTTTAGCTGACGTGCAATAGGTGGATATAAATTATGAAGCAAATCGCGAAACAAATGGAAAAACGCGCTATTTTTCCTGCCGCTCTGTCCGGCTCTGTTTAGCTTTCTTTGCCGTGCTGCTTTCTTTCGGGAGGACATAATATCCGAAGCCTTTTTGCCTGGTGCTGTTATTGTAGCACCGTGGCATACAACGGGTGAAGCCACCCATTGAAAACCATGAGTAAACACCCGGCTAAACGTCTCGTGCTAACCCGAAAATTTCCAAACGCCGGGCGGGCGTACAATGCGCATTGACGCGGCCGGAAAACTGTGGAGAACTACAGGTACCAGCATGCACCGCGGCAGCGGTCGTGTCGCGCAACTCCTGGTGAGATCGGTCTATTCAGTTTTACCGCTAAATGAACCTCTTGGCGAATATGTGCTGCCACCTAGACACGCGACTGGGTTCGAGGCTAAGTGGCGAGATAAAAACGCGTGGGCAAGGCCTCTCCCACCCGTTCCACACCCAAAACGTCAGCTACATCCTGTTCACCCATTGAGGTGCTGTGACCTAGATACGGCTCCCCCAAACTCGCCTTTGTCCCCATCGTGCATAATCTTCCGCCCCGAAGTCGACACAACGAAACCATCTTCCCTCTCTGCTCGGCCAGAAGGAAGAGAGAGAGGGTACTGGAAGCATTTTCTCTCGAACCGATGTTTCTACAAAAGGTTCATTTAGCGGGGAATATACCTAATGTCATACAAATTCCATCTCCCAATTATTCTGTCCTCCATTCCATTTCCCCCTATCCCAATCCCTTTCCTCAACCTCTCACAGCGCCATCTCCCCCTCCCCGGGCACCATCTGCTTTCCTTTCCCTCTTTCCCTTTTCTCTCTTCCCACCAACCTTCCTTCCCCTCCCTCTTCCTCTTTCATCTCTTCCACTCTTTCCTTCTCCCCGTGTTTTCCCTCCTCCTGACGTGCCCTTCCTCCCCCTCTCCCCCATCTTGCCGTTGTTCCCTTTCCCCTCTTCCTGGTCGCGTAACATACGAACTCAATTTCCTCAAAATTGATAGATGTAAGCACCAACACACTGTTTACGGGAAGCATATCCGGAAGAGGGGAGGAGTCGGCGTTTGCGCAGTACCGAGAGCAGCGCCGCGGCAGGGGTATGATGTCAGTTGGTTTATAGGTTCTTCGCTATCGCAACGACTGTTTAATGTCTTCCAAGCAATTAAAACAATCACCCATAAAAACTAGACTGAATGCGTTATAGAACTCTGAAGGTAAAGATCACTGCCAATTTTGCCTCTTCCAAGCCAGTACAGCTCATTTGAGAGGCCGCAGGGGTCACTACAAGCAGGAATCTTGCCCACTGCTGGAACGAATCCGATCAGGGTGACCAGAGTCCCCCTTCTGACTGCAGTCGATCCCGCGGGATGGGTCAACTGCCGAAGGCTAGTAGGAGGTGGGCTGTAATAAAATGTGACTAAAGCTAGTCACTTCAAATTTACTGTGAAGCCAGGATACGAGTATAAGTCGAATGTTATTTGAGCTTATGTTGAATCAACTCGCGAATCTGCTTCCGCACTTCTGTTAGGCATGCTATGATATTTAAAATGCCTTTAGTGGCAATGGCAACTGAAACGCCGGTCTGATAGTTGTTCTTTTATATGCACTCTCAATAACTCGGTGTCGTTTGTGCGATGAATGAGCCAAACTGAATGTACATGAACCACGAGATTAATTCTTTCCTTTCCTTTACCAATCCACGTAACTTGTTTGCAGCTCTGATTGCACTTCTAGTTTTGTTTGCTTGTTGATTTTTTTTTTTTAAATATGAGATTTGGTTTCACTTTTACGTAATATGCTCTGAAGGGCCCTTAAAATAATATATGATAACAATGAGGGACACGGTAAAAATGGGGGCACCAAAGAGCCTTCAAATTAGCACACTTTCCTCTGTTTTTCTTTTGTTTTGCAAACGAAAAAGTTTGCGTCCCCTCCCTTATTACCATCTTCAATCTTGTTTTCGTATAAACTAATGAAGGGAACATTGCACTTTTAGCTCGTGGTAGATATGATATCCACAACTTCTGTTTGCTTAAATAATTTGGGAGTCGGTGTCTCGACCTTTCTGAAGTAAAAAAAAAAAAAACGCGTCTGTCTCCATGACCTAGATTTTATTTTAAAAAAGGACAAAGATTGAGGTTTTCGGCACCTCTCAACTCCTTCATCATCTTCCGAGTCACGTGCGCTGTGACGTAAATGGGGGTCGCGCGGGGTTCCGGTGATGGTCTCACTCTACAACCATCAGTGAGCAGCGAGAACTCCTCCGCTCGCGACCGTGTGACCACGTGCTGGTGCAGCGCGAACAATATGGTGAAGGGAGGAAAGTCTCATCCGGGTCCGGCCATCCCCGTCCGGCTCTGCCCCCGCCCCCTCCGGCTTCTGGCGGCTGTTCGCGGTAGCAGATAGAGCTGCCGGTTTTGTGGACCCAGGATATATGGCGCCACTAAAACTCCGTATAATAAAAGTTTTGTCGATGATACCAGTTTTTTTGACGCATTTATATTTATGTTGGAACGACAAGATTTATAGAAAAGTTACCTTTTATCGAGCAGGTATTCGACAACTTGCTATGTTTCTACAAGGCTTCCATTGATGTCACGCCGCTTGGTTCTCATGGCCGCGGCTGCAGGTCGGGGATTATTCTAATTTCTGTCTCGCGATAACGCGGCGGAATCCCAACATTTCGAAGGAAGGAGGTGTGTTTTCTGGCCTTTGTGACAAGATAAACAATGACAAAAGTAGAAGATGCCAATTCTTTCAACGTAAAATTGTTGCACACTCCTTTAACACTATGTCTCGAAAAATATTAATAAAAAAGTTGACAACATACAGCCACCGCAATTACATTTTCTGATTGATATAACTAGTGCCTAACAATAGTTGCAGTTTTATTTGGTTGTTTAATTTTCGAATGTAAAACTAGCTATCATATTTTTTATGCTTAAAATTATGGTGATGCTGACATGGTAACCCGGGAGTGGAGGAAAAACGGGACGGACAACTAGTTGTTTTGTCCTTACCACTTTTGCCCTGCTCCTGGGCTACCATGTAGAATGTATTATGCCTCCAAATGGAATCTGTTATTAAAAAATACGGGCGGTATCCGCGTAACTTTACAAGCTAAAATGTGATTTTTCGGTGAACTTGCGGAGAACTTTTTTTAGTTCTTTGGGAGAATCAGTCATACGGTACGGAATCACAATATATGGTAATTGTTCAGAGTATTTAAGGAGGGAATTGATAGAGTCGTAAAACACACTCTAAAAAATATTTCGTATGGATGAGTATACGAATACTTGGGCATCAAAGAAAAAAAATCGCGCTTTAAATGTTGCATTTTTATCAGTTTCAAAAATATAGGATAATAACACGCAATTATTATACTTGCACCTTTAAACAAGAGGTGAGAAACAGAAACTTACGACGCACAGAACGGTTCAAGGTTCCTATGATATAAACCAATTATGAAAAAAATTAAAATGTCACTACGTTCCTTCATTGTTCAAAACTTTGCAAGAGTTTTCGCTAAATTTAAAAGCCTACCGTGCGGTAAAACGGAATTTAAGAGAGTGGTGCTTCACGCTCGCGCAAATAAGAATTGTATGATTACCTAACGCGTATTGTGGACTGCGTATGTTGTGTTTTTGTTTTTCCAATGTTTAATTGTGGCACGGTTGTTCGTTGGCCACCTGGTCCCACACAAAAGCATCTCTGCTTTCATGGGCCAGCACGCTTCATTATGTATTTTTAAAAAAAATAATAAAGGCATCATTACTATTATTGACGAAAGTATTGAACCAGTTCGCCTGCACACTTGCTTTAGTTAATATATTTCTGAAGACGGTAAAAATGGTGGGTATCAAGAAAGCATCCGATTAGCGCAATTTTATGTGCTTTTTTGGTTTTTATTGAAAACTAAGCTTGTTTCACCGTGGTTATTATGAAAGGAAACTTTGTTTTTATAAAAATTATTGCTGGGGACATCGTAATGTTCGTTCGTGGAACGTGCGATATTCACAACTTTAACTTACTAGCTGTGTTTCTCTACAAAAAAAGAATTCATACTATTGTTAAAGTATTTTTCCATGCTAAACTTTGCTTTGAGCTTTATCATTGCGCCACGATGAGGCGAGTATCCTTATAGTTTTATGATCCCACTTCTTCCCATTTTCGCCCTCAGAATAATTTTAGGCCAACACAAATTTTCGACGAAAAACACTCAAATTTTATCGAATTCAAATTTTATTTTTTTACTAAAAATAATACAAACATTTGAAGTAAAAAATAAAATGATTACGTTAGTTGATTATACAATTTTTCATTGGAGTCTTTATCTTCGCATAATTTGAGTTTTCTTTTTGTTCCAAATGTCCTATGTTATTTCTAGATGATTTAGAAATCTTCACTCCTTAATTGTAGACTTACTCACTATCTTGAGTTAACTAGGCGGATATGAGTGTAGAAATCTTAAGTAAATCTGCTACAAAAACCGCAAACAAATATAAAGCAGAAATCGCATAATTTGGCTGGTGTTTAGTTCAATAACGCAGATGACGCGTTTCACCAATACGTGCAGTCAGGCACGTAGCCAGGATTTTGTTTCGGGGGGGGGGGGGGGGGGCCCGCCCATGACAAAATGCTGTATGAGGGGGAGGGGGGAGAGTAGGTACCAGCAAAATGGAAGATTTCGTGGGGGGGGGGGGGGCCCGGGCCCCACGGGCCTCCCCCCTGGATACGTGCCTGCGTGCAGTTAGCAACGCTGATGGAGTTCCGGTAGAGTAAAATGCAATCAATGCAGCTCTAGTATAATGCAAAAGGATATGTCCGTCTGACTTTCATAATATAGTAAGTAAACTCATTAGATTTTTTTTATATAAAAAAGAAAAAAAAAAGAAAGATCAATCCGTAGATGTAAGGCATAAAACGGGTTTGAGACTGCCCTTAAAGAAGCGGGAGCGAGCCCGAGGCTTCAGGATAGAGCTTTCCTTGGGTGAGTCATCGTCCAAACGAAACGTTTTCTTGAGCTATGGTTCTCATGCTTGCATTTTCTACATCGCTGCGCTGACGCTGCTCGGCTAAAGAAACTAGAATTATGACGGGGAAAACACGCAACAGACAGATATATTATTAAGCCTTATTCACACGATGCGATTTTTCTTGCGATTTCTCAGCTGCGGCGTTGAGCCCCGTAGCCTCCACCATGCATTTCCGTCGCAACTGAGAAATCGCAAGCAGAATCACACCACGTGAATGAGGGTTTACACGTGGTTAGGCGATTCATCCGTAGGGCGTATAACGGCGTACACTAAACGCACCGTGCAATTTCGCGTGCGATGTCGAGGTAGGCCCGCTCAATCTTTTCGGTCTTTGCGCCTCCGACTGCGAAATAAAAAAAATGTAAAACGCAATATCTTATCTCTAGAAATCACCCCCCCCCCCCCCCCCCCCCCCCCCGCACAGACGCACACATAAAAACAACAACAACTGCAACATCTGCAGCAATAATATATAAACTTTGAAATGAAAATTGCCCGCAGACGTAACCTTGTAACACGGACGGAGGTGCACGATGCGCGCGCACGAGCGGAACCGTCTCCTAAAATTTCCGCTCCATCCTTCCTTGTCACCAACCAAACCGCGTTTTTTTTTTTTTGTAACGTTATTTTAACGCGATTGAAACTTATGGCGCTTTTTGGCGTATCAATATGACCGGGAACCGATATGACTCGCGAAGGTATGGTCCTATGCGCCGCGTTCTGCATGGAGCGTGGCGTCCACGGCAGACGCGGTCGCCTGCGTGCGACTCCCATTTGAATTTCAAATCTCACTGGAGGCGGAACGAATTCGCGCGGTCGCACGCGGCCATTCCATTTCGCCCGTGAGTTTTTGGGGGTAAGCGCGAGGCACAGCACCTTTGGTTGAACGCAAACAACAAACTAAGAGGTTTCTATATGCCCTCCTGAGGACCCATTTATCCCTGCTCTCTGGCTTGGAAAGGGATCCAACCTTCCATAAAAAGACTGGGAAAAAAGAACGAATATTTTTGAGATGTGGATGTTTCAGTCTTCACCCGTCAACGAACCGTAATTTGTGGTACTCCCTTTTTGTTGGGGGGGGGGGGGGGGGAATAAAGCGAGTCGATAGTATACAAAAAAACAAAAAAAAAAAAAAAAAACAATTGGCTGCCTGTTTGGTATTTTTGCCAAACCTTTTGCCAAATCTTTAAAACATGGGATTGTTACAGTTGGGATTACGCAATTACACCACACGCAAACACTGTGTGGCGATCGTTGGTTGTACATTTGTGACGGTCGTGGTTGTTATATCGTTCCTGACGGTGTTGTTGCCGAAGTCTGACTTGGAGTTTATAGGAAGTAACGGTTTATGTATCGAGAAGTACTCTACAAAGTCCATGCAACGAAAAACGGGAACGCATGGCGCGAAGACGCCACCGGTGATCATTTCCGCTCCTGGTCGTCAAGGCCCATACGCACATTCGCGTTTGAACAGCGCGCTGCAAGGGAGGAGAGACGGGCTCATCTTTGGACGCGGTAGTAGCGGTAGAGCAATCAGAAAGCGAAAAAGGAAAAGGGTCACGTGCTCGCTTGCGCCACTCAGCGAGGCGTATTCGGGTCTGCGTTTGCGGAACTTAATTTTTCGTTTTAGGGAGAGGTGGGGACTGCGAGTGCAGGTATTTCCAAAGGCTGCGGTGGTTCAAGCCGGACAGAATGATGAGGAAGCCAGCGGGATCGTCTCAAGATCGATCACTTCGACGCTGTCGCCGGGCGTCGCCATGTTGCCGTGAATTTTGCGTACTGTTGGTGAGTCGCTAGCGACGATAGCGCGTTCTTTTTGGCTCTTGACTGCGGTCGACTGCGTCTCAACGTAACTGTGTGTACAAGCTTGGCGCAAATGCTCTTTGCAACTCTACCCGTCCGCTTGCCGCTAGGGAACGCGCAGCGCTCAAACAGAAATGTGCGTATAGACATTTGGAATCCTGATCTTTAGGCGAGCACCCGCGTTTCGGTAACATTGTGAAGGCTAGAGGCTTAATGGCGTGCG
The DNA here is from genome assembly GCA_013358835.2 of Ixodes persulcatus. Classification (NCBI taxonomy): domain Eukaryota; kingdom Metazoa; phylum Arthropoda; class Arachnida; order Ixodida; family Ixodidae; genus Ixodes; species Ixodes persulcatus. Next base: position 143,090 of record JABSTQ010011557.1, read on the forward strand.
TAGTGAGAAGCTCGGTTTTGTAGGGAAACAGATTACGAGACACTATCGCCTCTTTGTGAAGCTGCACGCGCTTCCCTTCAGCACCGCCTGGATACAAAGCCTTTGCGCTGAATTTTCTGAATCCCCCCGGGGAGGGTTAGCGAGCTTTTCTGCCCTTTCCACTTCTCCTCGTTCTGTGCGCTCTTTCTACACCACCTGGTTCTGCTTCTCTCTTTCTTGCCCTTTTCACTGCTGTCCGCTCCACGTGCTATCTCACACCACTTGCTTGTACGCCTCCCGTTCCTGTGTGCTAGGTCTCTAGCTACAATAAAAAAAAAAGGGCCCGTAGCCCAATTGCAGCGCACTCGGCTTCCACGCCGGCAAGCGGGCTTCGATCCGTGGCACCGGTTCCCGTTTTTTCTTAGATCGCTTAGAGCTTAGGGACTGACCGACCTACGCATTTCTTGCTTGCGCGGCGCGGCTCCTTAGGTGGGTTGGCCCTATAAAGCTACTGTATTAAAACTTTATGTTCCGCGCTTTTTCGCGTGTCAACGAGTTCAAGGAAATGGCAAACCTGATACGATGCCTTATCTTTTTTGCAGACTGGGTCACGGATTAGTTGGAAGTTGACTGGAGCCAAGGCTGCTGGTAGATTTTGTATTTTATTTTAAACTATTACTGCAGGGCATGCGGTTTTGAAGTACCGAAGTTTCTATGCACCAACAGACCAGCAGAAAAGAAAAAAAGTCAATTTTATAAACAAAAAGTTATTCGTGGCAGATTTATGAAAAAAGCCTGCAAGCAAGAATGCCTAAGAGACTGAAATCAAGTATATATATAAAAAAAAAGATGTATTGATGACAACGTTTGGCATTACGCAAGGAAATTTCCGTGTGCACTTTGTCCAAATATGTCCAAAGGACCGCGTGACCTTCCGCTTGGGCTCACACTAGACTAAAAAGAGAAAAACACTAACGGAGTATAACTGCGTTTTTCTGCAACGCGGATGTAGGTCGAGACGCAACACTTTCGCAGCCTAATTGCTAGGGTGAGGTAACCAGCCGCATCTCCTTATAACCCTCCGCCAAGGTTGTCAAACGTATCCAAAAGCTATTCGCAACTGAAAATGTGGGGACGTCACAAAGCGAAAATGACGTGATCGAAGGACAGAAGCGAGGGGGGAGGGGGAGGGGGGGGGGAGCGTACCACTTACCCAAATGCGCCATGACAAGTCACGTGGGCAGTTGACTTTCGAAGTGCGAAACTTGGCAAAGGAGATTAAATGCGCGCACAAGTTTTGAGTGGACAATACTGTGGCAGAGGCTCGTAAATTCCATTGTTACTGAGCTCCATCACTTGCAAGTAACGAGAAATCGTATGCATTTTTAGGAACATGACATTTTCATTTTACTGCTTTACGCTGCTACTATCTTCCCAAAACCTGGGCAGTTCAGTATGGTTGCTAACCCGGGGTATTAATGACGCCCCATCAGGATCGTTTTGTTTCTGCAGTCACATTCGTACTATCCAAGTATGACTGCTACTTGTAAGGAGCACCAAGTGCGCTATTCATCCAGATACTCGAGTATTGAACGGAGTCCGAAATCCCTTCGTAACCGGAATAACTAAAATATCAATGCTGCGCAATGTTGCGCCCGGATGTTTTAATGCGCGTGTTGCAGAGCGCCAATACACATTCTTCTTTTTCAAAACCCCATTAGGCAACATTGGCGGTTGCCATTTTTTTGGGCACTAAGCTTATGATTGGACCCGAGTCCACTCCGAAGGCTGTCGTCGCAGCACTCGTGGCCAATACAGGCTTGAAATGTGCACAAACAATGACGCGCTCGGATAGTTCGCGCCCCAACTACTAGATGGCGCGCTCCTTTGAAGAGGGTCTATTGTAGAAAACGAAGCCCTCTAAAAGAAAAAAAAAAAATTAAAAATATAAAAAAGAACTTGCAATAACGCCCCCCCCCCTTTTAAGAAACAACAACAAAAGTTATAAATGCAAGAACAACCTAAAGCTTTCGCCCTTTCATTGTGACCAAGTTTAACTCTCGCACATTAAATATTCGTCGCATTTGAAAAAAAAAAAAAAAAATGTGGACTTATAATTCCTAAGTTGCGACTATATAGTTCCCTATCATAAGCGACGCGCAACACCGATGGTGGAGACATTGACAAAGCATGCTTACCAAGCGGAGCTATTTATGCCCGAACAATCAATAGCTACTTTATATTCCGCTGTAAAAATGCGGCTGATGAGGCACCTGTTATCGAGCTGCGACGTCAAAGAGGACTGCTTTGCATAAATAATAGGATTCGGGCAACAAAAAGATTATGCTGATACCCTCCATGAAAACAAAAGCACGACTAACCCTAATTACTTGCATAATATTTAACAAAGTCTGAACTGCCTCTTGATTACAGAAAATATAGGTTTTCACAGAATACGAAAGAACCGGCGTGCTGATATGACATGCAATTTTCTGAGGATCATGAAGCGGTGACCGTGAGTGCTTAGCATGCAAAATGATCAAAGGGACCGCAGTGAAGGCGCGTGTGTTATGATCAGGAAGCCTTTTTGTCCGTAAGATCTAGAGAGGGAACTAGAGACCAGTAAAATGTCTCTTGAAATTTGGCAGAGGTGTGTGGCACGTAGACGCGCAAGATATAATTTGTTCCACCTGATCTCTAACGTATACAGGTCTTTTTTAGGGTATACTTAAATATTGAGGAAACTGTTTATCATTACCGGCATTCCCACCATTTGTTACATAGATGTTTTTTTTTTCCTAAAAGAGAAAGTAATAAGAAACAAAAATAATCTAGAAAAAAAAATATGATTCTTTCAACATAACGTTGTCCACAACGGCTGACGTCAGGTTATGAAAGTAAAGTTATAATTAACGAATTAATTACCTGAATTTTCTAACTAACTCTATACATCTTCGCTTGAGCTGACGTATTCCAGTTTGAAATTTGTAGCTCGTCGCCAAAATATTCCGGAGCAATTGTTAGAAATGAGAATTCTGATCCGGGATTTTACCCATGTGCAGAAGAAATACGAAAACTAGACGCAAAATTAACGGCAGAATTTTCACCCGGGACCGACTTCAGCCTCTGCAGCGGATGCGTGCAGCGGGTCACCGAGCCGACAAAGGTAACCTCCCTTACAAAAATCGATCTTGACGTTCTATGGACTGGCTACTTCCGTTCTATTACCTCTATGGAAATTCTATGGTAGGAGGTGGATTTCTATGGACAGTTGACTTTCTTTTTAGTGATTCCTGGATTGCCGTCAACGGTGAATAGGACGTCTATAGGATCACGCGTCAACATTCTATAGACCTCCTAACTTCGGAAGCATTTCTTATTCCTTTCTAATACCCTGCTAGAGACATCCTAGAGTTGGGCGAGTCTATAAATATCCTAAGGCGAGTCTATGGACATCCTAGTTCTAGGCGATGTCTAGGGTCATCCTACTTCCTCTCTATCCTGTGACTGGATGGGTGAGCTAGATTGACAGCAAAAAAAAATTATTTGTATGTTTTGGTAATTCTAAAAACCCAGAAGGTGCCCACGCCGACATCGTTTTTTCATTGTGATGCATAATTAACTCAAGCATTGTACAATTAAACACTGAAATTATGTTTCCCCAAGAAGGTGAATGGTACAAGAATGTCGGATATTTGGTTATAAAGAAAGTAAACACACTTGCTAGTTGAACGTGACCAGGAAACATGTTAGCCGAAACATTTTTTTTTATTGGACATACAAACAATTTTTGTTTGCACACATATGGACATCTCTCCGTACAATATTGCTTGACTACCTCAAACGTAATGTTAAAATACAAGCTGATATTTCATTCCACTGTCTATAACCGTTCGATTCGCCGTTTTACTGATACTTAATTCACTCTGAAATCAATAAAATATCAAACATTGTTTTACGAAATGATAACCTAAATTTTGAATAATTTCCAACCTTAATCAAAAGTATATATGGTAGTGAAATTAGTAGAGGTTTGCTTGAAGCGAGGCTTTACGAGTAGGTTCCGAATTATCTCGAGTGAACCTAATACTTGAAACATTTAAAATAAACTACACAAATATGTCTAGAATTTGAAGTGATGTTGCTGACAAGGATAAATTAACTACAATAATACTAAGTTGGTTATCGTTCGTGATGTTTGCACCAATGCTTATAACTGTTGTGTAATATTTTTAAGGACAGATGTCCTGTTGCAGTCATCTATAGTCGGTGACAGGTTGAGGTCAGAAGCTCCTCCCACCTCTTTCCACTTTAGCAGAGCGAACGCTGGAGAGGGGGTCACCCCTCCACCATTTGCTATGCTGAAGTGGAAAGAGGTGGGAGGAGCTTCCACTTCCTTCTTGACCTGTCACCGACTATTGACAAGTATGTGGGTGTTATACACACATTTGTGATCAGTGAAAATCTCCCACTTGAAAACTCGCAGCGGATACTTTGGCTGTTCGGTTTCGTGACAGAACTAGGTGTCCGTGACCATACATCTGCTAGGTGATGCCTAGCTAGCATGTCCTACTTCAGGAAATTTTCTATATGTATGCTTCACTGTGTGTCACTAACCTTTTACCAATTTCCAGGGTCATTAATAAGATAACACAACAAAACCTTTGTGCAATAGTAACATCTTTATTCAGAATGAAAGGTCCCACAGGAACAAAAGCTTCCCTTAAGAACATTTCCACAAGATTTAATTAACAGATCAAATGGTTTCATCATGCAAAGACTGACATAAACATAGTAGAGCAGAACAGAATAGTAGAGCAGAACAGAATTCAATACAAACAATAGTATAAACACAGCAATAAAAATTGCAAAAAAAAAAAAAACAATTACATATTCCCATTTGCTGGTACCATCATGCTATACAATTGACGTGAAAAGATTAGAGCTGAACAAAAAACATTAGAGGGTTCATACAATCGCAAAGAGAGAGTGAATAAAGCAACAAATTTAAAAAATATAAAGAATTACAAGTTTCATGCTAAAAAAAACCTCAGTCATAGCAACAAATTTAGAAAAATATACAGAATAACTAGTTTCATGCGAAAAGAAACCTCAGTCATAGCAACAAACATGAAGCCCACACTGCATAGAAATCTCAGAAAAACCTGGAAGTTGCCAAAGACGACGAAGTTGACATCCTGTATTCTTACAGTTCGAGCCGTCACACGATTTTTTATGCAAAACTGGGGGAATCGCTGACCGAGCGTGTGAACGCACCACCGTTCGGAACAAACTAAAAAAAAATTGGGTTGTGTGTATGTTTATTCAGCCTGGAACGTGGTCTGCCTCAACGGGCGACAAGTCTCCCAGCTGTAGATGAGCAATTTAGCCAGTGCAGTACAACCACTAGCCTGGGGTCTTTAACGAGCACCACGCAGTAGTGATACACGACCGCACGCCGGTACGATGCTCATCCAGATCGAAACAGGTAGGGGTGGGGACTCCTTCAGCCAAACTGGGTGGATCGATGACCGTGTGTTAACGCACCGCAGCTCGGAGCACATGCTTTCAGCAAAACACGTGGGATCGGTGAGTGTGTTAACGCACCGCAGCTCGGAGCACATGAACTGCAAACCCTAATCCAGGTATCCTGAATTGTGCATTTCATAACTAAAGAAAAACTTCTGTGATGGTGAAGGATCATTTCTACTATACTATGAACTATGTATGTCATGCCCATGCGCATCTGCAAGCAAGCCAAAACGTCACGAATGATATTTCATGAGTAGATAAAAAATGAAGCAAACTTAAACATTTAATGGGCAAACTTAGCCGCCTCGGTGGCTCCGAGGCGAGAGCGCTGGCCTACGGATCCCCATGTGGCGGGTTCAAATCTCGGCCGAGGTGCCCGCAATCTGACGGAGGCTGATTGCGGAGGAGGCGCCGTGTAACCAAGCTTTTGGTTGCACGTCAAAAGATCCCCAGGTGGTCCAAATTAATCCTCAGTCCTCCGCTGGGGCGTGCCAGATGCCCGTCGTTGGTTTGGCACGTAAAACCCAAATTTGACTTTGACTTTTAATGGGCAAACTTGTGCCTAAAACAAAATAGAAAAGGCTAGCGTCGCAGGCGTCGATGGTGACGAAACAGCAGAATCGAATGCCGGAGAGAGGCTGAATTTGGCTCGTCAGGCGAAGCCCCTTATGTGCACGCGTGGGCTTTTAGAATAATCGGCATAGAAGGTTCAACATATAGAACATTCGGACCTAGAATAGAGAACAATGTTCTCGAATTCACCAGAATGCGACATATACAGAAATCACAAAAAGACGCGTCCGCTCCCAGGCATCGAACTACAAGCTCTTTGCATAGGAGCCAAGGACGATAACCATTCGGCCACGGGTGCGCTTGCCTGCAGATGCGCGTGGCATTATGTTGATGGATCATTTGTACTATACTATGAACTATGTATGTTATGTTATAAAATATGTTGTTTAGGCAGCCTCAAACAAGTAGGTTTCATCAACAGGACAGAGGAAGAGGCTTTCGTCTACCCTCAGGGCGACACACTTTTTAGCCTGAAATGCATTTACTGTTATTACACGGTCAGAGAGTTCTACACAGGAAAAGATTCTGGCCACAATGCGGGAAGCGGAGAGATCTAGAGGCACAGACCGGCATTTCAGTTCTTGAATGCAAAAAGATACGGGGTTCTGACAATGACCAGAACCAGAGTGCTCCCGCGTTCTCGACAAGATGGACAACACCCTTCCAAAAACAAAGTTGCCATCATTGCAAACTGCTTCAACATAGGAGTTAAGACGGCGAGACTTATCCAGCCTGCCAACACAAAATAAGACTCCGTTGATTCTAACTTTACTAAACGAGATGCCTTCAGGCGACACCACAGCTTTTCCATAGAAAACGCAACCTGAAAGGCATGCAGCAAACTTCCTCAACTTGTACCTTTTCATCAATGATGTCATTAGGCTTCGAACAGACGGCTCAGAAAAAAAGGTGCCACGAGCACAGAGTCTGGGCAGAGCAGAGAGAATAAGGAACTTGTCGACAATCTGCCACTGGGCATACCTAGTACCGTTCACAAACTGCACAATCTGACCATTCATACTTTCAAAAGGGTATGCCGAATAATTCCACAGTGGCCCCCATTCCTTCACACAGTCTGCAAGGTGAAGGAGGAGGTGTGCATTATATGTTATGTGTTGTGTTCCATACAGTTCTTCATATTCCCTTAGAAAGGCTCGCATGCCCTTTCCAACTTTCCGAAGTTTGTCTAAAGGAACGGATTCCAACAAAAAAAAATGCATCAAATGCACAAACTTCATCCAGTTGTTGTAGTATTCGGACGGAAGGAGTCCCCTGAGCACTACCGGAGAAAAAAAAAAAGCCAGTTGCGCCACTCAGACGATTTCCAGTACTTTCTGTGCATCACAGAACGAGGGAGCCTGGACATTTCCTGTATTGTTTTGAGGCTCAACAGCCTGCCATCTATTTGAGCGATCTTCCCTCCTAAGCTGAAAGGAAAAGCTGTCTTGCTGTCAAACCACATGCATGCTGTGTACTTTACGAACCCCGAGCACACAGCATGCATGTAGTCCACTACAAAAAAAGAGGGAAACTTGAAAAAAGAAAGAAACAGCAGGACAGACAGTCCTTTTACGCCGTGGCTAGGCTCCGAGGTTCTATCTGCTTTCGCAGCATCCTTCTGAAAGGAGGCATGCGTTCTCGGTGTCTCGATCGAATCTGTAGGATAAACGCGACAGTGGCCTTTACCTTTCACGACGACCTCACCCATGTGCTCGCACCAGGCACAACCATGTGCTCCATTGAACTGGGTCATGTTCATCACCATGGCCCTAGCCACAGTGTCGACTGAACATGGTCCAGGGAACACACGGGTGTGCCTGGTGTTACCACTTGGGTCCGTCCATGCAAATCCTGCCGATGACAGGTGATTCATATCCTCCACGAAGGGTTTCAAAAAGCAGTTCATGTTTGGCTTTTGAGGCCCAAACCAAAGACCAGCTAGCAAGATAGAGCTAGCTCGTTCTTTCTGGGGGAGCTCATTAATTTGCAGCTGCAAAGGCCAAATGCAAAACTTCGAGGACTCAAACAGAGGGACACCATCAGTGTTCCAGGTGACACTGATGTCACTTGATGTCAGGGGCAGCTCATTGTATGCCTTGCTTAATGTGATGTCCCCAACATCAAGTGACACCCTTTTTGGCTTCAATGATATCAAGCAATTTTCATCCTCCAAGATGTCACGGCACTGCGCTTCAACGTTAAGCATAATAAAGTAGCAGGCACTTTTTGTCAGAGCAGAAATTGCATGACTGCTCTGACAGTCAGGACACAGAATGTCAACTTCATCGTCTTTGGCAACTCCTAGGTAAACCATAGTTTCCGGGCAATAAAAATGCATTGAGGCTAACCTTTTGCAGCCAGAAAACTGCTTAAAAAAAAGGTACTTTGACATGGGGAATACTGTCTCTGAAGGCAAATGAGCTTCAATAACATGAAGCAAGCTCTCTGTTGCCTCTTTTGTATTGTGGTGGCGCAGACTGTGCCCCATGACGAGCAGGAGGCTTTCCCCTTGGGTGATCTTACAATCAGGGTAGAGCTTTCCATCCTAGAACAAAAACGAAGAATTACTAAACACAATATTATCTAGAAATTGAGAACTAATTCATTTCTGCTATGTCTCCTTGTACTCTACGGGGTCCGTGCACCTGGTGTCAGTTCCACCCTTGCGTGATACTTTTTGCCATTTTCCTTTTTCATTTGCACGTAACTGATTCTTCATTAGCATAGTCTTTGGTGTCGGTGAAATGCAAAACATGGCTTCATCAGTGACAGAACCCAAAAATATGACTAGGGACGCATTTCAAATGCACCCCAGATTACTCAGTTTTTCCCTTTTTTTAGCTCCGCCCGGCGGCCTCTCTGCTGGAACTTTTTTGCCGACAAGCTGACTTCCCAAACGCGCCCTGTGGAGAAATAGTGCAACCAAGCTCTGCTACGCTGTCCTCGCGCAACGCAGCAGAGGCTGGTTGCACTATTTCTCCATGGGGCGCGGTGTTGTCGGGGCCGAGAAGCGCCCCCGATTGCAAACTGAAACTTAAAAACCCGTCGAAGGTTTGCGGTTTTTCAGAAAGCCGTAAAATGCTGCGCATGCCTTCTATCATTCTGCAATTTATTGATTTAGTGTTTTTCGATGATGCTCAGCAATTTTCTAATTGCAACTATGCCCTTAAACACAATTTAAAAAAAATTAATTATGCAAAAATATTTAACATTATTATCCCAAACCTTAATTTTCCTAAATGGGCACCTGACCCAGGACTAAATTTTTTTGTTGCGACGCAGTTTTTGCAATATCGAATTTGTCCACTTTTTGTGAAACACCCTGTATACATAATAAATTTCTTTATGCAATACATGCAAGACGATACACAAAAATAAAAACATGACCTACTGATTGTTTCTATCAGATGTTGATCCAGGTACAGTCGGCCACAAAAGATTACGGACCAGGCGAACTGTGGCCGAGGTGCATTACTGCACTACCTTGCGGCGTAATACCTGTGTTTGAGACCTGTAGTGCGCGCATGCGCGTGCTTTGGCACTCACAGGCATGTTAACTCTCCTGCTTCCAGCCGACGCCTTTGCCACTTCAGTAGACTCCGTTGGCAGCCGTGGCAGAGCTGTATCCCAGTGCCGCAAGGAGGGGTGGAAGCCGAGATATCAACTCTATCTCCAGCCGCCAGGCATGGTTTCGGTTGTCCCAGCTCAGCAACCAAAAATACAGTCATCTTGATTTTTATTCTAGTTTTTATAAGAGTTTTTTCAATTTGTTTTAATATTTTATTTAATAATGTGTGCAATATATAGCAAATTACGCTTTCTGAATTAATTGCTGTCACCGACTGGTTGACAGGCTGTTTTCCTGGCCACTGAGCTGGAAAAATGATACCATGCCTGGCGGCTGGAGATAGAGTTGATATCTCGGCTTCTGCCCCTTATTGCGGCACCAAGGTACAGCTGCGGCACGGCTGTCAATGGAGACTACCGAAGCAGCGCCTGGCACCATACTCGTGAGTAAGAAGGTGTCGGGTGGAAGCAGGAAAGTTAACATGCCTGCGAGCACCAAAGGACGTGCATGTGCGCACTACGGGTCTCGAACACAGGTGCCAAGCCGCAAGGTAGCGCAGTAATACAGCTCGGCCACAGCTCGCCTCGTCCGCAAACTTTTGTGGCCGACTGTACCTGGACGAAGCATCTGACCGAAACCATCTGTTGAAGGACAACTTGCCTAAATTCTTTCTCCACTATTCCTTATGAAGGCAGAGGGCAGTAGCAGCTGGCCTTACAATGCTGCAAGCAGCAAGCTGAAATGATAGTTACATGAGCCTGCTCGAAAACCACCTAAAGCGCCAATCATAATGTTTAGTGTATACTGTCATGTTTCATCAAAGCACATTTAGGAATTCACTCAAATTTTGGAGCACCCTTTGCTAATGTAAGATTGTAGGAAGGTACAGTCAATTCCATTTTTAGTACTATAAAACCACGAAAACGATTATGCCTCATGACTACATAACGATTTGCGGCAGCGAGAAGCACTACGCAGGGACACGCGAAACCGGAAAGTACCAATTTTATGGCACAAGAACCTTAATTAGACGGCGAGCTCGTGTGGAGCATATGAGTGGTTAAAGTATTTGATGTGAAACTGAGTAATATTTACCAGTTCGTTGACTTCCGGCGGTGCTGCGGCAGTCTCTGACTTCCGTCCTCGCTGTCGCTTGACGTATCTGCGTCGTCGCTCTCCGAAGAACTTGCGAGCGGGTCACCGCATGGTGACATCCTCTGCCTTGCGTCCAAAGTAACGTTGCTTGCGTCACTAGGTGAATGCGGGCTACCGTCGTCGTTTGACGCCCCTGTCTGCCCCGCGTTGCTTCCTCCGAGCAGGCTGTCGACGTCGCTTGTCGACCCTATGTCGTCGTCGATCTGAGAAGGCTGTGGGTCAGACGCAGGGGCACTGGCACCAGCGACGCCTTCTGCTGCAGTCCTCGAAGATAGCCTGCGCTTTGTGCGGCCCGGCATCTCGCAGCTCCCGTCCCAAAGATATTCCTTATAGCGCTTCCTACGAGGCATTGTGTCTCTAGAGGAGCAGTGCACGCAGCGTACGGCGAGACGGTGAGGTAAACGGCAAAAACACGTTCCGCGTGGTGTGAACTCACAGTAACGCTGTAACGAAGTCAAACCGACCGGACCAACGTTGACACCACGGAAAACACGGACAAAGCGTTCGAGATGTACGAGTAGACAATGCTTGTTGACTTGGCTACTGGCTGGCTTCGAAAATAGATTCAATTTGGATAGAGAAATGAATAAATGTCAAGAACCTTTGTATTAGGTGGTAGCTTGCGCCACCTACTCAGAACTATTTACATTTTTATACTTTAAAGTTTTTTTTTTCTCTTTCTAGACATCTTCTACCAATCAACTGAAATAATTATCGCCGACAAGGTACACAGCATCGTCGCTAACTGATACGTTATTTCTTTAAAAGCACATAAAGCGCTGAATGGATCTCACGCGAGCACGTGCTTAGTGCTCACGCCAAGCTTCGTCTTCTTTATTTCAAACGCACTTTATTTTGACCCACACGCCTGACTTGCTAGCCTCACTTGGTGGGGAAGAGCTTTGCTGACTTGCGTCGCGATACATATCAATTTTCCCGTTATTGGTTAATGGTCAACACAGTCTTCCAAGTGTGCTGGTTGCTTGATAGGGCGACCGAATCTACTCCTTCAACCCAGGGCATAAAGTCTGGCAGGTCTCAGGGGGTCTCGGACCCCCCACTGATTTTAAAGGATAGTGTGAGACCCCCCTTCCCCCCCCCCCCCCCACACACACACACACACAGCCCCAGCAATAGTAAAAGCAAAATCATATCTTACAATAAAATAGCTTGTTTTCAGGGATGTGACATTTCGGGATTAGCAATTTGAAGGTTGCAGGTACAGCGTGGGTAGTCAGCAGCGGGGTTTATTTTATGTGCATCTCGTCAGAACCCCCCCCCCCCCCCTACCTCCTTGTAGGGACCCCCCTCAACTTACGGGAGGCTTTAAGCACTGCTTCAACCAGAGTTCGTTGGGACGTCGGCAGTGTTCTCCATGGTGGCTCTGGCCTTCCCATGTGGCTCCGATTAGAAAGCGTATGTTTCAGCGATGATCTCGGCGTTACCAGTGGCGTCGGAACAAGGGCCTGGCCGGCCTGGGGGAGGCGATCATCACCCCTAGTCTCTAGACATTTCAAAAATTTTGTGTACACACTACAATACATGCTCCAGTGCAGAGGCGTAGTACAGTGGTGTATTCCTCTGACAACAGCTGGCTCGAGCTTGATTCACTTAGATCTGTTTACCCAAGCCTCGGGATCAACCTCCTCTCTGCACCGCCGTAAACCAGACGACACTAAACATTTATTTAGAAGACAGCAGGGTTCTGTTCGACGAAACGTCGCAAGGTGTGTCGATGAAGCGAACATGGGAAGCCTGTCCTTGACTGAGGTGTGCCTACACCTCAGCCAAGGAAATTCCTGGGTACTGGTGGACTGGGCCGTTTAACATGGCAGGGCGGCTGCGCTTACAATGAATGTCGTACGTAAAATGGCAAGAGCAATATATATAATATCTAAGCGCACCGATTTGCATTTGGCGTAAAATTCTGGCTTTCTGGTATCACCGCAGGACTATTAGCTGTGCCACATGAACGTATTCTAATGCAAACTTGTGCAGCATTGAAAGGTGGCCAATGAAAGATGGCCAATGAACTTGAATCGCTTGAGTCACGGCATCTGTGTGCTTTGCTGACAGCAAGATTTCGTGAGATATGCTTTTGAAGATAGTCTTCGATGAAAAACTAAAGCCTGATGACTATGAGAGAACCACTCGCCACAATGTTTGTGTTGAACAGGGAAGTGCAGTAAAAAACAAAATAGCTAAAGACAAATTTACTTTCGGTGAACATTTCGAAAACCTTTATCGTTGTGCGTTCCTAAGTGTAAGTGTTTAAACATTTAGGAAGTAAATAGTACAAAAAATCGCATTAACAGCACCAATTTATTGCACGTTTAATGCGCAACGCACGTTCGTACAACCGAAAGATCCGTAGAGGAAAGGGGGCCGACTAAACGTTCTGGTATAGTGCGGCAAACACCGAAAGTTGCACCGAAACAACTTTCACTTGTTTCCCGCCACCCCAAAACCCAAAAGTTCGTCTCGCAGCGCCACCTGAGAATGCCGCCCGCTGCAACGGTTATGACGCGCCCACACGGCGACATATTCGCCGTAGTTCTTCAAATGACCACTCTTTGCTGGCGCAGTGGCGCCACCGTTTGTTGGTGACGCATTGGGGATTTATTTGGGTTCAGTTTCTGCACGTTTGCGCAGCACGTGCAGCACATTTACAAGTGTTGCTGTTGTCACATTGTCGGTGTTTCGCACGTGGTAGCGGAGAACTACGCGTTTTTTCATTTAGCTGGAGTGTTCTAGATAGCTATGTCGCACATCCTTATCAAATGGAAAGGAGAGCCTCAATGGGACGTTTATCCCGTTCGGTCTCTTGTTGACGAAGAGCTCGCGTGCCGGCTGTGCGCTGATCCGACGTACCTGGACTTGATCCGCGATCAAGAACACATGATCAAATGGTCGAAAACCAAGGCTCCAGCACCAGCATATATACTGGCAATAGGTGAGTTTCATTAATTCTTGTCCTTCTAATACCGCATTTCACCGTGATTTAATAATTAGTGCTTACAGAAAAGTATCTGTTTTTCTGCGTTGACACCGCTTTGTTATATGCAGATAAATACATTGCTGTGCGTCACACAGCAATGTATTTTGTTGCACTTCGTTCACTTCAAGCTTACAAGTCAGCGGAAACTACAGGCGCAAGATTGCTGTTTTGTAACGTTACGTTACGCTTAAAGGCAAGTAGTGCGTGCTTGCCCGTGCGTTGGAACATTGGAACACCGTGGAGTATTCTGGGTTTGTAGGTACTCGGGAGAGATCCAAAGTAAATAATTCAATTGAGGTGATGACCAATGCACGTGGACGTTGTCATTGTTTTCTGAATTTTGCTTTAAAATTTACTGTTGCTGGCGCTAGCACGTCCAGAACCTGAACCCCCCCCCCCCCCCCCCAAAAAAAAAAAGCAGTATATTCCTTTTTATTTCAATCATTTAGAAAAATAATTATAGGCAATCTTTAATGTCCAGGCGGCACCAGCACAGTGAGAGCCCACATTAAGCTTTAAACAGGTAGTGCCACCGCACCTTGCATGACAGCATGTTTTCGCACATTTGGGGCAAATATTAGGAGGGGACGGTGGCCGAGTGTATAAAATGCATACCAGCTTAGAGCATGTGGAGCAAAAGCTTGTGCAGCAGAACCCAGGGATCTCGGGTTCAATCCCCACCTAGGGTTACCAACCCTTCAGTAAAGGAAGTCGGGAGGGGGGGTTAAGTAACATTGAGTTGTCATGAAATGATGATGACAACAGATCTTTCCATTGGAGGATTGGGGGAGGGGAGGGCTGTGGCGCTGTCAGCGCTAGCGTAAGTACCCAGACTCGCCATGGGATGGCATCCGCAAACTGGCAAGCCATGTCTTGCATGCTACGGTAGCTAATGGCTAAAGCTCGACGCAGAAAACCATCCAGCGCTAGCTGTAGCAATGATCACTGTTTCAGATCACTGCCCCGTTGGCAGCGCTGTCGAGTTTCTTGGCCTGTTCAAAGTTTGCTTAGTGCAAGCGAGTCTCTTAAAATTAGCTTAGCCCCTTATTTTGCCAATCCGGGACACAATGCTGTCCTGACAAGGACAAGTCGGAGCTCGGGACAATGTATAAAAACAAGGGGCGGTCCCGCGAAATCTGGGATTTTTGGGAACCGTATCCCCCACCTCTGCCTGTTTCTATCTGGATGAGCATTGTACAGGCATGCGTTAGTATCGACCAACACGTTTACAAACAAGCCCACGTTTGCCCACCAGGCGAGGGCACTGCGCGCGCGCAGAAACCAGATTTGGCCTAGGCGAATCACCTGCGCATTCCCAGTGCCGACAGCAGCGCCACCGCAGCGGCGTGACGTCAGAGAGTTGAGTTGGTCTATAGCAATACTGCGTGATGCACATTAAAGATCGCAGGCTAGCTGTCTTACTGACTGGCTACATTTCTCATCTAGAGTGTTTCAGATGTCGCTAAAACTGTGGCAGACTACTCCATTCACCCTTAAGCTGAGACAAGAAGCTCCACCTTCAGCGCGAGCTCGCTGGCTTCTGCAGTGCTTTGGTTGCGCATCCCTGCACGTTCGCACTTGTGTTAGCGATTGCAGAAAGCTTGCGCTGAAGGCGGAGTTTCTAGTCTCAACTGAAGGATGAATGCAGTATGACCAGCGCTGTCTAAAAACTAACAACAAATTTGCTTTGCTTTTTTGCTGGGGCGGTTGCAAACTCGCTGCCTCACGTAGCCAAGAGTATCGTAAAAGCATGAGGTCACACCGTCGTTGGTTACATACCAGCTAGGGTGATCTCTCAACAGTTGTTTGTGTTATTGGGACAGGCTAAATTGCCGCGATGAGGCGCAGCTTGTATCATGAAACTCTCTTGCTGAAAGCTCATATCCTGTCTCTGCATACCTTGGCACAGGGCAAACGCTTTGCTCTACGAAGCATTCTGAAGACTTCGATCGCTGCTCTTCTTAAATCAGCATTTTTAAAGCTAACTGCTTTTGCTTTAAGAGCACTCTCTGGCAGTACAGTGCCTTCCATCGTTGCTCTGATTGGCATGCAGGAGTCATAGCTTTCACCAAATCGCCAATTTATGCGCCCATAGCTTCCTGGACTACCGAGTATTTCTAGCTTCAGATGCTAAGCGGTGTAGCTAGCACCACCAAAGCGAGAGCTTAGCATACACAATGCTGCTGCAACCTCCTGGCCTACTCACTGTTTCTTGCTCCGGCCGCTGTACTCAGTTTCACGTTACAATGGACCACAGTGAATGTTAAGAGCGATCCCAGTCGGTTCCGTGCTGCAAACATATGACGTGACTATGGGCCCCTCCTAAAGGTCATGTGACACTCGCAGAGCAATAGGTTATCTCCAACTGCTCGTAGCACCCGTTGCGGTCCGTCTAAGGTGAAATGGAGTTAGCTAGGACAACACCAAAGGGCATTGGAGCATGCCTATTCCGTGCCCATCTAATAGCCCCCTTCTGGCGAATAATGAGTGCTCGGCGAGTGGATTCCTGTACCCCTCGCAAACTCTGAGCGACCTCTCTATGTGCCGCTTGTAGACCTGGAGCCATTGGAGCACTCGCCGAGTGGCTCCAGCTTGTCCGTGGAAAAGTGACGGAGTGCACTGGGAATTTCAGAGAAGTTAGCTGCACTACTTGCCTCTGGAGAAGTTTGATCTGTAGTCACTCACAGCATTCCAGTTTCAATATTTGTGCTAGCACTCTTGTTGCAGCTATGACAGCGATCGCTCCAGTGGAACTTGACAATAGAAAGTTATGCGAATATCAGAGGGATGTGGTGCTCTTACAAGTCTATAGTTACGAGGTGCACACAGGTCAGCAAAGCGATACGATGCGGTACCGAGGCAGCAACGTTTTCCGCCAAACAGCCGGTGTTAAAGGGATACTGAACCGAAATCTGGATTCCACAAAGCACGGCGGCAAAAGCGTGCAACAGGATGCTACAAACATCAAAACATCACTCATACAACGATATATCGAACGGATAACCGTATTTTTAAAAAAAAGGAGGCGCATTTGACAGATATGTTTACGTCTTGTTTTTTCAAGAAGGAGAGGGAACGGCCTCGCGTTTTCTCCGCCTCGTCGTCTTGAGGGAGCGAAACGAAGAGAGGAGAAAATGAGATATCTTGACGTCACGCACCTCGTCGGCCTCCAGACCTCTTTTGTTTTCAAAAATACGGCCATCGATTCGAGATTATCGCCTTACGAGTAGTGTTCTAGGGATTGTAGCGTCCCGCCTACAGCTCCTGCATTGTTTTCTGAAATCCAAATTTCGGTTCACCATCCCTTCAACAAGACTTGCAAAAAGTGCCACGCTTACTGGGAGGCATGCTTGTTCCTTGGAAAGGTTACATGTTGCCTTATAAGCTAAGGCAGTGTATGTGAGCTCTGCTCGCCTAGCACGGCGCTTTTCGACCTGTATGCGGAGATGGCAAGGCATTGGGAAGTGGGAGTGGTGGAGAGAACAGCCGGCACTCTCCAGTTGTTTTCTCTTCATTACTCCCCCGTGTGAGAACAACGGTGCTGCCAGCAAGCAGCTCCTCTGCTGCATTGTGTGCCCCTGAGAGCAGTGGCTCTGCCGTTGAGACTGTATGCTCAGAGTCACAAATCTGCGAGCGCTCGCTATTTGCAAGGCGAAGGTGCCCCAAGTTGAAACCAGGTTAGGCCTATGCCTTATAGAAAAATTAAAGCAAAGTATCTGGCCACTGCATATTTCTGTTTGCACGATGAAACACTTTGAATTGCACGCCTGCCAAATCTGTGTTCACACCAACATGGGGCTTTAAGGCTGGCTCACCCATTTGTGTCAGTTGCATTCACAGCAACCAAAATGACAGCAACAACTGGGACACCGGGTCAACTGCGACTCATGATTGCCTCACGAAGCTACCTCTTGCATTGCTTGCCAGATTCTGTACTGCAAACAGTTGTCCTGGTAGCTTTGTTGTTGCTGTCGGTTTGGTTGCTGAGAACACCTCCAACGTATCAGAGTCACAATATCACTTATGTTGTCTTGGGTGCAATACCATATTTGGTATTGCGGCCAACTAAAAAATCAAGGCATTTGATAATACATTATGAAATGTTGATTGATATATTTTTTTGCATAATTTAGGTTCAGAATCGCCGATGGAAAAGAAACGAAACAAGTTGGCTGCCACTTACGAAGAAATGCATCCAAAAAAGGTACATAGGATTAGAAACATAAAAAGTATTAGGTACAGTACTTGCATTTTGTTTTAAAGTTGAGTTGTGTTTTATCAGGTTTACTTGTGCTTTTGAAGTCTAGAAGTAAATTGTATCATAAAGCAAACTAAAATATTTATCCTCTTTTATGTTTGTTTGTGTGTGTGGTTGTTTATCATTATTTAATGATGCACCTTAAAAATCTCCAGACTATCAGTAATACTTCACTGGCCTCTACAGCATGAAACATTGTTGATACACTTGAAGTAGAGGTCTGCAAAGGTACAAGCCGGCCCGACCTGCGGGCCGGGCTTGAGCTTCGTGGTTGCAATCGTAACTGGCTTGGGCCTTACATTTATGTCTACAGGGTGTGTCAATGCGGACCAAGCCGGTCCTGAATTATTTTTAACACAAATGTTTTGCACAATCTGCTTGCGAAGGTTGTGAGAGGGGAGACCACAATAGGGGGACAACTCAGATGTTAGAAACATATGGGTTTTTGCTACTGCGGTCTCTCCTCTCCAACTCTTTTACAGCACCAGCAGAGTTGTGGTTGTTTCTATCGCGGGCGGTGCCACCGTCATACAATAATTTCTTCCATCAAGTAATATTGACTCATGCGGACCTCTACCTCAAAGGCAGACCAACCTCATACTGTTTCAACACTTCAGTCAAATTTGCTTTGCTTGCCCTTAAGCACCATACAGTATTCTCCCCGTTACTATTTGTTCACTATTTTAGATCAGAAAAGAAACAAATGCAGTTAAGAAAGTATGAAAACAAGAAATGACCCGTCGACATACCTGCCACCAAGCGGTGGAAAAGGCGGCGCATACTTGAAAGGTGTAGTGGGATCAAGCACCGACGACTCGCAAGCGTAGAAAGGTCCCGGATGTATGCGGCAGCGCTGCGTTCGCGGATCCGACCGGTTCCGAGCGTTCCGAAGGCCTTCGGCGAGCATCTTTCGCTTGCGGTTTGACCCTTTGGTGGTGTGGCAGCGCAAAGTGGCTCCCATTCTGAAGTGATCTTTACCCTGTACTTGCTGTCGTTTGTGGCCAACGAAGTGTCATGCCGAATTAGTGTCTATTCGTGCAGCAAATGCAATGCGAACTGCCCTGGCTGCCCGCTTTATACAGCCTAGCAAGAACATGCTTTAGTGGCGCCCTCTCGAGCCGTCGACACGGAGTGCGGTAGCCGCGACCGCTCGCTGAGCTCACTACCCCTCCTCTCGTTCACGGCCACACAAGTAACCAAGGACGTAATGAAGGAGGTTATTTTTTGTTTGTTTTTGTAATTTTAATTTGCCTATAACTTTTAAAATACAGCGAAATTCGAGAAAAGAAAAGTTTCATTAAGTTACTACGTTCAGTGCGCTCAGGTTCGGTGCAAATTAAAAACCAGTAAAAAAGTCCTTGCAGGGCCCCTTTAAAATAGGTACCAGAGGCCAGATTCATGAAGAGCTTCTTAGCTAAGAAGTTAGTAAATTATGCAGATCGTAAGAAGTGAAGAAATTGGTATTCACTAACGAACTAAGTGACAGCAAGAAACCAATGATATTGTAGGGGAAAAAGAGAACTTCTGGTGTATCGCAAGTTCCCGATTACTGTGAGAGCAGACTGTTGCTGTATGCCGAGGCACTGAGGGAGAGGAGGAGATGAGAACTTGCGGGGATGTCAGGATGCCAAGCTCTGGTCGGAATCAACGGTTGGAACGATTGGAACCATCACCTGGTTGACTTTTTTCCAGGTTGCACTTAGAATTGAAATGTATGAATTAGGCCCCTGCACTTCAAAGAACTGTTCGAACCTTTTTTTTTTGCCTGTTTATCTTTTTATATTTCAATTTTTCAGGTGCTATATTTTGTAAATTATATATCCAAGGCAAGGGGTTGAAGTTTAAAATAAATTATTGTTTTCCAGGCGCAGTGCTGCAGTCATGATCAGGAAAACGATCAGTTGCGGAAGGAGGTTACCAAGCTGGAAGCTGAAATTGCAAGGCTTCAGGGGGAACTGGTCATACGTGAGGAGAAGCTCGCTCGGGCGGAATCTATGCTTGGTATGAATTACGAAATCCCTAATCAGTTTCCATGTGCCGTAGTGTGTGCACTGGGTCGCAGGTACTGTCCCGATACATTGAAATTCAAACAACGGATCGCATGGCTTTCGGTACATGCATGTACAGTAAGGCAGGGAACTAGGATTTGCGGTAAATTTTTATATGCCTTGACCATTGCTTAATATGTGAGCGCTATGACAGCGTGCCGGAGCGCTGGAGGCGCTCTCCTGGGGATTGCACGAGTGGTGTGCATTCACTAGGCCATTCACAAGCTTAAATGCGCCAACAACCTTTTTTATTTTGCTTGAGTTGTTGGTGCAGCATTAATAGCATGCTTTGAACATCAAGGTAATTCTTGGTAATTGGACACAATTAGACATTTCCTACCACAATATTTTTTTTTTTTTAAGCATGCCACGTTTTTGAGTAGAGCAGGACAGGGGCTTTTGTTTAAAAAATCTGACTTCGTCTCCCTCAACAGCATTAAAGCTGCGCTGTGATGAGGCCACCGTAAGTGAGAAGTGACTGAGTCTATACAAAACCTTCTAAGTGCAACTGCATTAAGTGTGTATACAATTATACATACTTCATCAGCCCCTTATGCTGTGTGGGAGCGCCAGCCTGCTTCCGATCACGACACCCCACTTATCGACTGCCTGCACAACCGTGGATTGCACAGCCAAATCGCTGGCCCAATGCTATAGACCTTTTCGAAATCCCCCATGCGCCCCGGCCCGCGCGCGAGGAATTGTGGGAGGGATTGTCCCTTGCCGCTCTGCCTTGAGATCGCATTGCCTTGTCGCTTGCCTCCTCTTAATCCTCTGTGTTTCGATTCCATTACCTATTTTTATCAGTTCAAGTGTATTTTTTATTCCTTCTAAGTGTTCCTATTCCCTTCTGCACGCAATATTTCTTGTATATATATAGTATTTGTGTCTTTATTTTGCCTTTTTCGACGGGAGTGCTGACGGACAACACGCCGCTTCGCGCGTCGTTCCTCGGGTGAGTATTACCGTTGCTACCGATTCCTATCGCGCTGTTAGCTGTTCATTCTGGTTCAATTTGACCCGCGTGCAGTCGAGAGGAGCCGTTTATGAATACCCACGCACATGTCATAGGGGTGGGCAGAGCTCTGAATCAACAATCGCGATGCGAGAGCAGAGTGCGCTGTGATTTGGCCGCCCCGCGCTCGCTCCGTTCACTCGCACTGTTGAGTATGCCTTCGAGTGCCGCTTACTTGACCAGGATACAGCACGCCGTTTTGTCGCCGCAAGCCATTTGTCCGAATGTTTGCGAAGCTGAGGCATATGAACGCTGCGGCGCCTGACAACTGCGTGTTGCGGCGCGAGCCCTTAGCAAGCACCGGTGGCCCAACGTCGCGGCTTGTATGCGCTTATGGTATGCGTTCTTATCAATCTATCTGCTAAGCGGTTGTCAGTTGCAAACACCCTTTTTCAAGTGCTGACAACTGCGCGCCGCTGCGTGCAGTTGTCAGGTGCCGCAGCGTTGGATATGCCGAACGGTGTTTTTCAGGCATTCGGAGAAATGATTCGCGGCGACAAAGCGGCGTGCTGTGTCTTGGTCAAGTAAGCGGCACTCAAAGGCATACGCAACAGTGCGAGCCAACGGAGCGAGCGCGGGCAGCCAAATCACAGCGCACTCGGATCTGGCGTCGCGATCATTGATTCAGAGCTCTGCCTACCCCTATGACATGTGCGCGGGTATAAAAAAACGGCTCCTCTCGACTGCATGCGGGTCAAATTGAACCAAAATGAACAGCTAACAACGCGATAGGAATCGGTAGCAACGGTAATACTCACCCGAGAAACGACGCGCGAAGCGGCGTGTTGTCCGTCGGCACTCCCGTCGAAAAAGGCAAAATAAAGACACAAATACTATATATATACAAGAAATATTGCGTGCAGAAGGGAATAGGAACACTTACAAGGAATAAAAATACACTTGAACTGATAAAAATAGGTAATGGAATCGAAAAACAGAGGATTAAGAGGAGGCAAGCGACAAGGCAATGCGATCTCAAGGCAGAGCGGTCAGGCGAGGGACAGTCTCTCCCACAATTCCTCGCGCGCGGTCCGGGGCGCTTGGGAAAATAGCAAATCGTCTATTGGAGCTATTATGAATTAATGCAATGTTTGTCGGAAGCTATCCATGCCGCCACAGCAAGGCGAACATACAAAAAAGAAAGGCTGCCAGTACGCTCAAGAGCTTGAACCTTGCTTCAGTGACGAGCACTGCTCATGTACGCACCCTATGCAGCCACAAGCTGAGATAGCAGCGGCACAAATCAATGGGCCTCCGGTGCCGCGGCGTGCCGAGTCAAAGTTCTTGCACATCGAGTGATGGTCAGGTTAAGGCATATCATAACTGGCCACAAATCTCTAAACTTTGAGAGCTATCATTTTTATTTCACTTGATGGAGAGTCGCCATGTATTGTGTTTCATTAGGTAGAAGTGGTGCATAGAGACAATTCATTTTCTTTATATTGCTTCTCTTAAAGGGATGCAACAACGAAATTTCGGCACTTTTTTCTTGGTCTGTAGTGTTCAAGGGAGCAGTATCACACCACATACACCAATCTATTGTTGAAAAAGACACAAAAGAAATTTAAAAACGAATTGCATGATTAGCAAAGGGCACCTGGTGGATGTCCCTGAAGCCTCGTTTGTAATGCCCGTCTAGGAACCTTGACAGGTAGTGACAATGGCTGTCTCGCCTAGAACTATACATGCCTTGAACTTGACGTCATCCCGCCAGCTCTCAGGCCATCACGAGAGAAGAGGGGAAGGAGGAACTCCCCTCTCACCAGGACTCTCCTGTGTGTCCCAGACGTTGCTATTGTCGCATGCGGCAGCAGGTCGGTAAATATTCTAATTTTTGCCCCCCGATTACGCGGCGGAATCGGAACATTTCGAAGGAAGGAGATGTGTTTTCTGTCCTTTGTGACAAGATAAACAATGTCAAAAGTAGAAAATGCCAATTCTTTCAACGTTAAAATCGTTGCACAGCTCCTTTAAAGGAACTGTTCCTTAACACAGGTGCCTGAAGGTGGTGGACCTCATGTATCAAAAGTTTTCTGAGCGAACTTCATTCCTTTGTCTACAAAATCCGTCTGTTAATGAAAGGTGTCTAATTAGCGCAACAGCCGACAGGTTACACCACATAAAACTGCAGGGAGCCACAATGGGCACTGCCCTCGACCTCGGCAATAGCAGACAACATTTATGAGCCAGAAGCGATGTACTCTTTTTCGTGCGATTGTCAGTGCATGGTTCTTTTATATTCTTACCAATAAAACATAAAACATTGCTGCAAAATAAAATTAGACACAGATGTGTCGTCTAATTTTTTATACGATTATTTTGGGCTTTATGTTGTCTGCTTTGCACTCTCTGGTTGTTACCACATCTCTTTCCTTGTCTGCAACTTTTATCCCTGCTGTTTTAGGTTCTTCATGGTGCGCTTAGCTCCCAACTTTGTTTTCACTTTGGTTACTACCCTAGTAGCACCATATGTTGCCACAACGTTACTGGAATGTCACAAATGTAATGTAATGTTGGGGCACATTTGGGTATGTTATAGCAACGTTTGAAAACTAACGTAACAGAAACATTCTCCTGTAACATTGTTTGACTGTCACTGAACGTCATGTAACGTTATATCACATAGGCAAACATTCCAGGAATGTTAGAGAAGCAACATTGGAGCAACGTTTAGAAATAACCTCTTGGTAACATTTCCATCCTGACATACGGGCAATGTTTTGCAGCGATGTTGGCCTAATGTGACGAATTGTGACACATCACCACATCACACAGAGACTGGTCAAGGATACACGAAGATACAAAACTTAGAATAGTTCAATGTTGATTTTCTTGTTCAAACATTTTTATTTTTACACAAACAGAAAGACTGCTCTAATGCTTGTGACTGGCGTGTTTGAAACAAGTGTTCAAAATGTACTCTGGAAAGATTGCTGAAAACTAAAAAAAAATGTCCAAAAGGTTTATAATAAAATTGAATTCATTTGTGTGTGTGGCATTTCCTTGCACAATTTTATAATCAAGTTTAACATCATAATGGGCTAAGTGGTAGTGGAAGGCTGGCAGACTGATAACGATCCTGGCTTACATTTCGTTGCCATAGAATTGTCCAGTGAGCCTTAACTCGAGAATTAAGGTGGACAAAATGGTTTAATGTCGCCACACTAAATCAGACGCAAACACACTAAGGCACCCTACTGTGGTTTTTGTCATACTATGAACGAAAACACAAACCAATAGATCTTGTCGAGAAGTCTGTTGAGACTTGCTTGTTTGAGCTTGTTTCCTTCCTGCCCCTTAACCCGTCTCGGGTTGGCGAGTCTGCTCAATATTCACGAGCTAGCATGCACTCTCATCGTTGCTTTTAGGTTAGGGTCATTCGGATTCCCAGCTTCTCGAACGCATGCTAACGATAACAAGAGGGTGAAGTCATGGGGTGTTATTGTGTTATCAAAGGTGGAAAACTTCACGCTGGTGACGTGACGACCCAAAGACCTCCCAAACATGTATAGGATGGCATGAGAGTGGTAGCCTGTAAATTAATTTGGAACACATAGCTAGCTGAAATTATCACCAAAGGTGTATTTTAGTGGTGTGCTCTTTAGCGCTATATTCGAAGCGCAGCTCTGTTTATGTGAAAAATGTGACCCTACGACCAGGTCGCAGAGAGCTCTTGGGGTCGACCGACTGCTCTATCCGACCCGAGCTTGCTGAAAAATGATTTCTACTATTTAAAATAGCAGCGAGGACTAATTTCACAACGGACTCAGGTCAAATCGAGCAATTGGGTGGTTCTTACTCTCGCCCTGTCTAGGTTGTCTGTGCCAGTGCTTGCCATAGAGATTTAGAGAAATCTTGGAGCGTGCAGTATAAAATACACCCTGGTTGAAAATTTGAAATAGTTACATGCGGAAGCTCATATTTCAGTCCAATTTACAGCTCACCACTCTATTTATTCAGAAAACTCAAAGTGGCAGCTCATTGCAACATACTGCAAGTGAGATGACTGGCGGTAGCCATCGTCTCATAGACAGAGGAGGGGAAAAGGGAGACGGTTGAGGGGGAAGGTGAGCGAAGAGATGGGAAGGAGAATAGAGGCAGGAAGAAAGAGGTCAAGTATAAAGGTCGAAGGCCAAAAACACACGCTCACACAAGGAAGAGAGGAGACGGAAGGAAAAGGGGACTGAGGATGAGAGGTCGAGAGAGCATGAAGAGAAAGATGAAGTGGGGCAGGGAGGAGCAAGTTCGGACGGAGGAGAGCGGAAAGAGGGGAGGAAGAGCACACAGAGAGGTGAGACCAATGGGGGAGAAGGAGTGGAGGGGAATGAGGAGATGGGATGGGGTGGGGCCAGGTAAGACGTAAAACATCGCAAGTCATAGGCCACGGTTGAACGGACCACCAAAATGAGGAACCATATGCAGCTGACCACTCAAAATGAGGAACCATATGCAGCTGCCACCAAAATGAAAAGGTCAAAGGCCATGAACACAGAATCACTCAAAAGAGAGAGAAGGGCGAAGAGGGGAGGGAAGGTGAGGTGAATGGGTAGCGGGAAGAGGAAAATGGATGGGAGAGTGGAGGAAGAGGGTAGGGAGGAATGAGGAGACCAAGGAGATAGAAGGGGAGATGGCGAGGAGGAGCAGTCAAGTGCCCGAAGTCGAGATCAAAGGTCAAAGGCAACAAACATATAATCCTATGAAGGTAGGGGAGGGGGAGCGAGGGGCCACAGGCATTAAATCATGCGAGGAAATGAGGAGGGAAAGGTTAGGAAAGGCAACATAGGAGAGATGGGACGGGAATGGGGTGAGATGAAAGAAAAGTGAGTGAGGAGAGGTAAGGGGGGGGGGCAGGGCAGGTAGGAAGGAGATTCACAATCAAGGGCCACGGATACACGGACGCACCCCGCCGACCACTCAAAATGAAGGGCCGAAAGGGCCATGCACGGCCATTACCGTAAAAGACGAAGAGAAGTGAAGCGCGCGGACGAGTGAGTGATGATGATAGAGCATACTATTGTTGATGAACAAGATTTCCAGTGCACGGGGGGCTGTGCGTCACTCGTGTGCTTCTGCTTCGCTCGCAATTAAAATGAAACTAGTATAATCGCACACACATAGTTAGTCCTCGTTCACTTCTCGCCAAAGAGCCGTCGACACAAGTGGTCAGAACAAAACCAAACGATCTCGGGACATAAAGCTCTAATATTTGAGTATGAGGCTTCGAAGCTCGCTCTGCGTGGACCACTCTTTGCCTACATTTGTTATCTGGACACATCACACTGGCACAGCACAGTCGCATAGCTACGGTACTGCCGTTTGGACGTTAACAGTTCACTAATTACCGATATTACGGTCTAGGTCATCTACTGATCACTGCAAGACCTTGCAAGATTACCACACCACCGTCCGCCATGATTGCACACTAATACGGCATTCCGGTTATGGCTGTACGGCCATTGGTACGGCTTTTACCAATTTCCAATTTCTCCAATCAATCTCATGTTTTATAACTCTTAAAAAAACTTATTTTAATACTGTAAGATAAATTTCAAGACTTTATTCCTTCTTGAAACTTTATGTTTAGTCGTTTACTCGTTTACTCACACTGTTGACAAGCCAAGACGCCAAGATGTGCAAGTAGCTCAAGTCAAGCAAGGTCGAAGCCATGTCGACCACGTGACCGCATTGACCGCATGCCAACGGTCACGGACCGTCGAGGCATGTTTCTGTTTCATCGGACCGCCCTGCGCTCTTTCGGCGTGGAGGAAACGTAAACAAAGGTATGTTGCATTTTTGTTGTTGTTGCTACTTGTGCTGAACAATGGAGCGGGCGAAGCGTTCGCTATCAGATCTATCCGATCGTCAAAAAAGACGTAGGGTAGCCGAAAGTTTACGATAAGGAAAGAGGGACATTTAAGACAAACAGACAAGACAGGAACTTGAAAGTTGCGATACGAGCAGTGAGGAGTCGGTGGACACTGAGGAAGCATTCCCTCTGCCACCTGGGCAACAGGCCGTGGTAGCACATGCAAGTTTTTCCGGAGAGTTTGAGTACCAACGAGCTTCCGAGTGCGAATCTGAGACGAGCGATACGGGTGGTACACGAATAACCTAATCTCAATACACCTGTGTCAAAATCCCCGCTGCGAATTTCCCGCGTTACCTCCTCCGTCTTCAAAATCCCCGGCTTTCAAAACCCCCTTTCCTTTATCCCCTTATCAGTTCCCCCGGGCCAGTACTCCTTAGAAACCAGCGCTTTTATGCACACTTGATAAAGCTGACCTGTGCTCTGGCCATCCTAGCCAGCCCCAAATTTTCTTTGACACACTGTGATATTGCAGAATCTCTCTTGGAGAGAGTTTGTTTCTGGAGCTGATGCCTTGTATGAGGATGTCTATGTCTACAACATGCACTCCCTGATCCACCTGACGTTCGACGGTTCGGTCCTGTCGACACCTTCTAGGCCTTTCCCTTTGAGAACTTCCTTGGGAAGCTCAAGAATTTGGTGAGGGGTCCTTCCTTGGCACTGCGGCAGGTTATCAAGAGCCACTCAGAAATGAATCCCACCACCGTGTCAAGTTCTGTGCAACAGAAGTGTGCTCTGCTCAAGCTACACCGAGACGGACCTGAGCCGCCAAGCTTCAAGGGAACCCAGTACAGTGAGCTTGTTTTAGACGGAGCACATTTTTCTCTGAAGCCGTCCGACAACTGTGTTCAACTGAAGGATGGCAACATTGCTGTTGTTAGGAACTTGATTGAGTCGGATGAGAACCGTAGCATCTGCGGACAGTTTTTCCGGAATCTCGGCAACCTTTATTTTTCAAAGCTGCCATCATCAGAGCTAGGAATTTTTAGAGCTACAGGGCTCTCCAAGCAGTATTCAGTGTGGAGTGTGCAAGACATCAGGTGGAAGTGGGTCTGCTTGCAGTATAACCAGTGCTATGCTGTTTTTCCTCTACTTCACTTGCAAGTGTGATCAATGTTTGCAACCGTTGTACATTGGTTGTGCTTAATTCGAAAACTGTATTTTTCGTGACTTATGACTGGCCTTTAAAGGGGCCCTGCAATCATATTTAAGCGTCTACCTTTTTTTGTGGTTTCCACGTCTCTTGGGGTTCGGGCAAGCCAGCGGGCACGGAGAGAGTAACTAAATATCAGTGCATCATATTTTAACCGGACGACGCGAAAACCTCCTCTACCGACGGGGGCAACCCGCGGTACCGAAAGCGCGCGATATGTGACGTCTTTGGTCCTGGGCTTACTACTGGTCAGGGCCGCTAGAAGCTTCTTTTTAGTCAAAATACAAAATATAAGTGGCGTGAACCGTTTCAACTATTTATAAAAGTAGTTTTTCTTCAGTATTTTAGATCAGAAAAGAATCAAATTCAGTTTATAAAGTACAGAAACAAGAAATGACCCGTCGACATACCCGGCCACCAAGCGGTGGAAAAGGCGGCGCATACTAGAAAGGAGTAGTGGGGTCAGGCGCCGACACGGAAAGGTCCCATATGTACGCGGCAGCGCTGCGGTCATTTGGATGGAGGATCCGACCGGCTCCGAGCGTTCCGAAGGCCTTCGGCGAGCAGCTTTGTCTTGCGGTTTGGCTGTTTCGCGGCATGGCAGCGTGAAGTGGCTCCCATTTTGAACTGATCCTTACCCCGTGTTTGCTGTCGTTTGTGGTCAATTAAGTGGCATGCCGAATTAGTGTTTAATCGCGCAGCAAACGCAATGAGAGCCGCTCTGGCTGCCCGCTGCATACAGATTATCCAGAACATGCTTTAGTGGCACCCTCTCGCGCCGTCGACACGGAGTGCGGCAGCCGTGACCGCTCGCTGAGCTCACTACCCCTCCTCTAGTTCACGGCCACTCACGCAACCAAGGACGTCATGAAGGAGGTTATTTTTTGCTTGTTTTTGGAATTTTAATTTGCCTATAACTTTTAAAATAAAGCAAAATTCGAGAAAAGAAAAGTTTCATTAAGTTACTACGTTCACTGCGCTCAGGTTCGGTGCAAACTAAAAACCAGTAAAAAAGACCTTGCAGGGCCCCTTTTAAGGTAATAAAGGCTTTATTTGTTGATTTCAGGAAATGTACTCTGTTGTCCATTTTTTGGCGGAAAATGATGTCGCAGTTGTCCCTACCTGTTGGATGTGCAATGGCCGCACTGCATGGCCACCATGCAGATCAAATCGGTTGATGATGGCAATTAGAGAGCCCTCGACTGACTGGGCCACATTCTCCTGTCAGGTGATGGCATCATGTTGTAAGTATAGCAGGATGTCTAGCGGCCGCGAAAACCGGGAATTGTCAGGGAAATTTTAATTACCGGGGAAAATCGGGGAATTGTCAGGGATATTGTCAAAAAGCGAGCCCAGTCAGGGAAAATGAGGCGGAAACGCCATTGAGTGCTCTGAGCAAAGAGTTGAGAACCTTGGGGCACAGAAATAGGCAATTAATTCTGCTTAGAGCGGAGCGCGGGCTCTGCTCACCCGATGTAGAGTGTGCTAGAGCACTGCACGAGCCAGAATTTCTAGGCCCGACCTGGCCCGGTAGAGGCACGTCCCAGGTCCGGCCCGAGCACGATAGAATATTTAATTTCTAGGCCCGGCCACACTTGGCCTTGAAGAGACACGGCTCGGGCCCTGCCCGGACCCGGCAGAATTTTAGACAGAAACTTGAGCCTGGCCCGAGCCCGACAAAATTGTTGTTTTGTTTAATATAAGCCTGAGCTTGGCCCAATTCTGATAGATTAAATACATGAGCCCGAAAAAGTTAGTAGGCTTTAACCTAAAAACTGTCTAAATATAATGCGAGCATATTTGATTTAATGAACAAAAGGTTAGGGCGCAAACGAGCTTGTGGTGGTTAAACATTTGACTGGTGTGCTCGGCTTTCTTTGTTTCAGTGACATATGAAGATGCAAAGTACAAAGAAAAAAATGCGGAAGCGACGTCCGACTTAGCAACGAATGATGAAGAGCGGGAGAAAAGAAAAAGGAAGAGACTGCAGCATATTCTTTTTTCATTTGAGGATGAGGACCTCTATGGACAAGATGTAGGCACTGAACTTTCTGCAACACCTTTGTACTCGGGATTCATCCGCCCTCCTTTTCCGTCAAGCTTGCCTCTTCTGCAGGAACGACCTAACAGTCAGCCAGCCCCTCAACTTCCAGAACGTGGACCAGAGCCCAAGCAAAAACGAACACGTGTATGTTTGCTTTTTATTGCTGCAATTTCTTAACGCTTTCCAGCATTTAGATTTTTTTATTTTATGTGATTAGCCTCAGCTTGGTTAGCCGCAATTGTGATAGTGAATGGTATCCATATAGTTTATTGAGCACCTGCTGTTTTGGTGTTCCTTTTAGAGCGCAGCTCTTAAGCGCCCATTTCCGGCTTGAGCGGTGTCGCCGTCGCCGTAACCGCGGCGACGTCTCGGCAAGGTGACGTTTCGGCACATTTCCGAAACGTCCTCGCAGGGTCACGTGACCCCCCGAGGCAGGGCCGGCTTTAGGGGTGGGCGACCTGGGCGGTCGCCCAGGGCGCCATCAATAGGGGGGTGCCGCCGCGCCCCCCTTTTGAAATTATTTTAGCTTTTTTATTTATTTGAACACAGCACCCTTCGTTTTTGGAATGCGGTTATCGTCTGACGAAACGCTCGTGGTGGGCAATTACTCACATGTTTACTAACCACGTGATGTCGTACTTGGTAGATAGGGGCTATAAAAAAAAGGGAAGGGGGGGGGGGGCGCCACGGTTGGAGTTCGCCCAGGGCACTTGATGATGTAAGGTGATGATGATGCCCCGAGGTCACATGACCCCCGTCACGAGGGTCACGTGACCTCACAGTTATGCCGACTGGCAGGCAGGATGAGGAGGGAGGAGGGGTATACCCTTTCCTCGGTGCCCTTCCCTCCCCCTCCTCTAGAGCTGTGCTCTTATTTGGCGTTACAGGGAGTTGTAAACGGCTTTCATTTTTTTTATCTAGTCGTTTTTAATTTACAAAGCTGCTAGTTGTGGTATGCATTCTCGCACAAGGACGGTTATAGCCTAAAGGATGGTGAGGTGGATATTTTTAATTTGATGGTGCATATGTTTGCTTTGTATTGCTGCAACCTCATGTTTGCATGTTTCTGCTGTACTAGTCATTTTTAATTTACAAAGCTAGTAATTGTTGTTTATTTATCTATGCTTTCTGGTCAAAGGATACTTTTGGATGCTTGCTGTTTGTGCACTCTAACCCTAACCTAACCTAACACGGGTCATGGTGCCATTCCAGTCAGTCATATGAACACCCTGAAAAGGCTGTCTAAAGGTGCCCAGTGAACCAGTTGCTACACTAGTTTGTAGTGATTATAAAGAAACGAGTGCTGGACAGGGCCCCAATTACTGTCTAAGAATGTTTTTAGCATGTTATCATTAGGTCCACGTTAGGCTGCAGCTAGCTAAAGAGTTTGTTTTGCTAGCAGGCAGCTTTTTATGCTTCAGTGTAAAGAAGCTGAAGGATGTCTAGAAGGAGAGTGAGAATCAGACACATGGCATGGTTTTCTGTGGGGCTGCCATATCAGATTGATGGCCGACCGTGGGAGCGCATTGCCAGTGCTCAGCCATCCAAACATGCTTCAGCAGGTGCATCACTCCTTGTAGGGAGGTCATACTTTGCAGAAAAAGTCTAAACTGGATGAAAAGAATGGCTTGTGCATGCAAACAAACTGAGGCAAAACTGCGCTAGGACAGAAGTAGGTTTTTTTTTATCTTTATGACACACTCTGCACTGAAATAGGCACCCATTTTCTGAATGCAACCAACTTTTTTGTGTTATTTTTTTTGCAGGAGCAGCATGCCTCTTCCCAGGAGTGACTGGGGGGCTGCCACAAGGGGAGAAGGCAAGCATGTTTCTGATTACAAGAATGGACAGTTGGGCTAGGCTAGTTGGTAAGAATGCATGTTGAAAAACGGCGCGAAATGCATGGACAAAGAGAAAAGAACATACAGCGCCTTGTCCTGTGTGTTCTCTTGTCCGTACAGTTCGCACTGTTTTTCAGCATGTTTCTGCCTTGATTTTCCTGTTATAGTTTTAAATGTCAGTAGGTGGTTACTTTGATCCCTGTTGGGAACATGGAATTGGTTAATCGTGTTAAATGCATAGAATTGAAGACAAAAAGAAGCTATTTCATGCTACCTATATCATTTAAAAGCTTTTTTGTCTAATGATTTCTTTCTCTTTTTTACAGCCATCCCATGAGTACAGAGTGCCAGTTGCTTGAATTTGTTATTGCAATTTTTAATATGCATATGTTACCTTTCATTTCTATCCATGCATACATTTTAGCCCCAGCTAGCGGTTTCTTTTATTTAATTTATGTACACATTTGTATGGTATTTTTAAAGCTTTTAAAATTTTTGTTCTTTTTCTAGTCATTTTTTTGTTATTGACTCTTATTTATTTATATGTCCTAGCCCAAGATCAGGTGTAGTTTGAGAGATATTTAGAATTTTATTTTAAGCTGCTTGATTTATGTTGCTGGGAGTTTTGATATTTGCAATTTTATTTCCATGCAGATCAGTCTCGTAATTGTTCTTTACGATTTTATAGATTTAATAGCTGGTAAGAAACGGAAGATTACTTTGGTACTTGTAATGTTTGCTTTGTTTTTGAAATAAATTTATTCCAATAACTTCTTGTTTTCTTCCGGTGTCCTGCTTCTAGGACTTCAAAATGCTGATTCATTAATGGCATGTAATACCCATCCGTTAACTCATATCAGGCACCAGCTCAAAAACTTACTTCATGACAACCATATATGCAGTTTCCTGGCAACACTTGAAAATTTTAGACAGCAATTTTCCGGTAACATTGTTCAGTAGCATCCAAGTAACACATGCAGTAATATCTGGCCAGTGCCAGTGTGTTGTTAAAATGTTTACTGAAAGTTGACAGAATAAAAGCACTGAGGACAAACACAAACCACCGCTCTTTCATTTAGTTACGACGCTTGTTTTTTCGAAGCAAGAATCACGCACAGGTCAAGATTAACTGCATACAGAAGGCTTGATGGAGGGGACTTCAGGGAGATAAGAGTTGAGTCAGTGACACTCCATGTGTTTTAGTCAAGATTGACAGATTTTTCCAGTTCTGGCCCTTATCTCCCTATCCCCCACTTCCCTCCCGCCTTTGGTATGTAGTTCACCTTGACCTGTGTGCGACTCTTTGCTTCTGAAAAAATTAACATTGTAGCGAAATGAAAAAGTGGTTGTTTGTGTATGTTCTTCGTGATGTTATTCCTTCAACTTTTAAGTAAGCCGTAATGTCAGTGCAGCATTTTGGTGTAACATTACTGGATGCAAGAATTCGTGGCCATTAGCAACAATTGGCAATGTTATCTGACGACGTCCGAGTAACGTCACTGATCTAACGTCCAGGTAACATATAGAGCTACGTTACTGCAACATTTTGATGCGACGTTACTGGGAGGTAGAACTAGTGGCCATTAGCAACGTTTGGCAACGTTATCTGACAATGTTGCAGTAACATTATTTGGGTAATGTCCAGGTAACGTATGCAGTTACGTTACTGTAACATTGTGGTGCAACGTTACTGGACGGTAGAATCCGCGGTCGTTAGCAACGTTCGGCAACGTTAGCTGACAACATTCCAGTTACATTGTGGGTACGTCTAGTGCTACTTGGGTATGTGCCAGGATGGCACCGTTGTCACCATCGTGGGTGTAGAGATTTAGGATAAAAGTGGACGAGCGGGAAAGGTTGTTCTCTTGTACAGAAAGTGCTGTCATCTATCGGCTGTTGTGCCGATTGGACGCCGTTCATTAGCAGATGATTGCCGTAGGTAGGGATTTCTAGTTTTTGATTTCTAATTTTTACTCGGGTAAGCTTGTTCGCGTGGTCTCAGGGGAGCTTGTTCAGTAAAGCCGTGGTACACGGGACCCACCACTTTCAGGTACCTTCGTTGTAAATGCTAGCATGATATCTTTAAGAAATTGCTTTACCTGACTCCTTCAAAGAGCTAAGCCTTCACCGATGCATTACGGCAAGAATGAGTCGCAAAGGCGAAAGAAAGATGTTTCATGAAATTAAATGAAATGATAGGGCCAACAATCAATTTGACTCGTGTAGTAGGTTTTTAGGGTGACTGTATCTGTCGCATTCATTAAGTTCTTGAGTGCACAAGCTACTGATTGAAAGGTGTTCAGTAAGAGGCCAACTTCTTTGCTTCCTTTTAATGGTAGAATATGTGCCACAGCATAGCTTTCACTGACGCTAAACTATAGTGTCATTTATTATGCAAGCTGCCTGTTTAACGTGAACATCTGAGCTCCTCAAAGTGTCCCTCATAGTCGCTGTAATTAAAGGGGGGTGCAACGATTTCCGGACTTCGGTCAAACATTTCTGGAAGTTGCCCTCTGACACTTCTGAAGTAAAGAACAGAAACCCGTTTTCGTCTGCGTGTCCTAGTTTTTGCGCAAAAAAAAAAGATAAATATTGGTATTTTGGGCACCCCTTTAATTCACTCCCAGTCTTAGGGTCACACCTGGTCGCACTCCTAGTGACGTCATTCGGGGTGCTGTGTAGCTTCCCGTGTACTCTCTAAGAAAACGCTTCCTCTCCCTCTCCCTGCTGACATTAGCGGGCGTTAGGCTGCAGCTTGGAGCCGAACGAGGTAACGTAATCTGTTTGCTGCAGTTCCTTCGGCTGCCACTTGCGGCTGCAGGTGGGGGAGAAAGCTCGACTTTTGCTTTGCATTATGCAGCGGAATCGCGACATTTTTTCATGTAGAAGATGTTATCTGTATTCTCTAGGACACGATAAACAACGTAAAAATGACAAGATGCAAATTCTTTTAATCTTAAAATCGTTTCACCGCACTTTTAATGTTTCTTCAGGGGTGTCTTGAGGGACCTTAGTTGGTTATTGCAGATAGTCCTTCAATTTATTTCTGGAAATTGGTAGAATAAATTTCTCTAGTGACAAACTCACCACTGCTTGTTCAGAATCATTTCTTGGATTATTTTTTTTATTTTTTCGGACCCCTCGCATCTAAACTTTTTCATGCTGCCCAGAGTTGTATTTGGCGCTGTCCCCTCTAATTCGGTTTCCCATTGTTTTTCAGACTTGTAAAAAATGACGAAGCGGATGAAGCGATCGCTTGTAATCGCTGAAGAATTGTGCTTGCGTCCAGCACCTGCAGAAGCACCTCCACCAAATGTTGTCCCGTCAGTCTAGGTTTGTGCATCGTCATTCATATATAGGGTGCTTAAAATGCTGAGGCTCGATCTAAAATGGGCTGCAAACATCTGTGCCTGCACGTAACAATCAACTTTTCGTCAAAGGTACATTTCACAGGCGAGTTTCAGCTTGCAAAATTACAAGGCGTATCTCTCTTTTTGTAAAAAAATGGGGCCAGAAAACCAGGTTCAATAGCAGACGGTGACGCAGACGACCCGAGTTGAGTGGCGGTGTGAGTTTGGCGCACATATTGATAGATGGCGCTACCTTTTAAAAATATTGAGACTGCCCGCGACGACCGTTGTCTATTAAAATGAACATTATCTTTTTGTAGTGTACCTTTGGTATAAAAATAAATGCAGAATATGATAACAAAACTTGAAGTAACAAAAATAAGGAAAATGCTGTCGCATAACAATGTCGCTCTTGCTGCTGAAGGATATCGTCTGCCTGTCGTCTGCTTTCTTTTGCTGGTCGGCTACACCTTGCGATGCTGCTCCCGAGGTAGCTCCTTCTATCAATATGTGCGCCAAACTCGCCCTGTCACTTGACTCGGTCGTCTGTGTTGCCGTCCTCTGTTAACCCTGGCAAGCTTTTGGCCATATTTTGTACAGAAAGGGAGCTACGCCTTGTAATTTTACAAGGTAAAACCACCTTCGAAATACACCTTTAACGAAAAGATTTGATCGCTATATGCAGGCGCTGATTTTTACGGCCCAATTTCGATCGCACCTCGGCATTTCAGACACTTTACATTTAGTGGGAACAGTCCTACGGGGAATATAATTTTTGTATGTTATTATTTATGTTAAAAGAAGGCACTGTGTTTTGGTATCAATAATTTGCATGGATGAAGGCAGAAGTTGTCGGCTCATATAGTGCAGTTTTAGGACAACTGACAAAGCGCCTTTTGCGATCATTTCTCTATAGTGAATTGAGTGTTGTTTCGTTGAAGGTGGTGTTCAGTAATTTCCCGATGTCAGGTGAAATGGCTGAGCATGCATATTGGAATAATGGGTCTTGAGAGCTTAAACGAGTAGTTGGTATGTTGAGAGGCTACTAGATAACAAACTTTCTAGGTAATTGGCAGCCCTACCTTGGAGGTGGGTTCCCGAGAGCCTACTTTAGACATTAAAAAAAATGGTAGCGATTGAGACGATTTCTAAGGAGACTGGACAACACAAAAGCGCTGAATGACAACCGGCATTGTTGGAACAGTGAGACCACATGCTTAACAGGCATGCGCGACATCACCAGTTTGTTTCGAGGCTGCACTTATACACCCTTGGAAATACATCTCTCAACTTTGTCATTCAGGGCGCACGTTGAGACTCCTTGGACAAGGCCCTTTAGTTCCGAAGCACCCAACTTTGGCTCAACGGCAACCTTCGGCCCTAGAGCAATGTACCTTTTCCACATACCGACGGCACCAGGTGGTGGCTGCACGAATTAAAAATCGAGGAAGTGACCTACATGCACTACCAATCAATAATGGGAGCTACGCTACCAGTTACTTCGCTCTCTGAGCAGCGGCGCGTGCCCAACGCAACTTTAAAGAAGGGCATCCGTGGCGTCCACCCGACGTCCACTTTCTTTTTTTGTGTAATACAATTATATACAGTAAAACCTCGTTAATTCAACCCCCACTAATTCGGAAATTCGGATAATTTGAACTGCCGATCCGGTCCCGTCAAACGTATGTATTATTCAATGGCAGCAAACGCTCTTTAATTCGGAGGGAACGCGGCGCGATATGGTTAATTCGGACGAATTCGGCAGGTGGCGCTAGCTACCGTCCGTTCCAAAGGGTATGACCGCTATTCATCCGAGGTGCACTTGTGGTTTTTCCGGTTTTCCCATGGTTCTTCGCTCTTCCGGTTCTCCGTGTTTCGCACCAGTTTTGCTGTTTCGCTCTGGATTGCCGTGCTTCAGCGCGCTACCCTCCTGGCATGGAAGCGGCAGAAGCATAGCTGCAACAGAAAAAAGGGTAGCACAAGTGACCGACGACCGGAATGGCAAAATCGCGACACGCGGGGCTATTGTTCCCGAGCGCGCCGATAGCGAGAGTGACCATCACGTTTCATGCCTCAACGCGGGGATCCTAAAGCCCGCCATTTTAACAGCTATCTTATCCCTCAATTATTCGCCGGCCACCCCCGCGTTAAAAAATGCAACGTGACTGGCACTCTCGCTGTCGGCGCACTGGGGAAAAATAGCACCGTGTGTCGCAATTTGGCGCTCCGGTTATTGGTCAGTTGTGCTACTCGTTTTCCGTTGCAGCTGTTCTAGGCTAAGAATTTCGCGACGAAAGTGGAAATACTAAGGGCTTTGAAGGACGGCGTCTCTCGACAAGTGATGGAAAGTTACGACGTCAAGAGAAGCAGTTTGGCCATGTTCGTGATAATTGAGGCCGATATCCTACGAACTTTCGAGAGCGAGAAGTTCAACGCGAAAAGAAAGCGGCCGTGGAAGGTGGTGCACCCGAAACTAGAAGAGGCCTTGCTGTGCTAAATCGTCAGCGCACGGGATGCGTAGCTCCGACAATGCGAGTGCGGTGGAGCACTCGACCGCGCTAAGGAAAGTTGCCGTCTCCGCCCAAGTGTCATCCAGCGGTAATAGCAGGCGGTAATAACAGATTTTTTCTCAAAATAAAGGTATGTCACAGGGAAACATTTTCGCGCAGTTTTCTTTGTCCTTTCAATATTTCGACTTTCGGATAATTCGGACATTTCTGCCGGTCCCATGAGATCCGAATTAACAAGGTTTTACTTTATATGCTGCAATTACTTGTTCTACTCGCTGATCCACAGCCTCCTTTCGAATTTCCTCGGTTTTTCGTGCCGACTTCCGCCACTTGGCATCGGGCGCTTGCGCGTGCGCAGAATGCTTCTCGGAAAAGGTCCATTACATGTCTAGTGTTGTCAGAGAGGTGCACTGAACTCACAGTCTTGACATCGCATGTTGCCAGTGGACATTTCTTGGGAATGCCGCCACGGAGACCTAACGACTGCTGCCAAGGGAACTCTGTGTTCTGGTCCACAATGCCAAGGAAATCCCGCAGTCGTCTGTGGTCCGAAAGTTACTTGCTGAGGTCTCGAAGAACAGCACAAAGCAGGCTCCTGTAGTCACATCCTTGCAGTTGCCATTCAGGAGCCTGCTTTGAGCTGTTCTTCGAGACCCCAGCAAGCCACTTTCGGACAATAGACGACTGCGGGACTTCCTTGGCATCATAGATCAGACCATGGAGGTCCTTTGGCAGTGGTCATTACGTCTTCGTGGCGGCATTCCCAAGAAACGTCCGGTGGCAACATGCGACGTCAAGACTGT
Source organism: Ixodes persulcatus (assembly GCA_013358835.2). Classification (NCBI taxonomy): domain Eukaryota; kingdom Metazoa; phylum Arthropoda; class Arachnida; order Ixodida; family Ixodidae; genus Ixodes; species Ixodes persulcatus. The sequence goes on from JABSTQ010011557.1 coordinate 181,783, forward strand.
AAGTAAAGTGCACCTCCCTGATGAGGTTAGACATGTACTTGCTCTGGGCGCGAAGTTTGCCACTGAGCCAAAGTTGAGCGCTCCGGAACCACAGGGCCTCGTCTGAGGAGTCTAGGTGTGCCTTGGATGAAGAAGTTGAGAGATGTATTTCTAAGGGTGTAGATATGCTGCCTCAAAACAAGCTGGCGATGTCGTGCATGCCTGTTAAGCGTGTGGTCTCACTGTTGAAGGAACGCCGGTTGTAAGTCAGTGCTCTGTGTTGTCCAGTCTCCTTCTTTGTTCTCATATCAAGTGCTACCATGTTTTTGAATACCCAGTACCAACTCGCCCAACAATCTGCATTAATTTACTCAGTGTGCCCCACTCATTCACCTCTATCTTCAAACTGAATTTAGATTATGCACCAGGAAGTGGCTCCATCTAATATTTGCAGTTTCAGCTGCAGTAATATGTTCACCAGGATGTGCTGCCTCTCATACCTCATGGATTGTTCTGAAGGTGTCATTTACTTCAATTGGACAGCCCACTCGCAATTCAGCTAAGAAGGATCCTATAACTTCTTGCAGTTGGACAGATGCAAGACTGTTGTTAATGTCTTCTGACATGAGCAATCTGACACTCAACCGTTGTCTCTAGTTGAGTAAAATGAGGAATCATGTTGATACATAATTTGTGGCACCATGGAATTAAAAAGAGCTCCACTTGCCAGTGCAGGTGTTGGGTGGGGTTATGTTATGTTTTTAAATCGAGCCACTTCCACCAAATGTTACAGGTGCTCTAGCTGCCCTTTTCTTCCTGTTCAATCCTCATTCACCTTCTAACTACCCCAGTATCCTCCTCTGCATTGTCTAACAATAATCATATGGTCAATAATATTTTCTTAGCACCTTTGTTATGTGTGGTGGCTATGTTGTGATATTCCAACGAATAGAAACAAGCTACGTTGATGGGTTTCTATTCTTTGTTTTCAAGGTGGACATAGGGAGCAACGTGCTCGTTGATCAGTACCTGCTTCGCCAGCTTGAAGTGACTGAGTCAGCTCCGGGGCCGTTTTCACGAGGCCTATTATGCATCGTATTTACCAAGGAGGAGCGGACCGGGAAATCCCTGTTTGGTAAAAAATCAAACTCACATAAAAACGAGCCCGTGAAGCCAGGGCTGGACCCTGTGAGAGTTAACGCCGTGATTGGTAAGTGTGCAACTTTCATGTAGACCTTTTTTATTCCCTAGTTAATTGAAAACTCTAACTGTATTTGGCCAGTGGCAGTTTAGAACCACCAACTGAGGTCATAGCAAGGTCAACTGAAAATGTGCTGCATGACTATTTCACTACCAGTGAAATCAAACAGAGTCTAGTATCACATAATCTAAATATTGCAGTAGATCAGCTAGAAACATTCTTTTTACTATTTGTAGGGATTGAATGCTAGCTATGACATCTTTATTTATGGTAGATCAAAATTATTATCAAAATGAATCATATTTGTGCAGGCAACAAGAGATTTTTTTGTCCCTGTTAGCGGCAGCACTGGCACCTTGGCATGTTCCTTCCCATAGTATTTGCTACTAAGATTCTTTTTTTAGATTTCTCTCCCAGCATTTCAGAAAAATAAGCGCTTTGTTAATGTTGGCGATCAGGTGAGATACCGTTGTTGACGCCATTCTAAACTCTGTTCGAATTAAAGCCAGCCCAAACTGCTAGAAGAAAAACTCAAAATTACAGTCAAGCACGGTATTCTTTTCCGTTAAAAATCAGAACATATGGTGTTACTCATATTTATAATTGAGAAAAGGTTCATGCATTATCGTAACTTTTTCATTTTCAGGACACTCAGAAAGTCCGATTCAGTTTGTGCCATAAAAAGGGAAGCCCAAAATCCACATTAGCGCCTTTTTGATGTTTACTGTGCTGCCTGCAGTTTAATCTGCCGTATAACTGCTCAAAACTGCAGTCAGCGTAATCACAGTGAAAACTGCCCTTGTAATTGAGGCATAAGTTACCGGCTCGGTTTCAAGTTTTTGGATAAATACAAGAAACTTGCTGGTAAAAGTTTGGACAATTCGAAATTATCGGATAAGCTCCAAATTTCAAAGTCACAATGGAAAAAAATAAAATGGTATTTTACAAATATGTTTGATCATAGACGGTCAGTGGTACCGAGGTGATGCCACTTCAGTTTCCTGTGAAATCTCCGGCTATTGACAAAATGGGGTTTACCGTTCATCTGGTCAAAGGTTGCAGGACAACGAATCATAGTATTTCTGGGTCACTACAGAAGCCACTGTTCCAGTTTCCACTTTGTTCCATGTTATTTGTGGTGACTGGAGGGTGAATGTGTTTCATAACAGTGAGAGTTATGAACCAATAGATTTCAATATAGAAACAAGCTTTTGTACCACCCCACCCTGTGGAACTGCATTGCGGATTGATAGAATGGGTAGAGGGAAAACGAGCTTCCCAACATTCAGGAGACGACTCACGAGTTTTGTCGCTGGGACAGTCGGTATTGCACAGAGCAATGCTAAATCTAGCTGAAGAAATATCATTCTATGCAAGTGAGTTGTAATGAACTCAGGAAACGTTTCTGTCTAAATAATAAATATTTGTATAGGGACCATGGCAAAATTAAAACTGGGAATTTTGAATAATTTGGAATCTTAACAAAAATGAACTGACAAACCGAAACTTTTTGGCATAAAATAAACTTCAAACAACACAGAACCTTAGTTACCAGAACCATAGGGCTTAAGCTTCAAACCTATATGATCTTAAAGTCATCTCTACAGATTAACACACTAGAAATGAGTGAGTGACAATGTTGACTTTACACTAAGCATTTTGAGCTGCCTCGGTGGCTGTGAGGAGACGCCTGTCCACTGGTTCCTAGTTTACTGGTTGCAATCCTGGCCGACGTGTGCTGGCGGTATGATGGAGGCTTGCAGAAAAGCCAGATTCCATTTGCTTGTTAAAAGGTCCCTATGTGGTCAAATTAATTCACCATTTTCACTGGGGCATGGCAGTGACCCTCATTGATGTGCAAGCAAACCTTTAAATTTATCTGTATCACAGCAGATTGTTTGTTTCATTCAGAAATCACTAGCATTAGCAGATGTCTTTGGTTTAAAATATGCAAAGCATAGGCAGCTGCATTTGGGCAAAAAGGAAACTAAAAGCTCAGCCATCTGCTCTTGGTTAAATATCTTACCAGAAGCGTAATCAGCTGATGGAATTTTTGAGGAAAGGTTCAATGCGGAGGGCAAGTTCGTCTGCTTCTCGCGCAGGGGGTACCGGTGACGTCAGAACGCCGTGCCCTGATTGGCTGATCACGGCCCCCCTATCTGAGCGTCGTCTGCTCCTTTGCAACGTCGTCTGCGTCTGGCTTACCTTTCCTGCGACTTTCGGAAGTGCAGAGGCTAGATTCACAAAACCATGTTACGCCGAAAGAGTGCGTAAGACAAAACGTGAGAACAAGTTCGTATTCACGAAACGAAATTATCGTAAGTTTTGCTCAGGTTATGACGGAATCCTACGACGATCAACTCAGCATGGCCGACAGCGTCGCTCAGTTACTTGGTCGCGACGACCAACGGACGTTTATTTTTGTACGTGCTCTTCTCACGCGTCACGACTACAAGCAGCAAGAAAAAAAGTAAAAAGCACTTGAAATAAACCACGACGAACAAGAACGCTGGATCCACAAACACCCGGGAAATGCTCCAACGGCCACGATTCCACTGACCCCGTCCAAGCGAACTCGGCAGATAGGCCTAGCAGCGGCGCAGCGGTGCTCCGACGGTCCTTGGCCAAGACCGTCTGCCCACGGCCGGCTGGCGTGCTGAATGGAATATGCCCGCGCGACCCTTGTGAACCCTTCAATCTCTTCCTCTTGTCATCGCCTCGTTTTCCGAGGCAGCGGCGACTCTCGCCGGTGAAAAAGCGGTGAATCTCCGACAGACGCAGGAAAGGTAAAGCAACCATCGCTTTGACTAGCAGACGTAAAGCAGACGACGTTAACTGCACCAACCCGCCGACGCCGTTTAAGAGTGAGGAGTCTCGCCGCACACGCAAGGAGGGAAAAAGTATTTGGGAGGGAACTTGCGGACACTCTCGCTTCTTAGCAGACAAACCTCGGCGCCTCGGGACACCTCGCCAGCGAGTCCCTTGACTTCCCCCCTTGATGCACGTCTGCTAGTTGTTCGACAAAAACAACGTACCGCTCGAGTTATTTCGTCTCCCCTCTCTGAAAGGCGAAGTCGAGCTCGCTCGTAAAGACCTGCACTTCCGAAAGTCGCAGGAAAGGTAAGACAGACGCAGACGACGTTGCGAGCAGACGACGTTGCAAAGGAGCAGACGACGCTCAGATAGGGGGGTCGCGATCAGCCAATCAGGGCTCGGCGTTCTGATGTCACCGCTACCTCCTTTCTCATGCGCAGAAGACGAAAATGAGCCCACTTGCGAGGCGTATAGACTACTTTTGGGGGTATGGTTTACCAGCAGCCTGCTTCTCATGCACTGCTAGATTTAAATCTTTGGAAGTTTCTTTTAGGCTAAATCTTTGCGCAATCTTCTGTTTGTGTTGAGAAAAGTTTGAATAACAACAGAAACTTTAATGACATTTCGTAAAAAGGTCCTAAGTATATTCACTTCTATGTTTTCCAAGAAAAGTTCTCAATAAGACAAGTCTATGCATTGCGCTTGTTGTTTGCATTGTGAAGGCCTTTTTTAGGTGTGCTGCCTTATACTATAATTAGTCTGGTTTGCATAATGTTGCTGTTAACACAAGCAAAAAGTGCAATGTTTCTGTTAATTATTAATGTGCACTATTTCCGTAACAGGACCCGACCCGAGACTGCTGTCTTGAAAATTATATTTTCTTTTTCTAGCGTACACCTGCTCGAAGTTTGGTGACGTGGAGAAGGTGGTGAAGGGCAGCCTGTCATCACTCCTCTCCAAGAAGCCACCACCTGTCCACAAGCAGCAGTAGCTCCCCTATTCACGTGAGTGGAGCTGCATGCTGGATTCATATTTGCTGTCATTCATTTTATTGCCTTACGAGTTTTGGTACTAGTAAAAGGATGCAAGACTCAGGACGGCCCTGAGCAACTAGCAAGAGCGCAGAGGCATCAACACCATAAAGACAGCATGGGAGAAGCTTTTTATGAACAAAGCCCACACATATACTAGAGTGTGGAAACACTCTAGTATATGCGTAGATTGTGGAAACAGCCGACTTGATGATTCAGCCTGAACTATGTTGACACTTGGCTCCGATAGCATGAAGCTCATGGGGACAGAGAAATGCTTCGAATTAAGCATACTTTGGATAAAAAAAACACACTCAAATCGTGTATTATTATACATATATTTTTTTTTTTTTTTTAAATTTGGTAGCTACCTAAAAGAAGTTGATTTTTGCTTCCCTCTACCAATGGAGACACATAGCTAACTATTCTCAGCAAGTTGCAAACCTTTCTCAAGGCTCCTTCAGCATTCTCTTAACCAAAGAAAATGCAACAGAAGTAAATTTTAGGTTAATTATTTTACTTATTTTGATTATTAGTCTCCTGTATTATGCTTGGCTGCACAGACCACATCAATCTAGTTTTCACAACCCTTTTTGACAAAATTTGTAAAAGAAAAAAAAAAAGAGCTTCGTATATTTGACGAAGAAAACATTTCATGGGGCTCGGTGATGCCTCAAATCAAGCTTTATTGGCCTTGTGCGCTGTGCCTGCTTTCGTATTTTCTGTGGGGATGATGCCGTGATGCATGCGCCTGCTGCCATGTTGGCTTAGCTTGGCCTGGCCTAGCTTGCTTAATTGGCTTGGCTGCCTGGTGGCTTAGTTGTGCGCCGCGCTTGTTCCCTCTTTTTCCCGACCGCATACACAATAGGTAATAGCGACAGTGTGTGCATGGGTTTGATTAAATAGATAAATGGGCTAGTTGGTACATCACTGAATGGAAAGCGCCGAATAAACAAGGACGAAGAAGGGGACAGAGACAAAGTCTCTGTCCCCTTCTTCCTTCCTTCGTTTGTGTTTATTCGGCGCTTTCCATTCAGTTTGATTAAAGTTCGGTCAGCATAATCTCGAGACGTTCATGCTTTCATAGTTGCCAGACTTCTGAAGCATGTTTAAAAAATCCTTCGAATTAACCAGTCCCAGAGGTTAAACTTTGGATTATCGTACATTTTCCCTCATAGACTTGTATGTGTGATTGCCGGGAGCTCATCCCCGTTCCAAACTATCGGAAAATTCGAATGAAGCAACTGAGATACTCAGAGTTTACTGTATTGATGTTTCTCAGAAATACTCGAAGCCAGAAATGCTAATTATGACTTGAAAGTTAGTGTAATATATGCTGCCCACTCATTTCTTATGTATGGCCAAATATTCAGTCCGTATTTATTAACATTGTTACTTCGAAATCACGTGTCTACCACATAAATAAATGCCTGTACTAATTTATTTTTTTTATTTTTTATTTCAGCTGCGCGCGATGGAAGCGGTTGGAGCTCTCTCCCCCCCCCCCCCCTCTTTCCTCCCCCCCATTTCTTTTTCTGAAATAAATTATCTTAGGCTTTTCAAATTCAGTGTTCAACCTCTTTTTATATTAGAAGATTGGCACTTCCGTTTTAAAAAACTGCGGTTCTCGGAAATGTTGATTTTTGGGTATTCTTAAAATTTTATATAGGTTTAATTTGCAAATTTTCGTAAATTTGATCTTGCCTATCAGTGGTTAATATGTTAATAGAAATCTGTAGGGCAGCTTGCTCTGTGGAATTTAGCTATGGTCATCCTAGGCTCCTCCTAGGAGCCTAGGATGACCATTCTATTACCTTTGTATCAGCATCCTAGGGTCCTCCTAGAAGCCAAGGACGACTTCTATTACCTTTGTAGCAGCATCCTATGGGATTTTGGCTGTGGACGTCCTACGCTCTTCCTAAGAGCCTCCTATAGAGAGTATGCTACAGACATCCTATATTTCCTGTATTACCTTTCTATGGTTATCCTACTAACCACTGGACGTCATCTGGTATTAGAACTGCCATAGGCCTAGGCTTGCCATAGGACGTCTTTAGCAGGTCAGTAGACCTAGAATATCCGTAGGATGTCCGTTGGCCAATATTCTATAGGAGATCTTTAGGAGGATGATAGAAAGGTATTAGCATTCATGGCACTCCTAGAGACACCCTATGCTCCTTCTAAGGAAACATCCTATAGACGTTCTACAGATTGTCTATAGGGTGGAAGTACATTTTTTTGTAAGGGCGGCCTCCGCGGCTTCACAAGTTTCCCTTTCTAACGCATCGAAATAATTTTTTATTGTTACCGACGTGTACATTTTCTGAAAGCTTATAAAATTCTTGAAAAGTCGTGAACAAGCATTTTAATATAAATGCAATTATTCTCCTTCATATTTCGATCTAACCGCTTACTTGAAAGACAAATCGAGGTTTTGCGCGCTACGCGCGGTTGGTCGTTTGGAAGTTTAAAAACGGTAATAATAAACAATGCTACAGACTCCTAATTTTGTTTGCCGTGAAAGAAGTGCGTCTACAAGACGTACGAAAAGAGAGAGTACTTTGAAACAAATAGTTTTGTTTTTATTCTCGCGTGAACTTGGACGTTGGAATCGCGGCCCGAGCGCGAAGCCGGCCTCTGCGGCTTCACCCGTTTCCCTTTCTAACGCATCGAAATAAATTTTTATTGTTACCGAAGTGTACATTTTCTGAAAGCTTATGAAATTCTTGAAAAGGCGTGAACAGGCATTTTAATATAAATGCAAATATTCTCCTTCATATTTCGATCTAACCGCTTACTTGAAAGACAAATCGAGGTTTCGCGCGCTACGCGCGGATGGTCGTTTGGAAGTTTAAAAACGGTAATAATAAACATAGCCACAGACTCCTAATTTTGTTTGCCGTGAAAGAAGTGCGTGTACAAGACGTACGGAAAGAGAGACTACTTTGAAACAAATAGTTTTGTTTTTATTCACGCGTGAACTTGGACGTTGGAATCGCGGCCCGATCGCGAAGCCGGCCTCCTGCGGCTTCACCAGTTTCCCTTTCTAACGCATCGAAATAATTTTTTATTGTTACCGAAGTAGTACATTTTCTGAAAGCTTATGAAATTCTTGAAAAGGCGTGAACAAGCATTTTAATATAAATGCAATTATTCTCCTTCATATTTCGATCTAACCGCTTACTTGAAGACAAATCGAGGTTTCGCGCGCTACGGGCGGCTGACCGTTTGGAAGTTTAAAAACGGTAATAATAAACAAAGCTACAGACTCCTAATTTTGTTTGCCGTGAAAGAAGTGCGTGTACAAGACGTACGGAACGAGAGACTACTTTGAAACAAATAGTTTTGTTTTTATTCTCGCGTGAACTTGGACGTTGGAATCGCGGCCCGAGCGCGAAGCCGGCCTCTCCGGCTTCACCCGTTTCCCTTTCTAACGCACCGAAATAATTTTTATTGTTACCGAAGTATACATTTTCTGAAAGCTTATGAAATTCTTGAAAAGGCGTGAACAAGCATTTTAATATAAATGCAATTATTCTCCTTCATATTTCGATCTAACCGCTTACTTGGAAGACAAATCGAGGTTTCGCGCGCTACGGGCGGCTGGTCGATTGGAAGTTTAAAAACGGTAATAATAAACGAAGCTACAGACTCCTAATTTTGTTTGCCGTGAAAGAAGTGCGTGTACAAGACGTACGGAACGAGAGACTACTTTACAACAAATAGTTTTGTTTTTATGTTCGCGTGAACTTGGATGTTGGAATCGCGGCCCGAGCGCGAAGCCGGCCTCTGCGGCTTCACCCGTTTCCCTTTCTAACGCACCGAAATAATTTTTTAGTGTTACCGAAGTATACATTTTCTGAAAGCTTATGAAATTCTTGAAAAGGCGTGAACAAGCATTTTAATATAAATGCAATTATTCTCCTTCATATTTCGATCTAACCGCTTACTTGGAAGACAAATCGAGGTTTCGCGCGCTACGCGCGGTTGGTCGTTTGGAAGTTTAAAAACGGTAATAATAAACGAAGCTACAGACTCTTAATTTTGTTTGCCGTGAAAGAAGTGCGTGTACAAGACGTACGGAAACGAGAGACTACTTTGAAACAAATAGTTTTGTTTTTATTCTCGCGTGAACTTGGACGTTGGAATCGCGGCCCGAGCGCGAAGCCGGCCTCTGCGGCTTCACCCGTTTCCCTTTCTAACGCACCGAAATAATTTTTTATTGTTACCGAAGTATACATTTTCTGAAAGCTTATGAAATTCTTGAAAAGGCGTGAACAAGCATTTTAATATAAATGCAATTATTCTCTTTGATATTTCGATCTAACCGCTTACTTGGAAGACAAATCGAGGTTTCGCGGGCTACCCGCGACTGGTCGTTTGGAAGTTTAAAAACGGTAATAATAAACGAAGCTACAGACTCCTAATTTTGTTTGCCGTGAAAGAAGTGCGTGTACAAGACGTACGGAACGAGAGACTACTTTACAACAAATAGTTTTGTTTTTATGTTCGCGTGAACTTGGATGTTGGAATCGCGGCCCGAGCGCGAAGCCGGCTTCTGCGGCTTCACCCGTTTTCCTTTCTAACGCACCGAAATAATTTTTTAGTGTAACTGAAGTATACATTTTCTGAAAGCTTATGAAATTCTTGGAAAGGCGTGAAAAAGCATTTTTATATAAATGCAATTCTTCTCCTTCATATTTCCATCTAATCGGTTAGTTAGAGAGAAATCGAGGTTTCGCGCGCTACGGGCGGCTGGTCGATTGGAAGTTTAAAAACGGTAATAATAAACGAAGCTACAGACTCCTAATTTTGTTTGCCGTGAAAGAAGTGCGTGTACAAGACGTACGGAAAGAGAGACTACTTTGAAACAAATAGTTTTGTTTTTATTCTCGCGTGAACTTGGACGTTGGAATCGCGGCCCGAGCGCGAAGCCGGCCTCTGCGGCTTCACCCGTTTCCCTTTCTAACGCACCGAAATAATTTTTTATTGTTACCGAAGTATACATTTTCTGAAAGCTTATGAAATTCTTGAAAAGGCGTGAACAAGCATTTTAATATAAATGCAATTATTCTCTTTGATATTTCGATCTAACCGCTTACTTGGAAGACAAATCGAGGTTTCGCGGGCTACCCGCGACTGGTCGTTTGGAAGTTTAAAAACGGTAATAATAAACGAAGCTACAGACTCCTAATTTTGTTTGCCGTGAAAGAAGTGCGTGTACAAGACGTACGGAACGAGAGACTACTTTACAACAAATAGTTTTGTTTTTATGTTCGCGTGAACTTGGATGTTGGAATCGCGGCCCGAGCGCGAAGCCGGCTTCTGCGGCTTCACCCGTTTTCCTTTCTAACGCACCGAAATAATTTTTTAGTGTAACTGAAGTATACATTTTCTGAAAGCTTATGAAATTCTTGGAAAGGCGTGAAAAAGCATTTTTATATAAATGCAATTCTTCTCCTTCATATTTCCATCTAATCGGTTAGTTAGAGAGAAATCGAGGTTTCGCGCGCTACGGGCGGCTGGTCGATTGGAAGTTTAAAAACGGTAATAATAAACGAAGCTACAGACTCCTAATTTTGTTTGCCGTGAAAGAAGTGCGTGTACAAGACGTACGGAAAGAGAGACTACTTTGAAACAAATAGTTTTGTTTTTATTCTCGCGTGAACTTGGACGTTGGAATCGCGGCCCGAGCGCGAAGCCGGCCTCTGCGGCTTCACCCGTTTCCCTTTCTAACGCACCGAAATAATTTTTTATTGTTACCGAAGTATACATTTTCTGAAAGCTTATGAAATTCTTGAAAAGGCGTGAACAAGCATTTTAATATAAATGCAATTATTCTCTTTGATATTTCGATCTAACCGCTTACTTGGAAGACAAATCGAGGTTTCGCGGGCTACCCGCGACTGGTCGTTTGGAAGTTTAAAAACGGTAATAATAAACGAAGCTACAGACTCCTAATTTTGTTTGCCGTGAAAGAAGTGCGTGTACAAGACGTACGGAACGAGAGACTACTTTACAACAAATAGTTTTGTTTTTATGTTCGCGTGAACTTGGATGTTGGAATCGCGGCCCGAGCGCGAAGCCGGCTTCTGCGGCTTCACCCGTTTTCCTTTCTAACGCACCGAAATAATTTTTTAGTGTAACTGAAGTATACATTTTCTGAAAGCTTATGAAATTCTTGGAAAGGCGTGAAAAAGCATTTTTATATAAATGCAATTCTTCTCCTTCATATTTCCATCTAATCGGTTAGTTAGAGAGAAATCGAGGTTTCGCGCGCTACGGGCGGCTGGTCGATTGGAAGTTTAAAAACGGTAATAATAAACGAAGCTACAGACTCCTAATTTTGTTTGCCGTGAAAGAAGTGCGTGTACAAGACGTACGGAAAGAGAGACTACTTTGAAACAAATAGTTTTGTTTTTATTCTCGCGTGAACTTGGACGTTGGAATCGCGGCCCGAGCGCGAAGCCGGCCTCTGCGGCTTCACCCGTTTCCCTTTGGAAGCCCATACTCCAAAGTGTTGTGATTTCCAGATGCAGCGGATTCGTTTCTGTTTTTAGAGCCACGGTTGTTTTAATTAACTTGCTTTTAAATTCGAGTGCTCCTATCCCGTTTGGCTTGGGTAAGTTGTTTATTTGTGTTGTCACTTCACGCTTGTTATCAACTCGAATAGTGGGTCATTTTCATTGTTTGAAAAAATGAAGAGACGGCTAGAAACTTGATAAAGTGTGCCATAAGTCGAGTGCTTGTACCTGCAAGTTGAAATAAAGAGATTGCTCCGTTCCTAGTACTTTATTTTATTTGCACGATTCCCGGCAGCGGCACAAACTGGCCGTTTTCGGGTGGCATGTTTTGCTTCTTAACGGACCTAGGGCTTGTTGAAAAGCTTTCGAGTATTAAATTTTCTGCCAGCCAAAAAGACTTTTCATCACGTGTAATAAGCACTTGAAACTGGACACGTTTGTATAAGTCAACATTTTGATCAAAACACCCAACTTGCTGTCAACCGGGCTCACCATGGCGGTGAATTGTGCTGCACGCTTCAAAACGGCAGTGATAAGAAACTTTAATTCTTGTGTGCCGTGAGAAGAGTGCGTCTTGTACAAGTTCCGATAAATAGATTGCTTCAACGTTTATAAAACTTTTCTTTATTCGCATGTGAAAACGGACCCTCGACTAGCTGCATCGGCGCGAAGCTGAGTACTCCGGAGTGACATGTTTATCCTCTTTACTTAACGAAAACGAACCTTAATCCCGCAAAAATATATATCTCCTGGAACCTAGAAAAAACAATGTTTCGCACATGCAACTATGAAGACTAAAAATGGGCCAGGTTTTTAATGCTTTGCTAAAGCCATGCATTTCATCAACACACGATTCCTTCTAGTGCGCAGCCACCTGTCGGCCACAGAACGAAGCTGCCGCCCCGCGAGAATGCTCCCATCCGTTGGCGGGAGAGGAGGAGGCCGTCGCGGGTTCACTTTGCAGCATTGCCGCCAGTCTCTCTTGAAGTAGGCGAACGGTGCAGTTGTGTTTTTTAGTCGTGTCCCTGTTTTTGCAGCAAACATGTCTGGAAGAGGCAAGGGCGGCAAGGGCCTGGGCAAGGGTGGTGCCAAACGCCATCGCAAGGTTCTTCGCGATAACATCCAGGGGATCACCAAGCCTGCAATCCGTCGCCTAGCCCGCCGCGGTGGTGTCAAGCGCATTTCGGGCCTCATCTACGAAGAGACCCGCGGCGTCCTCAAGGTCTTCCTGGAGAACGTCATTCGCGATGCCGTCACCTACACTGAGCACGCCAAGAGGAAGACCGTGACGGCCATGGATGTGGTGTACGCGCTCAAGAGGCAAGGCCGTACGCTCTATGGTTTCGGTGGTTAAGTGGTGCAGCCGTCTCCCCGGGGCTCGTCGGACACTCATCAAAAACGGCCCTTTTCAGGGCCAAATCAGTACGGATCTATCTTGGAAACGGCACTCGATCCCAACACCTCCCTCCCGTGTCTCTGTAATCGTGAAAACATGCACTGCTTTGGGTGAGTGATTCCTCTTTCGTTACGAGTGTTGTTTTGCCGCGGATCTCTACCATTTTGTGCGCAACAGCCTGTGTTAATTGTACAAATCTTTCCACGCTACTCAGGCAGCAGTCTAACATTCATTGCGCTCATAACTGCCATCGGCCATACCATGCTGAATACGCCGGTTCTCGTCCGATCACCGAAGGAAGCTAAGCAGCATCGGGCTCCGTCAGTACTTGGGAGGGTGACCACCTGGGAACACGGAGTGCTGATGGCATTATGAGTTTTTGTTCTTGCTACTTTTTTGTGCTGTTTGGAGGGTTGTGTCCATTTGTGCAGTTTCATATATTTTCTAAAAGCTAACAACATTTCTCGTCAGGCGTAGAAAGCATTTTAATATAAATGCAATTCGTCTCTTTCATACTTCGAAAAAATCGCTTACTTGGAAGTGAGAACTCGCTGTTCCGCACCGTGGCCTGCTGGTTGATTGCACGGTTAAAAACAGTAATAATAAACGCGGCTAGAGACTCTGAATTGTGTGTGCCGCGAAAGAAGTGCGTGTCCAAGACTTACGGGAAGAGAGACTACTTTAAATTAAGTAGTTTTGTCTTTATTCTCCCGTGAACTTGGACATTGGAATCGCGGCCCGAGCGCGACCCCAGCCTCTGCGGCTTCACAAGTTTCCCTTTCTAACGCACCGATATAATTTTTTATTGTTACCGAAGTGAACATTTTCCGAAAGCTCTTAAAATTTTTGAAAAGGCGTGAACAAGCATTTTAATATAAATGCAATACTTCTTCATATTTCCATCTAACCGGTTAGTTCGAAGAGAAATCGAGGTTTCGCGCGGTTGGTCGTTTGGAAGTTTAAAAATGGTAATAATAAACGAAGCTACAGACTCTTATTATTGTGTGCCGTGAAAGAAGTGCGCGTACAAGGCGTACGGAAAGTGAGACTACTTTGAAACAAATAGTTTTGTTTTTATTCTCGCGTGAACTTGGACGTTGGAATCGCTGCCCGAGCGCGAAGCCGGCCTCTGCGGCTTCACACGTTTCCCTTTCTGACGCACCGAAATAATTTTTTATTGTTACCGAAGTATACATTTTCTGAAAGCTTATGAAATTCTTGAAAAGGCGTGAACAAGCATTTTAATATAAATGCAATTATTCTCTTTGATATTTCGATCTAACCGCTTACTTGGAAGACAAATCGAGGTTTCGCGTTCTACCCGCGGCTGGTCGTTTGGAAGTTTAAAAACGGTAATAATAAACGAAGCTACAGACTCCTCATTTTGTTTGCCGTGAAAGAAGTGCGTGTACAAGACGTACGGAACGAGAGACTACTTTACAACAAATAGTTTTGTTTTTATGTTCGCGTGAACTTGGATGTTGGAATCGCGGCCCGAGCGCGAAGCCGGCCTCTGCGGCTTCACCCGTTTTCCTTTCTAACGCACCGAAATAATTTTTTAGTGTAACTGAAGTATACATTTTCTGAAAGCTTATGAAATTCTTGGAAAGGCGTGAAAAAGCATTTTAATATAAATGCAATTCTTCTCCTTCATATTTCCATCTAACCGGTTAGTTGGAAGAGAAATCGAGGTTTCGCGCGCTACGGGCGGCTGGTCGATTGGAAGTTTAAAAACGGTAATAATAAACGAAGCTACAGACTCCTAATTTTGTTTGCCGTGAAAGAAGTGCGTGTACAAGACGTACGAAACGAGAGACTACTTTGAAACAAATAGTTTTGTTTTTATTCTCGCGTGAACTTGGACGTTGGAATCGCGGCCCGAGCGCGAAGCCGGCCTCTGCGGCTTCACCCGTTTCCCTTTCTAACGCACCGAAATAATTTTTTATTGTTACCGAAGTATACATTTTCTGAAAGCTTATGAAATTCTTGAAAAGGCGTGAACAAGCATTTTAATATAAATGCAATTATTCTCTTTGATATTTCGATCTAACCGCTTACTTGGAAGACAAATCGAGGTTTCGCGGGCTACCCGCGACTGGTCGTTTGGAAGTTTAAAAACGGTAATAATAAACGGAGCTACAGACTCCTAATTTTGTTTGCCGTGAAAGAAGTGCGTGTACAAGACGTACGGAACGAGAGACTACTTTACAACAAATAGTTTTGTTTTTATGTTCGCGTGAACTTGGATGTTGGAATCGCGGCCCGAGCGCGAAGCCGGCTTCTGCGGCTTCACCCGTTTTCCTTTCTAACGCACCGAAATAATTTTTTAGTGTAACTGAAGTATACATTTTCTGAAAGCTTATGAAATTCTTGGAAAGGCGTGAAAAAGCATTTTTATATAAATGCAATTCTTCTCCTTCATATTTCCATCTAATCGGTTAGTTAGAGAGAAATCGAGGTTTCGCGCGCTACGGGCGGCTGGTCGATTGGAAGTTTAAAAACGGTAATAATAAACGAAGCTACAGACTCCTAATTTTGTTTGCCGTGAAAGAAGTGCGTGTACAAGACGTACGGAAAGAGAGACTACTTTGAAACAAATAGTTTTGTTTTTATTCTCGCGTGAACTTGGACGTTGGAATCGCGGCCCGAGCGCGAAGCCGGCCTCTGCGGCTTCACCCGTTTCCCTTTCTAACGCACCGAAATAATTTTTTATTGTTACCGAAGTATACATTTTCTGAAAGCTTATGAAATTCTTGAAAAGGCGTGAACAAGCATTTTAATATAAATGCAATTATTCTCTTTGATATTTCGATCTAACCGCTTACTTGGAAGACAAATCGAGGTTTCGCGGGCTACCCGCGACTGGTCGTTTGGAAGTTTAAAAACGGTAATAATAAACGAAGCTACAGACTCCTAATTTTGTTTGCCGTGAAAGAAGTGCGTGTACAAGACGTACGGAACGAGAGACTACTTTACAACAAATAGTTTTGTTTTTATGTTCGCGTGAACTTGGATGTTGGAATCGCGGCCCGAGCGCGAAGCCGGCTTCTGCGGCTTCACCCGTTTTCCTTTCTAACGCACCGAAATAATTTTTTAGTGTAACTGAAGTATACATTTTCTGAAAGCTTATGAAATTCTTGGAAAGGCGTGAAAAAGCATTTTTATATAAATGCAATTCTTCTCCTTCATATTTCCATCTAATCGGTTAGTTAGAGAGAAATCGAGGTTTCGCGCGCTACGGGCGGCTGGTCGATTGGAAGTTTAAAAACGGTAATAATAAACGAAGCTACAGACTCCTAATTTTGTTTGCCGTGAAAGAAGTGCGTGTACAAGACGTACGGAAAGAGAGACTACTTTGAAACAAATAGTTTTGTTTTTATTCTCGCGTGAACTTGGACGTTGGAATCGCGGCCCGAGCGCGAAGCCGGCCTCTGCGGCTTCACCCGTTTCCCTTTGGAAGCCCATACTCCAAAGTGTTGTGATTTCCAGATGCAGCGGATTCGTTTCTGTTTTTAGAGCCACGGTTGTTTTAATTAACTTGCTTTTAAATTCGAGTGCTCCTATCCCGTTTGGCTTGGGTAAGTTGTTTATTTGTGTTGTCACTTCACGCTTGTTATCAACTCGAATAGTGGGTCATTTTCATTGTTTGAAAAAATGAAGAGACGGCTAGAAACTTGATAAAGTGTGCCATAAGTCGAGTGCTTGTACCTGCAAGTTGAAATAAAGAGATTGCTCCGTTCCTAGTACTTTATTTTATTTGCACGATTCCCGGCAGCGGCACAAACTGGCCGTTTTCGGGTGGCATGTTTTGCTTCTTAACGGACCTAGGGCTTGTTGAAAAGCTTTCGAGTATTAAATTTTCTGCCAGCCAAAAAGACTTTTCATCACGTGTAATAAGCACTTGAAACTGGACACGTTTGTATAAGTCAACATTTTGATCAAAACACCCAACTTGCTGTCAACCGGGCTCACCATGGCGGTGAATTGTGCTGCACGCTTCAAAACGGCAGTGATAAGAAACTTTAATTCTTGTGTGCCGTGAGAAGAGTGCGTCTTGTACAAGTTCCGATAAATAGATTGCTTCAACGTTTATAAAACTTTTCTTTATTCGCATGTGAAAACGGACCCTCGACTAGCTGCATCGGCGCGAAGCTGAGTACTCCGGAGTGACATGTTTATCCTCTTTACTTAACGAAAACGAACCTTAATCCCGCTAAAATATATATCTCCTGGAACCTAGAAAAAACAATGTTTCGCACATGCAACTATGAAGACTAAAAATGGGCCAGGTTTTTAATGCTTTGCTAAAGCCATGCATTTCATCAACACACGATTCCTTCTAGTGCGCAGCCACCTGTCGGCCACAGAACGAAGCTGCCGCCCCGCGAGAATGCTCCCATCCGTTGGCGGGAGAGGAGGAGGCCGTCGCGGGTTCACTTTGCAGCATTGCCGCCAGTCTCTCTTGAAGTAGGCGAACGGTGCAGTTGTGTTTTTTAGTCGTGTCCCTGTTTTTGCAGCAAACATGTCTGGAAGAGGCAAGGGCGGCAAGGGCCTGGGCAAGGGTGGTGCCAAACGCCATCGCAAGGTTCTTCGCGATAACATCCAGGGGATCACCAAGCCTGCAATCCGTCGCCTAGCCCGCCGCGGTGGTGTCAAGCGCATTTCGGGCCTCATCTACGAAGAGACCCGCGGCGTCCTCAAGGTCTTCCTGGAGAACGTCATTCGCGATGCCGTCACCTACACTGAGCACGCCAAGAGGAAGACCGTGACGGCCATGGATGTGGTGTACGCGCTCAAGAGGCAAGGCCGTACGCTCTATGGTTTCGGTGGTTAAGTGGTGCAGCCGTCTCCCCGGGGCTCGTCGGACACTCATCAAAAACGGCCCTTTTCAGGGCCAAATCAGTACGGATCTATCTTGGAAACGGCACTCGATCCCAACACCTCCCTCCCGTGTCTCTGTAATCGTGAAAACATGCACTGCTTTGGGTGAGTGATTCCTCTTTCGTTACGAGTGTTGTTTTGCCGCGGATCTCTACCATTTTGTGCGCAACAGCCTGTGTTAATTGTACAAATCTTTCCACGCTACTCAGGCAGCAGTCTAACATTCATTGCGCTCATAACTGCCATCGGCCATACCATGCTGAATACGCCGGTTCTCGTCCGATCACCGAAGGAAGCTAAGCAGCATCGGGCTCCGTCAGTACTTGGGAGGGTGACCACCTGGGAACACGGAGTGCTGATGGCATTATGAGTTTTTGTTCTTGCTACTTTTTTGTGCTGTTTGGAGGGTTGTGTCCATTTGTGCAGTTTCATATATTTTCTAAAAGCTAACAACATTTCTCGTCAGGCGTAGAAAGCATTTTAATATAAATGCAATTCGTCTCTTTCATACTTCGAAAAAATCGCTTACTTGGAAGTGAGAACTCGCTGTTCCGCACCGTGGCCTGCTGGTTGATTGCACGGTTAAAAACAGTAATAATAAACGCGGCTAGAGACTCTGAATTGTGTGTGCCGCGAAAGAAGTGCGTGTCCAAGACTTACGGGAAGAGAGACTACTTTAAAACAAGTAGTTTTGTCTTTATTCTCCCGTGAACTTGGACGTTGGAATCGCGGCCCGAGCGCGACCCAGCCTCTGCGGCTTCACAAGTTTCCCTTTCTAACGCACCGATATAATTTTTTATTGTTACCGAAGTGAACATTTTCCGAAAGCTCTTAAAATTTTTGAAAAGGCGTGAACAAGCATTTTAATATAAATGCAATACTTCTTCATATTTCCATCTAACCGGTTAGTTCGAAGAGAAATCGAGGTTTCGCGCGGTTGGTCGTTTGGAAGTTTAAAAATGGTAATAATAAACGAAGCTACAGACTCTTATTATTGTGTGCCGTGAAAGAAGTGCGCGTACAAGGCGTACGGAAAGTGAGACTACTTTGAAACAAATAGTTTTGTTTTTATTCTCGCGTGAACTTGGACGTTGGAATCGCTGCCCGAGCGCGAAGCCGGCCTCTGCGGCTTCACACGTTTCCCTTTCTGACGCACCGAAATAATTTTTTATTGTTACCGAAGTATACATTTTCTGAAAGCTTATGAAATTCTTGAAAAGGCGTGAACAAGCATTTTAATATAAATGCAATTATTCTTTTTGATATTTCGATCTAACCGCTTACTTGGAAGACAAATCGAGGTTTCGCGTTCTACCCGCGGCTGGTCGTTTGGAAGTTTAAAAACGGTAATAATAAACGAAGCTACAGACTCCTCATTTTGTTTGCCGTGAAAGAAGTGCGTGTACAAGACGTACGGAACGAGAGACTACTTTACAACAAATAGTTTTGTTTTTATGTTCGCGTGAACTTGGATGTTGGAATCGCGGCCCGAGCGCGAAGCCGGCCTTCTGCGGCTTCACCCGTTTTCCTTTCTAACGCACCGAAATAATTTTTTAGTGTAACTGAAGTATACATTTTCTGAAAGCTTATGAAATTCTTGGAAAGGCGTGAAAAAGCATTTTTATATAAATGCAATTCTTCTCCTTCATATTTCCATCTAATCGGTTAGTTAGAGAGAAATCGAGGTTTCGCGCGCTACGGGCGGCTGGTCGATTGGAAGTTTAAAAACGGTAATAATAAACGAAGCTACAGACTCCTAATTTTGTTTGCCGTGAAAGAAGTGCGTGTACAAGACGTACGGAAAGAGAGACTACTTTGAAACAAATAGTTTTGTTTTTATTCTCGCGTGAACTTGGACGTTGGAATCGCGGCCCGAGCGCGAAGCCGGCCTCTGCGGCTTCACCCGTTTCCCTTTCTAACGCACCGAAATAATTTTTTATTGTTACCGAAGTATACATTTTCTGAAAGCTTATGAAATTCTTGAAAAGGCGTGAACAAGCATTTTAATATAAATGCAATTATTCTCTTTGATATTTCGATCTAACCGCTTACTTGGAAGACAAATCGAGGTTTCGCGGGCTACCCGCGACTGGTCGTTTGGAAGTTTAAAAACGGTAATAATAAACGAGCTACAGACTCCTAATTTTGTTTGCCGTGAAAGAAGTGCGTGTACAAGACGTACGGAACGAGAGACTACTTTACAACAAATAGTTTTGTTTTTATGTTCGCGTGAACTTGGATGTTGGAATCGCGGCCCGAGCGCGAAGCCGGCTTCTGCGGCTTCACCCGTTTTCCTTTCTAACGCACCGAAATAATTTTTTAGTGTAACTGAAGTATACATTTTCTGAAAGCTTATGAAATTCTTGGAAAGGCGTGAAAAAGCATTTTTATATAAATGCAATTCTTCTCCTTCATATTTCCATCTAATCGGTTAGTTAGAGAGAAATCGAGGTTTCGCGCGCTACGGGCGGCTGGTCGATTGGAAGTTTAAAAACGGTAATAATAAACGAAGCTACAGACTCCTAATTTTGTTTGCCGTGAAAGAAGTGCGTGTACAAGACGTACGGAAAGAGAGACTACTTTGAAACAAATAGTTTTGTTTTTATTCTCGCGTGAACTTGGACGTTGGAATCGCGGCCCGAGCGCGAAGCCGGCCTCTGCGGCTTCACCCGTTTC
Organism: Ixodes persulcatus; assembly: GCA_013358835.2. Lineage (NCBI taxonomy): Eukaryota > Metazoa > Arthropoda > Arachnida > Ixodida > Ixodidae > Ixodes > Ixodes persulcatus. Next base: position 202,285 of record JABSTQ010011557.1, read on the forward strand.
CCTTTGGAAGCCCATACTCCAAAGTGTTGTGATTTCCAGATGCAGCGGATTCGTTTCTGTTTTTAGAGCCACGGTTGTTTTAATTAACTTGCTTTTAAATTCGAGTGCTCCTATCCCGTTTGGCTTGGGTAAGTTGTTTATTTGTGTTGTCACTTCACGCTTGTTATCAACTCGAATAGTGGGTCATTTTCATTGTTTGAAAAAATGAAGAGACGGCTAGAAACTTGATAAAGTGTGCCATAAGTCGAGTGCTTGTACCTGCAAGTTGAAATAAAGAGATTGCTCCGTTCCTAGTACTTTATTTTATTTGCACGATTCCCGGCAGCGGCACAAACTGGCCGTTTTCGGGTGGCATGTTTTGCTTCTTAACGGACCTAGGGCTTGTTGAAAAGCTTTCGAGTATTAAATTTTCTGCCAGCCAAAAAGACTTTTCATCACGTGTAATAAGCACTTGAAACTGGACACGTTTGTATAAGTCAACATTTTGATCAAAACACCCAACTTGCTGTCAACCGGGCTCACCATGGCGGTGAATTGTGCTGCACGCTTCAAAACGGCAGTGATAAGAAACTTTAATTCTTGTGTGCCGTGAGAAGAGTGCGTCTTGTACAAGTTCCGATAAATAGATTGCTTCAACGTTTATAAAACTTTTCTTTATTCGCATGTGAAAACGGACCCTCGACTAGCTGCATCGGCGCGAAGCTGAGTACTCCGGAGTGACATGTTTATCCTCTTTACTTAACGAAAACGAACCTTAATCCCGCAAAAATATATATCTCCTGGAACCTAGAAAAAACAATGTTTCGCACATGCAACTATGAAGACTAAAAATGGGCCAGGTTTTTAATGCTTTGCTAAAGCCATGCATTTCATCAACACACGATTCCTTCTAGTGCGCAGCCACCTGTCGGCCACAGAACGAAGCTGCCGCCCCGGGAGAGGAGGAGGCCGTCGCGGGTTCACTTTGCAGCATTGCCGCCAGTCTCTCTTGAAGTAGGCGAACGGTGCAGTTGTGTTTTTTAGTCGTGTCCCTGTTTTTGCAGCAAACATGTCTGGAAGAGGCAAGGGCGGCAAGGGCCTGGGCAAGGGTGGTGCCAAACGCCATCGCAAGGTTCTTCGCGATAACATCCAGGGGATCACCAAGCCTGCAATCCGTCGCCTAGCCCGCCGCGGTGGTGTCAAGCGCATTTCGGGCCTCATCTACGAAGAGACCCGCGGCGTCCTCAAGGTCTTCCTGGAGAACGTCATTCGCGATGCCGTCACCTACACTGAGCACGCCAAGAGGAAGACCGTGACGGCCATGGATGTGGTGTACGCGCTCAAGAGGCAAGGCCGTACGCTCTATGGTTTCGGTGGTTAAGTGGTGCAGCCGTCTCCCCGGGGCTCGTCGGACACTCATCAAAAACGGCCCTTTTCAGGGCCAAATCAGTACGGATCTATCTTGGAAACGGCACTCGATCCCAACACCTCCCTCCCGTGTCTCTGTAATCGTGAAAACATGCACTGCTTTGGGTGAGTGATTCCTCTTTCGTTACGAGTGTTGTTTTGCCGCGGATCTCTACCATTTTGTGCGCAACAGCCTGTGTTAATTGTACAAATCTTTCCACGCTACTCAGGCAGCAGTCTAACATTCATTGCGCTCATAACTGCCATCGGCCATACCATGCTGAATACGCCGGTTCTCGTCCGATCACCGAAGGAAGCTAAGCAGCATCGGGCTCCGTCAGTACTTGGGAGGGTGACCACCTGGGAACACGGAGTGCTGATGGCATTATGAGTTTTTGTTCTTGCTACTTTTTTGTGCTGTTTGGAGGGTTGTGTCCATTTGTGCAGTTTCATATATTTTCTAAAAGCTAACAACATTTCTCGTCAGGCGTAGAAAGCATTTTAATATAAATGCAATTCGTCTCTTTCATACTTCGAAAAAATCGCTTACTTGGAAGTGAGAACTCGCTGTTCCGCACCGTGGCCTGCTGGTTGATTGCACGGTTAAAAACAGTAATAATAAACGCGGCTAGAGACTCTGAATTGTGTGTGCCGCGAAAGAAGTGCGTGTCCAAGACTTACGGGAAGAGAGACTACTTTAAAACAAGTAGTTTTGTCTTTATTCTCCCGTGAACTTGGACGTTGGAATCGCGGCCCGAGCGCGACCCCAGCCTCTGCGGCTTCACAAGTTTCCCTTTCTAACGCACCGATATAATTTTTTATTGTTACCGAAGTGAACATTTTCCGAAAGCTCTTAAAATTTTTGAAAAGGCGTGAACAAGCATTTTAATATAAATGCAATACTTCTTCATATTTCCATCTAACCGGTTAGTTCGAAGAGAAATCGAGGTTTCGCGCGGTTGGTCGTTTGGAAGTTTAAAAATGGTAATAATAAACGAAGCTACAGACTCTTATTATTGTGTGCCGTGAAAGAAGTGCGCGTACAAGGCGTACGGAAAGTGAGACTACTTTGAAACAAATAGTTTTGTTTTTATTCTCGCGTGAACTTGGACGTTGGAATCGCTGCCCGAGCGCGAAGCCGGCCTCTGCGGCTTCACACGTTTCCCTTTCTGACGCACCGAAATAATTTTTTATTGTTACCGAAGTATACATTTTCTGAAAGCTTATGAAATTCTTGAAAAGGCGTGAACAAGCATTTTAATATAAATGCAATTATTCTCTTTGATATTTCGATCTAACCGCTTACTTGGAAGACAAATCGAGGTTTCGCGTTCTACCCGCGGCTGGTCGTTTGGAAGTTTAAAAACGGTAATAATAAACGAAGCTACAGACTCCTCATTTTGTTTGCCGTGAAAGAAGTGCGTGTACAAGACGTACGGAACGAGAGACTACTTTACAACAAATAGTTTTGTTTTTATGTTCGCGTGAACTTGGATGTTGGAATCGCGGCCCGAGCGCGAAGCCGGCCTCTGCGGCTTCACCCGTTTTCCTTTCTAACGCACCGAAATAATTTTTTAGTGTAACTGAAGTATACATTTTCTGAAAGCTTATGAAATTCTTGGAAAGGCGTGAAAAAGCATTTTAATATAAATGCAATTCTTCTCCTTCATATTTCCATCCAACCGGTTAGTTGGAAAAAAAATCGAGGTTTCGCGCGCTACGAGCGGCTGGTCGATTGGAAGTTTAAAAACGGTAATAATAAACGAAGCTACAGACTCCTAATTTTGTTTGCCGTGAAAGAAGTGCGTGTACAAGACGTACGAAACGAGAGACTACTTTGAAACAAATAGTTTTGTTTTTATTCTCGCGTGAACTTGGACGTTGGAATCGCGGCCCGAGCGCGAAGCCGGCCTCTGCGGCTTCACCCGTTTCCCTTTCTAACGCACCGAAATAATTTTTTATTGTTACCGAAGTATACATTTTCTGAAAGCTTATGAAATTCTTGAAAAGGCGTGAACAAGCATTTTAATATAAATGCAATTATTCTCTTTGATATTTCGATCTAACCGCTTACTTGGAAGACAAATCGAGGTTTCGCGCGCTACGCGCGGCTGGTCGATTGGAAGTTTAAAAACGGTAATAATAAACGAAGCTACAGACTCCTAATTTTGTTTGCCGTGAAAGAAGTGCGTGTACAAGACGTACGGAACGAGAGACTACTTTGAAACAAATAGTTTTGTTTTTATTCTCGCGTGAACTTGGACTGTTGGAATCGCGGCCCGAGCGCGAAGCCGGCCTCTCCGGCTTCACCCGTTTCCCTTTCTAACGCACCGAAATAATTTTTTATTGTTACCGAAGTATACATTTTCTGAAAGCTTATGAAATTCTTGAAAAGGCGTGAACAAGCATTTTAATATAAATGCAATTATTCTCTTTGATATTTCGATCTAACCGCTTACTTGGAAGACAAATCGAGGTTTCGCGGGCTACCCGCGACTGGTCGTTTGGAAGTTTAAAAACGGTAATAATAAACGAAGCTACAGACTCCTAATTTTGTTTGCCGTGAAAGAAGTGCGTGTACAAGACGTACGGAACGAGAGACTACTTTACAACAAATAGTTTTGTTTTTATGTTCGCGTGAACTTGGATGTTGGAATCGCGGCCCGAGCGCGAAGCCGGCCTCTGCGGCTTCACCCGTTTTCCTTTCTAACGCACCGAAATAATTTTTTAGTGTAACTGAAGTATACATTTTCTGAAAGCTTATGAAATTCTTGGAAAGGCGTGAAAAAGCATTTTTATATAAATGCAATTCTTCTCCTTCATATTTCCATCTAATCGGTTAGTTAGAGAGAAATCGAGGTTTCGCGCGCTACGGGCGGCTGGTCGATTGGAAGTTTAAAAACGGTAATAATAAACGAAGCTACAGACTCCTAATTTTGTTTGCCGTGAAAGAAGTGCGTGTACAAGACGTACGGAAAGAGAGACTACTTTGAAACAAATAGTTTTGTTTTTATTCTCGCGTGAACTTGGACGTTGGAATCGCGGCCCGAGCGCGAAGCCGGCCTCTGCGGCTTCACACGTTTCCCTTTCTAACGCACCGAAATAATTTTTTATTGTTACCGAAGTATACATTTTCTGAAAGCTTATGAAATTCTTGAAAAGGCGTGAACAAGCATTTTAATATAAATGCAATTATTCTCTTTGATATTTCGATCTAACCGCTTACTTGGAAGACAAATCGAGGTTTCGCGGGCTACCCGCGACTGGTCGTTTGGAAGTTTAAAAACGGTAATAATAAACGAAGCTACAGACTCCTAATTTTGTTTGCCGTGAAAGAAGTGCGTGTACAAGACGTACGGAACGAGAGACTACTTTACAACAAATAGTTTTGTTTTTATGTTCGCGTGAACTTGGATGTTGGAATCGCGGCCCGAGCGCGAAGCCGGCCTCTGCGGCTTCACCCGTTTTCCTTTCTAACGCACCGAAATAATTTTTTAGTGTAACTGAAGTATACATTTTCTGAAAGCTTATGAAATTCTTGGAAAGGCGTGAAAAAGCATTTTATATAAATGCAATTCTTCTCCTTCATATTTCCATCTAATCGGTTAGTTAGAGAGAAATCGAGGTTTCGCGCGCTACGGGCGGCTGGTCGATTGGAAGTTTAAAAACGGTAATAATAAACGAAGCTACAGACTCCTAATTTTGTTTGCCGTGAAAGAAGTGCGTGTACAAGACGTACGGAAAGAGAGACTACTTTGAAACAAATAGTTTTGTTTTTATTCTCGCGTGAACTTGGACGTTGGAATCGCGGCCCGAGCGCGAAGCCGGCCTCTGCGGCTTCACCCGTTTCCCTTTCTAACGCACCGAAATAATTTTTTATTGTTACCGAAGTATACATTTTCTGAAAGCTTATGAAATTCTTGAAAAGGCGTGAACAAGCATTTTAATATAAATGCAATTATTCTCTTTGATATTTCGATCTAACCGCTTACTTGGAAGACAAATCGAGGTTTCGCGGCTACCCGCGGACTGGTCGTTTGGAAGTTTAAAAACGGTAATAATAAACGAAGCTACAGACTCCTAATTTTGTTTGCCGTGAAAGAAGTGCGTGTACAAGACGTACGGAACGAGAGACTACTTTACAACAAATAGTTTTGTTTTTATGTTCGCGTGAACTTGGATGTTGGAATCGCGGCCCGAGCGCGAAGCCGGCCTCTGCGGCTTCACCCGTTTCCCTTTCTAACGCACCGAAATAATTTTTTATTGTTAACTGAAGTATACATTTTCTGAAAGCTTATGAAATTCTTGAAAGGCGTGAACAAGCATTTTAATATAAATGCAATTCTTCTCCTTTCATATTTCGATCTAACCGGTTACTTGGAAGACAAATCGAGGTTTCGCGCGCTACCCGCGACTGGTCGTTTGGAAGTTTAAAAACGGTAATAATAAACGAAGCTACAGACTCCTAATTTTGTTTGCCGTGAAAGAAGTGCGTGTACAAGACGTACGGAACGAGAGACTACTTTACAACAAATAGTTTTGTTTTTATGTTCGCGTGAACTTGGATGTTGGAATCGCGGCCCGAGCGCGAAGCCGGCCTCTGCGGCTTCACCCGTTTTCCTTTCTAACGCACCGAAATAATTTTTTAGTGTAACTGAAGTATACATTTTCTGAAAGCTTATGAAATTCTTGGAAAGGCGTGAAAAAGCATTTTTATATAAATGCAATTCTTCTCCTTCATATTTCCATCTAATCGGTTAGTTAGAGAGAAATCGAGGTTTCGCGCGCTACGGGCGGCTGGTCGATTGGAAGTTTAAAAACGGTAATAATAAACGAAGCTACAGACTCCTAATTTTGTTTGCCGTGAAAGAAGTGCGTGTACAAGACGTACGGAAAGAGAGACTACTTTGAAACAAATAGTTTTGTTTTTATTCTCGCGTGAACTTGGACGTTGGAATCGCGGCCCGAGCGCGAAGCCGGCCTCTGCGGCTTCACCCGTTTCCCTTTCTAACGCACCGAAATAATTTTTTATTGTTACCGAAGTATACATTTTCTGAAAGCTTATGAAATTCTTGAAAAGGCGTGAACAAGCATTTTAATATAAATGCAATTATTCTCCTTCATATTTCGATCTAACCGCTTACTTGAAAGACAAATCGAGGTTTCGCGGCTACCGGCGGACTGGTCGTTGGAAGTTTAAAAACGGTAATAATAAACGAAGCTACAGACTCCTAATTTTGTTTGCCGTGAAAGAAGTGCGTGTACAAGACGTACGGAACGAGAGACTACTTTGACAACAAATAGTTTTGTTTTTATTCTCGCGTGAACTTGGACGTTGGAATCGCGGCCCGAGCGCGAAGCCGGCCTCTGCGGCTTCACCCGTTTCCCTTTCTAACGCACCGAAATAATTTTTTAGTGTAACTGAAGTATACATTTTCTGAAAGCTTATGAAATTCTTGGAAAGGCGTGAAAAAGCATTTTTATATAAATGCAATTCTTCTCCTTCATATTTCCATCTAATCGGTTAGTTAGAGAGAAATCGAGGTTTCGCGCGCTACGGGCGGCTGGTCGATTGGAAGTTTAAAAACGGTAATAATAAACGAAGCTACAGACTCCTAATTTTGTTTGCCGTGAAAGAAGTGCGTGTACAAGACGTACGGAAAGAGAGACTACTTTGAAACAAATAGTTTTGTTTTTATTCTCGCGTGAACTTGGACTTTGGAATCGCGGCCCGAGCGCGAAGCCGGCCTCTGCGGCTTCACACGTTTCCCTTTCTGACGCACCGAAATAATTTTTTATTGTTACCGAAGTATACATTTTCTGAAAGCTTATGAAATTCTTGAAAAGGCCTGAACAAGCATTTTAATATAAATGCAATTATTTCTTTTGATATTTTGATCTAACCGCTTACTGAAGACAATAGGTTGCGCGCTACGCGCGGTGGTGTTGGAGTTTTAAAACGGTTATTACAAGACGACCCTAATTGTCAGCCGGAAAAAGTGGTGTACAGGAACGTCGAGAAAGGTACCTTGAACAATAGTCCGTGATGGACGCCCCCCCAGACGTGTGACGGAGAAAGTCCTGACGTCCGGAGACTTCCCGCGTGACTTCGATAACGTTTTTTCGACGTTGAGGTGACGTCCTTATATAACGTTCCTATTATAGTCCAATCAGGGACGTTGTGACGACGTTGTGTTTCAACTCAAACGTCGTCAACGTTCCCACGACGTCGAGGCACGACGTTCAGGGCAACGTCCAACGCTCAGCGTTTCTTTGACGTTGAAGTGGAAGTTGATAAATGACGTTCCATTCATCGTCCTGTCCGTGACGTGCTGGCGACGTCATGTTTCAACTTCTACGTCGTCATCGTCGCCACGACGTCAAGAGAAGACGTTTTAGCAGCGTCGAACACTCACGTTTCTTCGACGTTAAAATGAAGTCCATAGTGACGTTACATTATTGTCCCGTCAGTGACGTTTCAGCGACGTCGCGTTCACACCTAACTGTCGTAAACGTCATACAGGACGTACTGGCAACGTCGACCACTCACGTTTTGTTCAACGTTGAGGACATATTTAAATTACGTTCCATTTTTGTCCTGTCATTGACGCCCTGGCGATGTCATGCCACAACCTTTGTTTTGTGTTTTTTTAGCTTTTCCAGCTCCATCTCCAGCCGTAAATCACGTATAATATGCGTTCACTGTTAAAAGCTTAATCACAGCTGTGGTCAAGGTGACACTGCTCAAGAGCCGCAAGCAAAACTTAATTTTTGAGAGCTTCAGGAATTTATTTATTTATACATTAATTTATTTATTTCAAGATACTATTAATTGCACATGGGATTACGCTAGGGGGGCATATACAAAACTCAATGTACACTGAAGAAAAAAAATATGAAGGCATGTTGGGAATATCATTCCTTTTACATGTGCTTGTTATACTTTTGGTTTGTTTAAGATATTGTTACGGTTTGGATTTGCGAAGTGAAGCCCATGGCGTCTAGAACGGATCGAATTGTGCCATTTTTGTTTTTTGCACGCGCGTTGTTGTCTTCCTTAGGTCCTGGACGCGCCACAGGCGCGTCACCACACTATCTCCTCTCCAGGTGATTTCAGGCATGCATCATTTCCAGGGAGCATCCATACTGCTCCACGACCACCTGGCATTGTTTTAAGGTTCGGCAATTTCTCTTCGTGTTTTGTTACCCATGCTCACTTGCGCACAACCACAAAATTCGCATCAACATCACAGTTCATCCACAACACCAACTTCCAGCACATGAGCGCTTTCGGTAGATCGGTGCGCAGTCTTGTTACGTGACTGTCAAAACAGATCTTGCTTTCTTTGGCACTGATGACGTACCCAAACAAAAATCGCGCGCCGGCACACACCATATCGGAGCACAATTTCACTGCACACTTGCGCATTTTTGAACTCTACTCCAAAAAATAAATGCCCGGCAATGACGAAATCCGGTAGATACTGTCAACAGTTTGTGTAGATGGGCACTCATGATGCCAATCATTGAATGCCCCAGATGACGGTCCAAAAAAGCGTTCAAGTCCAGCCCGCCCTACGTGTCGGAAAAAAAAAAAAAGAGCCGGCGCCAACGCGGCGCGAGAGAGAGGGGGAAAGGCAGGCAGAAGAGATGCTAGTGGCATCTCCATAGAGCCCCATGCGATGCATCGGGAAACTCGGCAAGAAGAGGTCGAGAGAGAAAAGTGGGAGAAGATAGTGGTGACGAACAATTGACAAGCGTTAGTTCTGGGTGCACGTATTTTCTCAGTCGTTCCTAAAATATTTCACTGAATTCCATGTTGGCCCAGACAGAACAGCTCTGGGCATAACCCGGTCCAGCTTTTTCCGAAAGTCAGTCTACGGGGTCTACGAGGCAGGCTGCTTGTCGCCGTGATTTTTTTCGAGTCTGCATACAGTGGAAGTGCTGCGATTCGATTTCTCTATAATGCTTTCCAGACTGAGTCGCTCAAGTCGCCCCTAGGAAGAAGTCGGTGATCGCCCAAAACGCCGTCGTGTTCAGTCACGGCTCGTGGACCTTTTTCAAGGCCATGACGCTTCACACGTTGAATCGTATTACTGCTCGGATCAAGGTGACGGTGAGGATATGAATGACGCCCCCCAGAAAAGAAGGGCAGTGCAGAAAATGGCGCGCCAAGTCCAGTCTCCGATCAAGGCTCTTCAGACGCCTCCGACGATCCCAGTCCAGAACGCCCAGCGGACGGGATCCCACTTCTGAATCCATTCCCGTGCACGCAGCGAGAGTACCAGCTATGTGCGATGGGGTGGGTAAAGCACGCGCGTCAGCGGATTAATCAGAAGCAGAACAAGGTAACCGGGGGAACATTCCGCGCAGCGTGACATCGTCCCTTGTTCATTTCTTTACTTGAAGTTGTTTGTTTTATATACTTCTGGCTGGCACATCCAGGGACGTCTTTTGGCGGCGCTCCGTATTGCATCTCGTGTCGGAACATGCTAAAATAAACAGTTCGTACAAAACCTGTGTTTTAGTTACTTCCTTCGTACTTGCATGAGAGCAACTTGCTTTCGCAATAATACTCAATAAGTAACTTTTTTTTTTTTAGTTGGGGGGGGGGGGGTGGACACAACGTCTTCCCCACGACGCCTAGGGAACGCAATTTGGAATGGTGTCTCGACGTTCTATGAACGTCGTTGGTACTCCGGATGTCGTAAACACACGTATCATAAACGTCGAGGGAGGACGCAACGGCCCACTGAGACGTGCATGTGACGTGTGACAAACGTCATTGGGAACGTTTTCTCGACCTTCTGTGCACCTTTTCTCACGGACATTTAAAGGTTTCATCGACGTCGAAGGAAGGTAACGTCCGGACCTTCGACGTTGTACGACGTCACGTTACAGACGTCGTCGACGTTCTTTCGACGTTTTCTTCACGTTTATGTGCTGCTTGGGTAATATGTGCTTTGCCTTTAAGTTATTCATTGTATAATTTTTCTTGTTGAATACAACCCACTCCCCTCTGTAATGCCGTTGGTCCTGAGGTTAGTGAAATAAATAAATAAATAAATAAATAAGCACCATTCTCTAATGCGCGGGGCCTGAGGGCTGAACCTATCCCTAAGTGCGCCTCTCAGCAGAAATACTGTGGTAATAAAGTTTAATAAAGAAACTAAGATTTATTTTTGATGTAGGCGTCCCACTTACGCACTTCAAACTTTTGTTGTTCACTTGAGTGTCACTTGAATTACTGCGCAGATTTTGTCATTGGTGTGCACAACATTTCTTCAGTATCGTGAGTTTTTTTTTTTGTTTTGTTTTTTGCACTTGCAGTTGCAGAACCAGACGTAGAAAAAGTAGCAGCTTTCTCAATCATCAGTTAATAGCAGAGATCAAGGAACCACGTGATCGGCTGCTGTTTATGAACCTCCAGATTACGTCATACCCTCCCGCATCAGCTGCAAAGCTCAGGGTACACACTATGCTCTGGCAGTTGACAGACTCAGGCTAGGCTGATATTGGCCAGGAGATAGAACCATTAGGAACACTTTGACCGTCCTGTCACACATCTTTGTGTTTACCTAATACAATGTTAGCGCACAAAGTAATAATGTTGTCTGCCGTGCCCGAAGCGTATGCTACAACAGCAATTAAACAGGAATCCCAGTCAGAATGCGTCTAAAACCAAACAAGTTATTTTTTTTTTTTTGTCATCATCACAGCTGGAGCGAACAGCTATAGGGGCGTGACTGGTTTATCTGCGGCGCCATTCCCGTCACCGTAGTGATTGGAAACGAGTCCATTCGAATGCTCTGCTAGGGCTGCTGATTAATCAGCGAGTCTCTCTTGTCAACTCTCATCATGACCACATCTCTGTAACTATGTCAACACAGTGATCCCTATTTCTATACGACATAAAGCATTGCGGAAGGCAAAAGAAATAATTTGCTTCGATTTTCAAAAAATACGCAGCAACAAAGCAGCTTCTGGCATAGCGCCGTTTCGTGTAAGTATAAGTTTGTCACAGATCCGTCAGTATGTTTCAGTTAAGTGCATACCATCCGAATTGGCACATTTTCAGCTTGTGACCATTTAAAGAGTTTCCAGATTTAGGTTGCCGTCTCATCTCCATTCTTTATCACGCCACATGCGTGGCTTGGCAATAATCAGGGCACGTGATCTGCTCTAGACACCGATAGAGCTCGGTGATTTCTCTTGCCGGGCAAAAAGGGGCACAAACGAAAACCCTAATATCTGTCGATAAATTGGACTGTCGCCGAGTGGAAGCCGACCGGTGACGTAGGGCTCGTGTCCGATCCGCGAACCGCATTCGGTCGTGACACTCTCGGAACTGTCTGGAGACGCAAGAATTGCCGGGGCTCCTTTGTTTATTGCAGTAAGTGGCTTCCTATTTCTTAATCTTAAGAGTGTTAACTGCAATGTCTAATCTTACGCCAATCTTGTGTTTTGGAGACATGCTATCGCCACTGGGCTTATTAAATAAATCCCACCTTTTCAATTGCGCACGCGTCCAGATTGAACGTTTTCTCGGAACGCAGTAAAATGCTGCACCAGCCTTTTATATTTCTAGAATTTTTCGATGATGCTCAGCACATTGATAATTGGAATTATATGTTTATCTTCATGAATTGAGGATGTGCTTAGTAAATATTAGCTAAATCTTTAAATATGTAGTCGTTTCTTTTATTTCCCTGGTGACCGCCACGGCTGGTAGTTTGTTCCGTGTTATATTTTATTCATTTTTCTCAACAAACCTATTATTAGGAAATTTGAAAATCGTCTCTAAAAAACGCGTTCATATTTGTTCCAAGTGTCCACCTATCTTCAAAACAATCCAAATGATATCTGTATTATCATTTCGGCCTGTACCTTTTAAGTCTCGGGCCTTCGGTAATTGTAGTTTTCAACCAAAAACAAATGAACACCCAACCAATACCTACGAAACTTGCGGACCAACGTTTCACAACCGACTTGGTTCTTCAGGGGTGGCTATATTTCTTTGAAGAGCTGCACTGCTTTTTCTACGGTTTTTCTTTTTTATCAGGTGTTGTAGCGCGTTTATACATACGGATGTTTAAGCATCCAGGGATATATTGATGATGCCTGGTGTCTTTTGGATCCGCCATAATTCAATAAAACGTCTCTGCCAGGAGTTGCCCTCGACTTCGATATGCGCGTGTTCTTCAAGTCGATTAGATGGAATTTGATGCCAGAATATTCCGCAACAGCGCTGCGCTCGTGGTCAAATTAGCGCAAGTCGTTTTCGTGCTGAAGTAGCATTTCGTGGAAATTATTTGTTTCGCCAGCTGTGTGCCCGAGCAATCAGAGCATGTAATTCTATACTCGACTCCTCGTCTGTGTGCTCATATATAATTTATGTATAAACTACATTTAAAGTTATGTGATTTCAGCACCTACTTATTTCGCGCTGGCTCCAATGTAAATGTTTGTTCTGATGGTGTTTCATATTAGCATTTCTTTAAATGCTATACTTGCATCTAATGAGAATTGTCTTTTTTATTTGGCTTACAGCGTATATGTTCCATGTATTTTATTTTTACGTAGATGAACGTGTGTGCTCTTCAACATTAGGGTGTTTTCGTAAACCGCTTTTTTCTCTCCGCTAAGCTATGAGCAACAAAGATGCCGCTATTGAACCTGCGCGCCGCAAGCCTTGACTGCAGAAACCCGGATCACGTAACGGGTTGCGAAGAGCCTTACGAGACGGCGGAAACGATCTACGAAAACTCCCTATTCATCACACAAAGATATTAGGATCTTTGCAATTATTTGGGACATATAAAAAGAGAGACCGATAGTCAGACTTGTACTGTCTTCACCTTGCATTCATCAGGCTCAGCAGACATTAGGTGAAATGATAATCGCCAGGGCAAGTGAACTAACTAGTCAAAATCTGCTAATTAACTGTTTTAGAAATGGGGTTTAGGGGTCAGGTTGCAATTGTAGTCTTGACGGCGATTACCATTGGAGGCCAGACCATTTAAAAAAAATGCTCAAAGGTAACGGTCTTTGTAACCTTTAATTAATACATTTAAAGACATTTTTCGTCCAATTTAATAATGGCGCCCGACACAGAGCGCCGCAAGCCCTGCCCAAAATTACGCTTGGAAGAGTTACATGGTCGAGTCAGTCACGTCGTCACTTCTGTCATCGGCGCACCCGCCAAGGACACGCTGCCGAGACGGTGACGACATGATGATGGGAGCGACTGCGTCACTCTTCCAAGGGTCATTGTGAGCAGGGCTTGAGGTGCTCTTTTCGAGCGAAAGTTTCAAATTGGGGTTGAAAACGCAAATATTAAACATGTAACAGAAAATATTAGAGGAACCATTACCTTCTGGAAAATGATTTAAATTGGCTCGGCCTGCACTATTGCTGTGAACCCTGCAATTCAAACATGTCGCTGAAACCCCATAATAAAAAAAAAAAAAGTTATTGAGCAAATGTTAGCTAATTACCCAAGTCAGGCACGTAGCCAGGATTTTGTTTCGGGGGGGGCCCGCCCATGACAAAATGCTGTATGAGGGGGAGGGGGGAGAGGAGGTCCCAGCAAAATCGAAGAGGGGGGGGGGGCCCATGCCCCCCCCCCCCCCTGGATACGTGCCTGAGCCAAGTAACAATGACGATGATCCCCTCACCTCATGTCTGCCGAACCCTATAAATACATGGTTGAGACGACACTCGTGCAACTAGAGTTTTTTTGTTTTTTTTTTAATACGTTTGAATTAAAAGCAACCACCGTGTATATAAGCACGTCTGCTTCTTTGAGGCGTTAGCTAAACTCTGCCAGAACTTTGTTCAATTCACTAAAATAATCAAAATATAAATAAAATAACAAAACACATATGTAATTAATTGAAAAGACTCCTAACGTGTGTACGAAACATATTTACGTTTATTCTAAGTTTTATTGATCATTGAGGTCCTTTCTCGTTTGCAATCAGTAGATAAAAAAACATCGAAACAAAAAAAGGGGAAGGTTTTTGAAAGATGTATTGGGTACCAGCTCGCCTGTTGTTTGAGTATCTTATCGGCCGTCTTTCTACTTCTTCCCGCGCTCCATTCAACATTCCCGCGCATTTTCCAGATTGTGCTCGCCAGCCGCTCGGGCTCCAGCGGCGCCACTCTCGCACGCCACGCCAGAGCAGCGGGCGGGAGCGCTCAACGAACTTGGGTTGCAGCCGAGGAGTTCGCGCCAGGCGCATTCCGCCGCGCGCGTCGGAAGCATCGGGTTCGAAGCATCCTCGCTTGCTTGGTTTTGTGCGCCGCGTGTTCTCGGCAGCCCGTATACCGGCTTCGACGAAGTGCGCGCCGTTGTGGTGCCCCCGTGTTCTTCTTTGTTCAGCCATGTATCCAAGACCGCTCTGACTTAGGGTGATCGTTTTTTGGATACAGTGTACTGGTGAGTGATTCGTCAATACTTTCTTTTTGTTTTTTGCTAATGTCAGCACGGGTTGATATTCCTACAGATTCTCGGCGGTAGGCGGTGTTATGGAGTCTGTGATACGATGTTTATGTGATGTGTGCTAACAATATCACCAAATAATTCTTTTTTTTATAAATATTCTTTTGAAAGATAGCTTTCGGTAACTCAAGCTAAGAGTAAAATCGAGTTAGTGGGCGTTAGGACGGAATCTTCGCCTAAGGCGGTGGGATAACGGTTTAGACAATTATGACCAAAGGACACGCGATGCATGTTTCGGAGGAGTTCTTTGAATCTGAAACAGACTTGTAATCATTACACGTGATCAAATTACATGTAATCGATTACTCTTCCGAGTAATTTTGTAATAATTTTATTAAATTGATTAGGAAGCAATCGTAGGAGTAATCTGATTACTTTCCGAAGTACTAATATTATAATACTAATAGGGCCCAATTCAAAACGGTAGGGAGAATGCTTGCAAACGTTACGTTTTTCCCTTCCGTTTCTAATTGCGCTCTCTGTTCGCACAAGGTTCTTGGCAAGGAATCGTCGGAACCAAATCTCCGACACGAGGAAGGTTTACCGAAATCTGTGGAGTAGAAGATAATTAGCTCATAATTTGATTATTCTAATCCGATAAATGAGAGTGGAAAGACCCGTTTTTAAACCGGCAGGAAACACTCCAAGGATCAAAAGTATCTAGGTGACATTAAAACTTGGGTTTGGGCTAGTTGGTCCATTACTGAATAAAAGGTTAAGGTTAAGGTGAAGCGCCTGTCCTGTCGTTCGTGTTTCTTTTTGTCCTCGTTTGTTCGCGCTTTTTAACCTTTTATCTAGCTGAGCTTGTTAGGAAATATAATCAAAATCCTTGGACAAGGAGAATTATAATCTTGAATCTCCTTGTCCCACGGCTTACATTATAAAAAAAAAACACAAAGTCGTTTTGAAGAAAAAAGAAAACAGTGGCGAAGTTACGTGTACTCTTTCAAGTAACGGCAAATTACGTTTGGTCAAGAGTAATCAACTAATAAAATTATATACGTTTTAATCGAGATTTCTTTTATATAATGTTATCGATTACTTTTTTTAGAAACGTGTACGAGACTGATCAGAAGTGATGTACTTGGACAGCAATTACACAAATAAAATTTAAAAAAAAATAATATATATGTATACTGTACTGATCAATTAATTATCCGGTTCTATTTTCGCAATCTGAAACAACTATATAATTCGCGTTTTTGAACAAATGGGAATGGAACATCCTGAAATCATATAATATTCAATGAATTAGCGCTTCTTGAATTCTTCGATCTGATAAACGGCGTTCGATTTTGCCAGAAAGCTGGTACATTTTACTCGTTTCGCAAACTATGATGTTTACTTGCCAAGAAAACAATATAAGCAAGAAACGTTTGGCAACTGGGTATACTAGTGTTTTTTTTTTAATGAAAATTAAATTACTGACATTTAAGTGTGCGCCCGCTGCTGCCTACGCAAACATCGCAGTTATTGCAACGATGACTTTTTTGGGGGGCATATGTAAGATGTTCTAACAATATGTTTATTATTTTCCTATCAAATAAATTGTTTTGTTTTGTTCTTTTAGTCTGCCGCGAAGCTGAGTACTTTATATCATCATAAAGGAAGCCGATGCATCCGAGAACTCGATTTTGTTCATTTTTTCGACTTATGTTTTATGTCTTTGTTTTAGTCTAGATTTGACCTCCACGAACTTTACCGGTCGCTACAGGTGACATTTAATATTATTATAATATACCGAACGTGTCATCGTTTATTTCATGTACTTTTTATCGGATGAGAGTGCCTCCTTTGTCATGCATTTATCAGACTCAGCGGAGTTGAAATGGTGAAATAACCATGCCGGTTAATTAGTTAATTAACTAAAATACACTAATTAACATTTAAAGTGTCGATTTTATGAGTAATATGAAAAATAATTGTACTGAGGGCGGTTATGACTCGAAGGTAAGCCAATTTAAACAGTTTACGTATTACAAACAGTGTTCAAGATTTTCATCAAACAGGTTTCGCGCTTTTTCGTCAAATGATATTGAAACTGGACAACGAAAGAGCGTCGGAACTCTCGTATATAATAATGCATGGACGAGTGACTCACTCGTTTGGGGCGTTACGTAATTTTGGGAGCTTTAGTATACAGGGTGTTTTTTTTTTATTCTTACACAATTGTTCAAAAACAACCGTGAAAGCTACACTAATCCGGTTTGTGCAGGTGGGTTATACGGCCAGGCGGACATTATGTGGGTGGGTAATCTTTGCGATAAGTCGTCTAATTAATTAAAATTCGTTAATTAACGTTTTGATTACTGAAAACAGACATATGGTTTCAATTAGAAACTTGTAGAAGCATTATCGAAAACCACTAAATCAACTATTTTTTGAAAGGTATAACGCAGGGGCAGCATTTTACGGCCTTCTGTAAAAACGCTCCATTTGGAGGCGTTTCTAGATTTTGGTTTCTTATCGGAGCGCATCACCGCGCCCGCGGTCCTGCTCCCCAGTGGCTGAGACGCGCAACCACGTGCGCCGTACTTCCCTCCATTCTACAAGGGAGGCGAGGAGGTGGCTTCGCGCCGCGACCACCGGGGAGCAGGACCACGGGCGCAAAGATGCACTCCGATAAGAAACCGAAATCTAGAAACGCGTCCAAATGAAACGTTTTTACAGAACGCCGTAAAATGCTGTCCCGGCGCTATATCCTTCTAAAACCAGTTGATTTAGTGGTTTTCGATGATGCTCAGCAAGATTCTAATTGGAACTATAGGTCTATTTTCACTTATTAAGAAGTTAATCACCAAATTGTAATTAATTGGCCGACTTATCGCAAAGATTAGCCACCCACATAATGTCCGCCTGGCCGTATTACCCACCTGCACAAACCGCATTAGTGTAGCTTTCATGGTTGTTTTTAGACATATGTGTAAGAATAAAAAAAAAACATCCTGTATAATTATGATAACTCAATAATGGCATGATGCATGTGCAAGGGCGTCAGCGGAGCCTCGGGTATCGTTATTGGAGCTATTGTAAGGATCTACTAAAACTCTATATTACAGGATTTTACGATGGGAAAGTCAGTAAGTAAGTCACAAAAGGCTATTGAAAAAAAAAGAGACGGCGCGGGATGCCATATTTAAAACATTTTCTATTTCTCAACGTATCCTCCCCCAACATTAACACATTTGTCGCCTCCCCCAACATTAACACATTTGTCTCATGCCTCAACCAGTACCCCAAGAAGCCTGCAGCCTAAAACTCTTTGGACTGCTGCCTCAGTAACGTGCGCATCCGCCGTACTGTTGCTTCGGTCGCAGTCTCAATGCTAGGACCAGTTCGTTCCCCTCGTCAACAGGATTCGAGCGCCCTTGAGAGAACCTCTTAATCCAGTTGTGCACCGCTTTACGTTATAAACACTTGTCAACGTAAACAGATAACACTTCCTCAAGAACATCTTTTGCACGAAGCTCTTTTGCCCGCAAAAAACTCGCAACGGCACCCAGTTCTTCTAGCGTTTACGCTTGTCGAGCACGGTCGCCAATTCTAAACCTACAGCTGCGGATGCGCGCGACTTCCCCCTAGCCACTGCGCTGTTAATATCATTAACGTTAATTTTGTTGCGCCTACTGAGATCTTTGGAAACTATATTCACTGCTTATATCAGATATTGATTTCAGTTTATGGTTTAACGACTTTCCATCGTAGTAGATCATTCTGATGCCTCCGATAAGAATTCTGGGTAACGATTCGACGCATGCGCAAAAAGCCGTAGTTTGAGTATCGGGCATCGTTATTGGGGTCATCGGAACGTTCTACTGAACCTCCCTGTAGAGTTTTAGGAGATCGTTCCGACGTCGCCGATAACGACACCCGAATACTTCTCCGATGCCATTGCGTATGCTTGGTATCGTTATCGGGGTATTGGCGGTACCACGACGATCTACTAATACGTTCTAATATCTCGGCCGCGCGACATGAGCACGTCCACCAAAGACACGCTGCCGTATAATGACGAGGTGCGGGAAAAAAGTCGACGTTGCAATATTTTACATCATACTGAAAGCAAGTTCCGGCGCTTCTTCTCTGTCCAGTTTAAAATCATGGTACAACATCAAGGGATGATCGTTAGATATCTCGAAGCCCTGTGGTATTTTGAAATTGATTTCAATTGCATTAGCCTATAATCGTTACTGATTGCAATACTGCAATTTCGAAACGGCACAAATATAAAATATGTTGAAAGCTCATTAACGAATAATTCCTGAGGGCCATTTTCTCATCAAATGTCCTCTGAGCTTGAGGAACCAACTGTGAAGACGGCACCCATGTAACGCTCACTCCCTTTTTAATCATGTTCGAATTAAGATCGAACACCCTGTTACTTTCAGATCCAATTTCAGTAGGCAGAAAACAGTTCAGGCTCGCTACTGTTCCCTTGACGGACTGTTCCCTTGACGGTTGAGACCCATTGCATGAGTGGTATACAATTGAAAACGTGAAGAAAAAATGAACGTACGAAAATTCGGTTAAGAAAATATGAAGTTAAGTGAACTTATAATGTTCAAGTGAAGAGAGCAATATCTGTTTCTTATTAATCGCCTTCAAGTGAATTTCAGTCTTGTACTGCACGTAGAAAAATATTAATGTATACAAATATCTTGTTTAAATCTGTACTGCTTAATTGAAGTGGTGTGAAATTGTGAGGAACCCGACTAAACGGTGGATAAAAATGTTACGAATGTCTTGATGTTAATATTAATTTTACCACGATAATGAAATGAAATATTAAAGAAAACACCTCTGCACAACGCTTTAACATACGTTTTCTTTACGAACCAATATTGCTCGCACAACCTTGCAAAGCAGATCCGTAGAGATACTTTGCACATGCACCAGGTCACAGCCGCCATTGCTAACCTTCTCTTTTTGTCGTACTGAGAAACCAAGACAGTAGAGCGGGCTTTGACGAGCGTCCACAAGGGCCGATTTCAGGGAGAAGAACAGAGTCGAATCTATATTGACATTGACCTGTGTGCTGTGGTAATGGTGGAGCGAAGTGATCGAAATAACCTGAAACAAAAACTGAAGGCCGCTTACGGCGGCGCCCACGCACAGCAGCTGTAAAGCGTGTATATCTGTACATCTGTTACTTCTGCCGATCTACGTCTTTCGAGACTGAGCTACAAGCCGTCGGGATATATTTTACCGCTTGCTAAGCCCTTTCTTTTTCTCGATATATCAAAAAAGATTTCTCAATTGTTTTTTTTTTTGTTTTTTATTGTTTTTTTCGTTATTGCGCGACAAGAGGATATTTTTCTTTTGCGATGAAAAACGCACAATCTGCATTTAGGTGCGTATATCACCCAGAAGTTGGTAAGACTTTCCCGTTAGCGGTCGCCCTCTCGTTGCCGCCGGCATATGTCCGTTTGTTTGTTTTTAGCCTTTTTCTTTTTTTTTGCCGCTGCGTGACGCAGTTTCTATTGTAAGGGGACAATGTATGAGAGGCGTTTCTAAATGTTAGAGAGCTTTCTCAACGATCCAGGAGAAACTTGGCGTGTGCTTCCTGACGCCACTAGGTTTGAGTGCGCTGACATCTCTCGATGTGCCGAAGAATATCGTTTTTTTTCCTGTTTTTTTTTTTTGCGCGGGCTGCGTAATAGTGACGACGATTAAATTTTCTTCACGCGGTTTTTAGTTTCTAGTTTGTACATATGCTCATTTCCGCAGGGAAATGTCACCAGCCGTCGTATTTGCTTTGCTTGTTTATATTTTTTTTTATATTCTCCACTTTTATTTTTATTGCGCCCGGCACCCAATGATAAAATGAATGAAAAAATTAATATATAACTGAATAAATAAATACAGATGTGAGCTGACGAAATGACAAGCACCGCCTTGGCCCCGTAATTCACCACCCTGATTAGGGGCTTACATCGCGTTCATTGATTTATGAATCCATATCTATATTCAGAAAGACTTTAAATATATTTGTTCGATGGGATTCCGCTCAACATATTTAAAATACGCGTATATTCATCGACACTTGGTTCGCATTGTTTCGAAGTAACCCAGCCATTAACCTAGCCGCGCTTCATAGTTATTGTCTAATTATATATTTTTTTGTTTGGCCTTGTACGTCATTCGAGCAGCTCTTGTATTTCTCGGTCAGGTTATAGTACATTTGCCTAGAACGTGTCTCCGACTGGTGCGTTTACAGAGTCCGAAAAAGTGGTCCCTCGATTTGCGCCTTCTGACGTCAGAGAAGTGCCATGCTTTTGCCGGTAGCGATCCTTGCGGTGTCCCAGCAGCGGCGATGTATGTGGCAGACGCTTGTCCTGCTTCAGGTCGCTCTCCAGTGTGACAGTCCACGGAAACTTCGGCAGCCAGATGTTGATACGCCGCGACTGACAGCGACCCTCGCGTTCACTCGTGTCTTTCGCCAGCATTTCTAGAACCAACCGCCAGGATCGCGACATCCTACAGCACGACACTCCGGCGTTTGTAACGTCATTTGTTGCCCCTTGGGGACTACTTTTGATGTATGGGCTGCCTAGGACGCTAAACGCACCAGTGGGAGACCCCCTCCAGCTACCGTAGTCATACGGACGCTTCATTAAATTGTAAATGAAACTCTTATTACTAAAGCATACAACTTACTAGATACTGAAGGTAACGCGTGGAGAGCGCATCATTTCGATAGTTATGAGAAAAGAAATTAGGCCAAACCAGTTTCAGTGTCCTTTTTTTTAGATATGTATAGCATTGACAGGGCTAGCCTTGGAATTTCGTGTCCGTGGCATATAACCTCGATGACACAGGAGACTGTGGTTTCGCTCGAACGTGAGGCTGGGTACCTGGGCTCAGCGCTACGTTTCCCGCCGACAACGTTTGCACGTTCGTGGTGTGTGCGGCTTGCAAGGCTGCGCGCTAGCGGCCGGCGAGGTTCATCGTCCGTCCAGTTCCTTTGTCTATATACGGCATGAAAGACCGTCTGCTCTTTGCTCACCTCCTGCGTTCGTTTACCCTCCACATGCATCCAGGTTCTTTTGTTTTAGCCCCCGCGTCAACCAATGACGGAGCGGCGCGCTTGGCTGCTTCGTCATCGCGCGTTCTTTTTGTGTTGCGCTTTTACTTGGTGTGCTCCTCCCTGTGCGTCGATGCTCCAGAAAAGCCTTTTTAGAACGCTAGCTCGCCGTATAGTCGCTGGCCGCATAAATGGCGATTCGCACAGCTGCGTCGAGTCCGGCCTGAGGGAAGCGTTGCTACGGCAACAGCTGCGCAGTACCCCGATTTGTTGGAGCCGGCGCTGTTGTTGCCATAGCAACCCCCGCACTCGGTCGAACTCAACGCGAGTGTGTGGATCGCCCTTATGAAACGCTGGGCGTGGCAGGTGCCGAGCATCATTTCATCGCTCCTCAACCGTTCAGGTTGGTGGAATTCGTTTATACCATGGTATAACGTATTTATAGGCGTGACACCTCGCGCGTCGCAACTGCCAGATAACGTCCTCTCCTCGACTCGGTTACATGCGGCTTTGCGTCGAACGGCGGACTATCGCGGGCCCGGCTTCCCACGCTTCTCCTCTACTCACCCACTTTCGAGGTAGACAATAACAAAAAAGATGGCGGCTTCCGGTTGCCAATATCACTTCCGGTTGCCGGGTCTTTTGTCTGTTGTCCGTGTTTTCCTAAGAGGCTCGCGCGATTACGAGCGCGTGTTATGCGAGTTTGCCTCCCAATAATCAAATTCAATACAGCAAAAAGAAAAGCAAGGTGTCTAAAAGGTTTTGAACTCGCCGACCTGTTCGACCCAACAAATGCAGAAACAATAATAAAGAGCGGCATTTGTGCCCCTATGTGATTTGTCACGGGACGGCGTGGCTTGACTTAGTTTTACGATTTACTACAACCGCGAGTAAACCCCGATTCACACATTCGTGATTGACTACGGTACGACGAGTTACGACCGCGAGTTATCGGGACATGCGTGTTTCGTATGTCGCGTGCAAAGCTACCAGGCTCATACTATGCACGGAGTTCCCGGTGGCTGCAGTTCACACAACGTGGTCGGGCGCCACCAATATACGTGAAAGGGAATTTATCAGTGCTTCGCACAAAGCATGGCTGCACGGCAATCAATTCAGTCATTAACTCGACAGGAGATATACGAGGCACGAATCCGGTAGCTCGCACTAGTATCTCGAAATAATACAATCAAACGTTCCAAACGCTTCTTCGTTATTAAGGTGTGCTAGCGGAAAAACACGCCGAGCGTATGAGTGCTCATAAAAACGCATAACTGCAGTGCAAACATTATCCGTCTAGCTTTCTCCTTTTTGGGCACTGTGCTCAGTGCCCGGTCATTATTCTTATAATTAACAACGGCCTGTCATTACAAAACACATATATTTCCGCATTAATATATATTGTAAACCACTTAATTTTCGCGAGGACCTAATTTTAGCGAATTTCGCGAATCGCCTACAATTCTCAAATATAGGTTCCGCGAATGATTGCGGTAAAATGTAAACACATTTTAATCTTTATTGAGATCTCACCGCGTCGCAAAAATTAGAACCCGCGAATTATTCCACAACTTCAGCTTTGACCTAAATCGCGAAATATCGCCTTCAGCGCGAGTTCGTTGGCTTCCGCGGTGCTTTGGTTGCGCGTGCCTGCTCGCTCACCCTTGTGCTAGCAAGGGCAGAAAGCCCGCGCTGAAGGCGAGCATCTAGTCTCAGCTGAAGAGTGAACGAAGTATAGGCCTCACCACCAATCATAGTAACCAGAGCTCGCCGTTCTGACGTCTCCGCGCTCTCTCGTCTTCTCCTCTCCTTTATTTTCTGCCCGCATAACAACGATAAAAATCAAATCACGAAGCAAGATGTGTGAGCAGAATGAGCCGCACCCTTTGTTTCTCAGGCTCTCGGTGATTATGTGGAGCGCGAGTTCGTCTGCTTGTTGCGCAGGGTTCGCGATGATGTCAGAACGCCAAGATCTTATTGGCTGATTGAAAAAAATAATGGGTAGACCTCAAGGCATCTAGCATTGAGGGCTACCCACTATCCTTCCAATCAAAGCCAATCAGAACGCGGCATCGTTCTGACGTCACCGCAACCCCTGCGCAAGAAGCAGACGACTTGCTCTCCGCATGCGGAGATCAAGTCGTCTGCTTCTTGCGCCGGAGTTGCTGTGACGTCAAAACAACGCCGATCTTTGATTGGCTTTGATTGAAATATAGTGTGCAGACCTCAATGCTAGATGCCTTGAGGTCTGCCTAATGCTTTTTTTTTTTAGTCATTTAATAAGAGCTCGGCGTTCTTACACCATCGCAACCCCTGAGCACGAAGCAGGACGAATTTGCGCTCCGCATGGTCAACGATGTCACCGTGACGACAAGACACAGCGGCACCATCATAGACTGCGTGTTTGCGCTCCGTGTTGATCACTTAGAGTGCGTTGACTGTGTCACTTATTTTAGAGTACACTCTAAAAGAAATACGTTTTTGAAAGTCTCTTCGACGTCCCAAGAGCCATTTCAGCTCGTGAAGAAGTGTTTCCTCTCAAGCCCTGTCTCACCCTGGCGCACTAGAAAGGCAACCTGGCGATGAAGACCACTTTCGCATCAAACAAGAAGCTTAAAAGAACCCCTGAGAGGTTTTTCCCGAAGAACCTTTTCACAGGGTGCTTAAAATAACTTTTAAGGGTGCAAAATATGGACAAGCCAAAGAAACGTACTGAGCATATATATATATATATATATATATATATATATATATATATAATAACGAAAATGTATCTTTTTGCGTGAATGAAGACGACGGAACAAAAGCGCAGCAACAGCGATAATTGAACTTCAATAAGAAACGAGACACCACAAGAGCAGCCTAAATTTAAACAATGCATTCACAAAACACTTCATATGTGCCCGTCAGCATGGTGTCTACTGTTTTCATAAAAGGGGAAGCGAGGAGAGGCCCTAAATATGCTCTCTAAAACACTCTAAAACAAATTGGTTCTCCCACGCACCCAGAACTCTTTCACCTCGTGAAGAACGGTTTTGCCTCAACCACTCTAGCCCCCTGGCGCACTAGAAAGACAACTGGGCGATGAAGGACTCGCTCTTATAAAGAAAAGGCTTAAAGGAATATCTGATAGGTTGATTTCACAAATAGCCCTTGTAAGGGGTGCTTGAAGGAACGTTTTTTAGGCTGAAAACGTTGACAAGCCGAATAATCCCTACAAGTTTGTTACGACTATATTTTGTTTAGCGCGTAGAATGTCTTTGGAAAATGCCAAGCAACCATATTTTAGGCCTCTCGGGTTTTTCTGAACAAAACCCGTTTAATCTACACTAATTTCATTTCTGTAGCTAAATTATCCGGCATGGGAGACATAATATAGCGCGCTAATCGTCACGATGAATAAGATAATTAACAAAAATGTGTTAATTAGCTGTTTATTTACTAAAAATAAACATATAATTTCAGTTCAAAACTTACTGAACTGTATCGAAAGCTACTAAATCAGTCATGTGTAGAAATATTTTGTGCGCATGATTCGGTTTCCGGGGTCCCGCAATGCATCCAACATCGACGCGCCCGCGCGGATTCTCCTTTGCTTATCCTAAGCGTTGTGCGCTCCATGTATTTCTAAAATGATGACGATAAGTGTTTAATTAGAACCATGTGTTTGTTTTCACTTATTCAAATGACAACTAAAAAAAATTATGTTACCCAAATTATCTTGATGATTAGCCCCTACATTACAACCCCCTGGCCGCATAAAGCTGCTGCACGACCGCATCGGTCTGGCTTTCACGGATTATAATTTATCTGCGAAGCCAAAAAAAAAAAACAAAAAAACAACGATATTTAGTAAATTTTTGTCGGCTGCTCAGAACACAAGAGCACACACATTTGCTCAGGCTGCTGGCTTTATTATAACGATCGAAGCTCTGCATGATGTACGAAAACTACCATAATGGCCGTTTGGAAACGCTTTATGTAGATGGATAGTTAACTAGATTGCAGCCGTAAATTCTCGCCTTTCACCTTGCAACGCTAAATGTTCATCATCTCGCAGTGTTAGAAAAAGAAGCGGGTTCTAGCGTTTCATTACATCAGCTTCCATTTAAATGACAAAGAAATTAATTTTCTCCCGTTAGTGTAATGGAGGAATTATAAACTTAGAGGCGTAGAAACTTTGAAACATTTTGGACAAATATACTTAGCGTCTCTAGGCCAGGTATCGTCAAGTATAAAAATTAACTACGGAAAGCAAGAGAAAAAGATAACGAGGTTCTTGTGAAAAAAGATTGTAAGGGTTGATTTTGAAGTTCCTTACTTTGACGATATAAATTTGACGTTATATATAAGTGATGATGCGGGTTGTATTGTAAGGAGAAAAGAGCGGGCTGCTTCTATGAGTTGAAAATATATACTAAAGCAGGCGAATGCACGTTTTGCTTTGTCTTATCTAATAATCCGTTCGCGCATCTTTGCCGGAAGCGTAGGAACGCGCGAAGGAATAACACAAGTCAAAATGAAACGCACATTCGTATGCTTTAGATTATAGTTTTATTTAAACATTTTTATCCAAATGTAAAATGATGCTGCATTGTTATTCGCACGTTTTGTCGAAATCATTATTCGTCGCGTTTACCCTGTTTGTTGCCAGCCGCTTCTAAATCTTTTTTACCTTTTTAACTTTCGGCCTCCTACCCGCGAGCGGCCAGTGATCTGACAGCAAACGAACCGGTATAGGACATACGATACACAAGAACGCCGTTCGCGCCCTATTTTTAAGATTTAAAACCCTCTGAACCGAGCTCTAGAAATGAACAGACACTGAACGTTTTGAGAAACGACGTTCATCTTCCAAATGTAAGGTATGTACGTTTCAAATTCTAACTTTGCAAAGCGTGCCGAGTGTGTTGGTTTTTAAGGACCGCACCGCGTACGTTTTCAAGGAGTATCAGACGCAGTTCTCGTTCATACGCGAGTCGTGTACGATTAGACAAAGTCCAGTTGCACGCCTCTCCGTAAAGTTAAAAGTGGCCGGATAGCGGTTGATCTTAACGATATTCCCTGGTGCTACTTCCAAGACGTATAATGTATTGACGAAAGTATTACACTCTTCTCTGAAGCAGTCCGTTTTAATCTAAGTTGTGGACTTTTGCCTCCGTAGCAACTCTCACTGGCGTAGTCTCCCCGTCCCCTCATCAGTGAAAGTCGTGAAGTATTTTCATTACAGGTTTATTCGCTCGAAATTCATCTGTATAAAATATATAAATATTAAACGATTCTTTTCTTTCTTATTTCCGTATTGGTGGCGTCAATTTCCGACGTCACTGACGTCGATAAATTTATTTTAAAATATATTTAAAACGCGCTTAGGATAACCCCCCGCAAAATATGAGATCGGGTTCATTTACACTCAGAACTAAACAAGTAAAACAACGCAATCGCCTCTCTTCAGCTGCAGGAATCTGTTTCTGTTTTGTTTTGTTTTTTGTCTCAAATACGCACAGCTCATGGGCCCAACGTTGTGAGACCAGTCTGCCTAGATGTTCAGACTATCTTCACCTGCTCGATTGCGGTCACGTGGCTTTGCCGCGTTCGCAATCCGAGCTACGAGGAGAAAAGGAAAGTCTCGATCGTCTCCTGTCATCACTGCTTTGCTCCATACCTTCGCTCGTTGTTCTCCTCCCTAGACCCCAACGCACGTATTCGCGCATGAACCCAATCTGCCCAGGAGGTATTTGCCATTTAGGAGCAAAAGTTCAGCGTGGTTTGAGTTGCTCCCTCTCTAAAATAGTGGCACTCTACTTTTAACATTCGCCCCTCTGCCCTCTCTAGATTGCCGTGAGCAAACCTCTATAAAAAGAAACTGATTTCAACCGAATAGTTGCCTATATAGTTATACAATGTTTTCTTATTTTAATTAGAACATATTTTTTTGTTTATTTTTAAAGGGGGTGAGAAAAATTGACGAATTTCGTTGACATCAGGGAATTATGTTCGGGGATAATCGTCGTGTAAACCTGGCTAATGATCTAAAATATGTTAATTCGCTATTTAATTAAGGTTTTAGTTGTCATGTTGCAATTACAGTATAGAGACGGTCATTGAGGCCAGGTCAATTGAAATAATTTGGGCAGATTTGATAGCTCTTGAGATCTTAATTATTCAAATTTCACATTTTTAGCATGCTTCAAACATTGCACGCAAATAGGAGCGCCGCAGACCTACACTTCCGAGACAGCAAATCCTGTGCGTTACGTCACATCATCACGTTCGGCGGTCCGGCACGGGCGCTGGTTGGATGCGAGTGCCGCGTCAGCGTTCGCGTGGGGCTCGTTTCCTATCATAGTCAAACGCGATCGCTGACGCGGCACTCGCATCCAATCAGCGCCCGTGTGGGACCCCAGGACGTGACGTCATCTGACGTAACGCGCAGGCTTTAAAGCTGTCTAGGAGGTGTTGCGCAGACCCTGCCCACAATAAGGCTGTAAGAGCGACGTAGTCTTTTCAATCACGTCGTGAATCGTGTCGTCGGCCCGCCAGCCGAAGACACGCTGCCGAGATAGCGACAACATGATTGCAATGACAAGGTTATTCTTCCAAGCGTCATTGTGGAAAACGGCTTGAGGCGCTCTTATTGCGAATGAATTGGAAATCGGGTTAAAACATGTAAAAACTAGAATATTTATATACAAAAGAACTTACCTTCTCCGAAATTATTTTATTTTCTTTAACCTTTATAACAATTGCCGTCAATATTTGCATTGCAACATGACCCCTAAAACAAATAATAATAAACGTTAATTAACATGTCTTAGGTCACTTTCTATGGCAACTCTTCAGGCATCGAATATCCGCCGGGAATGATATCATGGTAAAGATGACACTCACCTAACTTTCACCCATTTTTTAAACAAAATCTGTTCGAATTAAAATCAAACAAAGTAGTTATAAATTCCTCGGAGCATAAGCCGGCAACGTGTTTTAATTATTTCTAGACTCCAGTTATTTTTAATTTTGCATTTGGTTCAACTGACTCTCTTTACAAAACCTTCAAGTATTCTTTACCATCTTTATGGAGTACGTTATTTACTAGTGTTTCAATAGTGCTGGACTCATTGCACGCTTCTAATTTAAAAGACTGCTATTCCCACTGACACTTCTTATTTCCCAGGCTGTGGCGTGCGCAGTACTGATGGCGTCTACGGTAATTTGTTTTTTCGGGCACCCGGCGAGTCTGATGATAGTGGTGGTGGGCTTTTTGTAGAAACCCGCGTGTCAAACCTATTCCTTTGCATTTACTGAGTCAGACTTGCGAGCAATCCATTACAAATAACGCAATTACTTGCAATAATTACTTTTTTTGTTAGTAATAAATCCGTTACTTTTTTGAAAACGTAATTTGTAATGTAATCTCCTTACTTTTCAGTAACGAGTTACTAAAATTACTTGTTACAATGTTTTCCTTCCCGTCAAAGTGAAAGATAGTGTGAAAGACGAGCGATGAAATGGCCTTCGCGCTTCAGCATGCTTCCCTTGAGGGCGAGTAAAAGAAAAGGAATTCACGGAAAGCACGACAGCCCAGCCAGGGCACATTTCTGGACTCGTACCTACGGTCAGCCAGGCCGGGAGGATTCGACTGTCTATATGATGGCGACTTCCACTGCTTGGAAAACGAACGGACTGTTTCTAACGCACAGAAGAGCGCAAAACTAATTGCACATAAAACCGTCGCGTGGGGTTCGTGAGGAGTTCGACCGTGGACACTGAAGGCCAGTTCACACTCTTGCGACCGAGTTCGACCGAGAGAGACCAGACCGGTTTTTAGGCCTCTTGCGATCTCTTAGGACCAGCTCTGCTGCAGCGGGAGTTTGTCCTTAGAGATCGCAAGAGGCTTAAAAACCGGTTTGGTCTCTCTCGGTCGAACTCGGTCGCAAGAGTGTGAACGGGCCTTGACCGTGGTGAATATATCCGCTCTCGCTGCCCTCCCCGCCACCCTCTCCCCCCTCCCCACTGCGCTTTGCCCCACAAAAAACAAATAAACATTTTTTCTTGTTATTTTTTGTTGTGGCACGAAACTCTGCCTACACACGCCCTACCTACAAAAAAAATGAAAAACTCTAATGAGACCTTGTCTTTTCTCATCCTTGACAGCGCTGTGAAGGCTAAATACTGCCTGGACCAACCAGCTATGTGGCTTCTGTCACTTGACTTCGCACTAGCGGATGTGTAAGGCAGGAACATGAGGGGTGTGATGGTAGCAGTTTATTGGAACAGAAAACATGTAGAATCAACCCTGCTGTCAGTTTAAACAGTAACCTTCGACAGCAGGAAGCTTGCCGGGGGAGCACAACCAAAACGGGTTAGGACTTTGAAATTGAATCCATATTCTTAGAAATGAGAATGCTGTGATTCTCGTCTGCGGATTTTGCCTGCGGGAACTTAGACCAAAATTTTAGGAAAAGGGAATGCAGCCCGAGTTTTCTGAGAATAAACAGTGACTGACTTGGACGCTTGAGCTGAGACAGCGTAAGGTGGCTGCGAACGCGTGAGAGACATAGGAGCCTGCTTTTCACTGAGAATTGTGTTTTTTTCTGATAATTTTTCAGCGGAACATTCTGTACAGCTGAAACATTGTGCATTAAAATTTCGTGTGGAGTTTTTTTCTGATAAATTAGGTGATCAAGAAAGCTCAAGTGGGTCACGTTTGGATAACAACCTTCATCAAGCAGTTGTCTTCACAAACATGCACTCAAGTTTATTAGATAATGAACTAGTACGTGAATTATCCAGGCCCGCAAAAGCACGTGTGCGCTTTTGGACTTTTGGACAATGTACCCAAACGCAAGTCCCGCATCTAGGTCTCGCAGCCAGTTGGTTTTAGGGGGTAAACCAGCCCCAATTTAGTCAACATGCAGCAAAAAACGAACAATCACATCTTCGGCGAAATCGTGTTTTGAAGATCGCCGATGCCATAATTTAATGGTGCGAGTGCCTTCGCCGCCCAAGTGCATTCGTCGCATGTTCATGAAATTTTGTTCAGTCCCGGTTGGACAGCGTAATACTCGTTTGTCTCGAACACCTGTTCTAGTCCTTTAAAACTTTATAGATTCGTCCTCCTAAAATTATTAACCTAAAATAATGGGTAGATAATACTGAATGTGTTTTGTTTTTGATGGGGCCTGAAGAAGGCTCGAGCGCGCAAGGTACAGGCGCGAGCGGCCGAGAGTGAGCAGACTTGCCAGCCACGTGTGTGGCAAGACGCTGTCTGTACGCAATGTGGGGCTTATCTTCAACCATTTGGCAAGTTACAAAGAGAAGGGGTTTAACCGTGGGCTCTCACTCTGCTGGTGCCGCCTCCCTATTACCGGCTGGCTATAAAATATTTTCTATGATCTTGCATGAGATGGAGGTGAATACAATAAGCCTGTAGTTCTCGGCTTCGTTCCTAGAACCACTTTTGTCAATGGGAACTATGTGAGCGGCCTTCCAGTCGTTTTGCCAGAGACCCACAGATAGTGACTTCGCATGTACTAAATAAAGATAGAGCGAAATCGGGTGAGCATAGCGCACTGAATGCTCACGAGGAGATATGCTATCTGGGACATTTGCCTTAGTTTCGTCGATACTCTGTAGTAGCACTTCGACACCAATTAACTTATTTTTTGGAGTAACGGGTGCAAGTCTTTACTGAATGCACACGGAGGGAAGCTATCGAACAAGATAGCTCCTGCCAAACCACCTCCTAATCCTTACCTGGCTCCCACACTTTGTAGCAAAGAAAAAAGGTTGACTTTTAAAAACAGCATTGGTTCTAATAACTTTGAACCGCACAGAAGAGAAGACAGACTGGGAATTTTAACAGTTTGATACGACACGAAGACGGTTAGATAAAGTGATAAACATGGTATCAAAAAGAAAATGCTGTTTAAGCGTGCAGCGTTTTTTTTTTTTTTTTGCCACCTTCGAATATTTAAAGAACAACGTTGAAACAAATTAATATATCTGGCACTGCATAAAATTTAATACATCTAGCACTACATAAAAATTTGGACGTATTTTTTCTTGCTTTCGCTGAAGCAAATTGGTATGAAA
The DNA here is from genome assembly GCA_013358835.2 of Ixodes persulcatus. NCBI lineage: Eukaryota > Metazoa > Arthropoda > Arachnida > Ixodida > Ixodidae > Ixodes > Ixodes persulcatus. Next base: position 234,294 of record JABSTQ010011557.1, read on the forward strand.
GGAAGTCCAGTGAATTGTTTTTTCATTGTCTTCTCGACAAAGCGAGATAACCCATTAGGTATTTGCCCAAAGAAGCTCTCAAATCCTAAAGTATACATTCCATCTTGCTCAAGAACCTCTCACAGCTAGCGATGAATACTGATATGGTTGACAGTATCTGAATGTCAATGCGAAGATAGGGGAAGACTCTCCAATCTTTATATACTCGACTATGAAGCGGAGTTATTCAGGTCTTTTTACTCCCAGGCCAGTTCGCTTTGAGAAAAACAATCTGCAGTCTGAAATCTTTTTATACAGATTATGTTTGCTGACGTATAAGCTTTAGAGTTCTCCGAAACTGCAGCATTTTGTCTTGTTATCTCTGTCGGTGCCGTATCGCAGCTGTCAAATTCCGGAGGAACCCAGTCTTGGCTCCAGTGTCGTGAATAGGTAAGTGATCCTCTCGTCGATTTCCAGATGAAGACGGTGGAGTTTACCTTTTATAGCCCTTTCCATTTGCCGCTTGGTCGCTAAGCCGCCTCCTCTCTATATTGTTTTCAGGCATTTCTGTTTTCGTTTCAGATATTTTTCAACCTAAATGCCCCACTCTTCGCAGAGACGATGCTTTTCATAAAGTGACTCGCGTACAAACTTTTCTCTTTCATCATAGATATAGCCTTGGAGCGCTTTCATGTCTAATGCAGCATGGTCGAAATTTGTTTTTTGAGTTCTGCAGCCTTTTCGAACGAGAGTTTTGCATATCTGTACACTGTTCAAAACGCCGAGCAAAATCAAAAGCTCGAAACTCAACATCCGTCTTCACAGCAGTCAGACGTCTCTGTCATTTTCTCTCTAGCACGTTTTATTTTCTTTATTTGTTATAACCTGTTGAACTTGAAGTACCTCCTCAGAAAAACAGAAAGAAACCCAGGCGCCCGCAGTCCTTTACGGAGACGGGCTGCGGTTGCGATTGGTTTTCGGTTTTTGCAGCAACACCAGTAATGATATGGTTCTTCGCCTTTCATCCTTTCTGCCATTTTTGCGCGACAGTTTGTATGAAGCTTCTTACAACAACGCATGCGCGCAGTCACCGCCGTCCGTTATACCGCTTCGTGCTTCTCTTGCAGCCATTTGATCGAAGCGGCGGCACCGTCTAGACTTAAATTGGTACGGAAACCGAATTTAGAAAGCTCGTCGCTTTGCTTTAACATAAAGCGGGTTAAAGTAAAACCTCACCAGTACCAAGAGTTTGTATGAAAACACAAGGAGACATATTTTAAACTGAATTAAACGATAACCAAATACCATCTAAGCTTCAGGTGGATACCTGAAGCTTAGATGGTATTTCGTGACGAAATCATGTCGGTAAGAGCAGCGCCACAGCGGGAAGTACGCTCAGTCATCATGATTGCTTAGGCCTCAACGCAGTACCGAGGCTCCTTGGTGAAGAAAGTCACGGCAGAGTAGGCCACCATTGGTTTTAATTTCGGGTGGTTTTTCCGGCAATACTTGTTTGGGGTGCTTTGTGGGAATGTGCCCGTGCAATGTGATGTCAATGCTAAGAAGTTTCAATTTTGTAGCGTCGACAGCCGTTTTGACGACGTGCCAGCCGTCTTGGTCGACTCCTACGAACTCGATCGCTATGAAGTCAACGCAACTACACTCTAAATCTGTTTACGCATAACATGCGGCACCAAAGTGGATTTTTTTGTGCCGCATGATTCATGCGTAACCTGTTTTATATGCAACACTTCTTGTCGGTAACTGGGAGTTTTTGTAGATGGTTTTCGCCGTCCCACAACGCTCTCCGCAACCCGCTACGATACCCCGAACTCTACAGCGAAGGCCATCGGCCCGCAGGCGCAGTAGCGGCTTCTTCGCTGCGGCGGGCTAAGCGTAGGGGGAACCGCGGTCTACGAAAACTCACTGATATGATGCATGCGTAACATTGAAGGCTCAGCCGCATGCCACGCACTGCTCGGCACAGTGGAGGGCGCTTTGGCTTCGCACATGCCCCGCGATCGTTCAGAGAGGAGGAAACAAGTGTTATATGAAGCAAGTCCTCCGCTCTCCTCTGAACGAACGGTGAGTAAATGTGCATGCCAAAGCACACGCTGAGAAGACAAAAAAATACAAGTTAGTATTTCCTCTTTCGCAAGCCTTCTCTCTTTCTATAATGCAAACCTAACAAATCATCTTCATTCACTCAGCAATACATTAATATGTTTATTGACGACTACGCAAAATTGACAATCACCAAGTGGCTAGAATATCAAAGATGGGATGGCAGGTTTGCTCGCCAGCCTTCTTGAGCAAATAAGATATTCACAGCTCTTAGCGTTCTAAAGACGAAGCCTTCAAAACACGTGATTAAAATTGCCAATACGTCAATCTTCTAAACAAATAGTGCTTATTGTTTACAACGTGGTAAGATGGCAAGGCCAGGCATTACAATTAATAATTTGAATGTTGGTATACATGAGTTCCTCTCGAACTACTTTTCTTTGTAATATACTAGAAAAAACAAAGACGTTTACAAATATATTTAATGCCGAATTAGAGCGCAGCTCTTGAAGAGGAGGAGGGGAGGGTATGTTCCTCCTCCCCCCGTATTCTTCCCTCCTTCTCACCTGCTGCCCTCCCATTTAGTGGTAAATTTTCGCTAAATCTCACGCTAAATTTAGCGAATATTTCCAAGCTAAATTTATCGGGGAAACTTAACCCACTAAATTTAGCGCGGAAGTAAACCCGATAAATTTAGCGGGGAAATGTTTCAGCTAAATTTAGCGGAAACAATTGCAGCTAAATTCAGCGGAACAATCTTCTAGATAAATATAGCGGCAAAACGCAACCCGCTATATTTAGCGGGACAATTTTACCGCTAAAATTTACGAGAAACTTTCCCGATGAATTTAGCATAAACATTTCACCGCTAAATTTAGTAAGAAAAATTTTCAGCTAAATTTAGGGGAAACATTTTTCCCTACATTTAGTGGAAAAAGTTCCCCACTAAACTCAGTGTTTAGTCTCCTAAATGTAGAGGAAACATTTCCCATAATGCAGCGCGCGTGGTGACGCCGACGGCAACGCCGCTCAACTTGGAAACGGGCGCCTAAGAGCTGCGCTCTAAAGAAGTTTGAGGTGTTTTAAGAATAGTAACTTGCACGCAAGTAGTCGGCATAGGGGTATCTCCAACTGCTAGCTAGTTGGTTCACGGGCGCTGCATCCTTCCGAATCAGGAGGCTCTACTTGAATCGGCACAAGACGCATCTAAAGTTGTTTCAACTTTGCGCGAGTTCACCACAACCGCTTATAATAAATAATTAAATTAAGAGCTGCGACGATGCCGACGGCGGAGGGAGCGGTGCGCGTGGTAGCACCGCGAAAAATTCAATATTGAGTTTCAGTATTAGTAGGAACCGCAAGCACTGTGTGTTCGTGTTAGCGACGACGCGGATTCGCAGCATCCGCGTCGTCGCCATGGTTCAATTTAATTAGCGCTAGTCCAATCCAATTAATGTGAAAGTGTTGAGCAGAGGCGCATTAATCATGGAGCTGGCCCTTCGGCTCCTGGAGAAGCAACCACCGGCTTCGTTGTTCCTGTTCCGCAAACTCCACGGGAGGCACGGAAATGTAAATTGGCGCGATGGATGGGCCCCGTCGGACGCGAAGGTTTTTGGCGGACCATTTTACGGCCGATTACACTTATGAGCGAGATCGTCGCGGTAGATGTCGAGACATGAGAGTCACGACGTCGTCGCTGATCGCCAGCGGGTCGTCAAAGTGACCAGCTCCCAACATCTCTTGATACTATTCTCTCTCATCGCTGCTGCGATGAGCAAAACTCACGTCTGAACTGGGAGACTCCGTTGAAGCGAGCGATGCCGTGGACCTGATCGTCTCGGAACTGTATGTGCTCAAAACGCGAAGGCAAAACGAGAAAGCTGAAGCGGGAGGCAGCAACAGCGCCGAGTCTGCGATGCGTGCTTCGGCGGGACGCCGCGTCGCTAGGGGCGGTGGGCGAAGCACGTGACCGACCGATCAAACGTAGCCGCCTCCCCGAATGGGGTTGATCCGAGGATCCCGCCAATAGATCGATTTATATACGAAACTATCGCGCCAGTGACAACACAAACTTGGCTAAAGTATAGTAACATCCAATGGTGTCCTCCTAGTTCAGTTACCTCATATATTACATAAGGTGTGTCCTAACTGCGTTTATAAACACTCATAATCACAAGATCGATTGTATGATGCGCTTGTAACAAACTTTTTGTGTAGACATTAGCGGATAGTAACATGCTTACAACGTCACAACCCTTCGACCAGCGTCTGTAATCTGAATGTCAAGCCTTTCGATGTGAATTATTTTTAGAACCAGGGAATTTCTCAAATGCCACGGATTCCCTAATGTACACATCGCGACACTGTTAGCGCGAACACGACATCGGCGCCATTTCGTATTTTACTTCTAAATAGTATTAGGGAGCACGAAATTTTATCGATTACATTATAGAACTAAATGAGCTCTTTCCGCAGCAATAATAACATGGATGACATCCCTTGGTTTCAAAGAGAAAAACTGGAAAAACCGGCAATCGCTTGTTCGCGCTAACAGTGTCGCGCTCTGTACTAGTCTTCACGTCTTGAATCCGATAAGTGTTTAAGGAATATATAAGTATTTAATTTTTTATTAATGATACCTCACACGATCATTAATAGCATTGTATAAAGGGGGACATTTTAACGGATAAAAATAAAGAGCGCCATAAATACTAATACACAGAATCACAGCACAGGTGTCACTCGATTTGTACATAAGTCAGTTGAACTATATACAATAAATACATGATTGAATATATGAAAAAACGACAATTAACCTAACATAATAAACGAAGTAAATGTAATTAGGAGAGAAATGCAGTAGATAGAAAAAACAAGATAAGTTTTTCACGATACAGTGTGGTTTCAGTAATGGTGACTATGGATTCAGGGAGGTTGTTGCATGTGCGGATGCCTCGTGGTACAGCTGAATTAAATAATGCGTATGATGAACCAGTAAGATGTTGAAACCTTTTGCTGTTTGCGGTGCGACGTAATGATCTCTTGGGCGGTTTAAGCAAATAAGTACTTGTATAACAATCACTGCAATAGAACTTCTGAATTATGCACATGAAAGAGAAGGTACGACGTACTTCAACCAGAGGTAATGAGCACTGAGATTTAAGGAGAGAAACACTTGTGTTAAAGGAATAGGATGATGTTAATGAGCGTGCTGCCCGATTTTGAACTGCTTCATTGTGAGTGGTTAGATATTTTTGATGAGGGCTCCAGAAAGCTGATGTAAATAATAGTGTGGTGCCGACAAATGTTTCGTAAGCCTGTTTTCAGAGATGATAATGGGGTGTTTTAAGGTTACGTTTTATATAGCCGAGCTATCTGGATCCGTCAGATGTTACTGTGTTAGGACGGGCGACCCACGAAAAGTTAGATTTGAAATCGACACCAACATAGTTGTAAGATTATCATGTACTTTGACGTGACGTGCTAAAGACTCTGAAAACTACTTATGATGAAATTCATCAATTGATATTTTGATTTATTTAGTAGCATTTACCAATCATCACACCAGTTATTAATGCGTCCAAATCATGCTGAAGAAGTAAGTGGTCATCAGGATTTTAATTTTTCTGTATATAGCAAAGTCGTCGGCAAAGAGACGTACATTTGAGGACAATGAATTGGGAAGATGGTTAGTTTGAATGAGAGATACCAAGGGGCCCAGGACGCTTCCCTGCGGAACTCCCGAATAAATATTAGTAAGACCAGACCGAAAATAAACACAAACAGTGTACTGACATCGACGTGACAGAAAGTTGCGGATCCATGACAGGGTTAGTGAATAGAGGTGAGTGAAGAAAGTTGTGACAAAAAGACGATAATAAGGAACCCGATCAAAAGCTTTTGAAAACTCCAGGAATATTGTAAAAGTTTGAGGTTCAAAGTTAATACTAAGATGTAAGTAGTGGGTAAGTTAGAGCAGTTGGGCTTTGCAAGAAAAAAGCCTTACAAACGTCGTACTGGTGTTTTTAGAAGTGGTAAGATTCCAAATGTGATGCAACATGTGTAAAGAATTATATGTTAAACTATCTTCCACACAGCACTGGCTAGGGCGATGGGACAATAGTCCTCTGCGAAGTGGCGATCTTCATTTTTGAAAGCAGCAAGAACCTTTCCGACTTTGCACTCCTCTGGGATGTGGCCTCTGGGATGTGGGCAAAGGTTGTTGAAAAAGTTCGTAGACAATTTTCACTAGATGTGCGCTTCGTATTGTTAAATACTTTAGTGGTAATTGTGTCTGAGCCAGCCGATGTATTAATATTTATGTTACTTATAATGTTTTAGTCCCTTGCTTTGTTATAGTGATATCACTCATAAACCTGCGGCTTACATCATGTATAGTTTGCATTGTTGAAAGAACTGCCTGTGTAAATATAGACGCAAAATAGTTGTGCATAACAGGACATTCAGCATCATAAACGTATTTACCTGAATAGTTAGTAAAAGATATTGTGTGTATTGTTTCATTAGGCGCAGTAAGTTTCCAGATTTTGGGGGGATTTCTTCTGAGAGATGGTGGACCAAGGCCAAAGAATTTTTCTTTAAACTTATGGAGGTGGTGAACATATAGCTTAGCAATTGAGGTGTAATTAGACCAAACAACATCGCGATTGACATGTTCGGTAACCTGAAACAACATTTTCTTTTTATATTGCAAATATTTTAACCTGTTGTTAAACCAATGTTTATAGCTATCGGAAAAAAACAATTATAACGTAGGACACAGTGTTTGCCAAGATAAATCATTTAGTTTTTTTATAAACTGTGCAATTTTCGTTAACCGCAACGCACACGCCCCCATTCCTGTGGTTTTCGCCACAGAATAACTATCATGAAGTGTCTCAGCTATACTATGTTTTACCTTACGTCCGAGCGCAGCGGATGCTACGAGCAATCTCATCGAATCCAGCTCTATATGAACGTAGTAGGTGATGCGCTCTCCGCCTGACACAGCGTTCCCTCTTCAAGCTCACGTAACACTCACACGGCCTCGGATTTGCCGCTTTAGAATCATAGCGTCCGCTGCGGTTGGTCGTAAGGTTAAACTGAGTATAGTCAGGACATTTCTATTGTTTCTATTTTATTCAATTGGGCCTCGCGTTGACTTTATATTCGCTCATGAACACTAGCAGAAATAAAACCAATATAATTCAGACGTAAATTACTGTATATACACTATATCTCACTAGTTGGTCGCAGTACTACGGGCGATACGGGCAAGACAAAGGGAAGAAAGCCGATTTTCCATGAATTTTGATTGGTAGGCTAATCTGAGAGGGAGAGCAAAGCAATGGAGGGCTCGCAAAACGGGGGCCGGGTAAGAGGGGATTTTTTTTTTTTTATTTCCCTTCTTTGCTCGGGTCACGCTTTAGCCCCAGTACCTTTAACAACGCTGCGAGCTATTAGTGAGATAAAGTATAGGTAGCGTGATTGAAATGCTTTACAAATTCGCTAGGTTAAAAACGTCCGTTATATTCAGCATGCTATATGGTTTCATTTTATGGTCGCCAAAGTTCTCCTCCCATAATATACTACATCGTATCAATTTTTGAAGCTGGAGCGTGTGGGGAGCCTACCTTTTTTCATATTTTAACGAAATATTTAAAATCTCAACACAAGACAAAAAATATTCCCGAAACGAGTTGTATCTGGATAGCATTAAAGTAAATAATTTATAAATTGATAGTGTTGAATGCCCGTGTTTAGGTTAGTAGCATATGTTTTGTGCAACCGCTCACTTGTCCATAGAATTGTATTTTTAGAATTGTATTTTAGAATGAATCGTACGCCTGGAGAGGGAGGTATTTCTAAGCACTAAATCATCTTAGTGCCCAGTATGCTTTAAAAAGCATTCATCACAAGCGATAAGTTTTTCTTAATGGATAAAAAATTGCGTAGTAAAAGAAAGAGATGTGGCCCTTTCTTTCTAAAAAGGATAGAGCAGGACGCAAGGAAAAAAAAAAAACCCGGAAGGGTAAACCAGCGTCAATACGAAAGATAATGGGGTGGGATTCACAACTGAAAGATATGCTTTGTTTGACATTACGATGTACCGCAATGGACATTACAAGTCAAGTCAACTAATCCGGCGCTCCGCGCGTCCATGTACCTTTACTGAATCAGGACATATCATCGAACGGCTTTTTATTCAATACCGTTTCATCGAAAGCCATTTAATTGAACCCTATTTCATCAAACACCACCTAGCTCGGCAGTAGACATTTTTAACGTATGATATATCTTTTTTTCTTTTTTTTTTAGCGCCGGAAGGATAGCAGTCATTTATTTTCATAGAGTGAACTCATAAATAAGAAGCTTTATTTTATCCGCTGCACCTTTCATTTAATTTTATTTTTTTCATAGTAACTGATGACTTCTTCTGTTAATCTGGCCAAATAAAAACGGGAACACCCCCTTGACATTTCACGAAACCTGGGGTCATCCGGTGCAGTGACGAAGGTACGACACTTGAATGAATGAATGAATGAATGTATGAATGAATATTTATTTATTTTTCCGGAATCAACCAAAATGGAGACAGGGACTAAAGGCGTGAGCCCTGACAAGGTCTCTGTCCCCGATGCAGCGCTTTGCAGCAGCACAGAGTTTACAAAGTTAACGCTTAGTAGTAAACAAAATATTCATTTTAAGATTATACCAGAAAAACAGCTAGTTATTACAAACAGATTCAGACAATAAGGGGTTACCACTGCCCACCATGAGTGTCCTGAGATCCCTTTTAAACTTACTAAAAGTATTAATAAAATCTCTGTGGTCTTTAGTGTTATTGAGAGCTTTACTGACTTGATATTCCATTGTTTGTGTTCCATAATTTGTACGGGTGTGAGGGGGCCGCTTATGTGCGTGTCGAAGAGGGTATCCATGCATTACATCACTTATATTCGTCACATATAGTTTTTGTCGGTGAATTAGTTGTAATAACTTAGTCATAAATCTGACTGACCTTGAGTATGCCATATTTTTTAAGAGTGGTGCCGTGTCCAGGTCTTGTAATTTACCCTTATAATTTTCAAATAGGCGCAACTTTTGTTTCTGCAGTGTGAGCAGCGAGTTATAGTTTGTAGTCGATGTTGTGCCCCACACTAGAAGACAATAGCAGAGCCTGGAGTAAAAGAGCGAATAAGTTTTTCTTTAGCCATGTTGGTATAAGGTTTCCTATTTTATATAGACATCCAAAAGACCGTGAAAGCTCGGAACTTAATTTATTCACATCTGTGTTGCAATTTAGCTCTTGATTAAACCAAACTCCCAAAAATTTTCGTTCGTGGAATTGTTCTATAATTTCATCTTTAAAATGTATTACTAAGTTGGTACTGTCGCGTTTCTTTTTAGGTGCAAATAGTATGTACTTAGTTTTTTTTTATTTAATTTTAGCTTGTTAGGTTGAAGCCATGTAGCTAGGTCGGCGAGACAGCTATTTGTCATGAGTTCTAACTGGGCTTTGGATGAGTCTGCGAAGAATACACTGGTGTCATCCGCATACATAAAAAAGCTCATGAGATCCCTGGATTGCTGTGATATCGTTTATATAGAGAAGAAACAGAAGGGAACCTAAGATCGAATCTTGTGGAATTCCGCATTTTATTTCGGATGTGCTTGAGACAATGTTATTCATTTTAACAAACTGAAATCGATTTTGAAGATAATTTTTTTTATGAGAGCCAAAGCTATTTCACGTATTCCATATGTATGTAGTTTTCTGAAGGGTATGTCGTTTTGTATCGTGTCAAATGCTTTACTTAGGTCTAAAAAAATTCCTAGTTTATATAGTTTATTCTCAATATTGTATATTATTTTGTCTTTTGCCTTCACGACTGCTTGCTCCGGGGATTTACCTTTCTGAAATTCATATTGTGATTTGTTAATCACCTGATACTTGGATATAGATTGGTCTATTTTGCTTTGTATAAAGCCCTCAAATAATTTAGAGAATATAGGCAAGACCGAAATAGGTCTCAGATTTGTAAGTATTCTCCGCCCCCTTTGTGGACAGGTGTAACTTTGGCAATTTTAAGTTGCTCAGGAAATATACCCGTTTCTAACATGCAGTTTATGATGTGTGATAGGACGTTGCTAATATCTTGGGCAACGTATTTAATAGGAACTGGTTTAAGGTCATCGATGCCAGCAGCTACATTATTTTTTTTATTTTTGTTATTAGTAGTTCTATTTCCTGTGGGGTGACTGGTGATAACATTATCGAGTTTGTTAAGAAAGTCGTGCCAGGTGTGTCGTAACATGCTTGCGTATCTGCAGTACACTCGCCAACTTTCACAAAATGCTCATTCATTGCGTTAGATAAGTCCAGCCCGCTTACGCGCTTGCCATCGACAATCACAGTATGCATTTCTGTGGCGCGATTATTATTGTTTATTAGTGTATTTACCGCTCCCCATACTTTTCTGGGCTCATTCTGGATGCGGAAAAATAAACGTTGATAATAATCACGTTTTGTATTTTTCAAATCGAATGTTAGCTTATTTCTGTACTTTTTGTAGGCTGATAAAGATCTTGATCTCTGCTTTTCAGAAAATCAAGGTATTTTTTAATTTTTTTATTTAATCCGAGCGTATAACTCATTGGTCATCCAAGAGTTGCGTAAGCCACCTTTTCTTTTTTTCGCTAGTTTAAGTGGGAAGGCAGTCTCATCGCATATTGGAAGTTTTTTTTTAGAAAAGCTGGCGTACGCAATATTTGCGTCGTGTTCAACATATTCACTGTCCCAATCGATGGCAGTGATTAGGTCACGAAACTTTCTCAGGGAATCTTCGTCCATTGTCCTGTAACTGTAACCGCTACATTGAGTTTGCTTTTTTTTTAAGGAATGGTGCAAAACAGAAGATGGGTAAATGGTCACTTTTGTCGTGTGTAAAAATGCCAGAAGAAACCTCGTGAGTGTTTAAATTAGTTATAGATACGTCGAGACAAGTAGCGGTATCTGAGGTCACCCTGGGTGGCCGCGTTACCGTATTAATACATCTAAAGGTACACAATACATTTTGTAATTCAAACGCATGCTTTTCGTTTTTATGTAAATCGATATTTATATCGATTTACATAAATTACATAAATTGCGTAAATCGATATTTATATTGATTTACATTTACAAATCCCCATTATAAAGAATGGCTTAGCTGTTGAGCCAAGAAACCCAAGCAAGTCCTCACAGTAAGATATAAACACAGATTTGTCTCCAGTCGGTGACCTATAAACAACACTTCCGGCATCCACAACAAGAGACTCGACGTCTGTCGAGATAGCGGGAAACTCATCTAACGCATAGCAAGAAATGGTTTCTCTTAAATAAATGGCGACCCCGCCTCCTCTTTTATTTTTCCTACCCAGGCTGGTGCATTTATAGCCACTGAAATGAGGGGGCTCGGATTTTTCAGAGATCCAAGTTTCCGTACAAAGCAAAGCATCAAAATGTATACATAATAATTCAAAAAACAAATTTAGATTGTCTTGTTTATTGTTTATGCTCCTGGTATTAAAATGTACCAAGAAAAAAATGTGAATTATAACTTTACTTTGTTTGATTGATAAATGAATCGTCGTAGTATCTACAATCAGCTGGGGGTGACACAATCATTTTTGTCAAAACTTAGTTGGCTTCCGAGTTATCTACAAGTTGTCAAGGTCATCGTTGCACTTGACGTGAACGGCGCGTGCTCCTACAGTTTTTCGGACAAGAGTCTTTCCGTTTGTATGTCATATATAAGCGTAGTTCTTCGCATTGGCGCGTTCTTTAGCTGCCCGAAGAAACTCCCGATTACGCCGAGTCAGGTTCTCTTGGATGAACGATCGCGGAACACTGTTCTTTAACTTGTTTTTTTTTTCTTGAGCTATGCATCTCTAGTCTGTTGCCTTGCGAAATGAATAATCACTCCGGGCACATTTCCTTGTCTAGCGGGTAGCCTGTGAACCGATACAATGTCGGACTCGGGGAGGTAAGGTACCTCTAGTTTGTTAGCAAAATCGTTCAACGAGGTAATCGGGTAATCAAATTTTCGTCCTGCGCCGCAGGTATCCCAACAACCTCTACGTTGAGACGCCTGCTCCGAAATTCGAGTTCATTAACCTCCTGCAGGAGCTGATCCTGTACGTGTTTACTTTTATCATCCTTCTCTTCCTGTTCTGTTACTCTCTTTCTAAGTTCTTTAATTTCGGTCTTCTGAGCATTGAGGTTCTGTTTGATTTCATCAAAGCTTTTAGACATGAACTGGATGGAGAGCTTCATGTTGTCTACCTTCTCTTTTAGAAGGGGGAGCCTTTCCAACTTCTGGTTGATAGATGCGATAAGATTTCTCATATCGAGTTCAGGCTGATCTTCCTCACCACTACCAGCCTGCAATCCACCACTTCTGCAGGCTGGGAACCACCATCCCCTTTTAGCAGCCTCGGTTTTCCCAGCGGAACATTTCTTGTTTACTCCGGCACATTTACCGAAATGGTACTTGCACTCACACTCGGAGCATTCTACGAACATATCCGCATCGCAGGCTGGCAACTGACATGAGGAACATTTGTCAGCCATTTCTTGTAGTTTTTAGAAACACAAGTTAAGACACTAACATAGTAATAGTGGCAGCAGCGGCAGCAGCAGCATAGTTTAGCCAAAGTAATGAAATATAGGTGTTACCGACCTGTAATAGGCGAGGTACGAAGTTAGCGATGTTCGCTGGGTGCTGCCGCTGCCGCAAAATGATCGCCGCTTTGAAACCCGCCGCTTAACTTGGCTCAGCGCGCACTATCTGCGCTTGCACTGGGAGGGTCCCCGAGGTTCCAATGTAGGGTAGAAGGCCAGAGGTGATTCCACAGATGCGATGACACACGTATGCTGATGATCGCTGCTTGCACGGTGCACGCCGTAGCACTGAACTACAGATTACCGTCGGACACGACACGATCCCAGGGCAGCAACTGCAATAGGCGTGGTACGTGGTACAACTTCAAGGGTTCATCCTTGTCCTTGAAGAGGTATTTTTCTTTCAAGCAGGAAGCCGCCCTTGAAGCAATGACATGTCTCCATGTCGCACGAAACAGATAACAAACTTGCCTCTCCTTTCTGGTTATCTTTTGTCAACAATTTCTTACCTATACATTCGTAGAAAGGAAGCTAATCTCCTTAGATATAATGAGAACATAAGTAAATAGTTAATTAAAAATGAAAAAGCCAAAGCGAATAATAGTTTTTTTTTTGTACCTTCCATGCGTGAACAAATAGGAAAAAACGTATGTGGTTGAGTATAGACGCTTATCTTACCTGAAAACGCTAAGTCATGTACCCACTCAAGTTTTGATACATTTTTACAATTCAGTAACCAAACTTTTGTTTTAAAAGTGTGGGTCGCTCTATCAAACTGCTGCCCATTGGTCCCTGCCTGGTCCACTCTCCCAAAAAGTCACACGTGCAAGGATATGTGCAAAAACGTTTTACTGTTCGTGGCGCTGCGTTGCCCGGCCGTTAGTCTCGGAGTCCGCCCAATCGTCCGGGTGTCGCTCTGCTGCTGCCGTCCTTGCCCGTGTCTCGCTCCGAACTCCTCGTGGCGCTGTAACGAGCACCGGGCCGCCCGCCACAGCTTCTGCCCCCTCGCGCACCGTCGTCCTCCTCGGCTTCCCACAAAAGCGACATGGGTATAAACTTCGTTTCAGCTTAAGTCCAACCGCAGACGACACCACGAGCTATTGGTACCGGTCGAATAGCGTAAGAAGGGCAGGTCACTAGGCCTTCTCTGTGCATGATTGGTCCAGTGATGATTGAAAACGTATAGAAACATGACAAACACCATAATTCCGCGTTTTAAGTGCCCTCTGATTGGGCCCATTGGCCAGTAGCGTCGGCTACGTCTGGACTTGAGCTGAAACGAGGTATAGTAACTTCATTTCCGATGATTCGACAGCAGCGTCAAAACGACTCAGAAGCGAGAGTACAATTTCTCAGAAGAAATATATAATTCTCCGAAATTCGATGACGTATAATTCCATGAAACGAATTCAAGCGATTCGATGAATGACGTTCGACGAATTGTACACTTATTCGATTAAACGGCGTTCGATGAAATGTTCGGTACCCTGTCTTCACGCCCTGAGCGGTGGCCCAAGCAACCGGATGCTCGCGTGAAAAGCTCCGCGCAGTGGATTGGCTGCTGCGAGTTCTAGAGTCCGCTGAAGTACATTGGAAGGTGGAGTAAATATCAAAGCCCTGTTTACAGACAGGTTACGGTCATTATCTTGCGTAAAAAGTAAGAAAATTACTTTACAACTACCTTCTAATGTGTGTAATTATTATCTTGGAAACTTACTGTTAAATGTAAGGAATTTCCAGTAACTTCGTTACTGATAACGGATTACGTATACATGTCTGACTGCGACACAGCCAGCCATTCAAACTTCCAAGATCCTGTCCACGCTCAAATTATTGTGTTCACTGGTTGTGACGTGTATCCCGCCTAGTAAAGTATAAGGTGTTACCAAGAGTACAGGGGTGACAGCATAACTTAAACAGCTGAACATGAGCGGAAGGAGGAGCTCCCCTCGTGGTAGGACCCTCTTTTGTGTGCCCACACGTCGCATCCTGGTCGCTCCAGTGCTCCTCGGAAATTAGCCGATTACTCAGATTTTCTACAAAAGCGACTTTCCTCCCTCTCCCGCCCGTGGCTTTCACACTACTACGTGCAGCAAGTGAGATAGGGCATATTTACGGTGCCTCCGAAACTTGCCTTTTTCTCCATTGTGTGTTATCTTCCTCCCTGAAGTCGATACAAAGAAATCAACTTCCTTCTCTACTAGGCCAGAAGGAAGAGAGAAGGAGTATAAAATCCATTTACTTTCTAACCGATATTTTTTTTGTAAACGGTCAATTACATGGTAGGAAACTTCAGGACATAAATGACGCCATTAGGAAGGGGGAGGGGTAACACTTATTTGTACGAACTTGGAGGTGAAATAAAAGCCACAATGTGCAAAAAAGCGATGTTTTGTGAGCTCTATCTAGGTCACAGTAGCTGAAGGGAGCAAACAGGATCTAGCTTCGTCGCTCGAAGGAGCATTAGCACTCGCTTGTACCACGTCCACGGTGTAAGATAATTTGAGGCGAGATGTTTTGGTGGCGCCCTCATATGGTTCCCCCTTGTGACGTCATTACCTTGCAAACAACAAGTTCGATGTTGTTTGTTATTAGCATGGTGGAAGCTTGAAATCATTGCGCTCTCAAAGGAACACTGCCAACACCTTCAAAATTAAAGTTCTTTCATTGCTCTTATTTCCGTCGATGATAAATCCCCTTTCCGACGTCATAGTCAGCGTTCGGCCAATCGTGGAAGGCCGACCACAGCGACGCTTTCGGTCGCGCACGGGGCTAATACTCTTCAGGTGAGGACAGCGCGCTCCTCGCGCAGTGCAGATAAAGTTCGCTTTTCACTCTCTCTCTTTCTCTCTCTCACTATGGTTTCAAGCGGCGCCGGCAGATGACTCGTCGACCCGTGGGTACGGCAAAGACGGCTCGTGCCGCCTCATGCTCCACACGCGCAGAGCTCCAGCGAGGTTGTCGCTCGTGCAGAAAGACCGCGGTGTACCGGGGTGTCATGGCAACGAGATAACTTATTTCGCTCTCACACAGTTTCACCGTTTGGCCGCCGGCGACACTGTCAGCCGCGGGCACGGTGGCCGCGGAATAATGCAGCCTTTCGGATGCCCGTCGAACGAACACTACTGATTCCTCGCGCCGCGCGTTCAGCCCCGCCGTGTCCTCACCTAAAGAGTGTATCTTACACCGTGACCAAGTCCACGCAATTTTACACTGGCAAGCGCTCAAAAGTTGCATTCGGATAATGGTGAATTCCTTTGGAATGCAGAACATTTTTTTGTCACACCTTAGTTGCAACATTATCTGCCATTGGATATCTCGGGAGGCCGGCGAGAGGGAGCGTAGACTTGCCTTGAGCCGGATCTAGATTTCTTTATCAAGGGGGGGGGGGGGGGGGGGAAGAGTTTGAAGTGTGAATAAACACTGAAATGCTACATTAATCATCAACCTTTGTACTGCAAGGCTTTTGTTGAGACGTCAGACTTCACAGTGCGAGGTTACAACAGAACAGTCCACTATATAAAGCGACCAGACAAAGAGTCTGACCTCTTTCTGTTCAACTCAGTAACAAACGTTTTAGTATTTGTCGTTCGCAGGATCAAGGAGCTGGTAACGTGGACATATGGAAGCAGTTTGGGTTCGAACTGTGGTGACGAAGTAGTCGTAAACTTGGAAGCCGGGTATGTGTTTGTGTGTGTGTGTGTTTGGGCGGGGGGGGGGGGGGGTGCTTGAAAAAATAGTAATGGCTGCAAGTACTACAAGTAATAAAATTATTCTCATGATTACTTCCTTATGAAAGTAATCAGGTTAGAACAATTTATACCCAAAAGTCATCGAATTCAAGAAACGTGATTACTTGTGACGGGTTACGTACAAGCTTGGTCCGATAATGCGCGATTAGCAGACGGGCGCAGTAAGTAAAAAAAAAAAAATTAAATTTTTTTTACGTTTTTGTTTAGGTAAGTTTGTTCCTTAAAACCGTGATACGATGCTTCCACCACCTCAGGGCTCCTGTATGGTGAATAGCAGCACTGTACTACCGTTAGCGCACGTGGAGCAATATATATTTGGAATAGCGAATCCTAATAAAAATATTTGGAATAGCGAACCCGAATCCTTCACAGGTAGCACGAAAGACAAACGCCTAAGTTGACACAAGCTTGGCATTCTCAGAGGCCTAACTTGGGCCTACTACGATTTTGATTGAATGCGTTAGTATAGCGCCAGAGTGCTTTTCCTTGTCGTTTCTATGGCTTTGCTCTGCCTCGCCACATAATTGATAAAGTGCCAGCGCCTGAACGTGGCACTGGCACTGGAAAAAGTGCAAGTGCAAAGTAATCGCCTGAATCTGGCATTTGCTTGGCAATATAGAACCAAAGTGACCACATAAAATTCGAGAAAACAAGAGTGAAGCCTAACTCTGACGCTTGTTTGGAGATTGAAGCCCAATAATATCAAATGACAAAAATATAAAATAAATACAGCAATGAAGTTTAATTTTTTCACGTGTTTGGAGAATTAAAGCGTAATTACCCAGACTCTGGACAAAAAAAAAAGGAAAAAAAGGTCAAGTTTGAATTACATTGGCTTCTTCTGGATTTTTAAGGTAATAAACTCAAACATAGAAACTAAATTTGGCTAAAGTGAATGCTTGGTCTAGTTGGCATGACATACTTGGGGATTTAAACAGCGCAAAGGACGGAGGACCTGAACATGTATCTCGCACATGCAAAACCGCCGAAATTCAGTAAGACGCATTTTTTAATGCAGAAATGCTGTCACACGAGAAAGAAAAAAGACAGTGTTTGCGTCGTGAGAAATATTTTAGCTTAAGTTTTAAGTATGATATTACGACGCGAGCAGACAACCGGTCGTATCCGTTCGAGCGCCGCCTCGACTGGCAGCACAAATCTCGTACTGACCTTCGCCGAGAAGTATTTACCCGTCATTATTAGCAAGTTGAAAAACAGCGATTTTTACTCATTACCTGGGTCTTCCAAATAATTTGTTGGAGAGAAACGTCGTTGTCGTGGGGACGCAGCCGACAGCGCGCTCACGGCGGCCACTGTCCTGGGAACTTGCACATTTAAACCTTATCAGTCTTGGCTTCAGCTCCCTCACAACGTCCTCCTCTTCGCGGAAGCGAGGCAAAGTCTCTGTGGAGAGTTTTGAAACTCACGATATTTTTTTCTGAAGACAGTATGCGCACCAAAAAGTCAAAAAGCGATTTTGGTCTTACGCATGCGGGGCGGATACAACACCATTTCTTCGGGCACGCAATCCGTTTGGGTACGCTACTGCCCTCCTGGGCAATATACCTTACTTAGAATAAGTGCATATGCTCCGCCATGCGGAGCAGAGAACTGCAATGGTGCTTCAAGGGCTGCCATGTTGGATCCAAGGCCGCACTGCATGAAGCGACCGTCGCTTCTGCAAGAGTCCCGGATGCGCGGGCTACGCGATCGTCCTTCGTGTCCTCTTCTTCCCAAACTTCGAAAACATGTTTCAAATAATTTCTCCCTTTATAAAACAACTTGATTATACGGTATCCAGTAGCTACACATGATGTTAAATGGTCAAGGAACCTTTCAGTTTGTTCTATTTTAGTGTAGGATGTATATTTCGCAAACTCAATGCGAGTAACATGATCCGCCTGAACCTCGGCGCCTGCAAGCTCGCTTTCCCGCACTAAGGTAGGATCCAGCTCGGTGCACGTGACCGCTTCTCCGCCATTACGGAGTTGGCGGCGAAAGGAAAAGGACCGCGATACTCTGGCTCTGCACTCGGAGCTTATACAGCTACTCGCAACTTTATTCAAATTTGCGCAAACCTGTCGAATGTTGCGTCAACCTTCATCCTCGGCCTCAAAAATGGCAACCCATATTTGAGGTGACCTGCAGAGCTCTGCTATGGGAAAGCGATACGGCTCTGCTGCTGTGTCTCGCTGCACAATCAACAAAGACATAAGAGGCCAACTAAGTTAAATATCTGGACAACGTTCGTTTTGTCGTTTCAATCCGAAGCTTTAACAGTGAAGCTTGTAATGAATATAGCGTTCTCCTGGGACCATCTGAGTGGCGAAATGACAGGGCCCACGCCGCCTGCTTCTACTGCGGGTGTTTGTTAAATGCTCTTGATATATGAAGCTCCCCATTACAAGATTATTGGCTGGTTAAGGCTGCAACCCAAATTTGTGCAGGTTGCGTCCCCATCAACCAAAAGGAGAGCAACAATAAAGACACCGAGACGACTGTTGGTCATGCTTCTTTCACGAAGCTATTTCTTGCATTGCTTGCCACGTTGTGTGAGGCAAACAGTTTTCCCAGTGATTACATTCTTGATTTCTTTGAGGTCATTCTGATCGGAGCCAAGGCAACTTTCTGAACCAGGCTCGCTAATATAATTAATTTTGAAGTACCTAATGCCTCCACCCCATCCCAGAAAAATAAGAACGTGTGAACGAGCTGGGACAGCGCTATGCTGGCAGAGCGGAGAAGCTTCACAGGTGGCGAAGGAGGCTCGATAGTTCGAGCTGTCGCCAAGAAATGGCGCGCGTGTGCCTTTATGCACACGGGCGCTTTTGCTTAAGTGGCGACATCGCAGCCATTTTTCCGCCCAATCGTTTTTTTTATGCATTTTGAAGTGCCCGCAATCCGGTGTCACTCAGCTCGAGCGCGTAGCTTTGGCCAATGCATAGATGCCATTTTACCGCCCAAGTCACGCACCGAGTTCGCCAGAGCGTCACGCGCTGGCACATTCAGGGCAACAATGAATTTCTTCACCCTGAGACAGACACACATTTAGGCACCATAATAAGATCTATTACAGAGGAGAGGGCTCGACGCAATTTGTTGGGCAAGTACCCAAGCAGAGCAGCGGGCACTGTTTATGCGTTAACGCAACTTAAAAAAAAAAATTTACGGCCAGTGCTCTTTGCTCTCTTGCTTTTAACAAAAGTCTGTGCTCTTTTTTTTTCAGTCAAAAGGTTAACGTTTATTTAACGGAATTCAGCTTTGCTTGGTGTCTATCAAGAATAGAATAGAACACGACGTATGAAGACACTCTGCAGCATCTGTACGTGTGCACCGCCGTGACCGAACTTCTGTTTTTGTTTCTTCTTATTTTGATAACTTCGCTCCATCGTTACCACAGAAAAACACGTCATAGTCATTCTAGATTCGAGCGTGTCCATCTCCCCCTGCATTGACTTTTCCGGAGGCTCGTCGAAGCCCGCTTCAGTCGCTTGGTATTTTGGTAAGACAAGATAAGGTCAGCAATGGCGGCAGTAATCTGGCGCGTATTCAAAGCGTCTATAGAGACTTGTGACCGTTACTCCAGAAACGTAAATGATAATATTTTCACTACCTCATATGAAATATTTAATTACTATTGCAAGTTCTTCGCCTTAATAAGAAATTGATTACGTACTTGTTACATATTTTTTTTTTACTCCTGCATTACTCAAAAGAAAAAGTCGAAAGTCGTAGCAAGCTAGTGCGTGTTTCAGTGGCAATATTGTTTGCTCATCACAAATACAATGCATAGAAAAAAGCACTCGTTACGATCTTACCTATATTTTAATTTTTTATAGGAGGTCAGATCTATTATGTCTTGAACAACTTAAACAGAGGTTTGAGATAAAAGATTCGTGTGCTGATTAACCGTGAGATAAAAGAAAATTAATCACATGAGTTCGCTATAAAGAGCAATGGTTTTCCCGCTATGTTTAGCGTATTTCCGTATTGTCCAGCTTTAGAAATTGGGGAGTTTTCGTAGATCGTTTTCGCCGTCCCGTAGCTCTCTCCGCAACCCGCTACGGTACCCGGAACTTTACAGTCAAAGCCATCGGCGCGCAGGCGCAGTAGTGGTTTCTTTGTTGGGGAGGGCTTAGCGGAGGGGGAAACGCGGTCTTCAAAAAATTGCTATTGCCATTTTGCGAACCGCAAATTTTTTAGCGGCTTTCAAATCATGGTAGTAATTTTCCAGTGGTCTACAATTTTCGCGAGTTTACATTTATCATTCATAAATAACTTCATTACTCTATAAAATTAAAATCTCGAGGTCGTTATCGTCATTTACTCTCGGGAAAGTTGTCAGTGAGCGTAATTCTTGCGAAGCGATTGAGGTATTACAGGGCCAAACCTCGAAGCATGCTTTCAACTGATTTGTGCGTAAATATGGGAATTCGTTTTCCAAGGTTCCATCGACTAAGTAAACTATGAATAAGGTAAAAAAATCATGGGTGCTCTAAAATTAAATATTTGGAGACCGGATTACTAAACATTTCTGGGAAATGTTAGACCGGTTGGGTGGCTACTGGAAAACATATTATTTTTTTTTTTTCATAACGTGTGAATTTTTTTACTGAACCTTTGAACTGTCACAAAATATTGCGCTAAAGATCGGAACAATAGAGGTGTACGTCGAAGGTTTGGCAAAAGAAGAAACCTGGTAACGCCGGTTAGCACCAATATATCCAATATTCGAGGGGGCATGGTTCCGTGCATGGAAGTGATCGGAGTCAAACAACATAATTCAATTTTAAGGGCTCTTTTTTTTATTTACACTGCTTCAGACTACTAAGGAATATCTAGTGTTAAAAAGTAAGTCTTGCCCTGCACCTGAAATCGAGCTGTTTTTTTTGGGTTTGTTTTCAGATTCCCATTATGAGTATGATTTTTGAGTTGATAATCATGGCTACATATAGGAATTGGCGTGTAGGCACGCAAATCATTCGAAATAATTAGAGTTTTCGGCGTACAGCAAAACACGATAGCCAAGAAGATACTGTTTTGTGTAGTTCCTCCATGTTGGCTAAATAAGTGTGGTTTTGCCTACTAAAACATACTGCTAGTGAAGCAAACTGCACTGCTCGATGAGGGTTAATATCCCACAAAATGACCCAGTTCATCTTGTATTTTTCGCACTAAAATCAGAAAAACTAAAACTTTAGACGAAATAATATTGAAAAAGTATCAGATAAAGTTATTATGCCGTCTATAAATCATAAACAAGAAACCCTGTCAGTGATTACCAAACTTTCATGTGCCTCGGCGTTTCCAGCTGGCCTTTGCTTTCTCAGGATGTAAGCCACTGCTTATTCTCGGAAAACACGTGTTTTTTTTTTTTCTTTCACTGAAATGTTGGTCTATGTCCCCGCATACACAATCCGCTGACGAGGACTCTATCGTTTTTGTTTCTGATAATCTGGGCATGCAGCCCTTCAGCTTCACAATCCCAAGCCGTCTCGCCCTTCCAGACTATACGGAGAGCAAGTTCGTCTGCTTCTTTTGCAGGGGTTGTGGTTACGTCAGAACGCAGAGCTCTGATTGGTTCTGATCAAAGGATAGTGGGTAGACCTCAAGGCAGCTTGCTTTGAGGTCTACCCACTATTCTTCAGTCGAAGCCAATCGAAGCTCGGCGTCGTTCTGATGTCACCACAACCCTTGCGCAAGAAGCAGAAGACTTTCTGCCCGCATTGCTCGCAGTCAAAAGTTGACGATATTGGAGGTTCCCCGCCGATCTTCGTTTAAGCTAGCAGCTGGGTTGATGCTACATTTTTTCCCCAATCAACTGCTCCCATTGCATCCTGACGTTTCTGGCTACAGGCCAAGTCACATGCCATGAGCCGTGTCGCGGGTTGGTCCAGCCATTCTTTACCTTTTGCAAGACATTCAAGTATGAGCAAGGGCAAGTTCCCAATGGCATCCTCGCTGTGTTTGTGGGGCGCGCGGGCTTAGGCAGTTGCATAAACAGACAAAAAACAGACTTCTCCTGCTGCTCATGGTTTCGAGCAAAAAAACCTTGTTATTCTTAGGACAACGAAGAAATAGAGGAGGGGAGGCGTGTGGGCGTATGCAGCCGATGCGATACTTTTATGGGTCATCATTGTTCGGCTTTTTTTGTTCACTGGAAGCTCTTCGTTCGTTCTCCAATAATAACTCGAGGCCTCCTCCCTTCTCATGTAGAGTCGAAACCTTACGCCCTGGCTGAGAGCACGCAAGAGCCAGGAGCCGGGGACTACGGGCTGACGCGCTCCTTTCCGTCAATTCCTTTCCCTTCCCCCCAATAGCACTCTTTTCGCTAGGGGACCCCGTCTTTTGCCACCGCTTTAAAAACGCGAACCCTGTTGCATTTCCATTCTTCCACTATATCTCACCTATTGATGGGACTGAAGAGATCTACCGCGTAATGGTCAGTGATTCGTTACGAAAAAGTAATCAAATTACATTACAAATTACATTTTCAAAACAATAAGTTCATTCCTAAATTGCAAAATGCGATGAATTACAAGCAATTCCGTGACTTGTTAGCGATTACAGATCATCACGTAAAGTCGAACGTAGGAAGATCAAAGCCCGTGAAGTCATGCCTCAAATTTACGCGAGCGAAACTGTGTCTTTCTCAATCTGAAATCAACCATTTTACGAAATTATAATTTTGGAATGTTTTGGGCTACGCGTGAATGCGGTGGTGAGAACACTCCTGTTCCGGGCTTAAAATACCGTGCCCACTTAAAGGGCCACTGAAAACCCCAACGAGGATAGTTTTCCTATTATTGTAAGCGACTAAATCGATTCCTAGGGATCGCCCTAAAAATATCAAGCTTGATATCTGCGTATTTGCAGAGAAACAAATAAATTAGAAAGCTTTATTTGAAACGCCCGTCCGAATCTATGTCGTATTTAGCGAAATGGTGGTCTCCTGGCCTTTTTAGATGTCTTCGTAAACAGGAAGTGTGGTTTAACTTTCTCCCCTTCTCCCTCATTGTTCATGGCCACACGCACGTGCCACTTGACCAACTGTGAGAGTATTTCTCGAGACCTTTCTTCGTGGGTAGACGACGTTTCACTTTTCAATTCCCTTCTTTTTTCCGCAGTGTTAGTCGGTCTAAAATTATTTTAAAAAAAAGGCGAGGAAGAAAACGATGTGTGGCTGACCTTGGTGAGCGACGTAGAGGGCGATGTCGCAAAGGTTCTGCGGGATGCTCTGCTCCGGTACTAGCGAATTAAAAAAGTGCCGTGCAACGCAAGTTTTCCACAAGATGAAGCAGAAAATAATGGGCGCGTTTGGCTGCAAATCCCGAAGAACAGCTGCAGGAGCCAGTCTCATATCCCCTGATCTCGCCACTTTGTTCGCAAGGACTGTGAGAAAAACCTCAATCTATCCGAATCGTTGGTAGTTGGATTACGACCTTAACTGAAATGTGCCACCGTTCCACGAACTTTCCGGTCTGTGACTTTATATTCATATTGAGAATGTGAAAAGAAAAAAAAAAGCTTCAGGTCTTTTTTTTTTTTTTTTCGATGTCAGCAGCCCTTACAGTCTTCTTTAAGATCGTCTTTTAGAATTCGCCACAATAAATAATACGAACATGCAACTTGCGGCACTTTTAACGATTTCAAAAATGCCTTCGTCAGTACCGGTCCCCTCAAAAAAATTAGTAAAGAAGCGAGGAGAAGCTTAAATTGGAGGAGGGGGAGATATCCTTTGACGGGCTCCTTGGCGCGCCAATAATTCTTTTTCCGCGATGATTTATTTTTTGTGTGTGAGTTACGCCACGCGCTTTTAAAGCGTTTGGGATGGTAAAAAAAAAAAAAAAAACAAATCCAACTTGAAAATGTCAGTGGCCCTTTGAAACGAGAGCCTTCTCCATGAAAGTACGTGCCCCTAATACTAATATTAAAACCGTCAATCTAGAAAAAAAAATGTGAATCGTCACGCGAAAGTTAGTGCCGCGAAATTCGGAGTCTACATTCGTCGAATCTGGCACGCTGCGCTTCGTTTCCAGTCATTGAGTATGACATACTCGCGCACAAGGCTTTTTTGGCCAGGCAGAGGAAGATATGGGTGCGCTTGCGGTATGCTGAGCGCGGATCAAAGCTGTGCACGCGCACTCTTCGCTTTTTTTCTGAAATAGCACAGAAAGTTGTCCGCGATTGTAAAAAAAAAAAAAAAAAAAAACGGGGGCGTGGCGCGTTATGAGTTTCTGGTCATCTCCCCACACCCACTAGGATTGCTGCAACGTGAGCGGATAAAAACACCGGAGGGCGAATCACAAAGCAAATAACAAAAACGTGATAATAATAGGACCCTCTCTCGGTGATGAAGAAGCTACAGCTCAGTCATTGTGCCTATCAGATGGTTCAGCTGCACGAGTGAAACCACTCTACAGACCTGCAGAGAAAGGATTAAATATCTCCTTTCAGCACTTTCGAGTCTCGTTTCCTTCACATTGTGATTTTGTTTTCCCTTTTAGATTTTCTAGAGGAGGCGATTGTACTGCCCTTGGCATCTTATATTGGCCGTGTCACTCAGTTGGTTGCCATAGCTCTATCACGGAGCGCACACAGTGGTGTCTATTTTCCTATGTATCCCATGCATCGCAAAAAAGAAGATACAGAAATGTAAACGTAGATACGAATGATCAATTGTGGCATCACCGAAAATGAGTATCGCGGTGAAGCAATATCATTAAAGCGAAAACTTTGGCTATGTACAAGTGTACCCGGATTTATCAAGAGCCGTGGCGTCACTCAGCGATGTATTTGTCATCTCTACATTTACTGGAAGTAAGGAACTGAAACCGCCAAATATACCAGTCAGGGTAAGTTTTCCGGCTGCCGTTTTTCTTCAAATTGGTTCGTTTCGGTTATGTAGGGTTTCTATTTTTACAATTTTCTTTATCGGTTACTCGCCATTAAAACTGATTGTTTTACTGTTTGGTGTCTATTTCAACGAGCAACTAATGGAAACATTATGCCTACGACTAATTTTTTTTTTAACATTTGACAACAGTTCTTGAAAAAGCGGTTTGAAGTAATTGCCGACATTTTTCATCGGGTCAGCGAGGCGAACGCATTCGGAGTTATAAAAATGCGTTCGCGCGTGTGGATATGTAGGCAGCGCGATGCTTGTCAACCGTTCAGAGAGGCGACATGTCTCCGCGCTGTAGATGGGAAATTTAGACAATTCAGAACGGTTAACCTAGTATCTTATACTGCCTCACGCTGTAGTCATACACGATGGCACGCCGGAACGATGCTCATCTATAGGGTATTCGGAATGTCAATGCTCGTTCTAAAATGGGTCGTAAAAATTGGGTCCTGCATGTAGCAATTTTAACTTTTTATCAATGGTGTATTCACTGGTAGGTTTTACATTGAAAAATTAGGAAACGTGGATTTCTTTCAGTAAAAAATATATGGCCGAAAACTTGCCAGTGTAAATGACGGACGGCGACGGAGATAACTGATTCGAAATGCGCGGCACGTTTGGTGCACGTATTGGTAGATGGCGCCAGCCGACCAGCGAAAGAATGCAGACGCCACGCAGAGGAAATCCGTCGGAAGCAAGAGCGCCGTCGTTATGCAACCGCGTTTTCTTTATTTTTGTTACTTCAAATCTTGCTATCATTGTACGAATTTGTTCCTAAACTAAACGTACCTTTCAAAAAGATTATGTTAATTTGAATAGAATATAGTCGCCGCGCGTAGTCTCGATATCTTTTTTTTTAAAGCAAGCCGGAACAGGAAGGTAACGCTATGTATCAATACGTGCGTCAAACGCTCCCCGACGCTCCACTCGGTCGTCTGCGTCGCCGTTGGCCTCGGAATGTTTTTTGGCCCTATTTCTAGAAAAACGGCGCTACGGCTTCTCATTTTACAAGGTAAAACCCACCAGCGAAGTACACCTTTGACGAAACGTTTAATGTGCCACGTGCAGGCGCCAACTTTTGCCGCCTATATTAGATCGAGCCTCCACCTTTCAGATGCCCTATAGGTCGAAACAATGCACAGTGCACGAAACAATGCATATTCATAAACTTCATAAGGCTTCTCTTTAGATAATTTATTTGCATTACATATATTACATATATGTTACATTACATATATGGCAAACATGCAGGACTCCCTAGAACTAATTATGTACGCAGATGACACGAACGCGTTCTTTAAAGCACGGTCTAAAGATACATTACAAATATTGGCCAAAGAATATTTGGAGAAGCTGGCTAACTGGCTTAAGCGTAACAAATTGCAACTTAATGCTAAAAAAACTAAATACACAATATTTCGTCCAATTAACAAGCAAGACAGAACTTCTATATTTATTAATTTTGATGGAATACCTTTAGAGCAGGGCAAAGATAAAAAATTCCTAGGCATATGGTTTAATTAAGATTTCAACTGGTCGACGCATATACAAAAGCTTTGTTCTGAACTATCTAAATCAATAGGATGCATATATAGAATTCATAAAATACTACCTCCATGGTTAAAAAAAGGAATTATATTATTCTTTGTGTTACTCAAAAAATATCATAGGGTGCATTGGTATGGGGTACCACAACAATGACGAACTATAATAAAATAATAGTCCTTCAAAAACGAATACTTCGCATGCTCGACAATTTTCAGGGTAACTGGCGAGACTTGCGTACGGACCCACTGTTTAAAAAATTCACTATGCTAAAGGCTAATAAAATATATTACTTTAAATTACTTCAGCTTATCCAAAAAGAGAAGCTATACTTAATTCTGAAGAATGTTAGCTCAGATCATGCACTGAGAACAAATATCTGGAAAAAACCCAAATTAAGAAACAATTATGGCAAGCAACAATTCGATAATCAAGTTTTTTCCTTGCTAAACAAAATTGAAGAAAAGGTAAACTTTCTGGTGGAGAGTGATATCGTTTATGAATGAGGAACATAATGTGAAAATGTCCTTTTTTTGATGTAACTAGTATTCTTTTTTCAATCGTGTTAAATCTGGTACAAGTGTTTATTTTGAATTTGTTTGTTTGTGCATGTGCATTGGCAGATGTCCTGTTTTGCGCAGTACTGTTAAGGGAGGTAGAGGCCTCGTCAAGCTGCAATGGCAGCTTTTGTTTTCTACCTTCCTTCCTCCCCTTGTTTGGAGAGACATAATAAAAAAAAATCAACATGCGTACACGCTACTGACAATATGGCAACACTGCTTTTACAAATTTCGAAAGACGTTCTTAAGATACCGTTCGAACAGGACATCCACAGCTGAAATGCAGCCTTGTCAAGCTACTTCTTGCATCATTTGCCATGCAGCACATGAAGCACAGATGTCTTAGTGACAGAGATTCAAATCTGTTTTCAGACTGTCATTTGTATGATGTATCGCCAGTGTGATCCCGGGAGCATCGCCTTTTACTGCATGCAAAATGAAAATGAGCATTTTCTTTTTCTGGTTGGGCAGCAGCTTTGTCTAAACACTATGAATGACTCGTTGTTTCTACGAATATTTCGTATTTGTTTCCCTGGAGTGGCAACTGACCACTGAAAGCCGCATTCGCAATTTCTCGACGTGTGTTGCAAAATAAGACCTTCAGGAGAGGCTTTGCCCAAATAGAAAGCCGCAGTTCCAGTGATTCTATACTGGTAACATACTGCTGAGTGGCAGATGCTCCACAATATAGGGCATGATAGTTCGTCTGCACCTTACGGATCTCGTGCTTTTGTTTAACCCCCAAACGCGACCACGTGCTTCTGTTTACCCCCGACTTCAATCAATCATCGCGCGTTCTTTGTGTCGTTCTTTGATTATCGTGCTCCTCCTTGAGTTCCGATGCGATAAAGATGCATTTTACAACATTTCCTCTCCATAACACAGAAACACTTTCATGATTTATTTTATGGTACCATTCGTTAACGCCAGAAAAGGTTTTCTTTTTCGCAGATTTTTCTTTTTTCGAAGTTCGAAAGCGGAGCCTCGTCTGCAAAGATGGGCGAGATAATAGGTTGGTCACTCAGCCTTGTTCAAATGATTACTTTGGTCACCTCCATAATTGCAGAGACGCAAAAGAGTGAGAGGGAAAGTGGTGACTGTACAAAAAACTTTAAGCAGTGTGAGAGTAGATTTGTCAAGCAATCATGCGCAAGTTGTCCTGGTATCTCGCTTGTTGCTGTCATTTCGGTCGCTGTGGACGTGATAGCCTTCATACTAGCGTTACGACCGTGCTTAAAAGGCAAGCACAGTGTGCGACGTAGTGCTATTGCCGCGCGCGCAGCTACCAAGCAGGCAGCGCGGCCGTGGCCTAACGGTTATCGTGTCTGCTTCCCACGCGATGAGCCAGGGTTCGATTCCTGGGCGAGAAGTGTTTTTTATTTATTCTTTCTACTTGTCATTCTCGCAAGTTCGAGAACTTTCTCGTTTCACCGAGTTAAGAATGTTTTACGCCCCGAACGTTTTAGGCCGGATGTTCTAGAAACCCACGACGATACAAAAGGCTCTCCGCGTGGCGAGCCGGGATCAGTTTCGCCCCAGCGTTCGACTCTGCTCTTTCGCCGACTTCGACGCCCGCGACGCTCTTCTGTTATCTTATGTTTCCTTCTTTAATTTTGGGCACAAGTTCGCCCGATTAAACGTTTAGTTTACTCAGTTATTCGCCGCCTCATCACTTGTCATTCGTGACATTTTGGTGGAGGTGCGGGGTAGCGCATGCCCCTGCCGCGTACCCATCCGAGGGCCCGCAGTGAAGGTCCGACGCCAAGCCCACGAAGAACCAACGAAGGCACTACCGAGATCCGCTTCAGTCGTCGCACCCAAGGCCTACACCCGGAATTTGGACTTCTGCCTCCCAGGACCAAGCAGCCAACGAGGCCGACAATGAACGACCAGCAGTCGCAGACCCCGGCCGCTTCTGCCGTCATCTACATGCCCGTCGCACCACGGACGGCTGCTCCGTTCCACGGTGAACTTCACGAAGACGTCGAAGATTGGATCGACCACTACGAGCGCGTCGCCCGCCACAATTGCTGGACCGACGAGCAGCGTCTGCAAAACGTGTATTTCTCGCTCGAAGGGACTGCCAGCTACTGGTACGAAAATCACGAGTCGTCTTTGACAACTTGGGACGTTTTCAAGAGTCGGCTGAAGGCCACATTTGCCAACAAACACCGCCGAGAGAGAGCCGAGGACCTACTTCGAACTAGAACCCAAGGCCCCAACGAGAGCATCACCGGCTTCGTGGAGGACGTTCTACGCCTGAGCGCACGCGCCGACCCTGAGGCTACAGAAGAGAAGAAGGTTAGAATCCTCATGCGGGGCGTGAGAGACAACATCTTCGGCGGTCTTGTTCGTAGCCCTCCGACAACCGTCAAAGATTTTGTCACCGAGGCGACAAACATCGAGCGTGCCCTGCAAGCCCGAGCCAGTCACTACCCTCGACCACCCGGACTCGCTGCCCTCACGCCGTCTAGCTGCGACCTTGGCTCCAGTATTCCAGACAACCGCCAGGTCATTCGAGACGTCGTCCGGGAAGAGCTCAGGAAGCTGCTGCCTGCTGCCAACCAGCCGGCTTCGCTGTCAATAGCCGAAGTGGTACGCGACGAAGTTCAGCGGGCAATTCAACCGGAGGCTCCTGTCAACGTAGCAGCACCCGAGGAGCCCACCCTGACCTATGCTGCAGTTGCCCGACGACCGCCGCCAGCTACTCAACGTTACCCGGTGGCGCCACAGCAGGATTCACCAACGCAGGCGCACACCCGACGCCACGACGAACGACATCAGCGCGACCGCCGAGACCAACCTGCGACAAGAAAGACCGACGTCTGGAGGACGGCCGACCAACGCCCGCTGTGCTACCACTGCGTTGAAGCAGACCACATCTACCGACGATGCCCCTACCGCCAGCTGGGCCTTCGAGGGTTTGCACCCAACGACCCTCGACCACGTCTCGGAGAGCGACCTCGGGACATCGAAGACTACCTCCGCCGCTCTTCATCTCCTGAGTCAACTCCCCGCCGAGGATTCCGTTCACCCTCCCCCCGACGCTCGCCATCGCCCTTCCGCCGGTCTCGCCGAGACAGCCTGTCACCCATCGCTCCCGTCGGGAAAACTAGGCGCGGCAATGCCGGGAGGTGGTGTTGCCGAAGACGAACGATGCCAAGATCCTCCAAGATCGTCGGAGCACTCCCACTCTAACGCCGCAACGCCCCAAAACGACGTTTCTGCAAGAGTTTCGAATAACCTCAACGTTATCATCGACGGCCATGACGCGACGGCACTCGTCGACACCGGAGCAGACTACTCCGTTTTGAGTGGGAGGCTCTCTCGCCGCCTTCGCAAAGTCATGACGCCGTGGGATGGACCCCAAATACGAACCGAAGGAGGACATCTCATTACGCCCGTCGGAAGCTGCACTGCTCGCGTCGAGATTCACGGCGAGACGTGTCCGGTAAAGTTCGTCGTTCTACAAGACTGTTCCAGAGATGTCATTCTTGGTATGGACTTTCTGTGTGAATACGGCGCCGTCATCGACCTGGGTGAAAACAGACTGACGCTGCGGAAGCCTGTTCCGCCTTCAGAGAAACCCCAAACAGCGTCAGCCGCCGTCCGAGTCGCCACCGACCACGTGAACCTGCCGCCGCGATCAAGTGTTGTCGTACCCGTCGTGGCCGATACAGCTACCTGCGGCGAAGTTGTCCTGGAAGGCAACCTTCAATTGCTCCTGGGAAGAGGAATAGGCGTCGCAAGAGGAGTAGCTGAACTTCAGGATGGGCGGAGTGTGGTCCTCGTGACAAACTTCCGAAATGAAACGCAACACCTCACGAAAGGTGCAGCCGTGGGCCACGTCGAGGAACTTCGAAACGCCGCCGAAATCGCCACGATTACTGACGAAACCTCGGCACCTCAGCAAGACAGTACCTCGCCAGCGCAGCTCGACATTGACCCTAAGCTTCCGGGCCCGAAACGACGGCAGCTGCTTAACCTCCTCGCCGAATACCACGACAGCTTTGCGACGTCGTCGAAAGTACGCCAAACCGCCGTTGCGAAGCACCGCATCGTTACCGAGGACGACGCGCGCCCTGTGCATCGATCGCCGTACAGAGTCTCCGTTAAAGAAAGGGAGGTAATCCAGGAGCAAGTTCAAGAGATGCTGAGAGACGACATAATCCAACCTTCAAATAGTCCGTGGGCCTCTCCAGTCGTGCTGGATAAGAAGAAGGACGGAACGCTTAGGTTTTGCGTGGACTACCGGCAGCTGAACGCAGTGACGAAGAAAGACGTCTACCCGCTTCCCCGCATCGACGACACTCTAGACCGGTTGCGCCACTCTCTATATTTCTCATCGATGGACTTGAAGAGCGGCTACTGGCAGATCGATGTCGACGAACGGGACCGCGAAAAGACAGCCTTCGTCACGCCGGACGGACTGTACGAGTTCAAAGTGATGCCCTTCGGACTATGTACGGCGCCAGCAACGTTCCAGCGTGTCATGGACACCGTACTGGCAGGGCTGAAGTGGCAGAGCTGAGCTGTCTGGTCTACCTTGACGACGTCGTAGTGTTTTCGACTGACTTCGACGAGCACTTGCGACGACTCCGAGCTGTTCTCCAAGCCATACAGACCGCCGGGCTCACCCTCAAGGCGTCAAAGTGCCGGTTCGCCTATGACGAACTGAAGTTTCTAGGCCACGTGGTTAGTAACGAAGGCGTCCGCCCCGACCCTGAGAAGACTCGCGCCGTCGCGGCATTCCCAGCGCCGAAAGACAAGAAGGCCGTGCGAAGATTCCTCGGACTTTGTGCCTACTATCGACGCTTCGTTCGGGATTTCGCAAGGATTTCCGCACCGCTCACAAACCTCACGAAGGACGCCGAGAAGTTCGAATGGGCCCAGGAGCAGCAGCAGGCGTTCAACGAGTTAAGCGAAGACTCCAGACACCTCCTGTCCTTGGAAACTTTGATCAGGATGCGGAAACCGAGATTCACACGGACGCTAGTAATGCAGGACTTGAAGCGGTACTGGTTCAAGTACAAGAAGGAACCGAGCGAGTCATCGCCCACGCAAGTCGGACATTGTCTAAGGCGGAGAGAAATTACTCCACGACTGAGAAAGAATGCCTTGCGGTCGTCTGGGCAATCACAAAATTTCGTCCATACTTATACGGGAGCCCGTTCCGTGTAGTCACGGACCACCACTCGCTCTGCTGGCTTGCGAACCTCAAGGACCCGTCAGGACGCCTTGCTCGATGGAGTCTCCGACTACAAGAATTCAACATGACCGTGGTCTACAAATCAGGCCGCAAGCACAGCGACACCGAGTGCCTGTCCAGAGCTCCCGTAGACACACCTTCCGGCAGCAGCGACGACGATGACGACGAGTGTTTCCTGGGCGCAGTCAACACCGACGACATGGCCCGACGTCAACGAGGCGATCCTGAGCTGCGCGCACTAATAGAGCACCTGGAAGGGCGCGGAAGTGCCATACCACGTGTTTTTTCACGCGCCCTGCCGACCTTTGAAATTCGACAAGGTGTGCTCTACAAAGAGAACTTCGGGAACAACAGCTCGCCGTGGCTGCTGGTAATCCCGACCGACCTTCGGGAGGAGATCTTCCAAGCCTGCCACGACGACCCAACGTCTGGACACCTTGGTTACAGCCGGACACTGGCCCGTATCCGTGAAACGTATTACTGGCCCAAGCTCCCCAAGACCGTCCACCTATACACACCCTCAAGCCACGAGTGCCAGCGACGCAAGAAACCTCCGATGAGGCCGGCCGGACTCCTGCAGTCGATTCCTCCGCCAACAGCACCTTTTCAGCAGATCGGAATGGATCTACTTGGCCCTTTTCCGCCGTCGACGTCGGGAAATCGCTGGATCATCGTCGCCACAGATTATCTCACGCGGTACGCCGAAACAAAAGCCCTTCCTTCCGGGACTGCTGTGAAAGTTGCCAACCCAGGCAGCACACAGTATTGGGCCAACATTGGATTTGAAGTGGCAAAGAATGGCCCAACAATGGCCCAACAGAGCCATATGTTTCCCAATATTGGAATCACACTGGACAATATTGGACTACCAAAGCCAATGGTTTTCCAATATTGGTGATACGTTGGCATAGGCTGGTCAACATTGGACTGTCAAAGCCAATAGCTTTCCAATATTGGATATACGCCGGCATAAGTTGTCCAATATTGGACTGTCGGAGCCACTGGCTTTCGGATATTGGCTATACGCCGGCATAAGCTGTCCAATATTGGACTGTCAAAGCCAATAGCTTTCCAATATTGGATATACGCCGGCATAACCTGTACAATATTGGACTGTCAGAGCCAATGGCTTTCCGATATTGAATATACGCTGGCTTAAGCTGGTTAATATTAAACTGTCCAAGCCTAGAGTTCTCCAATATTGGTGATGTCTTGGTATAGGCTGGTCAATATTGTACTGCCATAGCCAATCGCTTATCGATATTTGTGTCGCCTAGGCTATAGACCCACGACCCTCTTTTTTGCATTGCAGAGGTAGGAAAGTGGAAAAGAGTCATTGATGCGCTCGCTCGGGGCGAGAATTTTATTTAGCCAACTTCATGTGGCGTACGTCGCCGGTGCTTTGTAACCGCGATCACAAATAAATCCTTAGCTGCCCATAGGACTATTGCAGTTTTTTTGCCGGCTGCTCTCCCTTCGCATTGCCTTACCTCGGCGTTGACAACTTAATTCCGTTTTTTAGATTTAATTATTTTTGTCTTTTCCAGTGTATTTTGTCTGTATATGCATTACGTAGCGTTAACGGCTTCTACTTTGCCCGCGCCCCTGCCATGTTTGTATTTCTTTCTGCGTGCTCTATTTTTTTATATTTAATGTTTCTGTGCTTATTTTGTCATTGTCGACGCACGCGTCTACAAACATAAAGCCGCCGCTTACGCCGCAACCGAGGTGACTTCTACTCTCAGTTTTACGAGAGTCTATAGCGCTATAAAGTCATCTATTGGACTCGAATGAAGTCTCGAGAGGGCTGCTTCGACTGCCAGTGCAGATCTCATCAGTGTAGGCAGAGTAACGACGTAGCAATCGTGACGTGAGAACATACTGCGCCTCGATCTGGCCGGCCGCGCTCGCTCTGCGGAAATGTGAGCGTGGGACTCCCGAGCCCCGTTAGCTTACTGAAGTTGCAAGACGCTACTTTGTCGTGGCGAATCCTCTGCCCTTCAAACGGTCGTGAAGCCGTTGCGCCCAGCGTATACCCTACGCAGCATCTTACAGAAACCGTCCGCGCAGCATCGCAACCTTCTGTCTGCGAACGTCGGCGATTCATCGCGTGTTGAAAGTCGGACGATGGGCTTTCCGTGGTGTCTTTTATGTGTAACTCGGTCGTGAAAAATTTTGAAGTTTAAAAACGCGAACCTAACAGTGTACAAATAATTTTAAATTTCTTGATAAAAATATATATATATATTTTTATTTATTTGTGGACATCGTGCGCAAAAAAATAGTCGCGCTAAGTTCTTTATACTAAATATTAATGTGGGCTGTACGACGCAAAAACATAGTGTTTTCTAACTTGCACCGCCTAGAATCACTTTTGGGCTGGACAGCTAGCTTCTTTAGAAGTTCAAAAGCTGGCCTTCAAAGAGCTGTCTCGTTCAATCGGTATTGACAGCAGGGTAGACGCTATGCGTGTTTTAGGCCAATTGCGTCTCCGGTCAGGGTCACGTGACTACAGTCTCGAAGCTGGGGATAAGGCAGAGCACGGAACCTGCCAGCCAAAGGCCACGCGTAACATCCACTGCACTATCAACTTTGGGTACAAGTGACAAATCCTTTCGCTGTGTTCATTGTTGAGATGCCCCTGAAGATTAGCCTTTGTAAGCGCACCCTCGTTCTGGCCTGCTTCTTTTCTACTCCTTCTCTCGTTTTCTCTCTCTTATCGCTTGAATCCGCTCTCTGTGCGCGGGAAACGGCAGAATCGTGATCACGTGGTTTGACGGATGACGCATTAGCGGTTGACAAACCAGGAATGCCTGCGAAGACCGGACCTAGTTTCGCGTGCAATGCGGCCTGCGGGCCTGCTGTGGATTTCACTTCTGTGGTAAATGGTATCTCCCTCAAAAAGTCCTACCCGTATCGATTTCTTCAAAGAAGCGCAATACATTCTTGTGAACCGTTTGGTGTTTGGTTCGGCAAACGGCAGCGTGTGCTACATCGTGTTGAATCTTCACGGATCACTTCCTTGAAGTTTTTGTGTTTGTGTGGTTGGTCTACAGTGCTCGTGTCGACATCTACCTCGGATTACATCTTTCAAGTCCGGTATTTTCAACGCAAGTGCGCGGCAACCTATTCGGTGATCATTGTCCGTTCTTCTACGGGTATACTCTTCCGGATAACCTCTAGAACTATAGGGAGTGCCTATCTCCTGGCAGCCGGGAGAATAATTTTCCTGCAATCTTACCGACAGTCACCTGCCATTATCTGTCTGAAATAATGTCACAACTGCAGGTAGAATACTGACTTCCTTATTCACCCTGCATTTCGCGAAAACACGTTTTGTGGCCACCTTTTCGTGAATACACGTTGCGTCGACATTCACGTTTCATCAACATTCGTTACGCGAATTTCACGCAGTAGGGGCATTTGGTCGGGCGTGTATTCCTGAGGCGCAACGTTTCCTCGACATTCGTTACACGAATTTCACGCTGTAGGGGCATTTCAAAGCGCGTGTATTCCTGAGGCGCGTGCTCACTGAACCAGCCCACCCTTTCACGCCACTTCATGGTAAGTCTGCAACAATTCTTTGCAACAGGAAAAAAAATGCTATTCTGACTTTTTTTTTATGAAACATCGCGTGTTGATGAAACGATCTGTCGATGAAATGTCGTTCGATGAACTGATTGCACCACCGGTTGAATTTCGGGGAAAAAAGTCTGCCAGCTGTCGGGAGACTGGACACTACCCAACAATTACCCCGGTTGTTGTTTGCTTTGCAATCTTCTCAGTTGTATAACAGCTGAGTAGTACCTCTTCACATATTACAAATTGCTTAGGTTGTACTTGTCTACAGAATAGGCAGTGTGCAATAAACTTTAAGGAGATTTCAAAAATATACCTTGTGTCTGCGTACCTTCCTTTTTGCAAACAACTTGGCGAGTGCACTTGCAAACAGCTGGGCGAGTGCAACGATGGCCAAAATCAGCACCAATGACGGCCAACATTGGATCGGGTCTCACTTCCAGTATTGCCCAATATTACGCCGGTCTTTGCCAATATGGGACCACCATTGGCTGGAACCATGGTTTAGCAATGGCCCTACATTGGCACCAACGATGGGGCCGACATTGGCTGGAACGATGGCTGAACAGTGGCCCAACATTGGCACCAATGACTGGGCCAACGTTGGATGGGGTAGCGCTTTCAATATTGTCCAATATTGAGGCCGGTGTTAGCCAATTTTAGGCCAATGTCGGACCAACATTGGTGTGCTGCCTGGGAAGTTTTTCATTGAATCCATCGTCCTCCGGCACGGCGCTCCCGAAGTCCTGATCTCAGACCGTGGATCCTCGTTCATGGCCCAGCTGACACAAGAAGTCCTTCGTCTCAGCCACACCAGCCATCGTCGCACCACGGCGTACCACCCGCAGAGCAACGGGCTGACGGAAAGACTCAGCAAGACCATCGCCGACATGATCTCCATGTACGTCGACGTGGAGCACAAGACATGGGACGAGGTGTTGCCGTACGTCACTTTTGCCTACAACACGGCCGTGCAAGAGACCACCGGGGTTACACCCTTTCAACTGGTTCATGGACGCAAAGTGACGACAATGCGGGACGCGATGTTACCCCACCTACCGGCTGTCGACGGAAGCGACGACGCCCAGGTGGTTGCCCAACGGGCAGAAGAAGTCCGCCAGCTCGCCAGACTCCGGATTCAAGCCCAACAACGTATCGACACTGGCCGCTACAACCTTCGTCGTCGGGACGTCCACTTCCAGCCCGGAGACAGGGTGTGGGTGTGGACACCGATCCGCCGCCGTGGTCTCAGCGAAAAACTCTTGAAGCGCTACTTCGGACCCTACAGAGTACTTCGTCGACTCGGGGATCTGAACTACGAGGTGATGCCTGACGGTACACGGACTTCATCACGCCGCCCACCGTGACCTGAAGTCGTCCACGTCGTGCGCCTGAAGCCATACTACGCTCGATAAGACTGCGGACCTTATGTGTTCCGAATGACGCTTAGTTTGCCGTTCTTCTTATCTGCTTTGTTTTGTATTGTTTTGTGTTGCATCGGGGCGATGCACTTTTTTGAAGGGGGGGTAATGCCGCGCGCGCAGCTGCCAAGTAGGCAGCGCGGCCGTGGCCTAACGGTTATCGTGTCTGCTTCCCACGCGATGAGCCAGGGTTCGATTCCTGGGCGAGAAGTGTTTTTTATTTATTCTTTCTACTTGTCATTCTCGCAAGTTCGAGAACTTTCTCGTTTCACCGAGTTAAGAATGTTCTACGCCCCGAACGTTCTAGGCCGGATGTTCTAAAAACCCACGCCGATACAAAAGGCTCTCCGCGTGGCGAGCCGGGATCAGTTTCGCCCCAGCGTTCGACTCTGCTCTTTTGCCGACTTCGACGCCCGCGACGCTCTACTGTTATCTTTTGTTTCCTTCTTTATTTTTGGGAACAAGTTCGCCCGATTAAACGTTTAGTTTACTCAGTAATTCGCCGGCCTCATCACTTGTCATTCGTGACACTATAGAGGTCACCTGCTTTCTCGCGTTCGATTAACACATGGCGGTGTTGAATCGCGAAACTCATTTAGGCTGGTTCCGAAATTGAGCACATCTCTGTGCACTAGTAATGTGTATACTGACATATCAGCTGTCAAGAACAAATAAATGTGATCGCTTGTACCTCGTGTGACCTACCCTAAAATTGACTGATTGCATAGCTCATTCACAGTTGTGTGTTACAAACACAAAAGTGTGAGTGACGAAGGCGCTATGCGGCCATCCGGTGTCTGGACGTTTCGCGTTCACATTTTGTGATCTAAATTCGTCCCACAACAAAAAATACGCGAAAGTATTTTATAGAAAAATATAAATACCCTTAATCCTATTGTGTAAACGATATAATTTTTGGTTTGCTCCATAGATCACGCACTCACAACTTTGTTAAAAGCTTAAACGTTTTAGGACACTTGGGAATTTAAAGTTCTCAAGTGTCACGCGAGATGGGACGCATACTTTTCCAAATTTTGACTCCGTTGTGCCCGAGGAGGATCAGCCAGTTTATGCGGTTTGGGTTAATGCAACATAAATTAATTAGACGACGTACCGCTTTGTCCAGTGTTGTGCGATGCTTCTGTCCTTGTAGAGGTATAAGCATTATTTTATTATTGGCAGCGTTTGCTCGACTTAAATAATTGAGGGGAACAGAAGGCGAGACGCGTAAAAGCTCAAGGGTTCATTCAGGTGAAATTGTTTTGGACATTTATAATGCTATTCAAGGTCAGCCCGCTGAGGGCACAGTATAACCTTTAGACTATAAAATTCCCTCTCACTGTTACTTGTGTTGCCGGCAGAGCTAAGGGGGCTGACACCAATTCGTAGAGCTCTGGGTTGATGTCTCGCTGGCTTTCCCTTGACTTAAAAATATATCCTGGTCTCTTAAGTTGGGGTGCATCGAACGAGGTGTAAAGAAATAGGCTAATTGCTGATGATTTCAAATTTGTTTTGTCACTTTTCATTCTCGTATCTTTTTGTCTCAGTAACGCGCTTAGGTCATCGCCAGAGCCATCTGCGAGTTTCTAGTAGACGCTGAAGGATCGTTGCCACCGAAGAACGTTGCTGGATTTTTTTTCAGAAGCCCTCACGTTTCCACCAGGTGGTGCTTAGCGATTTTTTTTCTCATTTTCCTTTTAAAGGACGTTCAAGCGGGGATCCAAAAACAGGCAGGCTTTGAAAACGTTGTTGTGGAGCAAAACTTTTAGCCGTTCCTTTAAAGGGTAACTGCAAAGAAAAAAAAGTGATTTTTTTTTAAACAGACTAATTTGAACAAGCATGTCAAAAAACAATTTTTCCGAGTGAAAAAAAAAATTTAATATTTATTGCGTGAGACTGACTTTCGTTTGCGGCTATTTCGTCCATTTTAAATCACGCGCCACAAAGTGAGTAATATACGTCACGGAGTGGCTGCTATACTTCTCATAGGCTAAGAGTTTGTTTGACAGCTCAGATCTTGGTTGTTAAACCTTTGTTATATGTTGTAATTTATTTTTCAGTGGCATATTTTTACGTTTACAAAATGGCCCATGTAATGAGAGTTATTTTTCTTTACAAAAGATTTACAAGGCGGGCACTTCCGTTTGGATTCATACCATAACAAACAAAAGCTTCGCCATTCTTTCATGGCCGCCGAAGCCTCTGCTCCCGCCTGTCTCGCCTACCTCGACTAGTCTTTCCTCCGTCCAAAGTGGTCAGTGTTTCGTGTTTACCCAAGTGCTTGAGTAAGACTACCTGAAGTTAAATAGTGTGTGTTTAGCAGCTCTCGCAGGTGTTGGTGATATAGGAAGCGAAGTGGGGTTTTGGCTTTCATAGCGCGGTTTGTTACTTTCGTTTTCCTCTCTGCTGTCTTAGCAAGCCTTTTTTTTTTTTTTTGCTTGCGCGTGCAAATGCTGAATTTTTGGAGATGTCAGCTCCTTTAAAGCGGCGCCGTTGCTCTTTGAAGTGCTGCCAGATGAGTGATCGCAACAGCGAGTCTTCCAGCAGCCATGTCGCCCGAAAGATTACAATTTGAATGCTATTTGGCTCGAGGGAATCGGGCGTTCGCGTAGCGACAAACGCGTCCAGGTATGTTCTCGTCATTTCGCTCCGGATTCCTTCGAGATTCGCAAGGGTGCACCAAACGTCCGCGACTGAGACACGGCTGTTACGTAAAAAACCTGGCACAGCCAGGTAATTACGCAACAGCTTTCCGCAGAAGCCTTCGGACATCCGAATTCTGCGTTAGCCGACAGATTCTTTTTCTCGGATTTCGAACCAATTTATGTAAAGTTGTTTGAATTGAATGTGTACTGTTAACGTAAATAGTGGCTTGTGATTGCGCCTTTGCAGATCATCTTATTTGGTTTCCTGGAGAGGCTCAAACGACGGGCATAACAAAATCGTTTGCATATTCCGCATGCATCGCAAAAGCACTTCCCCAGTCACCTTGCGAAAAGCGCGAAACACGGAGTCCGCACCGTCCTGACTTCCCATTCTGTTGCCTGCTTTAGAGCAGTTCGCACCTGCTAGTAGGTATGTCTACTGAAACTGCAACTTGAAACTAGGGTCATGCAGTGCCAGAGAGAAAAGAGACAAAGTTGAAAATCTTGCTCGCCATCCCCAATTTCTGAACTCTCAAGTGATTGTACCATAATAAATGCACCAACGCCTCTTCCTAAAATAAAGGAAAAGCACTATGTTCACTACGTAAAAAATGTTCTCAGTTCATGCATCTGTGGGCAGGTAGGAAATCTTGCCCAAATTTATTCACACCGCATGATGAGCGCAACAAACACGCACGAGGTTTACAGGAAAATATCGGTAGAAACTTATGTTTCACTGAAATTCTGTATAACCGGTCGTTTGTAGGACCGAATCATCTACTAAAGCGGTGTGCGTCGCTGTGCAAACGCAGTCCAACCAAACGGAGCATAAAAACGGCAGGTTTAGGACAACAATCCGGAGTCCATTGTTCAATTCAAACGAAGTAATTAGTCTGAAAACGTCCGCAGCTTTTTACTCACGGTACGCGTCCGGAATCTTCCACATTTTGAAATGAAACGAGGGAACATTTTTTTTAACGACGCTCCCTGCGTCCTCCCGGACCAGCTGGACCGAGTCAGTTGACGACGACGGGACTGAACCCGTTGAACATCAACCCCACAACAACCAATCTGCGCTCCGTGTTAGTGTGGGTTTCTACTTCGAAGCCCCGCACCACATACCACGAACGTTTCAGTTCTTTGTCGCATCGCCGTGTTGCACCAAACAGAACGAGATCGTCGATGTCAACGAAGTGCTGTCGTAAACGTTGGCTTGTGGTAGCGCACTCGTGGACCCCGTGACTCCCATCGCTTTCAAGGCACACATGACGATTACGAATGAAACTCTTCGTCTTCCGGGAACATCACAGGGGCACTTCTCCGGTCACGCCTTCGCTACATGTGCTCGCAAACCGCGGAGCTTCTCGCGTCCCGTCAAACCAAAACAATACCGGCGTAATGTTGAACGTGCTTTGTTGACATATTTTCTCCGACCAAACAGAAACAACGAAAGCAAACCGGTTATAGCTTCCAGCGTACATCGGCGGCACCTTCCCCCCGTTCCTCTCCCCCCTGATCCGCGGCGTTCGACAAGACGCACCGGAAGCCGAGTCTCTGCGTACGTCGTTAACTCCGCAGCCAAGTCTATCCAGGAGCAAATCCAAGAGTGAGAGGCGGGGCGTACTTCTCCTCCGCGCGGGTTGAAAGAGTGGGAGTTTCAAATGTGGAAAGTTTCTGACTCCGACTAAATTACGTCCTGTAACGTAAATATTGCTAAACTTTTTTTTCTCGCGGAAGATTTGTTTTGTGGCATGCTTGTGCCAATTAGGCTGTTTCAAAAACGCTTCATTTTCTTTGCAGTTATCTTTTAATGAAGATAGAGAGAGAGAGAAAAACTTTATTTGTCAGTAAGATGGTGGCCTTCTTCGGTTCCTTCAGCTGCTCCACATGGTCGGCAGTTGAAGTCTGTCGGCGACCTCTTGCGCTCTTGCCAAGGCCCGGGACTGGACGTCCAGGTCCGGGCTGGCCAGCACAGCTTCTCATTGCTCAAGTGAGGGAGATGAAACTAGATCTGCCGGAGGCGGATCCTTCGCGCAGTCCCAGATTATGTGGTCTAAGGTGGCAGGCTCGCCGCATAGTTGACAGTACGGGTTTACCAGATCGGGAAATATATTGGCGTATGTCCACGGGTTTGGCTGCGACCGCGTTTGCAGCCGCCGCCACGTGGTAGCCTGTTCTCGGCTGAGCGAAACGTGCGGAGGAGGCAGGCTCACTCTAAGCTCCCTGTCGAGCAAGAAGAAGAGTATTTTTGCAGAATCCATACTGCGTTTCATTGTATTAATTAGGACCATGTTTTTACTCTTGAGTTTTTTTTTTTGTTTTTGTTTTATGGCGTTGTATACCACTCCCCTCTTCAGTAGCGAACGGCCCTGGGTGTATGTATAAATAAATAAAATAAATAAATTAACGAAAGTCAGTGCTGCTTTTCTTTATGCGAACGCCAAATGTTTTGAGGTAGAGTTCCATCCTGTCCAACAATTTCAGATCAGTACTTTTAGACCCAGTTTCTTGAAGAACATCGCTGATGTAGGTTCCCGCACCTTGTCATGAATGATCTCCAATTCCACGTTCCAATTCCCGAACGACACTTGTCATGAATGATCTCCAATTCCACGTTCGTAAAGAGACACTGAAATAAAAAAAGAAAATACCCTTTAAAAGCACAAATGTGCCACTTGTTTTTCCAAGTAAAACACGTTTTTTTTGTTTTTTTTTGCGCTCTTTGACGCAAGTTAAATGGGGGTAGCTCTGCTCTAGGCCCCACCAGGTGCTTACAAAACTAGTCACCTTTTCTCGGCTTTCAATGGTTGGGGAGGTGAATAACTTGTGAAATCTTCGTTGTATAATTGTTCCTCCGTGCAGTTATATTATAATATACAACTTTCATTTTATTTTGCAGAAAAAATATACTTACATTCAGTATTGCTCTAAAAAGTGTCAACAAATTGTCTTTTCGGTTTTGGTTTTAAACGATAACAAACATGGCTGGCGGCGTATGCGACGAGTGTTCGACACAACAGGTAGCTCGTTAAGCTGTCCCATTTTCAGTAGAGCGAGTTGTTTTGCGTTCACCAAATATTTGACGGAAACGACTGTCTCAAGCACATGCGTTCGGAAGCACTGTGCGGATACTTGTTTTTGTAGCGTGACTGGCCTAAAGCCTTGCGTCCCACGTCCACTATTTTGCTCTGTCTGGCTTGATCTGTTTGTTTTCGCGTTTCGATGATGAATAGATTTGTCGGATCTTGTAAAAGCGGCTCCGCTACTCTGAGAATCGTGAAGCTGTCGTGATTGCTATCATGGTTTCAGTACTAAAAGGTAACCTACACAGGCAGCAATTTGCGAGCATTTCGCTGAAAAAAAAATTGGGTGTTCACCTCGGATGAGGTTTGCCAAGGTGGTTTTCCCTTATTTCGCTTCGGAAGGCACTTGGTTCTCACA
The DNA here is from genome assembly GCA_013358835.2 of Ixodes persulcatus. Taxonomy (NCBI): domain Eukaryota; kingdom Metazoa; phylum Arthropoda; class Arachnida; order Ixodida; family Ixodidae; genus Ixodes; species Ixodes persulcatus. The sequence goes on from JABSTQ010011557.1 coordinate 278,060, forward strand.
TTCTAAGCTGTGGACTTGACTTGCCAGATCAAGTATGTTTAGGTTGCGTTTTGATCGTTCGTCATGATGCTCACCCAGCTTTCTCGCAGAGGCTATGCTATAAAGCAATAGAAAAAAGCTAAAAGGGACGGTCAAAATATATATATATTTTTTTTTGTTCTTCCTGTCGGTTTTTTAACCGCCCATTGACAGACGCTGACAGGCGTTTTTACTAGACAATGGCTCGAGCATGATGGAACGCTAAAACTCCGTTTCCTTGTCGCGTCTGGCCGGCGTCTGTCGGTCGACACAGACGGATTTAATCCGGTTTTACATGCAGCAAGTGGGCGAAAAAAAGATTGGTGCGACAGGTGACGCAGTGGGTGGGATCGCAATGTTTGTTTTCACATACTCCAGCAACCGCGCGCGGCCGGCTCATCTACCCAACGTTAGTTGCAGCGGACACGTACGCAGCGCCTTTGAATTTTCCTAAAGTACAACACAGACGTCTCAATAAACACAAATGTTTTACAAATATAATATGCGACTAGAAATTTCTGACAATTACGCATAAAACCAAAAGCATCTACGTGTCTAAATTTATTTCAAATACGCAGTTATTGCGGATGACAGCTGGCTCATGAACGGCTGGTTGACGAGAAAGCGATCGCATCGACTCTGCGACAAAATACCAACTTGGTAGAAAAAATTCGTAGAGCCGCTGCGACAGTGCGACTGCGGTTTTAATCGCACATTTACTGCAAATCGCACCGATTTTGAACGAGAATCGCAGCATGTGAAACATCATTAAGACGGGAGTGAAATGCAGACGAACGCAGGCGACGGCGGAGGTGGACCCTCCGCTTTCGTTGCCGCGTCTTAAGGCTCTGTTATACTCCGACGTTGAGCGAAGCGAACGTAACGTAGCGCAGAACGTGGGCCTTTGATTGGCCGGTGAGCAGGAACTCGATATCTGCGACCAATCAGCATCGGTGTCCACTGCACTGCGCCACGTTTGCTACGCTCGACGTCGGAGTATAACAGAGCCTTTATGATCGTTCTACGGGTGGCATAGTAGAATGTGTTCTAACAGCAGACGACGCCGTACACTGCCGAACATGTGCCCTCATGACTACAGACTGTGCAGACGGTAGACTAGAACGCAACGGAGATCACGTTTGAGAGCATGTTGGGAGGAGCAGCCAAGCCAATGCAGTAGCAGCGAGTAGGGCCACCATTATGTGAGCGGAACCTAGAGCGGGTGATTAATTCCACCTAAATTGCAACTAACGTCGTAAATATTTTGAAAATATTGTTTTCGTAAAATTAAGGAAGAAAATATGTTTCCCATTATTTCTCTTAAACAATGAAGTTTTTTGTTTAATTCTCCTATTAGGTACGCTCTCTACGACCAGTTGGAGCGTATGCTCTGCGCACCGAACCCCACAAAGGGCAACTCTTCGTGAAGTGGTTGCTGAGGCGGCTTCAAGCAAATTCACAAGCAAGATATCCGATTCGCTATCGTGGCAAAACGGTCCGCCACAATCATCACTTTCAGCACCGTTTATAGCATGCGCCTTATGAGACCTCGTTTCCTTGTGTTCGACCATTAAAGAAACCGATTTCACTAAGCTGGCAGCGTTGTTAGTTGTGAAAGGCTTAAGTGTTATCTTGCATTATATCGTAACTCCTCAGAACTTCTTGAATGGTCGATTTCAGGTAGTTAGACTTGTGGTGCTCCTAGACCTTCTGCATAGCCACTGTTCGCACTGCAAAAGTCCCGCAACGAGGACGCGTTAATGCGTTAATTCCTACGATAGATCGAGCAAGTCTTGCTGAAGAAAAGTTTTTCTTGATGACGAGATTACGGTTTCAACTTTTGAAAGCAGCGTGAAACTAGGCATCACACAAAAATTGACGAAACTTTTTTTTTTTTTTTATGAAACACCCTACTATATTTTTGTTAAATTTGCACGGCTTTCGACTTACAATGTGGTTGGACTTGTGCAGTTTTGTTTAATTTTAATAGTAAAAAAACAAAATTGTTTTTATAAGCTTTACAGTTTTGATTTGTTTTTAAATACATATCTAATTCCTCCCGGGACTTAATATAACTTTTAACCGGCTGCCCTGTAGGTAAATGATCTATAAAATGTTTGTTTCGAAACCGCTCAGTTAAATATCTTGCAGTAAAAAAAAAAAATCTTGACTTTGCAAAAAAGTGCGTTTTGACGCATAAACCACCGTTTATTTCACACATTGGTGGTCAAAGTAAAAATACAAAATATGGCGGGTTCGGAAGAACAATCGATTATCTTTTTTATTCTGAAAGTTTAATAAAAATTATTTTTGTTTAAAGCGAAACACCATTTTTTAAGTATAACTCTGGCACCAGTACTCGGCGTCGCTTCTTAACGCCTCCGCGCCCCACAGCACGCCACCTGCGACGATAAATGACGCAATTAGGTCCAAAGGAAGGACGGAGTATGATGCCGCTTCCCTTTGTCTGTCTTTCCGACTGCAAGGGAAGAAGCGGCGGGTTTCGTGTAATAATTGAGGTGCCGCCAGTGCGCAGCCATAGCAGGCGCGTTGTGCCCTTTGTATCCGAGGGCGGCGCCTCACACTCCGAAAAGCGATGCCTAAACGACAGGGTGGCATCAGGCGACGTTGACTTCTGCATGCTATGCCAAAGATCCCCCAGCCACCTCTGATCCCTAAAATAAAATTAACGACTCTTCACCGTAATGTTTGTGGTTCCCCTCTAACATATTTTTTTACGAAAACAAATTCATGGGGTGATGGCGGTTTGAACTCGTAAAAAGGGAGTGAAACTAGGGGTCGTTTAATAACTGGGGAGAAGTTCTTAAAGAATTTGATTATTTTTCTCTTTTTCGGGCTTTTGTCGAGGGAGCCTGACCGGTCGTCGGTCGCCTCTCGGGTTGAGCGGGAGAGCTAGGGTCATCGGCTGGTGCTGTTTCGCGGCCCCCGCTAATCAGGAACCGCTGGAGAGGTCCCCTCTCGAGGAGGGTGCGGCGGTGTGTTAATGCGAAAGCATTAACTGCCTCATCGAGCGAGCTGACATCATCAGTTTGAAGCGCGAAAACGGCTCCTAGTTTCCGCTATCGCCTTCGGTTCCATTGGCTGGCGCGCGTCGACGGGGCCTCCCATTGGCCGCTGCGCCATGGCCTCCGAGATCCCGAAGCACGGCGCGCGCTAGTATGCAGCAGACGACAAGGGGAGCGGACGAGCGGCTTGCATGCTTTGGCATTCACAAATCATAAGAAATGCTTAGGTGTACCTCGAACTTTTTTTTGTCCCCGACTCGGCCGGTTTTTTTTTTTTTTTTTGTGTCTTGTTAAGAAAATAAATGGGAAAGGGAGGACCTCGGCTTGGTTCCCAGCCGAGAGAAGGCAAGCGTATGCAGATACTTGACCGGGGGATGGACGCGACGCAAAAGTTGGGAGCGACAGCGGGTGCGGCGGAATCCGGGACGCGAGAAGAGCTCGAAGTGGCTCTGCAGGCGCCCAAGTGTGTGTGCCCGAGCACACACAGACTTCCCCGTTTCGACCAGCGTCGCAACGGGCCCCGTCACGCACGCCACTCTCCGGAGCCAGGTTCGCCTCACTCACCCTGGTAGAACTGTATACTTTTTAAAGCTATTGTTTTCTTATATCTTTTTTTTTTTTTGTCCGTATGTTTGTGTCTAGGGTTCAGTGTGGCAACGCCTGCGTGCTAAGGAAAACAGTGGTTTTTCCCCCCTGCATTTGATTGTGTGAACGCGCCGCGCGGGAGAAGGGCAGGAGTTGGTTTATGTTTGTTATTTTTAAGTGTTTCGTGTGTGACTTTTTGCGTTGCAGTTTTGAGCGTCTTTCCAATTATATATAGCTATATTTTTTTTTTTTTTTTTACGCAACGTTTTCGTTTTGTTTTTCGAATCCTCACGGCAAGTCCGTCTACCAGGGCGTGGACCTATTGTCCGGTCAGTGGTCTTAACAAAATTATAAATTTAGTTTGCATGGGGATCATTTGGACCTTTTATTTTTCCGAACCTGTGACAGAAGTAATATTTGTTACCGGGACACTGGCATATTTTTGCCTCAAAACCAGACAGTGTTTGGATTGTTATGTAATAAGGATCATGGAATTCGGTATGCTCGAAGCAATGAAAAGAAAAAGAAAGAAATATATGAGCATTTTAACATATTTTAGTTTTGTTACAAACTATCTCTTTGCTGCAAGCGAGTGTAAAAATTCTTCTTGTCAGCCCTGTAGGTATACTGTACACAAGAAAGTTTTCAGGGCGTACAACTAAATATCTTTGGAGAAAAAAAACAACAACTAAATTTGTGCAGAATTGCGTTTTGCCGTATAAAGTATTTTGTTCTAAAAAGGGGCAAAAAAATACATTTGGAAGTTGAGCTTTTGCGCCGCAACCTGGCGTCGTTTCTTGCGCCTCTTCTCTGCACAGCACGCCACTGTTGAGCCCGGCAAAGCGTGCAATGGTGTCACAGTGTGCGCACGCAGGTACACAGCAGGACTTTGAGTAGTCGGGTACATCTTGGTGGTAAGACGCTTTTTTCCACTCTTGTTGCTTTATGGCTTTTCCTGTTTCGACCGTTTTGCGCAGCGGCGTCCTCCGGTGGTCTTCCACTGTCTTGGTATGAGCAAATGCATAGCGCTGCCGGGTCAGAGCATCCACTAGTGAGCTAGCTGTTTCTTAAGTACACATCACAATTATTCTTTCTTGTCAACGTCAGGACAGATGTAAACAGCAACACAGAAGAACCCGTGAACGGGAAATCTCAAACGACGAAGCGTTGTGGTATTAACGAATGCGCGCCAGTGGAGGCTCACGCCTCGTTTGTGTTTAAATCGGCTTTGAAGCGGCAAATTCTTGCGTCGCTTAATAGTTCGCTATTCACCGCAGTATGCGTGACGGCTAGATTTCGAGGCGATATTATCGAGTTTTCCTTTTAGGAGATGTTCACGTCAGCTGAGGCCGCATGTTGATTAGGCATTGCGTTTCGGAGTGTGAGGAGCCGCGTTCTGGTACAAAGGACACAACGGGCCTGCTATGGCTATGCACTGGCGGCACCTCCGATTATCAACACGATACCCGCCGCTTGTTCCCTTGCAGCCGGAAAGATGGACAAGGGGAAGCGACAGCAAACGCCGTTCTTTCTTTTGACCTAATAGTGTCAACGATCGACGCAGGTGGCGTGCCGTGCGGCAAAGAGGCGTTACGACGCTGGGTTGAGGTGCGCGAGTTCAACTTCAGAAATTGTTTTCTCGCTCTAAACAAAAATCATTTTGATTAAACTTTCAGAATCGAAAGACAATCGATTGTTCTTCTAATCCAACCATATTTTGTATCTTTACTTGAAACACCTCAGGGGGAAGGAAACGGCTGTTTATGCTTCAAAACGCACTTTTTGCAACTTAACGGTTTTAAACATTTTTTGTGGAATATACTCCTTCAGGTTAGCCAGTAAAAGGCTCTATTAGGTCTCAGGAACAATTAGATAGTTTTAAGAAAAACACAAAAATTGTTAATCTTGTCAAAATATATGTGTATAAAAAAGAATAAAAAAACTGCACAGGCCCAACCACGTTTTAAGTTAAAAGCCGTGCAAATTTAAGAAAAAAATATTGTGGTGTGTTTCATGAAGGAAGCTTATTTTTCATCAATAATAGAGTGATGCTTAGCTTCACGCGGTTTTTAAAAGTTAAAACCGCGCTCACGTCATCAAAAAAATTATTTCGCAAAAAAAAAAAATTATTTCAGGGCAGGGCTACGGACATTGCGGCAAAAAGCCACGAATTTATTTTACAAATCGGAGGTAGTTGAGTAAACGTCTGGGACGTTTGACATGGAATGACCCAAAAGCATTTGTATTACAGGCTCAAAGTTCAAGCAGTTGTGTCCGTACACGTTGAGGCCGCGAGCGAGCGCAGATTTTGTTGTACGCTGTGAATTGAGCGCTATTAACGGCACTCTTGCTTAGCGTTCAAGTGCCGCATAAACGGGACTCTACTCTCGTATTCAAGTGCCGTGCAACGGCGCGCCTCCCGAGTGAACACTGAGCTTTAGCAAGGAACAGCATGATTTCGGCATACTTCGGCCCACATTAGTATGCCCATACTTTTTCTGTACTTCTTGTGATTCATTCACTATTTATGATTGCACTCGTTCAGAAATATCTGATAAATATTTCTGAATCAAAAGTCATACCCGAAACCCGGAGGATCACACGTCTAGTTTGTTTCAATAGCGTGTCCATGTAACACGGTAAAACATATACTTTCAGTTGCGTAATGGCTAGCATTGCAAGAAGCGAAAGTTTACTGGGAAATTATACATCGGTTCACCATACATTGGCGAACAGCGAAGGCTATGTCCCGTACGGGCCAATCAGACCGAAAGAACCGTGCTCGTGATCGCTATCCCCAGGAGGGGAGCACTCCGATGATACGTCGCCACGTGCCCGGACCCAGCGCGCTGATTGGCTCACAGAGGCGGTCGCCCTGGGTGTTTGCTGCGTTAGAGTCAAACTGAGTGTATTTAGCATGCAGTTGGGAAGCGTCTGGAGGTGACATGACGCTACCAGAGATGAAGCCGCAGGAGACTTCCGGTTTGGAGAGACACGACCTCAACGATGACCAAACACAAACACAACCAGAAGACGTTATTGGGCGGAAAGAACCGCCTTTGGCACCCTCGGGCGTGTTCCCCCCGGCCACGATATCTACTTCCGGCTTCACTTGACATATTCTCATTTGGGATGCTCAAGCCGGTATGTCGCCTCTTCTTGTTCCTACCTCCATGATACGTATGAAGCATCATAATCCAAACTGTGAGACACGGAGATTTTGATTGTTACCATATTTTGCTGGAGGTCCTTGATCTCAATCGAATATTTATGTTCAATATCACAGTCTCAAAAAAAAAATATATATATTTTTCGTTCTTTTTATTTTTTTTTTTAGTTGCTCTGCACTTTTAAACGCTATCGACACCACTAGAGATCGTGCGGTCCAATTTCCAATTTATTTTAAACCACCCTATAGGAACCTTTGGAAAGTGCCGTTTCCAAAAACTTGAAGAGATCGCGGTCCTGTACAACGCACGCAAAGGTATAGGCAAGAAATCGTGCTTCTCGCTGCTGTGGCGTTTTCCTCGCTCCCGCTTTATAACTAAACAAATCGGCGGCGAGCGGCTGATAAATCAGACATCAGAATGAGCTTGACTTCTGCTTAACACCTTCCGACGGCACTTGAAGGCGCGCGTGGAGTGCAAATAGACGGCACTTGAATGCTCCGCAAGAGCGCCGTTTGACGACACTGTGGAGTCTGGACTACTGCGTGTTTCGTATTTCAACAGTAGTATTTCTGCGTCAAAGTGATTGTGACTCAAATTTCGTCATGAACACCTGTACGTGTCCCTCTGATGTAAAACAAGGATTCTCCGCCCAGGGGGCTAAGTAAGATTTTATAGTACTGACTTATTTCTTGCCTTCACAGAGCCAGAATATAAGGCCTAGGTCTGATTTGGTTTTACACTGAGAATTTCGTAAACTGTGCAGTGATTTCGAATACTTCAACTGTTCATCACAAGGTCACTAATTCCTGTGGTCCGAAACGAAGTGAATCGAGGCTTTAAAGAAAAATGTATTTGTCCAAGCAATTTAGTAGGAAGCAAGTAGGCTAGAGAAAGAGTTTATCTTGGCACTCTATAGAGAAACAGTACCGTGGCTGAAGCACGTCTCTGACTTGTTTGTTTAGCGTTCTATTTCGAACGGGCATCAAAAGTGTTGCCACGCCGCAAAAAAATAACGTCACAAACACCGGAATGTCATGGTCCCAAATGTTGCGATCTTGGCGGTTGGACGTAGAAGTTCTGCAAAAAATAGCATAATAAAACACGAGTGTTTCCGTCGCCATATACATTTGGCTATACTACAGCTTACGTGGACTGTCAAGCTAGACAGCGACCTGCAGCAGAAATAGCGTCTGGCAGATACACCACTGCTGCATCGACACCGCCAGGATTGGGGCAGGCGAAAGAATTAAACTTTATGACGTCATCGGACGAAAAGCGAGGGATGCCTTTTTTGGACGCGGTAAACACACCAGTCGGAGCCACGTTTTCGGCAACGTACATACAAGCCACTTCAGCGTTAGGACCCCAGTGGCACCACTGGGTGTCGCGGAGTAGCCAGAAAATGCAACTTCGTCGATCCCCGGCCACTTATTACGTTATCTCGCTCGCAATAATGCGGAATGATTCAAGCCTTACACAAAAAGCATTTGCCGTCGCTAAACTCTTTAAGATACGCGAGGAATTTAATTGAGGCCCTAACGTTCTTTTTTTTTCATTTCTTCCTAAATAGTCATGAGACGTGGGTGCAATTTTCGTTTTAACGAGATCCGCGCTCCTTCAACGTGTGCGCGCAACACTACTTGAGGTGTTCCACGGCGGGGTAAGCTGCCGTTGATAATAGACAGAGCAGTTTAAAAATTCTAGTCAGTTGGGAAGTGATAGACGCGAAGGGTGGAAGTCTGAAACGTGATTGCAGCACGACGTTTCGCGTGACTGTCCGTCAATCTTAAAGCAATTTCTCTTTCGCCGTTTAGACAAAAGATAATATGTAATCATCTCTCACATTTTATTAAGATGCTCGGGAGGACAAACGTTTGTCGAAGGTCGCTATCACTCTTCTCGCCAGTGAAAAAAAAAAAAAAAAAGGTTTAGCAGAAGATTTTTTTTTTTCTCCAACTTGACGCAAACAGGTTTGCCACGTTCATGCCTCACTTTCTGGGTTTGTCGTATCTCGTATAATTGCATCCTTGGTTGAGCCGTCTCGTCTTGCAGGCGCAACACGAGTAAAGTTCTGAGGCAACGCGTTGAGGCTAATTTCATTGTTGGAACAAGTACTGGCGTAACGTCACATAGGAAAGTCCAAGATGTGAACCAACGATTACGTGTGTCACAAACAACATACGTGAGATGCAGTTGGCCTTCGACCCTGCTTCCTAGTTATTCATTTATTTATTTTGAATTTAGAAAATTCTCATATTAGTAAGAGCCCTTTTAAACAAAAATATAGGCAGCGCCACCTGTACCTTCCAAGTCCTACAATACACAAAATGCATTATAGAGAATTGGTGAGTGAATCGGAGTAACACGTGACGTATATAGTCCCGCTGTATTTAGCGGGGAAACCGAATGGTTGCATATGGCGCTTGACGTAAGGTCACGTGACGTCGATTTCCCCCGCTAAATTTAGTGAGGAAGCTAGATTGGTGTCTGGGTCACAAGAGGTAAATTGTCCCGCTAAATTTGTCGAATAATTGAATTGGTGTATAGGTCCTGTGACGTCAATTTCCCGCTAAATTTAGCAAGGAAACTCAATCGATATTTTGGCCAAAAGACGTAATATTTCCCGCTAAATTTAGTGGAGAAACTGAATTGACGTAGTGATCACGTGCCGTCAATTTCACCAAGGTGTATCGGCCACGTGAGGTCACGTGACAACACGTGACGACACTTTCCCCCGCTGAATGTAGAGGAAAATGCACGGTCGGACAGACAGACTTTTGGGATGGGGGAGTAGCGTTAAAAAGCATTTCATGCTTTAGTAATACGGGTTATGTTAGCGACCGAAGCGAAAAGGCGGTTACGGTTATTGAAGGTTTGGTGTATACAATAATATCATTATTGCTTACGTTTTAGAATTTGGAATACCACCCTTTTGACTATGTTCAAGGGGGGAAGAGATGCGGGATGGCAGATTTATTAATATATGGCGAATTACAGTGCTCAGGTGAAAGATTTGACTAAAATGAAACACACGATGTATTTCACGGCAATTCAGGAGAAATGGCACATCTCAAGAGGTTTTTCGAGGCAGTAACCCGGGCAGTATGGTGATAGCTCCATGGAGTGATGCGTGCTGGGTTATTTTGAATGGATTTATATGAAGTGATTTGTGACGAAACAATGGGACCCTCTAAGCAACAGCATATTCCAATTTACAAAAAAAAAAAAATTGTATAAGGTAGAGCAGCCCTCGAGTGTGAAAATTGCTCCTCGCTACGTCTGGCGGCTTGTTGTTCACATCTTGCGTTGTGTAAGGTCTAGTCCCTGACCAGTTCGTCATTCATGGTCCCTGACGGGATGGGAACAGCAGGGAGGTCTTTTGGTTGTCTTTCCTCTAGAACGAGTTTCGTACGAATAACCAATTCTTTCAAAATGGCAGCGTGCGTCCAACAATAATCTAGTTTTCAACGGCGAAGGTTTCCGACTAGTTTGCGTCGCAAAGTCGCTACTTCCTCCGCATTTGTTCACGGTAGCTTCTGAGTGTTGACAGGCAAATTCGGAAGTGGTGTCGCCATCGAAGTGATCAAAGTGTGCGGTACCGCAAGTGATGAGGCTTAGCGCTGCCACCTAGGCGTTTTTTCCGACGCCGTGAATTTCCTGATAATTGACTGATGTTATTTTTTTTTTGCTAAACCCTGCTTCAAGTTAGTTCGCAATATCGTGGCGGTATAAACTCTATTTCATTTTTTTTTTTGGGGGGGGGGGGAGTTGATTTTGGTGGGATCAAATGAAAATGATGTTGGTAATCACCATCAAAGGGAAACCTATCTTCGAGAGTGGCCGTTGCACGAGATTGCTCGTGTCGTGCAATCATTCGGAGGTTGATTGTGACGCGCAAGCATTCGATGGCACGTCAAAATACATACAGGTGATCATAATTAATTGTTATTACTCTGCTACGGCGCGAAAGACGCCTTTCGTTTGTTTTAGAGGCATCTTCTTTTTTTTTGTTTTAGTCTTCTTTATTCGACAATTGCGTTCTTATGGTTTTGCGTTTCGTCGAAGTTCCGAACAAAATAATTAAACCTTGATTATCACTTTACAGTTGCCATGAACACCATGAGAGATATAAGGTAGTTTTAGTACGTGTCCGGCGATCCTAATATTGTCATTAAAGGACTCGTTATTTGGGATGTTTGAGTTAAACAAAACTGAAAATGCCTGGCGTTGCTCGTATTGAGTTTTGAGATCTTTGATTTTCTGGGTAACATTCTAAAAATATACGTGTATATTGTAACAACATTTGCTCTGCTCTCGGAGGATATAATTCTCAAGGCGGTTTCAGATCACAAGTGTTTTCTTCAAGAGTGCCTCGGCTTTCTCACAATGCTATTGAAAATGGGGTCCATAAATATTCGGCCGGAGGTACACATACAGAGTGAACCAACATTTTTGCATGCTTGAAAGCACATTGAGCTAGAAGTTGAAACTACGAAGATCACTTTGAAAGTGAGCTGTCTTTACTATAGGCTCTTTGGGATTGTGTATTTGCTAATAAAGTAAAACTGAATTATTGTTTACTGAAGTCTAAAAACATAATGGACATTCCGCAAAAACAAAATTTGAAGAAAGAAACTAAAAAAATTTAAGAGGTAAGTTTTAAGATAAAAATTGTATGAGGCTTGCTATAGGTTCAGAGGATTGATTAGTATTGAACCGCATCCCAGGAGATGGTGGAGTATATTGTGACTGAACTTGGGTGACGGACACTGGTGCCTCTGGAACACTAGCTGGCGCTCTCGTAAAATGGGAATAATGAATTTCAATAACGTCCAAGCAATATTAGGATAACTGATAAAATTTAATAACAATCTCCTCAAATCTATGCACGATACTTTCCAGCTAAGTACAATAACTCATCAACAGATCACCCTAACTCATCAACAGACCTTAAAGGGCATTCGGAGGTGCAGCCCATGTAACGAGGTCCTAGATCGAGTCAAGCAGCTTGTAACGTTTTGTCTAGGAGACTGCCTAAAACAAAACAAAAATATTTGAAAGTTTGCTTTCGTTTTGAGCACGTAATATACTTTAATAAGTTATAGATTACTTTGATTCAATTCTCTGTCGTATATTGAGTACCAGTATAGAAGGCCGGATTTAGGACCCGCAAGTGGACACCGGTCAAGTATTTATGGATATGCCGCATCTGCTCCGCGCGTCCTGCTCAGCGAGCCTCGCGCATCTCTCCGCGAACCCCCGTAGCCAGTCAGAGATGGCGGCACACCATTTATATGACACCTCCCCCTTTTAAGTATCATTGTCCTTAACGGCTCTGGTACTCTTGATACCCAGCCACTCTGTCTTATGGTAGCTGAAGGGTCATTGTCCTCTTGACTGGCAGCTTGGTTTCCTACGAAATAGCGGCCTGGAGATGGGCTTGTGTGTGTCGCACTGTTTCTTGCTCCGTTTCCACCTGGTTAGATCTAGGCGGCCTGGCTTGGTCTTGTACCATTCCATGTGGGGCAGCACCCGCGTGGATCCAAACTGCTGAGTGTGTGTGTGTGTGTGTGTGTGGGTGGAGGGGGGGGGGGGAAGGGGCAGCTCCTTGCACTCCCTTCTGCTATGGCATCTGTTGTAATTAAACGCCTTTTCGTCTTGCGTGTCTGACACCTTTGTCGATACTTTTTGAGCGACTCCAGCGAGGTCTCAGGTTATTGGGCGAACTTGGAATGGTTGATCGTAGCTACATTCCCATCAAAATTGTTCCAGCGAAGAAACTCTCCTGCCCAGGAGAAGTCATGTGTGCCAGAAGAGCTTGAAATAAATTTAGAGACTTCGTCATCTTTTCTTTTTTTTTTGTCGTTTGCATTGGTTTTTTTTTTCCCCCATTGCTCTGACTGGAATACTAGCTCGAAGTCACCCGTAGGGCTCTCCACTCGTTCGCAGATTGCCGGAACTACCTCGATAAAAACTGGGAACTCTCGCCCTAGCGAATGACTTCAGGGCAGCCATGTCTTGCGAAAACCTCGCCAAAGATTTTTACCAGGTCCTCTGTTTTCGTTTGAAGTTGTTCCAACTTGAAAAAACTTCGAGTAGTATCCGACGATGACTACAGACTTCTTCCCTCTTCACTGGAAGCGGTAAGTTCCGATGTCTTGCCAAGGCGATTGGGTAGTGCATTTTGAAAAAAGGCTTTCCGCAGGTGGTCGTCAATCTTGCTGACACACTGGACACCTACTCACATAGTCGTGTATTATTAGGCTAATCACAAGTCACCAAATGAAATCTCTCGTTCGTGTGCGACATCCGACGACATGTTGATGACCACTGGGTATACGTTCCAAAACCTCTGCTCTTAGACTTGGTGGGATAACTAGCCGGTCATTTTGCATAAGTAGGCTCTGCACCACCGAAAGTCTGCTGCAAAACTGGCGTGTTTATTTCAGTTTGGGGGTACGTCCGTCACCGGTCGGTGTTTTTGGGAGTATTCTATTACATTTGCCGTGCTAGAGTCATTGGAGAGTTCAGACTTGAGTTTCACCAAGAATAAAGAGAATGATGGAAGGACATCCATATTAAACATCTCGTATTCCTGAACGAATGCCTTGCTAGTGCCCGGAGCCTTCGACGTGTCCACAGAGCGGTTTGTTATTAAATGCCTCCCGGACAAAACGTCCGCGGTACGCATCCCTCTGCCCTTTAAGTGTGCTATGGTGAACTCGTACTCAAAGATACGCGTTGTCAGCCGCTGTATTCTCGGTGCCATTTAGTCGTGACGTTTTGTTAACAATGGCACCAGGTTCTTCTGATCCGTCTTGACGTGGAAAACGCGACCTACCAGGTTGGTTCGGAAATACTCACAAGCCTCAACGATTGCCGAGGCCTACTTGCCTACTTGGGCGTATCTCTGCTTTGACGTCGTCATAGCTCGTGACGCGTATGCCAATGGGTGTCTGCTGCCGTTCTTTTCGTCTTGGCGTAGGACAGCCCCCAGTCCGTACGAAGATGCGTTTGACGCTAACGTAAGGTGTGCTCCTGGTTTATAATGCGCGAGGACAGGGGTCTCGCAAAGCAGATGTTTGACTTTGCAGATCTTTTTTTTATGCTCACTCCAGAGACAGCTTGCGTCCTCATGCAGCAGATCTCCAAACGGTCTAGTCTTTTCTCCGCGATGTCAAGTAGACACTTCCCAGGGTGGGTCACCATCCCCGAAAATGATTGTAGCTTTGCGAAGCTTTCTGATGCTAGCATCGTGATGATAGCTTTAGTTTTCTGGGGGTCTGCCCACTGCCTCTCCGGTCCTGGATGTGTCCCAGAATCCCGACGCTCTTCCTGGAAAGCTCGCGCTTTTGGGTGTTCAGATTAATTATGGCATCGTGAAGGCGGCGGAGTAACACCTCGAGATTATAGTTGTGCTCCACTTTCTCCCGACCGAAAGCCAAATTGTCATCCTTGTGACATACGTGATTAGGCACGCCTTCCAGAATCCGCGGATCTTCACAAATAACTCTGGCACTGTTGTGATCCAAATGGGAGTCTCTTGAACTAAAAACGTCCCACTGGTGGGATCAATGCCGTTAGTTCTTTCGATTCCGGAGCTAGTGGAGCTTTCCAGTAGCCGGCATTTGCGTCTACTTTGCCAAACGCCGTCCCTCCCGACAGCCTTTCCAGATATTCCTCCACCGTTCGCATGACGATGCGCTCTCGTACCGGCCATGGATATCGCTGGGTGTAATACACGCATATTCAAAGGTAACGGTCTTACTTTTTGGCGATCACCATAAGTGCCCACCACGCAGTGGCGCTGTAAACTGTATCGATGGCGTTCAAATCCTACATACGCTTTAATTCTTGCTCCCTGTCGCGTTGAAGAGGGAGAGGTACCGGCCGCATGTATAATTGAGAACGGCTTCGCGTCTGGGTGGAGTGTGATCTTATACTGGACGTTTATTTTCTCCAGTCATTGAAAAAGCGTTGGATACTTTGTCCGCGTTTGATCGTATATTGTTTTTGAGTTCGCGTTCACTTCGATGAAGCTTGGCAGCACGTGCAGGGCTATGATTGCCTGTCGTCCCAACAAAGGATTCACTAGCTGATCCGACACATATATGATATTTCATATTGTGCGCCCTCTCACGTAACCGTCGCACAAACTTCCCGAGCGTGCTCAATGAAGAGTACCGCCCTCCTAGTAGATCAATTCCTGTTGGCTCTAGCGCAGCGAAGGCTGTCGCGTCGCAGATGCTAGGAGAGACTGCCATGACGTCTGCTCCCGTGTTCATCCTGAACGTGATATCCTGGTTGTTAATTTTCTTTGTGATATACAAGGCGCCTGTGTAACAGGCGTGCATCAGTTCGTTGAGGAACAGTTCGTTTAGTCTTGGGTCGTGGTCTTGTGATTTGGGATTTTTCATTCCAACCTTTGTAAAACAGACACTCTCGAAGTGGCCTAGCTTCCTGCATGCCTTTCACTTCTTGTGTCTTGCACCGCATTGCATTGCTCATTGACATGCCTCTGTGAGCTACTGCACCATCGGCACGTCCACGTCGATCGAGCTCTGGGAACGCCCTTGGCTTTGTGACGTATTCTGTCGCTGAAAGTCTCTGCTCCTGCTTTTGTCATTCGGTTGTCTTCTGAGTTCTGCGAGAGCGTTTCGTCTGGACGTTGCGCCGCGTAGCTCTATCTGCTGGTGCTGGCCGTTTCTGACAATTGGGCTGCTGCAGTCCCCTTCTGCAGTCAGTTGTTCATCTAGTTGGAGTTTCTCACTGAGATTCATAGTGAAGAGGCATACTACGATGCAATATCAGATAAGCTGGTCCCCAAGATGACCACAGTCGCCCGTGTCCGCAATGTGTCCAAAGCCAAGACTTCTACTGGCTCGTTAGGTTCTCGGATTCTCGAATTGAGATTGGCTCCCTCGAAGGTGATGCTCACCGACGGAATGAAGCGCCAGTCGAACTTTGCTTTCTCAACGTCGTAGGCGTTAAGCTTATCTTTTGTGCGATTGAACGAACTGAGCACATCCTCAGCCTTCCTGCTGATCGCGTTAAGGAAAATGTTCACCTGGGTTGATGCATCCTGGGTATGAAGTTCAGAGATTATTCGATAGTGTTTCCTTCGGGGGATCCACTTCTTCCAGTCGTATTAAAGTAAGTAAATGTATATTTGAATTAAAACTATTTGCCGTGAATGATCTACAGAGTTCAACCGCTTTGAAAGGACATCTTTACGCACACATTTATAGCATGCACAAGATACGACAGCAGCCAGGTGGCTATTAACAAAAGCGTCACCGCAGCGAAAGACAAAATTAAAGGGTTGCTTCGCGGGCAAAGAACGATGAACACTTATAAACTAACCCCTTCTAACCTAATAACTTTTTTCGTTAATGCTTTAAGACAGGACGCCGCAACCTATACTGACCAATCATGGTCCTCGTGTGACTCTAATTGGTTCAGATGCCAATGCATTCTTGGCCGATGGGTTGAGATTAACCTTTAATTTGGGACCAAAAAGGATCAGCACCATCGAGGCGAATTCCAGGTTCCACGTACGTCGCCAAAGTTGTTTACATACCAGCTAAATTCTACTGCTCTAGGCCTCCACCGGAAACGTAAGAAGCTTTCGCCGCCGCACATCGTTGTCTTTTTACTCGCCATAGGTGGAAGTACGAAAACGTTACGCAAACAGAAACTGTTAATCTATCTTCATTTCATTTTCAGTTCGACCTCAGCCGTCGCTATATTCCAATGGAGTCAACCACGCAGCGTCAAAAGTGCGTCGTCACGGGACTCATCGTCTTTGTGCGTTTCCTATCACCCAATAGAGCAATCATGCGCTCTGAATGCTCCACTATCTTGCGCTTTTTGTGCATGATTGGTGGGACCCGACGCAGCCGGTCACGTTTCGCAAATATCCCGATGAGGAACGCCAGAGCTGCCGTCAGCGAATGCGGCAGGTCTGCTCTCCATGCTACCCAATGGGGTGGCCCCAAACCCCCAAGCCTACTACGAGTCACACAAGTCCTCAAGAGGGTGCGATCAGGGTCTCGTTTACGGACGACGCCGTCGCTCGATGGCGCTGTCATGACCGCCAAACGAACCAAGATACAAACCCCGATGACTAAGGCTCTACAGAGGGCGCCCCACCAGTCCTGTGCTTGGCCTGCAGGCATGAAGAGACCCCAACACTCCGCCACCTAGTCGGGGGGAGCTCAGGGCATGAAGGGGTTCGCCGCCACACAGTCCCGACTGGATACAAACCTCCGATCGGGATAGATCCGGCCGCGCTTGTGGCAGAACGAGACACTTGGTACGCTCTGGAGCTTCTCATGCGAGACAAGCCTAGCGAGTGATTATTATTTATCGATTTTCCTAAACTATCTCGCCTTACCCCCTGCGGCCTCGAGCCATCCTTCCAATAAATATTTTTGTCTTTATTGGAAAGATGGCTTGTGTGGAATTGTTAAAATTAGGAGAATAGCCAAACCTTAAAGGGGCCCTGCAATCATAATTAAGCGCCTACCTTTTTTGCGGTTTCCACGTCTCTTGGGGTTCGGGCAAGCCAGCGGGCCCGGAGAGAGTAACTAAATTTCAGTGCGTCATATTTTAACCGGACGACGCGGAAACCTCCTCTACCTACGAGGGAGACCCGCGTTGCCGAAAGCGCGCGATATGTGACGTCTTAGGTCCTGACCTTACTACTGGTCAGAGCCGCTAAAAGCGTTGTTTTTAGTCGAGATACAAAATATAAGTGTCGCGAACCGTTTTAGTTATGTATGAAAGTATTTTTTGTTCAGTATTTTAGATCAGAAAAGAAACAAATGCAGTTTGTAAAGTACGGAAACAAGAAATGACCCGTCGACATACCCGCCACCAAGCGGCGGAAAAAACGGCGCATACTAGAAAGGAGTAGTGGGATCAGGCGCCGAAACGGAAAGGTCCCGGATGTACGCGGCGGCGCTGCGGTCGTATACCGGCTCGAGGATCCGAGCGGTTCCGAGCGTTCCGAAGGCCTTCGGCGCGGGTCCTGCTGGTGATTTGGCCATTTGGCGGCATGGCAGCGCGAAGTGGCTCCCGTTCTGAACTGATCTTTACCCCTTGTTTGTCTGTCGTTTGTGGTCAATGAAGTGTTATTCCGAAATAGTCTTTAATCGCGCAGGAAATGCATTGCGAGCCTCCCTGGCCGCCCGCTTCATACAGCCTATCCAAGACATGCTTTAGTGGCGCCCTCTCGAGCCGTCGACACGAAGCGCGGCAGCCGTGAGCGCTTGATGAGCTCACTACCCCTCCTCTAGTTCACGGCCACTCAAGCCAGGACCTACGACGTCATGAAGCAGGTTATTTTTTGCTTGTTTTTGTAATTCTAATTTGCCTATAACTTTTAAAATAAAGCGAAATTTGAAAAAAAGAAAAGTTTTATTAAGTTACTACGTTCAGTGCGCTCAGGTTCGGTGCAAATTAAAAAACAGTCAAAACGTTGTTGCAGGGCCCCTTTAACAATATGTAGAGCTCAGCGCGTGTCCTGTGATTTGCCCACCCCATCGCCTGGCTATGATAAACATTGGCGCCATATATTCGGCGGCAGATTACGTGGCCACTTGTTCTCGCTGCGAGTTGAGGGGTTGAACGCTGCTAGTCTTTCTCAAATATTTTTTGCCACTACCATGCGTGGAGAAGAAAACAAAATATTCAGTGTTTCATAGGCTATGAATGTCAACGAATAATTCCAAGAGATATTTAATGAAAGTAAAAAAACGTTTTTCATTGCCCCTTTAAGAAAACAAGCATGCTTCCTCTTCGTAATATTTCAGCGACTTGTGCACCCACTAAATTGAAAAGTACCACGCATGTTGCGTTATTGACGGAAGGGAGAGTGTCCTTAACCTTAATGGCTTACACATGTGTTAGACGTTAAGGTTCAGGACACACTCCCTTCCGTCACTAATGTGACATCTGTGGTACCAGAACTTACTTCGTGCACGCAGTAACTTCTGGAACGTTCCAAACCAGAGCACACGATCACAACCGTGTGTTCTGAATAGCGCAGCGTAACAAAAGAAAGGGCTGGAACAAGCGGGTTTCGAAAAACGTTTCTCCACGTGGCAGCGCCGCGTACATTTGCAACTCCGCCACGCAGGGCGGCAATATTTCAAGCCTGTTCAGCACTTCCCCGAGAGAGCCGTCGCTTCCGGTGAGGGGATGCCAGGAGATTGCAAACGACAGTTACTTTAATCCAATGTACGATATCAGCTACGGTTCAGGACAACGTGGTCATCTTAAACTCTTCATTGTAAAGCAGAACGTCATGCTGCGACCGTATATGTCATCTCATCTTGCTCTTAAACCACTGATACGCGAAACACAGAGTGGCATTGGCGACAATTTCAGTCTCCTTTCACAGCGCACAACACTGCCTTAGCGATGTTGGTGACCCTTGAAAATAGAAACTACGTTGAATGTCTATTGACACTCCGTAACAGGAAGCTAAATCGAACGTAGCACAGAAGACGCGCGTGTACCAGGACCACAGAACCAGACTGTGTCGGACGCAAGGTCGCCTAACGGTCATAATACAGCATTGAACCTTGTTGCGGGTTGCGAGGATGGCAATCTTAGCACAGTGTATTTTGCCCTGCTGGTCCTGCTTCGTAACTTCGCGGTTTCTAACGGGTTAGTTTGCTCAGTTGACCCGTCAATGCAAGCAGCCCCGTGTGTTTAGACTAGGATATTGTATTAACGACAACGTTCGCTGCTGCTGAAGGTCAATTATCTCGACAGCACTTATGAAACAACGCTGGTGATGTGCCCGAAAAAGACAAAACCAAAAGAAGAAAAAGCGGAAGTGAGGAGAGTGTGTTACTCTGCTGTTTTTTACCTGTCCAGATGAACTGGCAACTATAGTCGGTTACAAGTTAAGAAGGTAGGAGAAGCTCCTCCCACAAACGTGGTGCGCCGGTTTCAAATCCCTCCGCAATCGAAAGAAGAGTTCACTGGAAACGCTCCTTGTTCCGCTTCAATGTATAGATAATGGCCACAGAGTGGTGCCAACTTTTCTCCGACCCCCACTTTTTAAGAAAGCGACCTTTGTATTCATCGGAGAAGGAACCGAGCCCCTGAAAGCAGCCTTTGTATCAATCGGAGGGGGAAGCTAATCCCCGAAAGTCGTCTTTGTTTCCATCGGAAGGGGGAAGAATTAATCTCCCTCTCGTGGCTTCCACAATGCTAAGTCAAAGTCGAGAGATAAAGCAAATATGTACAGAAAGGCACGACCCTCCTCGCGCGTTGGCCGCAACGTCACGGAAACGATGGGACGCTATTGGATGCGGAGGTGGCGGAGGGATATATGATTCCCTTTGAGGGGCATTTTCCGCTACCTTCTTGACTTGCAACCCACTATAGCCAATTCGACAACGCTACGTCCTCCCGTCTTGCTTGAGAAGGAAAACAATTGTCTCGTTCCACCTGCTGCTTGTGTCGGCATAGTGACTCGTAAGTAGAAAAGAGGAAAAGGCGCCGTTGCTACCTTTTTAGATGCGGAGCATCTCTTGCTCGGGTCTATGTCCCGCGTCCGCGATGTAGTCGGCACTCGAACTACGCACGCGCAACTCTCCTCCTTCCCTCTCTCCAACAGCTGCGCGTTACTCTCTCCGCTCTCTCTCTCTACCAGCTGCGTGCACTGCGCGTGCGTTGGCTTCTCCTCACACCGCCTTTTTTTCTCTTTTTCCTTTCTTGTAGCACCCTTAAATGCAAAATAAGTGTCCAAAAGTGCATGGCGCTTGGTCGGCTATTAACGAAAAATGCTACCACTTCTAGTTAAATCAAGATTAACAGCATGTCGTCTATTGTCATGGCCGCTTAGTGTCTAAGATAAATGCTTGTAGCGACGGTATACAAACACAAAATATAAATTTTCTCTTGGTTTCGTGGGAAGTCCTTTTGGGATTCACAAGGTAAGCTAGAGCGGCAATTTGTTACGATTCACAGTATTCGCAACTCCACCCTGTCGCTCGCCCTCTCGCGGACGAACGAGGACGAACGAAGGACCAGAGGACCGATGACTGCGAAAGCGGAGGCGGCGGCGTGGAGATGGTGGCGGGGGCTGTCGGTCTTGGTTTTTTGGTGCTGCTCTCACCGCATTGTTCTGCTCTGCGTCGTGAAGCAGTTTTAACAAAAAAAGTGAGAACGTTAAAATAGGAATTTTTGTTTTCTGCCTCGCAACAGCGTTGCACGAAATGACCGAGATAGGCTGCGAATTCATGGCTTTGAGGTCGAAAGCTCAATCTATGCCCAACGTGAAAGAAAACGCTCCCACTATCTGTGCAGTTCTCTTGCGTACTATCTACGGAAAGTCTATTCTTTGCCCTAAATATGATAACACGTTTCGCGCGCGTACAGGAATCGGCACCGGAAATCATTTCGCTCTTTAAGGCTGTCTCGAGGAACATGATCATTTGTTGAAAGCAATTTCAAGACACAATTGGCGTACTTGCTTTCGGGTAAATACAAAGGCAAATAAAAAAAATTATTGTAGAAGTTTAAGCTTGTCTGTGTGACGACAGCTTAGTACGGGCAGTTTTAGCGAGTCAGGACGCAACGTTGCCAATAACACGTCACAAATGTACGGCGCATTGAATTTTTTATTTTTCATACAGGAGTGAATAAAACCCCTAATGACGCCGATGACGTTAAAAGGCCGTTTCAGCATAGCGTTACCGCAGGCTACTGTGAGCTCGGCAGCGCTCCCGGCGCGCGTCGAAAATTAGGCTTCAAAGGCGCAGCGCGAGCTTCCGGTTGCAATGCTGCACCGTATGGTAGGCTGCAGGCACGCTATTATAAACCTTTCTATTAGTAACCAATGCGCAGTTAGATCACGTCTTGCAATACACTAAAACCGCGATGGTGAGCAGCGACTTGTGAGCGTGCGACTCGAAGACATTGACACCGTGGACGCTGCTCTTCTTGAGCTTGACGGTCACCGTGCGCGGCTCACTTTTTAGAGCACTAATGGCAAGACAAAGCGCTAACACGACGATAGCTTCATCACCCTCAAAAAAAGTTTGGCACAAAGAGTGACATGTTCCTGAGCCCAAAACGCGCTCGGCCCAAACTAAGCTTCGCAAGTTGAGGTTTCCGCCACTTTTAATTATCAACATGCAGATTTAACTAACGCGCATCAACATCTCTGTCACCTGTAATATGCTCCTGCCCTTACCGCTTCGGATTTGTAGACAAATAAGTTATATTTAGCGCACCAACAAGCGTCAGCGAGCAGGGGCACGGGAAATGCTGAAGAATCTATTCCCCTCTCTTCCACCATCTTGGAGCTACCGCCTATAGGGTCTATAGGGCGTTGGAGTATCGAATAGTAGTAATTTGGGTGCAATTATCGCTTCTAAGGGAGTGGAGGTGGGGCGCTCATCGGCGATTAGATCACTTTCAACCGCGAGTCCATCGAATGAGCCTGTAATTTCTATTCATTATGGTGGCCTGCACGGGGACGAAGGGAGGGGGGTGGAGGGTGATGACGGGATGCTTTAAGCGCCGGCGAGGTCGCCACTTGACGACTGAAGGAACTCAGTGCCCGAGTACTCATCTCAGGGTCAGGGAAGGTATGATAGCCAAGCAGTGATTTCTTCCGAGACCTCCGCAATTTAGGCTATTGATAGCACAGTTACTCGTAAAACCATTTTATTACTCATCTCGAGATGAGAAGGGCGAGTGACTTTGAATGACGGTAGTAAACCTAAAAAAATACAACGAGCCATTCTTTGGATTTACTGGAGCCATAGTAGCACCGATTTGTTTCTCTGAATGGACGGTGCGACACGAGGGCGTTTATAACGCGAACGGGAGTATCTCCAAACAAACAACTCGTTCTCATTTGAACCCTTACATTTGAACCTATTAGCTAAATACCCTTTGCGTTATAACCATTCTTGGTTCCAACCCATTTCGATTGAAATATTTTCGTTTCAAATACTTCTGACAAAGCCATTTTCTAGTTTCAACCAATGTAACCCTTGTTCAATGAAACTATGACGCCCGCCAGTCAATGGCAACCTATCCATCAGATCGCTGCTACAGACGGCAGGCTTCGCTCCATTGGGACAGGGGAGTTTTGGTGCCGTTTGGCGGGGATTCCAATGCTGATAACGCCAGTTCTCTCCATATGAGAGTTAAGGCTTTCTCATTAAAAAAAAAACACGAAAGCACAGATCACCCCGAAAGGTTTTCAAAATTTTCAAAATAATCCCAGCCACGCCGACCGGAAAACAAAGAGAAAACTACCCAAAACACACACACACACACATACACACAAACACACATACACGAACACACACAAAATCATACACGCGAGCGCGCGCGTGCAAACACGCACACACACACAGACTAAACAAAAGGATAATTTAGAAGCGTTTTAACAGGTTCGTTGAAGGGCAGGCAAGTTACTAAGTTACAGATACACGAGACCATTCTAACCTCGTTTCACTTTAAGTTTCAGAATTGCAGAAGCTACAAAATCGAGCTCCGTTTTTTCGGCGATTCTGCCTAAGTCGCGCGCTCGTGCAGTGCAAGCTCTGCTGAGGGCCTTATGCTTGCACCAATAGCTTCGGCCTCGCTTGCGCACAAAGGGAAGCGGAGTATAGCTATACTAAAGACTCCCTTAAAAGAGCCATAAAACAATTTTTCTAGTTCCGCTAAATACTACTTAGAATCACTCCCTGACGTTAATAACCGAATACACTTTCCTTTTTTTTTTCTAGGCAATGGCAGTCGCCAAAAAAATTTGACAAATATGAGCATCGTTTGTCCCCTCAACTCGGAGCCAGAAGAAGAGTCCACGTGACCTGGTGCCTATCCTATGACGCAAACGTTAATCATAGCCACGCGCTGAGGTTGGCAAAGTAGAAAACGCGTGCTGAGTTCCAGGCATTGTTAGAGTTCTGCTATTCTCATGACCACGGCGGTTGGCCACAAGCCACTACCCGAGTGTCCGCCGAGGCATTGACTGTTTCGAGCCGAAGTCAAGCGCTCACTCAGTTCTCGTGCCCCATCTATGAGCCGCCCTCGACTGTCGTCAGGCGGGTGGTTTCGATCCCACGATTACTTCATCAAGCTTTGCGAAGGCAAGGCTGAAAGAAATGAACCCTTTTGTGCTCACAATATCACAACGACAAAGAAGCTTCTCAATTACAGGTGATCTGTTCTAGTATACTTGGGCCAGACTAGCCCAGTACGCCTCTGCAAAGTCATAAACATTCCAACCCGATATCGTTCATGACCCCTTTAAGTGCCGTTTGTAACAACTGTTCGTTTTACCAAGAACGTTATTCTTGTTCCAAACAGCACAGCAATCAGAGAACTATTGTCGGCGACAGTTTAAGAGTAAAGTGGAAGCTCCTCCCAATTCTTTCCACTTCAGCAGAAAGCTGGAAACGAGATCACACCCTCTCCAGCGTTTGCTCGGCCTGACGCGAGAGAGGTGGGAGGAGCTTCCAAGTTACTCTTAAGCTTTCACCGACTAAAGAAGGATGTCTACTAAGCTCTGAATATTCACTCTTTTTTTTTTTGTTTTACTCCACGCTTGTGTTCGCATAACCTATCGTTGAGACACCTTGCAGTTTGACTTAAACAGCTAGCACTATATTTCACTGGAATTTTATAAACAACTCCAAGGTCACAAGCCACAGATGGCTTTCTATTCATC
The DNA here is from genome assembly GCA_013358835.2 of Ixodes persulcatus. NCBI lineage: Eukaryota > Metazoa > Arthropoda > Arachnida > Ixodida > Ixodidae > Ixodes > Ixodes persulcatus. Next base: position 302,572 of record JABSTQ010011557.1, read on the forward strand.
CTTCTGCGCTTAAAGCTTTATTACAAAAAAGGCGTTAATCTATGCAAACGAAAATCCGGTATAAAAACAGCAACACCCAATGAACTTGCAAGCGCTCTCATGATATGGGTGTTTGGCATGTAGTTATCGTGTTTGTGGGTCTATTTAAGGATGATTCAGCCTCATAAAACTTCAGTTTTGTTTAGAGCTTTGCCTTCTCCGTCCGGTCTTTCGCCCGCTCATGGGCTACCATATCCTGTAGGTGTTTTTATAAAAATTCCGGCAATATTTTTTTTTTTTCTTTTTCATCTGGGATGGTTGATGCGAAAATCGAACGCGCATTCGCTACCCTTTGGAGGAGAGCGGTATTGCAGTTTAAAGAAGAGAGGTAGCGTATAATAAATTTGGATTCTTACTCGCGAAAAATAGAAGATGGTGTGTACGCGAGACCAAGTATAATTCCTAGAACACCCGTTCAGTCTGGACAGCAAGAGTGGAGCACATTAATACGCCGCTTTGCTAGAAAGTCTTACGTGTACGCAGGAGGTCGCAAAATTGATAGTCCTCCCCTCTCTCTTCAACTCGGTCAGGTTTAAAAATATGCCTATTTTAAAAACGATATTGGCCTATATATACGGGAAAGTGGTAGAACGAAGCTTATTCTCTGCTCTTTGTGCGCTGACACTCGACAACGCCATCTTTCATCATCTGCGATATTATTTTATCGGTGTTTTCATACCCGCAATGGGTTAAACTTCATTGTGACTCTAATGATATTAGAGTAGAGTTTGATCGGGATCACTAGAACAGTGCCTAGCCAAATAACTGTATGTAGACCTGGGTGTGGTCCTTCAGTTTATGCAAGGAGTAGGTACCACGAACGCCTGTCATTGCTTACAAACAAACCACGTTTCTCATTGTAACATAGTCAGTTCCTGCCTTAAATTTTGAATTCTTGAATTACCAAGAGTCTGTACTCAGCATTAGAAAATGGAAGGTGCCTATACATTTATTGACGCGTATCACTGCTCCAACGTACGAGGCCATCGACGATAATCCTTCTTTACAGAACGAGACATAACCGTTTAATCCGAAGTTGCAGCAGATTTGAAACGCCTAGAGTACCTGCTCCTGCACTTCCCCTAGTACATGGTGATAAGCCGCGCACTGGAGACAAAGACACAGTATAAGAAAACAGACAGTACAAGCTCTGACTGGCAGACAGGTTTGTTTTCACCTACTGTGTCTTTATGTCCTGTGTGCTGTTTATCACCTTGCTCAATCCATACCAAGTCGCCCAACTCACCACCTTGCTTCACGTCCATAGTACCCATGCGTGTATGTAGCTAGACTCTGTATTGACGTCAACGCCAGTTTCCATCAAATACCTTTATTAACATTGCACATCATGAATGCACCTTTACCAGTACATTCCGACTTCACAGGTTTCTTCTAGTTTCTTTTGAACTGGCTGCAACGCCAGAATTGTTTCATTCATTATGAGTAGGATGGAGTGTATTCGGGATATACCGATAAACCCTTCAAAATCAACCCACGAGTAACATAAAAAAACGGATGAGAAAAGCTTTCGAATAACCAAAGCAGAAGCTTCATGGTGGAATTTGTTAAACATAACAGCGCAAACAGCGCCAATATAGCACAATGATCCAGGCAAGAGGGAAAGGAAAAGGTGCGTTCTTAACTGATATGAAAACACAAGTATATATACCCATAAAAACGCCAAGTTATTACGAATTGCGGCACAGCCCACATTTTAAAAATGCGTATCCATTGGTAGATAAGCTAAGAGCGTGTCACTTACACATGTTTCCCTTAAGTCTATCTCAAACGCCTCCTCAATTTCCGTTGACGCTTTATCTTTATAAGGTGCCATAATCTTGGTATCACTGAGTGCAGGTGGTGCATGAGTACCTTCAACTACGAACAGCCCGGTGTCCTGACAGTGTTAATCTTCGGGATGCTGCACGCTCAAGAGAGGATAATTCACTCACCTACCTGTATGACCTATACACGACAACCCACATGATGTGGGAATTTGATAAACAATCCCTGCTGCGCAATCAGTGAACTTATTCTGGTGTTCAGTGTTATACGGGTCTGTGTTCGTATCTGGTTTTGGATTGGGCGATGCAATCCAGCCATGTTGTTAGGTGCTGAAAAACCAACCGGTACATCGTAGCGTCGAGCTACTTCCTTTAGATTATGGGTGACTGTGCATGCACAGGATAAATACCGGCCTCGAAAAGGCGTGAGCACGGTTCTTTTTTTTTTTTTCAGTGTTTGTTATTTTGTTTATTGAGCCAGTTGCAGAGATTTTTCAGTAGAAAACTGTGATTTTTAGCATTCAGAATAATAAAATTTCCCGGAAATGTGCTGCAAAGTTCTGGTCGAAAATGTCTAGATGCGGCCGAAGGGGATAAAAGCTCCGATTAGAAAGAACCTTTGCACGGAATTTCATAATCAGTTATTCCAAGGACGGCTTCAGTTTCGCCTGTGGATTTCTTCAGTTCCTCCACGCCGAGAATTATTCAACCAAGTGTTGAGACACAGGGGATTATATCGTATAGCGCTCATTATATTGGACTGAGAAGAAGCACATAATTTGAGTTGACGTACGAGCTGCGAAGCTGATGTGCTGTACTTAGATCATCCTTATGCTGACAAGACGACGGAAGCTCCCTGCATGTTTGACCAGTCAGCCATGGTTCTTGAACCACGTGAGCATGTTCACTGTACATTGATACCGAGAGCAGTGTCAGGGGATTAAGGGAGAGGGATATAATAAACTCTTTAGCAACTAGCATCCGCCGTCCTGTCAGAAGAGCAGTGAACGGAGTGTTGGAGCCAAAAACGCATTCCGCTGACGCCGCATCAGCTGCCATCGAATGGCCTTGCTACCGAACACGTTTCTTTTGTAGCATACATTTCGCATGACCTAAGTTTTTTTTTTTTTTCTGCAAATGCAAGTTGGAATGGCAACCTTCATAGTGCGATAAAGTCGCATGTAAGCCATGTATATGGAAATAAGCTGCGGCTTAAGCCACCATTCGTCAGCAGCTATCAACGGACTAATGGCGCAGTGGCCGTTGTGATGTTTTTTCGAAATAAATGAAGATATATTTCGTCACTATACTTATCGTAGTGTTATGAACAACGTTCCAATATGTGTATTAAAAGTTTCGTTTAATACGAAGCTGCAATGTGCGTAAAGATTCTCGCGTACAGAAGACCGTGATGCGACAGTGTAAATCATCATATTCACTTGCACCTGTTTTTTTTTACTCTTGCACCGCTGGGTACCACAGGTATAACGATATAGACAAGCCAACCGAAACGTATCTTCTCGACAAATACACATCCGCTTTGCGCGCGTCTATTGTTCGCAGAACCTCTCTGAATTTATTCATAGAGCCTAGCACACACTTTAAAACAAAAGCTTTCCTAAGAACGTTCTTTCTGCCTGATAGCCTTTATTCTTAGCCTGGCGTTTCTCATCGTTTTAAAAAGTTGTCAATTAAAAAAAAAACAAAAAAAAAAACAGGGATGAATACTTGGGAGAAGCCGAAGCATACAAGCGCACTGGTTAAGAAACAACAATCTAGACCCTGGGACACGTATAACTATAAATCGTCTATTTTATATTTCTGTACCTTGGGGTGAACAACCCACCTCTCTGATCTTTTGAAGCACCAATATCGGCCACACCATCTGAAACTGCAAAAATATCAAAGCTCAGAATATTATTCTTTGCACAACTGGGAGCAGAGTGTATATGTTGTTGTTATTTATTACTTCCAGCTACGGGACTACAGTGGTGAAGCGCGAAATCTCCTTCACGGCAATTCTTATCAATAATCAACATGTAAGACAAGGACAACACAACCACATTTTTCAACCAGAAGCAAATATATCTGAATTTCAAAAGCGAGCAGAGCTTTTGGAATTCCTCTTTGTCCGTTGTTGGTTGGAAGGTGTCGTGTTATCCATGTCGTACATCTTGATTCTCTATTGAAACCTTGCCCGCACCAAAATCCTCTTCGTCATTCAATTCTCTTCAGTAATTAGTCGAAAATTATTTTTTCGTATAAGTTAGATAATAGAAGCCTTTTGTGTTAGAGCCACTACGACTTTGTATTGACTTGTTGTCCTCTTTATTAGGAGTAAAGTGTGATTCAAGCAGTCGCCGCGGCTGCTTCAACACAACAGAGCTGTATGGGCCCTTGAGTTTGCTTTCCTCGTTTACATCGCCTTCTTCTGACCGTTTTTTGCATCAACCATATCACATTTCTTATTTCAGAGTTCCATATAAATGCTAAGGTTCAAGCTATTTATTGTCTGCACGTGAAATTATTTTTAGTCTTTGATATATCTTGTTTCAACCCGTTATTTGTAGATTTATATCTATAGTCAACTGTAAACAATTGAGTAGACATTGCATTTTTAGGAGTATTTTTGTTTGTCTTCAAAATCTCATGTCTTCGTTACTATTGCAGCTAAAATGACATTCACTTCGATCATTACAAAAATAGATCACCGTAATTTTTGGGCTATAGTTGGCGGACTATACACGTTTAAGAGATGTAATTGTACGTGTTGAGGTCTATCTAAAGGTGCGGGCTAGAAAATGAATCGTTTGTTTTCTAATGATTTGTTATGACATGAAGCGACGGGTTTTGTGCATGATGCAGCATGTTAGTAAAGACTTATGTATTATACAAGCATTCTACGGGCTAATAAGGCCGGCATTTGTCAAAGTGTTATGTGGATGATAATTGTGTTACGTGCGGACTAAGCAGTGGAGCGGAATGATACAGGGTGTTTTTTTTAAGCTTTACTGATTTGTGTAAAAAAAGCCGTGGAAGCTAAATTTATGCGGTTTGTGCTGGTCATTTATACGTCGAAGGGGGACATAGTGTATGGGGCTAATCGTAACGATCAGTTGGTTAATTAAGTATAATTGGTTGTTTAACTTTTAATTAGTGAAAATAGACATTCAGTTCCAATGAGAAACTTGCAAAACATAATCGAAAATCACTAAATTAACCTCTTTTAGGAAGATATAAGGCAGGGGCAGCATTTTAAGGCACTCTGAAAAAACGCTGTATGGACACGTTTCTAAGTCTCAATTTCCTATCGGAACGCATCTTTGCGCCCGCAGTCCTGCTCCCCGGTGATTGCGGTGCGAAGCCACCCCGTCGCCTCCCTCGTAGGATGGAGACAACTAGGGCGCACGTGTGACGCGCGTCTCAGACCCTGGGGAGAAGGACCGTTGGCGCGGAAATGTGCTCCAATAAGGAACCAAAACCTAGAAACGCGTGCAAGCGGAGCGTTTCTATTGAACGCCGTAAAATGCTGCCTCTGGTTTCTGTTTTTTTGAAGAGAGTTTATTTCATGGTTTTCGATGACGCTGAGAAAGTTTATAATTAGAAACAAATGCATATTTTCAGAAATTAAAAATTAACTAAAAAGAATTTACTTAATAAGCCGACTGATCGTTACGATTAGATTCCTGTATTATGTCCCTCTGGCCGTCTAACTGACCCGCAGAAACCGTATAAATGTAACTTTTACGGCTCTTTTAAAAAAATAAAAATATCTTAAGCTTAAAAAAGGGAAAACTGTATGCAGCTGGTGCGCACTATATAAGGATAAACTATTTATTAACCGAGATTTGCCCTTGCGGTCTGTGGTGCGCAGGCGAATATTTGTACCTGGCACGGTCTATAGTCCGGAACATATGGTAATGGAGTGGAGGCGGCGTAGGGGGGGGGGGGGGGGTTACGTCGCATAGGTGAGAGAGTATCTTCTTTTATTGCGGACGGCACATCTATTTATTCTAGAATGAAAATCAGCAAAGAAATATGGCAATGAAAAGTATGAAGAAGAAGAAAAAGAACAAATACAAAACGGCAGTTAACGTCATGGAGTGAGGGAATGGAATATCAAATACGTGCTCAGGCTCGTGAACACAAACGCGGAAACACGCATATGCACGTGTGCTTGTCTCAGTTATGTACTCTAAGTGAGATGATGAACGCGGTGAAATCAAGAAAATGGAATGTGCCCTTCCGAGACGGCGTATCACACTTCCCTCTTCATAATAAAGAAAGCCCGGGCCTCCGCATCAAAGCTCCTCTTTGCACTAAATGCCGCCTCCCCCCTCCACTCTCCGTCTTTTTGAAGGAGCCATAGAAACAATTGAAGGCGGTGGTGAATCGGGGGTCGTGCGCGCTAGAGGCGCTGCACACGGTGATGTTTGTTAGAAGTGCTGCATTTGTCGTATGAGTGCTTACGTGCGGCACAAAGTGGCCGTTGCAGTAATCTTGGTAGCAAGGGACGAAGTTGTTAGAAACTCATTATATTCAAATGCCTGACCAGCACATAAGAAAGGCGCATTCCGTACTGAAGCTTCGTGACCAAGTGGGCAATTCGTACCGTGTGCGCAGGAAAAAACCGCGTATGTTAGAACAAGAGCGATTTATTAAAGATGGCGTACCGAAAAGGAAAAATACTCAGATGCACATGCAAAAAGATTAAACTTGGTTATGAAAAAAAAAAGTGTGTGAAATGCAAGGAAGATTTTAACGCAGAAGCCATAAATAAAACGTATACCTGAGTATTTTGTTTCTGCATTACCCTTTATTTGAGCGCGTTTTGTTTTACAAGGAACCTGTGCCGACAGGGCTATCTTTCTACCCTTTTGCAGGGGAAGAGATATTCTTGATACGAGATACCGAACACACTCTTTTTTATATATTTATCCCCTCTTCATAACCGATTATAAAAAAAAAAAAAACGCTTTCGCTCACGTCAAATTCCCGCAGCGAGATATTTCGTCAACTTCGAGTTATGGAATGCAATAAGGGTCGAAATAAAATTTGGCCCTCTAAATTTCACAGAAGCACTTGTCCGGTGTAGTTAGCAACAAAAAAAAAAAAACAAATCTCGCTAGTTCGCGACGTTACATGGTTTGCTGATGTTAGGTTTCTTTAAAAAATCAACCACCCCTCCTTTTTTCCTTCCACTTCACTTTCCAACCAAACACTGATTGTTTTGTTTGAATACACTTACTCAGCCTACTACACTGCATTGTAGGCGCTGCGGTCTGCGCGCTTGTTTTGTCACCGATCCAACAAAATAATAAAAAAAACTTTTCCAGAAGTTATGTGTAAAAAGACTATAATAGGCGCACAGTCGAAAATTATATGATGCCTTAGATACCTGCCTAAAAAAACGCGCGTCTTCTTTTAGTCTTCACGTCTAAAATCTGGTTCAAGAAATCACTATCATCGTACATTCAATTTATACGGATCGGTAGCTACATTTACGCACCATGTATCGCCATATGTATCTCCATTTTGCCTATGTTCTACACTCCGTTTCTCCCCCCCCCCCCCCTTCCCTACGTCCAGCCGCTGCCGACATAACGATCTAGTCGCCAACGAGACTTCAAAAAATGCCGTACGGCGTCATCGTCACGGCCGCCTCAATCATCGTTGAGTATGAAAGACGGCTGTTTGAAACGGCATCGCACCTGCCACTGAGGAACTTAACCAATGTTTGTGGCCCTACAAGTTTGTGAACCTTTGTGACAAATAGAGACAAATGATGTTTCTTTTCTTCTTTTCATTGCGGAATTTTTGCATTTTTTTTTAAAATTTGATATTCTTTTACAACACAAAAAAATTATCTTACTTCACTAAAACGTTTACACATTATAGTGAAATAGCTTGTCAGCCACTCGAACCTAAAAGTTCTAAGAATTCGCTAAATTATAATGTTTAAAAATAGAAATAAAACCGTTCCCCTCTGATGGCAAATGGCAAGTGAGAACAATTTTTTTTCTTGGATGCTACATGTTCAATCTTATATTCCTTAGGTTCAGTTTAAAGTCAGGAACATGTACAAGATATGTGCCAAAATAAACGGGGAATAATTTGTTGCTGAAAAAGTGCATGGTTAACTGGAACTCAGCCTAAGCTTTGGTACTCAACTATATAATCTAAAAAAAATATTTAGAAAAAAGGACACAGGAAGTTAATCCCAATGGTGTCCCAATTTAATACATAAAATTTAGGAATAACATAAACAGTTGTTTTTAGACACATGATAAAAACCAAGATCAAACGTTTACACTACCATCTCCCCTTAAGAAATACTTGGCTTTACGTAAAGCTGCACATCCGGAACCATTCCGGCACACCGTCAATTGTACTAAGCAATAGCTTCCGAGTCCGGGCAAAGTGTACCAAGCCCAAGAATGATTGTCTCTGTCCTCAACTTTCGCTAGCTCGTCGCCGTGATATTAATAGTTAAATCATGATTGCATTGAGTTATCTCCGGCAAAGATAAACGTACTAAAGTAATTTTACGGCGAAAATTTCGGCTACACGTGCACAAAATTTTGAAATAAATTAGACATAATTTAAAAGATATCCTACACTCGCGGTCAGCTTTCTGTGGCAATCCGAAGAGAGGAGGAAAGCGCGTGTACAGCGGTTGGTGCACCCTCTCCCCTAGCATTCACTGCATTGCCACAGAAAGCTGACCGCGAGTATAGCTAACTACATCGTCACTGAGTACTCTGCCTAATGAAACAAAAATTAAATTATATTGGACTATCTAATACTTTAGAAGTCTAGCGCTGTCGCTGTTCAATAGCAATGTTGTTAAAATATGCAAATATTCTTTAAGAACGGTTCTGGTTTTGACGTGCGGCTGCAGTGACCCTCATTGTATACTGGCAAACATCATTGACTGCAGTTGAGAGCAGAGTGTCGAACCGGAACCGAACCGTACCGAAATCCGGAACCGAACCATTTTGTTTTAGTCTAACCGGAACCGGACCTAAATAGTCGCCGCCATATTTAAACTAAACTCAATCTGAACCGTAAAAGAAAAATGTATTAACGGTAACTGTTTTGAAACGGTTTAGGCTATTTTTGTCTTTTTCTTCTACGGACTGAATTTTGCAGATTACAACAAAAATTAACAGCGGCATTTCTCTATCTATCGTAAGTTTGTCACATACAGAAGTGCAATGAATTGTAATGGTGAGAGTTAATGGCTGGCTCGTATTAGCATTCCAATTAATTATGTGACGTCACGTGTCACGTGGTATTATGCGATGTGGTAACGTTATGTTACAGCGTCAGATATTCGTATAGCGTTACGCCATGACTGCCAATTCACACCACGACTATAAATCCAACGTTACTAGATCTAATCACGTTGTAGACACTGTGACGTTACTTGACATCAAAACTTCGCCCCGTATCACAGTGTAGAAACAGCGCAAAAACATGGACGGGGCAGAAGAAACACGCTAACAGGAGTAAAGCTGGCTCGCAACTGAAGTCAGGGTTCGTCAGCGCCTTCCTGTTTGCGTGCTTCTGCTCCATTCATTTTTTTTTTGCGCTGTATGTACAGTATGGTCAACGAATATCAACTACCCCAACACTAGAAGTTACTTCCCATAGTTTGTCGAGATACCATGACGTAGTCGATTGTCGTGCGCCCGAGCACTCGACCGGAGCTCATGACAATCATAACATTAGCAAAGATTCGAGTAGTGGGTCGTGTTCAATCAAAGATGGAAGCAGACGAACTCCAGTAACAATTTCTGAAGCTCAGCCCGTGCCCTTTACTTTGCCATTCACAGCGCGTGACTATGATGCACATTGGCCGTATATAATCAGCACCAGATCACATCGTCACATGTTCTTCATGCGAGTGAAGTGGAAAGACTGCTTATCTGTGCTTTCCTGCGACTGCCGACTGTTTTTTCTGTGGCTTGTCACTTTCTACGATGTAACGTTGCCATATCGCAAAATATCAGGCTTTTCTCTTCACTGTCATTTCGTGAAGAGAAAAGCTAATGCGTAATCCGAAAGTTATTGAAGTTGCGGATTAGTTCCGAGCTGAATATGTACTTAAAGTACAAAATCAGCAGCACAGCCCAATTAACATGTACCATAGCCTCCTATATATGAGGCTATGCATGCACATAGCACCGAGGCAAAAAAGCATGACTCTTATATTATTTTTTACGTTTGAAATGAGACAAAATGCTGGCACACAGCGATGGGGTCGGAGCATTAAAGGAAAGATTCCGGTGGCTCCAAGGGGACAGCCGAAGTTTTGTTAACAGACTTCAAACCCCGAGAAGCTAAATTCACTAGCGATACGTTGGAAGGTACTGCAAGCCTATGACGAGGTTCGTTCTAAATTTCTTCCTACCAGCTTCGACCACCTCCGTATTTCGCTTAAACTTATCAGTCTTTGGGTGCAAAGATGACAGTCAAATTTGATTGACCAATAAAGTAGGACGCAAATACGATATAGCTTTGCTAACATTGGAAGCTCCTGCAAACATCGAGGGGAGCGGCGGCCAACGCAACAATGGCGCCCCCAGCGGACCTGGAGTCTTTGCAAGCAGCCGACGCAATGAAGTATAGGCTCCGCGGCGTTCTAGATGATTTCGAGCCCCATTTTCCTATCGTAAGACTTCATACCATTAATCACGTTAAGTGTTTTTGCACAGCGGTACCCAGTGATCACAATTGCAAATACTATCAAATTATAGCGCACATAGAAACATAAAGTCATTCATTTATTAAGTGGGCTCGACGCCGCTCAGAGTATTACGTACGACCGCGGTTCGCGCCTGACAACCAGAAAGAAGGCTTTATTCATTAGAACTATGTTCTCAAAACTGACTTTTGATGTGAGAGGCACAACGCGACAATCTCGTCATGTCGCCTTGTCGGAATAAGTGATAAAACAAAATGCCCCAACTTCAAAGTCAGTGCTCCAGTTGGCCCAGTGGATATCACTAGAGGGCCTAATGCGGAGAGCAAGTCGTATGCTTCTTGCGCAGGGGTTTGCGGTGACGTCAGAATGATGCCGAGCCTTTATGAGTGGCTTTCATTGAAAGGACAGTGGGTAGACCTTAATCTGAGATGCCTTGAGGTCCACCCACTATCTTTTGCAATCAGCCAATACGAGGTCGGCTTTCTGATATCATCGCAATCTCTGTGCGAGAAGGAGACGACCTTGCAGTCCGCATAACTTGCGGAATCCAAGCAGTAGCAGACTTAAGCACAAATACACATGCAGATAACCGCGACACAACAGAAGTAACAAAGGGAATGACCAAACAAACACTTTGCGAACATTGCAGCTGTAAAATAAAGCGCAACTGAAAGCATAAAAAGTGTTATGGGGGATCCATCCCAAGCCAAAACAAAACGTGGTCACGACAAAAAATTTTGCAGACGGCACAAATCTCTCGATGTTCAAAGAATCAAAATCTAGATAACGGGTGCTAAGGGCGTAAGAGAGCAGACGACATATATTTGTAAACAACGAAGTGTTGAGATAGAGTTGAAAACATACAAAACAATATTTTATGTGCAGATTAAAAAATAAAACAAAGCGGGAAACGATTTTGGGTTAAGGTCATGAGGAAGAACTATAAAGTCACAGGTGATATTCAGCGGAGTGTTTGTGTGTCTCCTCTCTGTGTTTCTGTACCTAACGCTCTAGCTCACCTTTTCTTTTGCATCAATTTACCAACTAGCTCAACTTCAGCCCGTTGTTTAATAAAGTTTGTTTTTATGGTGTCACACACTCGCGTCTTTCCTCAGAACGCCACGCAAAGCAAATATAATTTATTTCTCTCAAATACATGACTTGCACTGAATTCACATCAGCTACCTTTGTGGTTGCCTTGCTGCTGAGCGCGTACCTTCTACAGCATTCTTTTCCCACCAACAAATTGGTTTCTTTTCACAAGGAAAAGTGGCAAAGAGCACCAGCACGTTGCGATAACGTTACGTTCAAGCCATTTGTTAGAAAAAGGTCATTTTTCCGGTGAAATTTAGTATTCGCAATATATCAGCCAAGAGGACGGCATTAACCGACCATGTTATGTAGTTTCCCAGTATGGAGCAGTCTGGTGGTTACGGTGACTGAGGAAATCTTATAGCGCATTACTGATGGAGCACTGAGCCGTAAGTGTAGGGCCCAGAAACACGTTCGCCTAAAACCGAATAATATGAGCCTCCCGACTTCAGCATTTTAAAAACGTTTCTAGCTGATGCTGATGCCCAAGTGGGGTCTAGATTGCGAATATCATTGCATCTCCATATACATTTGCAGCAAGTATTTGTGTATTGCATTTTGAAATACGATATGCGTATTTTTCTTATGATGTATCATGCGAACAAATGATTCAGCTTACCATTCTCTGTGACCAGGGGGGCTATGTTCGACAGATGTTTCGTTTCTCCTAAAAAGAAACGGAAGTTACGGAAGTGACGAAATGGCGTCTGATTGATTAGAGGCTCACATAGCGAAAAAGGGAACTTTCGTCATTTGTGCCTCTAACCAATCAGACGCGATATCGCCAGTTTCGTCATATCCGTTTCGTTTTAAGAGAAACGAAACATTTTGTCGAACATAGCCCCCCAGGTGTCTTACAATGTCAAATATGAAACAAAGGAACACGTTTCCGCAGATCGACCAAACAGCTGCCATATTTTCAAGTAGCGTCTTCCCGTGTTGATCTCATGCGGTGATGTGAGCATCGTACAGTATAATTTTGCTAGCAGTAAAATTTTATTGAAATACTGTCCAAACATGCTACAAATTAAAATTAAAAACGGGTTTTGATATAAAAGTTATACGTCGTAAATGAACGCATGCCGCAAAATTGCAAGTTTTCTGCAAATGTTTTCCGGCGTTTCTATTCCGGATAGACACGTGCACCGGTGATATTCAGAGCCTTAAATACTGTTTTTTCTGTTTTATTTGGAAGTTGATTTAAACGAGCATATTTTCCTGGCACGTAAAGAACATTTCAATCATAGATGCCTGCCACTGCTTCATATATGTGATGCGCAACAATCTTACGTGCCTAGGGGCTGGAGGAAAACAAGCTACACAGGGTGGCGTGGTGGAATTATGACGATATTGAGGTCACACACTCTGACCGAAAGAAAGCCACTGAGCAGCTGTTAGACTCTAGCAACTGCAATGCCGAGGAGAGTATTAAATGCGACCATTTTCTATATATAAGAAAATAGCTTGTCAAGGAGAGATCTTTCATCATCAAGCTTGTCCAATTCAGCCATCTACGAAACAAAGTTCACTCGGTTGCGCTTTGTTTTTGACCAGCTACGACATGAGTACGAAGGCACGATCATATTAGAGTGTTGTACTTTGATCACTCCATTTTGCATGATTGTCGCTTATAATAAGGTGCCGAATGTAAACAAGGTTCGTCAGGAAAACGGGTAGTGTGATTGCCGATGAGTGATTGTATAAATATTCACTGAAAAGTATTGTATTAAAACTTTGGAGCATTTAGAATGTATAAGTTTAGCGTAAGTATATACTGTAAAACATATTTCGTGAAATATATTTTGCATCATATATGCCGACGAAGTACCGGTAACAAAACTTTACGTTAAAAGCACAATCACAATTTAAATTTCAGGACTAGTGACAGATCACTGGCCTTATAGGAGACTAGCCTCACTTTGTAACACTCCTCTACAGTGTACATGGGATAAAACACTCGTAACCGAGTGTACAAGAAATAAAAATCTACTCGTTTGACTGCGAAAGTTAAACCTATCGCCAATAAAATTTAGAAAATGTAATACATTTTTAACGTTTTTTTTTTTTTTTTTGCTTTCGGGTGCTGGGTCGGGCCTGAACCGCCAGCCGTGAGCCCGAACACGAACCGAACCGATAAACATTTTGATTCCACATTCTGGTTTAGACACCATGAGCAAAGCAAACACAGAATTATAAAAGAAAGGCATCACGTATCGAACAAAGATCATGCTTCTAGTAGGTGATTTGTTCTTGGCATATATGCCCCAGCAATATTTAATTGGCTTATTCCAAAAAGTTATTTAAGTGTTTACATAAATACAAGGTAACCTTTTCGAACTATGGGAAGAAACGCAATAGAACAGGAAAGCTATTTGCCCGGGTTATGTAAAACTTTTTTAGAAAAAATCGCACGGTGTTCGGGCTCTAAAGTACGCCTTGCTTTTCACCTCTTTTTTACTATTAGGTATTCTTATTATTTGTGAAATGCTGAAACAAAGCACAACTCTCATTTGGTGGTTTATGCATTTTCCTTCTAGCTTTCATTTGCAGCCATACCTAATGTTACCGAAGGGCTTGATTGCTAGCGCGTCGCCCGGCTGGAAATTGCACTTTCAGTGCGCACGCGTCTCCTACCCTAGTTCAACAGGGTCCTTCATCTTTGACTAGGCCAACGGCAGCTAGCGGTCACTAACTGTCTGAACTTAGATTACGCTACATTGTCATTTCCTTCTCAGTTGACAACAAGACTAAAGAATAAAATCTGGTTCCCTGTGGTCAGTCTTAATATGGGTTGGATGCATCATTAACTTTATACTGCCGAGGCGTTGTTAACGCAAGGTGTTACGCGACCTGCTCCTTTTTTTGAGTTATAAGTTACATGGGAATCAGAAAATATGGTAGAGAACATGCAGAAGGGAAAACAAAAACGGATTCAGCACGGCAGTCCACCAATGTAAACCCAGGTGTAGGGGATATGTTTACGTGAAATAACAAATCTTTTAAGAAAAATTAGAACGGAAAAATTTAGGTCTTTGTGCAAGATATGTTGAGATGACAGAGGGATAAATCGGATGCATCAACATTAAGCTTCACCAAACTGTTGATTAAAAAAACTTTACCGTGTCTGGAACATTCGTGTAGACTTTTCGTAAAGTCGGCCACTGTTACTCACGGAGGAAGTTTGACGAAAGACGATGTCTGTGAAAGCTTTCTACCTCAAAATCGAGGTTGCGATGTGTGACTGAGTTTGGAACGAGTGTGAAAAGCGTGGTGTTCAATGCAGATTCGAGAATTCGTGTATTGCTAAAAATATTTTTTTTTGTCGACTTAGTAATTTGCTTAGCTCTCTCCATATTTATCTTGGAATAGCACGACGTGTTTTACAGAGCGTGGCGGCGTTCCTAATGTTTTTGTTTTTTCAAGTTCGTTTTTTTAACGCGGGATTATAGCCCACTAGACTCCGTTTATTTACCTGCACAAGCCTGCACTAGTGCAGAACAATTTAGATTGGTGCATGAAAGGGCAGCGAGCTGCACCTCCGATTTCTGTTTTTAGATGTAAAGTGCACATACCTTGAACGCAGCCATGTACACCAATTGTAGACTCGCGCGAAATATGTAGGCTAATGGCACAGGTCTACTGGTGGCGGAGAAGGCGCTTGTGCCCGTGCCTAAAAACAGACAGTGATTAGGGTGGGTATAGTTGGAAAACATTTTCTTCTTTTTTTATATATAACTGAAACGATAAAAAAAAAACACAGGACATCTTATCTCACCCCAAAGACGACTTGAAGGCGAAAGCCAAAGCGCCGATTCATTAAAGGACACATGAAAAGAAAAATTTTTTTTTTTTTTTAAACGGCTTAGATGGAAAAAGGATGTCATAAAACGATTTTACAACGAAGAAAAAAATTTTTAGAGCTATATTTACGGCGCAATACGAATTTGTAGTTGGCGCCCGCGGGCCCCGCGGAAAAGTGGCCCATATTTATCACGTGACTGGCCCCTATTTATCACGTGGTGCCTGCGCTCTTTCGAAAGCGTTCTATGGTCTTTGAAAGTTACTTATTTTCTTCATTTTTTTGTTGCAATTATTATGTAACAGAATATTTTGGCTTTTGAGAAACTTCAAGTATAAGAAAATCATCACTTCCGTTTTGACGCTTACGAAACCAAACAAAGTCCGCCATTTTTTCTGCGAAGGGGCGCGGAGCTGACGGAGCGCGGTCGGCGCGGTGTTGATTTTTGACATGCCGGTTCAACGAAAGCGACGCCGCTGCTCGACGAAAGGCTGCAGTTCTCGTGATCGTGACCAGGCGGATTTCAGTAAACATGCGGTACCGGCGGACGAGCATTTGAGAGCGATCTGGCTAGAGGCGATCGGGCGTACGCCTGGCACGTCTGGCGAGAAGAATGTCCGGGTGTGCTCTCGTCACTTCGCCCCGGAGGCCTTCGAGACACGCAGCGAGCGAACCCAACGCGTGACTTTAAAGCCAAATCGCATCTCGTCACTGGACAAATCTAAACGATTTGTCGAGTGACGAGACGGGCGACGAGAACCCGCTGTCGTGCGTCGAGGCAAATCGCACGAGAAGCGTATCGCTAGCCTCGGAGCTTTCCGCGGGGGGGTTCGCTGGTCTGCGAGGCGTGTCCTCGTAGGGGCAAAGCCCGAGCTGCCGGCTCCGGTCGACGAGTCTGCGCTTCAACTCGGGATCTATCGTAAAAGACGCGGAGCAGACTACCACCGCTTCCACCACCAGCACGACCAGCACACAAACCCAACAACCAACGTTGCCAACAACACAGCGCGCGCCGAAGTTGAACGGAAGTGGCACCTTGTTTAGCCGAGCAGCCAAGCCAATCCAAGCGGCTTACCTCTCCTCCCCGCGGAGCGCACAGGCGCGAGAGAGAAAACTGGAAAGGAGGAGCGTTACACCGCGCTTGACAAAAAATCATCTCGCGCCGTAAATATAGCTCTAAAAATTTTTTTCTTCGTTGTAAAATCGTTTTATGACAACCTTTTTCCATCTAAGCCGTTTAAAAAAAATGTTTTTTTTCTTTGCATGTGTCCTTTAAAGACACACACATGACTTAAGGATGCGACGGTAACCCTCAGCCCGTGGCTGAGGGGTAGCGAAATTTTCTTTCGGAGGAATAAGCGCCACTGCAGATTTTGGCACAAGTAACGCCATCTCGCGGTCCGGTGGCGAAACGAGGATTTTGGTACCAAAATGTTTGGTACCTTTTGGTACCGCCGGTTAACGTACCTTTCGCGTCTCGACGTGTTTTCGCTGAAGTGCTTTGACGGTCGCCTGAACGATGAAACGTATAAGGCTTTCGCCTCGATAAAAAGAAGACATTGGGTGCCGATTTATCGGTGCCGGCTACTCTTCTGCACTTGAGAAACATTGCATGCAGTATTCCGACATTCTCCTTCATCGTCTTGCCACGCTTCCTAATGCATTGCAGGTTTAGACCTAGGCTTTCGAAAATATACAGTTTTAGTATTGCGCATAGAAGCCAACCCAAACATTGTGCGTTTGCTTTGCGTGCTCCTCGCTGCATGCGCGTGTCGTCACCACGTGCTGTTCCAACACGCGGTTTGGGCTCCCGAGAACGCCCAGTGTGGGACACGCCACGCCAACGCAAACCCACAGTGCTTTCGTTTGCCCGTATACGTAGTACTAAAACGCACTACTAGCTCACGAAATAATGCTGCCACGCGTTTGTCCGCAGCCACATCAACGGGTGCGCTTTATCCCGGCTCTACGCCTCTCGTCTTCCTGATTTCGAAGGTGTCAGCTCGAGCCCCGCGCCTTTGGCGAAAATAGAAAAACAAATAAAAACTTGCTTTGTTAAGGCGAATGCGCGTCTTCCGGCTGTTCCGTAGGCCGGAGATTTGCGCGTCGCAATACACTGAGCGGTATGGGGCTCTAGCGCATACTTTGCGCTTTTCCGAGTCGTTACAATATGACACTGGTGTTGGATCGGTTATGCGGCGAGGCCAGCGAAGCACATCTGTAACGCCGGCCTCTTGCACACCTGCGGCGAGTCATGCTGAGGCAGAACAATAGAAAAAGCAACATCTCGGAAAAGAATGTACACAAAAAAAGCCCTAGCGCCTGGAGAAAACGGGTGTACATTTTATATTGTTGCGGCATGTGTTACAGACATGCCGCGCCCTTTCCGATTTTTATGTAGTTATTTATTGATTTATATTTTAGAGAGCAGCTCTTAGGCGCCCGTTTCCGGCTTGAGCGGCGTCGCCGTCGGCGTCGCCGTCGCCGTCGGCGTAACCGCGCGGTGCATTATGGAACGCGTGACGTCACTGATGACGTCATCGGCATCCGCATCGTCATCGTCATCATCACTGATGACGTCGTCAGTGACGTCACTGATGACGTCATCGCCATCCGCATCGTCATCGTCATCATCACTGAAGACGTCATCAGTGACGTCACTGATGACGTCATCGGCACCCGCATCGTCATCGTCATCATCACTGATGACGTTATCGGCATCCGCATCGTCACTGATGACGTCATCAGTGACGTCACTGGTGACGTCATCGGCATCGTCATCATCACTGATGACGTCATCAGTGACGTCACTGATAACGTCATCGGGGGTCACGTGACCCCCCCCCCCCCCCCCCCCCCCGAGGTCACGTGACGCCCCAGTACCCTTCCCTCCTCCTCCTCAAGAGCTGCGCTCTAATTCGGCATTACAGGGAGTTGTAAACGGCTTTCATTTTTATGTATTAATTTATTTATGAATTTATTTATTTATTGGCTCGCCTGTTTGTTTCTTTGGTTATTTTTGATTTGCCAAGATTAGGTACAAACTGAAATAACACATGCTGCTAAAATACTCTGAGACAATACAGCAGCTAATTGGTCGCGAAGTATTTATAAAAATAAAGATGCGTTTGGACTACTGATAACGGTTTCAGGCAGGCTATTTCATTTGTTAATAAACTTCGGGAAAAAACACGCTAATTTAGCATGCCATTATTTAAAACTATATTTAAGGATCGATACCTATATTGCGTTTTCTTTTAATAATACGTGGAATCGAAAATTACATGCCTCTTTCTTGTTAAACATTTTGCTATCAATTATAATTGAAAGAATACTTGTACCGCAATTTATTTGTATGCATCTCTATGCTAAAAATGTGAACTCTACGTGGTAATGCAGTAACTGATGGGGAAGATCTATAATCGTTGTGAATAGCGCGTAGTGCCTTCTTATTTTATTGGTTTAGGGTAGTACCAAGTTTTTGTTATACCAGTTGCGGAAAAAACAATGCTGTCAACCTTAGTACCATGGCCACTATCGCTGTTTTCGTCGTCAATGTCGTTTCAAGGCGATAATAAAAATTTAAGCAAACAGAGATATGCCGCATGTTCATATCGTCCCAACGTGCTCCTACCCTGCAAGGCAGGTAGCGTGAACATGACCGGATTGCACGTCAACATTGGAAATTCAGAGTAGTCAGGAATAATCGCGTTTAATCCGAAGTATATCTCTAGCTCGCAGCATCCAAATACAAGTGGGCAGAGTAAAACAGAAATTAAACCTGTCTTTATCATTCTGAGAAACCCGGGCTGCACGAAATGTTTTGCGCGCACATTATCCTTGTGTCAGAGTTAGTTACGCTTGGTTACGCGAGGGGTTGATTGTTCTGGATGCGTTGCATACACGACACGCACACGTGCTCACCGGGTTTATCTAAATAGTCAAGACATGTTTATTCTGGAGCTCAATGATTGAAGAGCTTGCTTTATTAAAGAGTTTCACTGGGTTCGGCGTGTACTTAAATTCACAACACAATTAAATCCGCGAAATACAGTGGCTTTGGCGCCGAGATTTTTTGCGTAGTAGGAACGTGTGGATGCGCACAGACTCGAGAGTCTCCCTTTTGATGTGGGATAAGTGACTGCTGTGATGTATCTGCTGATGCTAGCAGATGTCGGGACATAATGAGAGTACGGAACACAGCGTGGTGAAGAGTGCGCGGTTAAAAAAAAAAACAAAAAAAACACGAGACTTTGGAATTTGGGATGTTATCATCAATGACGTGCCAACTTGTTTTTGAGTGGAGGGGGGGGGGGTTGAAGGCAAACCAGACTCCCCCCCCCCCCCCCCCCAGAGCAAGGTGGTGGTGCCCTGGGTATCCCTTGGGCGCCGCCGGCCAGCGTTTCTCCTGCCCAGTGACGGCTGCTTCGGGGGGGGGGGGGGGGGGGAGGGACTCTTGCCTTGCCCCCCACTCTGAGAATTGGGGGGGGGGGGGCAAGCGCCCCCTTGCTTTCCCCCGCCCCCCCCCCCCGGTTGGTACGCCCATGTCATGATAAAATTAAATGAACAGAGCGAGTGACGGATACTACTGGGTCCTACCCGCGTGATATCACAGTTTTTTGGCAACAAAAGTCGGCGAATGGACCACACAACGATGAGTGGACGATGGCTGCAGACAAATGAAATCTTGAAGAATTTGAGGAAAAGCATGGACATCTTGTGCAGAACGACTCGGTTTCTATTGCGAAGCCAAGGGAGTGGTGGAGCCTGCAAAGAAGAGGCGTTTACTGCTGACACTCTGCGGAGCAAAGCTCTATGAAGCTCTACGAGCGCTCGTGGCACCAAAGACTCCCGGTGAGGTCAGTTTCGACGAGCTCACGACGACATTGAAGAAGCACTACGACACACCGCTGCCCAAGCTCTTTAGCAGGGCAAGATTTCAGCGGTGGAGTCAATATCGAGCGGCCTCGCAGCTTTAAAAAAGCTTGCTGTCGACCGGAATTTCGGTGTTGAAACCACCAGCAGCAGTCACAACTAGCACCAGCACCGCAGGCTTCGCTGGCGAAGGATGATCTCCTTCAAAACAGCGAGAGCTGAGCACAACGTTGTTGCCTGTGGAGGTAATATTGAAATGTCGTTTAGTGTGCGGCCTGCGCGATAAACATTTACAGCAACGACTATTCTCATATGTCTACCTGACTTTTCATAAGGCGCATGACATGGCGCTACGGACAGAGAGCGCTGCACAACATCAAAACGCACGAGACCGGAAATATATGACAACGCTTAGAAAAAGAGACATTGAAGAAGGAAAAACATCCGAATCAAGCAGGTGTTACAGATGCCAGGAACAGCACGCCGCTGCTTCCTGAAGATTCCTCAACGCGCGATGTAATTTCTGTCACAAAAGAAGCCAGATTGAAAAGGCTTGTTTTGCGAAGACAGGACTCAAGAAACATCCGCACGCCACATATAGCATCGATAAGGAAGGTAATGCATCTGAGTCTGATGTGGAATCTCCTGAAACTTCGGCAGAGCTATATGAGCTTAATGCCGTGCGAGCATCAACCACGTTACCCAAGTTCATGATAAAGCTGAAGATTGAAAATGTAGTCAAGGGTATTGAAGTAGACTCGAAAGCGGGCTGCACCATCGTCAGCAAAGACACATATTGTCAGACGTGGTTAAAACACTCACCGAGACTAGACGAAGAATATGTTACCCTACAGACCTGGTTAGGCGAAGGAGTGGGAGTTCTCGGCACAGTCAGTGTCCATTACGGCACAAGTCCAATGGCTACATATTACCTCTACTAGCAACGAGAGGCAAGGGCTGCAACCTACTAGGAAGGAACTGGTTCAGGGCACTAAGAATTCGAGTGAGCGGAATATATCACGTGGACGTCGACGACAACGTTGCATGTGCTCTGAACACACACTACAGAAATTTCGACTGCAAAATCACCGGACACAAATCACACCTGTGCTCTTGGAGCTGAGAGATGACGCCAAGCGACATTTTCTCAAGACGCGACCGTTGCCGTTAGCGATGCGGAAAGCAGCGAAGGTCGAACTTCAGAGGTTCTAAAACCATGGCATCCTCGTGCCAACTAAACACTCGGAGTGGGCCATGTCAGTCGTGCTCATACGGAAGAAACATCACACTATCAGACTGTATGGAGGTTACCGTAGCACGGTTAATAAAGATGCAAAGACAGCTGTGTACCCGATGCCTTTGATTCCCGAGATACTAGCGAATCTTCAAGGCGGATCTGTGTTTTCAACTCTGTTTCTCACTCACGCCTATCGAAAACTGCATGTGACGGCTGAGACTGCAAAGTCTTGACAATCAACGCCACAAATGGACTTTGCGGACTCAAGAGAACGCCTTTCGGTATTTCAGCAGCTCCCGCGGTCTTTCAACGATTTATGGAGACAGGCCTGTCCGGAATTCCTGGATTCGGAGTCTGCTTAGACGACGTAATTATCAGTGGGTAAACGTCATTGCAACATCTGGAAAGGCATGCAGTACAGTACTATCGCGCCCTTCCCAAGCATGCCTTCGTCTCAGGAGAAAAACATGTATTATCACAGTTGATTGAGTACGGTACTTAGGACACACCATGGATGCGGCAGGCATTCATGTTTCTGACGAAAAGCTTAAAGCAATCGAGGATATGCCTGAGCAAACGGAACGTACCACATTGCAGTCGTTCCTCGGGCTACTGGCATTCTACGATTGATTTCTCGAATAATCGGGCAACAAGTGCAAGCTCTACGATCTCCTTGAAAAAGGCGCACACGGGAAATAAAACAGAAGACGCCGGGAAACTTCCTAAAAATTGAAACAAGCCATCACAGAGGAAACTGTGTTTGCGCATTATTGCAAGATGGAAGATTTGGAGTTATTATGCGACGCATCACCGTATGGCGTTGGTGCTGCTTTAGCGCAGCCACATGGATAAGGAAACGAAGCACCCATTGTCTTTACCTCAAGAACCTTAGAAGACGCAGAAAATAACTACTCACAGTTAAATCTAGGACTGGTGATTGTGTTTGCCATGGAACGTTTCCACCGATATCTCGTTGGACGGCACGTGGCCGTAACTTCAGGGCGTCAGCCTTTGCTAGAGATGATAGATCCATAAGCTCTAGTGCCAGCGGTCCTGTCTCCGCGCGTGACACGACGGTGTGTGGTATTAGCTGCATACGACTACTACTGGTCTATAGATCAGGAAAACGCAACCAAAACTCAGATGCATTGAGCAAACTATCATTCAGAAGAAAGTGAAGATGAACCGCGACCCCGGGAGGCCCGAACTCATCAAACACAAAGTTGGAGTCGAATGATCGCGGAGCGCGTCGATTGGACGCTGGCGACAACAGCGCGAAGTCATCGTCGAGATTCTCCAATCGGTGCGTGCATTAACCTCGGCCCCAACTTTGTGCTCGACGAGTTTAGAGCCTCAGGAGGACTTCCTTATTCTGGAAACACTGAGTACGCCACACATTACCGCTAAGCTCTTGCAGATCAGACTGCAATTGCACATTATGTTGTAAAACAAAACCATAAAGTATTGACGCGACCACAGGCGCAACGCTGAATCGCCCGACATTGACTGCTCCTGCGGAAAAGAAAGCAGTCGCACAGTGTAGCCGGAGTTTTCAGACTGACATGTTGGGAAACAAGACGGTGGTGGGAGGTGGCATGGAACACAGACACATGTGCAAAATTGTACCAAATTTGGTTTTGTGTCAAATAGTAAAGTATAATTCAAGACAGATTCATCAGTAGTTCCGAATTGTTTGTTTAGAATTTTCTTTTCACATAGCGTTATTCTTATAAAGTCACGGGTACAAGCGGAGCTCATAAAGATAGTTCCCTGCCTTGTTTCTACGACAAAAGAAAATAATCTTGTTCATATGTTGGGTTAAACGTCGTCTCCGGTTTTTGTCTAATATGTGTATCGTCACATTTATTTGTTTTGATTCTCTGACATGAAAACAGAGGCAACATAACTTTAAGTTTCAGAACAGAATGCATATCCAACACTGAGGCGAAACATACAGTTGTCCTGTGGGCGAGACAGTCTACGAACTGCAGGCGACTTAACCGCGGAAAGCGCATAGAATACGAGCCCTGAATGCCGTAATCTCTCAGTGATTCCACAATGATTGTTTGTAAACACAGTTAAGCTTTTTTTTTAATTTAAATTGGAAACTTCCTTTCTTTTTTGGGGGGTTGTGGGTTGGTACGGCGACTTTGATATTTGTTGTGCGTGCATGTGTGAATCCTACCAAACGCTACATGGCAATACCGGAGCACCACAACTTACAATGATCCCGGCCACCAGTTTCGTTCTTCGGCGAACAGGAATTCAATTGGCGCAGGACGCAGTCGCCTTTTTATTTCACAGTGAGCCGCGATTAGATTTAAAACGACGCCATAATGAGACGAAAGCGTGACGTAGAATTCCGTAGAGATTTATCGTTAGAGACGTCGATCGCTATTGTCATCTGTTCTCTGTTATTTGTTTTCATCTGTTATCTGCCCATCGATCTTTCCTTGATTAACCCGGACAAGCAGGTTCGTAATTAGTATATGTTAATCAAAGATTAAACTCTAAGGGGCGGCTAATCCATCGAAACAAACGATCTCTCGAGAGCCCCCCACCCCCTCTCCCAAAATAGATTTAAAAAAAGCTTTTTTTTATATACGCAAAAATTTATTGCGCAACGTCGACTGCTCATCCTCCGTCCAAATGTCGCGTTAGCTGTTCTAACCAGATGCTAAGGACTCAAAACTAACGGCTATCTTATAAAAAGGTGGAAGTGGTTTTCTAGAATTTTCAATTAGAAAATGGCGGCCGACGGAGTTCTTGAATACATGGAGTTGAATGGCGCAGTTACAGAAAATGGGCCCCATGTTTCATCTTAATTTCAAGTAAATCCCTAATCACTTCTGAATAAGATGACGATTAGTTGTCAAACTTTGGCTCTTGGTACGAACCGCTAGTGGTACGTTTTGGCGGAGGCTGAGTGCTCGGGGGTGCGGTTTTGTAGCATGAGCTACACTGGCCGAGGTTGAGCAGTTTCGCGTGGCTCGCATAATGAGCCGTGCTCCGTGCTGCGCAAGCGCGAGGAGCAGTGACGTCACACGGCGCACAGCTCGCGCCGGAGCCGCGGCCGCCGCGGGCTCCGCAGCCACCGCGCGCGCCTCGCCGGTCTGCGCAAGCGCGAAGAGCAGTGACGTCACACGGCGCACAGCTGGTGCGCCGGAGCCGACACCGCCGCGGGCTCCACGGCCACCGCGCGCGCATCGCAGGTCTGCGCATTCCAGAGGAGTGACGTCATAGCCGCGGCAGACGCACTGGCGCCGCTGCGTGCCCAGCTGTGCGTTTCCGTTGCGCAGTAGCCAAGTCTGACGCTGCACCGGACCTGCTTGATAGCGCCTCTCATTTTGTGCGCATAAGCTCACGCTACGTATATCCTGGCATAGCCGAGCTAAGCCATCGCAATTTTTTTTCTTTAAAGGGCAACTCCACTTCATTTGTTTAGGAAAAACAATGCGGTCCTCTTCAGTATCGCCTAGGAAAACCAAACTCCAAACATTACGACGCAGTTCTGTCAAAATGTTTCTTAAACGGTCCGGCAAACTTCGCAACTCGCCAAGTTGCCGAAATCGGCTGACTCGAGCGGGCGAATTCAGGCGCAACCAAAAGCGCAGTCAAGGCTACCGCGTTGGCCTAGCCAACATTGAGCTAAGCGTGATAACCATTGCCCCCTTTTGCTTGTTTATACTTCACTCTGGGAGTGTAGTGGCTGACGTCAGCAACGTTTCCTCTCGGCGCTCAGCGGTGACCACGTGATTGGCGCAACGCGCCTGCGCAGCGAGCTTCTTGGGAGCCGTATACGGTCAACTTGCCGTGGTTCCGCCGTTACCGCCGTCTCTCGCGTCACAACCGCCGTCGTCGTCTCACCGTTTGTGATTTTTGTCTCTCACAGTTTCGTCCACAGTATGGACACCACGTGCGCAGACTTATGCCGCAGTTGTACAGACGTCGTCTAATGCCGTAAACACCAAAACGTGGCGAAGAGTGCGGTGCAGACGACACTTGCGCCTGGCACACGCCCGCCCCGATCCCGCCCGTCGTTGCGTAGAGGATCACGTGACTTCTCGTACCACGGGATGGCCATGTTCTTGGCGGCCCGAGGCCAATGTTGCCGGACGAAGCCCAAGTTTCGGTTTTGATTTCCGCTCGTCTTTAAAATTAAATTTAAAAATATATATCCCGTTTTTCGCGAAGCAATCGACGTGATGTCTTTTACTAAGTTTTTTTAACGCAAAATCACTCATTATCCCGAAATTCTCAGCATTGAGACATATCGCCCATTAAACAATAAAAAAAAAAATCATTTTTTTGGGGGGGCGGGGGTGGGGGGACACGCTATATGTCTGTAAAACGTCACCGCTAAGAGGTTTGCTACATCGCTTCCGCGCTTGCTGCAGTCAGCTTGTACTACTTAAATGTTTATGTACGCCATGCAGTGCTGAATGTTAGCTAGGATTAGCGATGAGCTTGAGTCCCTATCCTCTCAGAAATAAAGTCAGACAATGTCAGAGAGCACTACACATGGGAGTTAGAGTTGGGTGAATGCTGTGAACTCGCAACATATAGGTGTAAATGTCGGATTCCCAGCGGAGCTTCAAAAGCAAGCAACGCATGAGTGTACAGATCGCGTTCGCACGACTCATAGCTGTCAAAGGACTGACTCTAATCCACTCAACAGTTCGCAAGAGCTTGCTATTCTAACATTACGCAGTTCATGCGGAACCAAAATTCACAGAGATTGAAAGATAGTGTCGGGACATTGCGTAAACCACAGAAAAGTATAAGAACTGTGTTTTATGTTTACACAAATTTTTGCTTTACAATATAATTTATCATCCGCCGACATCCTCGGGCAGCGGTCAGACGTACTATTTGTCTTAAAGTTGTATAGATCAAAACACGTGCATCTTTTGGCATCAAAGATGCGATGATCGTTTTCTTTATTTATTGTAGTCATCTCTGTGCAAATGTTTTGAATGGCCCTGACCGTATTTAAAACATTCTGTGATATTTTCTTGTTCTTTGTTCACGATTTTTTCTCAGCCCTGCGGAGCGATCTGTCCTCGTCAGGCAGAACTCATCAGCCTTCTGCACTTTGCTGGGGACCACCGCGTGCTGTGAATGAAAGATAAATCACACACACACGCACACAAAAAAGAAAAAGAACTGCAAGGTTCTGTTTTTAATGTGCGGGATGCAAGATATGCTTTCGAGCTTGGAAGCAATTATTTATCACCCTATTAGTCTTCAACAGCAGTGCATTGCAGTGTTTTATTTTCTTTATTTTTGGTAGTGAAACGGAAACCTTTCTCTACTTGCTTGTTTTTGCACATCCATAGTGCTGGATACATTTCTGCGCTTAAAGACCGTCACGCGGGCATAACTTTTTGAAAGGCAAAAAACCCTTTCTCAATCTAGTTCTCCTTCACTTCCCCTGGCGCTTTTCCGTCGTTCTCACCCGAAAAGAGTGGCTCCGGAAGGTGCTGCCCACCGATAGAGGAGGCAGATAATTTACAAGAAAACATACCTTAAATCGTTAAACTTAATAACTTATCTGCCATTTTGTTTTTTGCTTAAAAGGAACGGTTAAACACACGCAGCCCCGGTTTTTTTTTTTTTAATTAGGAGGTGTGATTGCCGCCATCTATCGGTGTGCACAGCCTTCGAGAGAGCAAGGACGGCTGTCTCTGGTGTCTCGGCGAATCCGGCGCATCTCGGTGTGTCGGTGCATCGGCGCATCGAACCCGGTATCTCGAACCTGCACCAAAAATACATGATTTTTTTTTTTTTAGCTTTACAAGTTTGTTTAAAAGAAACACTAAAACGTGAACGCTACACTTATGTGGTTTGCGCAGGTGAGTTGTATGCCCAGATCGACAATTTATAGGCGGCCAATCGTACCAATCAGTCGGCTGATTAGGTAAAATGTGTTAATCAAATTTAATTATTAAAACTAAACATGGTTTCAATGAAAAACCTTGCTTAGCGTCATCGAAATCAGTCATTTTCAGAACGACTTTCAGCGCGTGAGAAGTGCAGTAGTGCGCTAAAGTTAACCATACGTGCAGCAGGAACAGGGCCACCGGTGCGATAAGGCGCCTGCGCGAGTTTTCCATCGCTAATAATATCCCTAGCCTTGTACCTGTTGCATGAGTGGTACCTATAGCGCACTACGGGGTTTCTCACGCGCTCAAAGTATTTGTAAAAAATTCTTGATATAGTTTTTCTGAAAGACGCTCAGCAAGTTTCTATTTAGAACCAGTAGTGTATTTTCAATAAATAAAAAGTGAATTAACAAACGTTACTTAAGTAGCCTACTGATCGTTACGATTAGCCCCCTATACTCTGTCCTCCAGGACGTATAACTCACCTGCAGAAACCGCATAAGTGTAGCCTTCAAAGCTTTTCTAAAAAAATCTCTAAGGCATGAAAAAGAAACACCCTATGTACTAATGTTTACCCTCTCGTCGCAGGGCGAAAGCAAATCGCGACATTGTGAAGAACCCAATGTGCACGCGATGTACCCACCCCTTGCGGAGGATTCGGAGCTGCTGACGCGCTGCCTAGTTTCAATGAGCGAAGTAGAATTTGTTCTACTATAGTATTTAAAATGCTCTTCCTCCTTTCTGAAGGGGGATATGAGAAACCAAGGGGCGGCCCCTCGTTTCTGCTTCTCCATCAGCCATATTTTTACATGGTGACGACAGAATTTCATGAAGATTATTTTTAACTACAGCATGAAAACTTATGTCTTAAAGTCACTTTAATCGGCCGTCAGAAATTGATTTCTCAATAAAAATCCCTGCGATCTCTACAGAGCTGCAAGCAGGTGGTGGAAGTTTACAGCGAAAAAAAAAAATCAAAGAAAAGACTTGCCTCGTCCAAAACAAAACGAAACAAAAACGAAATATATATTTTTGCGCAATCTATGCCGCAATTTCGTAGCCGACGTTTGCGTAATGAGAAGTGTTGCCGGCAGATAACGCGTCTAGGGAGCGCCGGCCGGTTCGGGTTATGATAGCAGACAATCCCGCAAAATAACCCAAATTGAATAAGGGTGGCGATGTGGGTAAGTTGGTTCATACTGACGAAAAGGCAAACAGCGCACAGTAAACGGGGACTAAAGAAAGTGCAAACAGGACAAGCGCTGTAAAGCCCCGAGCATGACTTGTCGTTGCGATCAGTGGTGGGAGCGGTACGGGGGCATCTGCCATTGCATTGTCATGGATGTGGGTGCAAACCTATCTTCAGTAAGACTGGGATCATTGGCAATGGAAGGAAAAGAGTGAACAGAGAAATTTTAGAGGCGCATGCAATTATCAAAGCAGGCGCCAACTGCGTAAGCCAAACGTCACAGGGCTTAAGTAGTAAAGAGATTGTTTTTTTGGTCACGTGGTGAATGTATCATGTGACGTGGACGGGGTTGCTGTTTTCTTTGTTTTGTTTTCATGTGATTAAAGTTCAGTTGAGAACTGCGCTTGTCCTGTTTGCACTACCTTTAGTCCCCGTTCACTGTACGCTGTTTGCCTTTTCGTCAACCCAAATCGGCCGGCGCTCCCTCAAAGCGACCTACGCCATCTGTCAGCAGCACTTCTCACTACGCGTGCATTGTCTAAGAAGTGTCGTCGTAGAATGCCCAGAACAGGTTTCTGCCGTTTATTCTTATGAACGAGGTAAGATTTCACTGGAAACCTTCACCATCTGCTTGCACCTCTATAGTCAATTGCAGCGCGGTACGTCAAGATTCCGTTTTTTGCGGGCATCTAAAGTGCCTTAAAAGCAATTATAATGCAATTAAATGCAAGGGTGCAAGCTAGCTAGACAAGAATGACGATAATAAACCCTGGAGAAGGGGAACAAGAGGGACGAAGGACAAACACAAATATCTAAAAACAGCTAGGTGACGGTGAGCGACCGAAAAAAACCCGCCTGGTACGGGTATCGAACCCGGGACCTCTCCATTACAGGTGGAGCGCTCTACCAAGTGAGCTAACCAGGGGTTAGACGTCTGTAGAGCAAACGGGTTTTATCAGCTTCCACCAGTCTAACACCAACAAGGGTGAAGCTTGCAATTTCAGGTTATAATTGCATTATAATTATAACCTCAAATTGCAAGCTTCATCCTTGTTGGTGTTAGACTGGTGACAGCTGATAAAACCCGTTTGCTCTACTGACGTCTAACCCCCGGTTAGCTCAGTTGGTAGAGCGCTCCACCTGTAATGGAGAGGTCCCGGGTTCGATACCCGGACCAGGCGGGTTTTTTCGGTCGCTCACCGGTCACCTAGCTGTTTTTGGAGATTGGTGTTTGTCCTTTGTCCCTCTTGGTCCCCTTCTCCAGGGATTAATATCGTTATTATCGCCTTAAAAGCGTTAGTTTACGTGCGGTCCTTTGCGCCTAAAAACTACACCGAGAAGAAATTAAAATATTTTAATAAAAAAGGACTAGCCGTTAGTGATCTGACTCATGCCCTATTCTCTCAACGATAGTTAAAAGAACGCAGCATAGAATACCATATCAACTAGGCGCACACAAAAGAGTATATATTTCTTCACGCTAGCGAACGCATGTAGTAGAATGGCAACATCGTCCTGCGTGCTCTGCATAACACGCGCAACAAGGCGAGACGATGTTTCCCTCGCGGATTTCCTAAGCATAAAATAGATGCTCTCTTCTCGATGCTTACGTCACAGCCAGCGTTGGCGAGCATGAATAAATATCGACTTTTTCATTACGTGAACGCAACTCCAAAGTTCTAAAAATAGGCCGCCTTCGGAAATCGTGCGTCCTCCAGTAGTATTTCCGAGGCCACCATATATGGGACATGCATTTTAAGCATGCTTTGAGTAATAGTATTGCGTCAAAGGTAGGCGAGTACTCGGGTACCAATCTATTCGACTAGGGTGCTGTGTCAACAATAAACATGCACAAACTACAAACAAAACTAAATATTTTACGCGCAATTAGCTCAAAAAAAACCTAAGTCCGTTAATCGCAACCGAGGTTCAATATGAGCGCGTCACCTCAGCACAAGAGTAACGGGTTACTTTCTGGCTAGCCTAAATTTGTCGTTTCTCTGACCTAATATCAACCATTCAGTGTTTTTTTTTTTTTTTTGTCGTTAACGCTGCTTCTCTTTTTTAACTCATTACAGCACATAATCACGGTGGCGATAAATATGGCTGTTCTGTTACACTTTGTTCATATTCTTTTTTTAATTGTCGCTATGCCATTTGTTTGCCATGAATGTTATAGGCGCGACGTGGGGTGAAAATCAAATTGGGCAAATGGGCTGCACACGTTCACCTCCAGTGGTACGTAAAATCCGTTACGCGTTACTCTATAAAAAGTATCGAAACTACTTTACCCGTTTCCTTCATTCGAAAGAAACTAAGCGGTCATTTTGTTACCGAAAAAAATAACTACACTTAAAAAAAGCTAGTAACTGTAGCAGTTACTACCTTTTTTAGCGTTACTACCTTTTACTACCTATTTACTACCTCAAACGCGCGATAGGTAGTAAAAAGTTTGTAAATACAGCAGTTACCACAATTTTCTTAACGTTACTACCTTTCCGCAAGGAATTACTACCCCAGACCCGCGGACAAAATGGCGGCGTTTACTGCATCGCCGATGACCAGCGTTAGCGACGCACCTACTGTATCAGAACGCACGGGACGTATCCACAAACAATCATAGCATCTAATATTGTAAAAGGGGTATGTTTTAAGGGTTGGAGCTCACTTTATGGCGATCGGAGCCTCCTTTCCAGCACCTCGCGGCAGGCAGCGCTGCCGCGAGCGGTGCCAGGCGCAGCCATTGTTGATGCAATGGTCATGCAGCTTCTGACTTCCTTTCCCGTTTGCGTTCTTTAGGGAGCGTTTATATTTTCGTTTTAGTTTTAACTGAGATAAAAATTGCCGCGTAGCACGTGCTAAAAACGCTTCCAAAGACCAGGAAGGTTCTTTTTTCTTTTGTAACTGTGTTCTTTAAAATATATGGTAATCTTTCGCAAGAGACGCTTGGCAACAATGTACGACAAGCAGGTTTCGGCCAACGTTACTAGATTACCTCAGTTGTGGAACTCCCGCGGAGGGGGGTACCCTCCCTCACTCACTTCAGTCCGCCTCCCGTCGTTCGAATCGCCATCTAGATTTTCGTTTACGAAATGTGTGTTCCATGGAGTACGATGGAACGTCCGGGGCGTCCTTTGACACGCCGGACGGCGTCTATGGTAACTGCGGTGTATTCTATGGAATACGTACTTTTTGAAGCAGAGCGTCTAGATGGCGTTTCATTGTACTCGATGCGGAGGGCAAGTTCGTCTGCTTCTTGCGCAGGGGGTAGCGGTGACGTCAGAACGCCGAGCCATGATTGGCTGATCGCGACCCTCCTATCTGAGCGTCGTCTGCTCCTTTGCAACGTCGTCTGCTCGCAACGACGTCTGCGTCTCTCTTACCTTTCCTGCGACTCTCGGAAGTCCAGAGGCCAGATTCACAAAACCATCTTACGCCAAGAGAGTGCGTAAGACAAAACGTGAGAACAAATTCGTATTCACGAAACGAAATTATCGTAAGTTTTGCTCAGGTTACGACGGAATCCTACGACGATCAACTCAGCATGGCCGACAGCGTCGCTCAGTTACTTGGTCGCGACGATCAACGGACGTTTATTTTTGCACGTGCTCTTCTCACGCGTCCCGACTACAAGCAGCAAGAAAAAAAGTAAAAAGTACTTGAAATAAACCACGACGAACAAGAACGCTGGATCCACAAACACCCGGGAAATGCCCCAACGGCCACGATTCCACCGACCCCGAGTAAGCGAGCTCGGCAGATAGGCCTAGCAGGCACAGCGGTGCTCCGACGGTCCTTGGCCAAGACCGTCTGCCCACGACCGGCTGGCGTGCTGAATGGAATATGCCCGCGCGACCCTTGTGAACCCTTCAATCTCTTCATCTTGTCATCTCCTTGTTTTCCGAGGCAGCGGTGACTCTCGCCGGTGAAAAAGCGGTGAATCTCCGACAGACGCAGGAAAGGTAAAGCAGCCATCGCTTTGACTAGCAGACGTAAAGCAGACGATGTTAACTGCGCCGACCCGCCGACGCCGTTAAAGAGTGAGGAGTCTCGCCGCACACGAAAGGAGGGAAAATGTATTTGGGGGGGAACTTGCGGACACGCTTACTCTCGGTTCTTAGCAAACAAACCTCGGCGCCTCGGGACACCTCGCCAGTGAGTCCTTTGACTTCTCTCCTTGTTGCGCGTCTGCTAGTTGTTAAAAACAACGTACCGCTCGATTTATTTCGTCTGCCCTCTCTGAAAGGCGAAGTCGAGCTCGCTCGTAAAGACCTGCACTTCCGAAAGGCGCAGGAAAGGTAAGACAGACGCAGACGACGTTGCGAGCAGACGACGTTGCAAAGAAGCAGATAGGGGGGTCGCCATCAGCCAATCAGGGCTCGGCGTTCTGACGTCACCGCTACTTCCTTTCTCATGCGCAGAAGACGAAAATGAGCCCACTTGCGAGGCGTATAGAACACTCAGTTTTGAAACGAAAATCTAGATGGCGCTTCAAACGACGGGAGGTGGACTGAAGTGAGTGAGGGGGGTACCCCTTTCAGCGGATGTTGAACAACAGAGGTAATCTGGTAACGTTGGTTGAAGCCGATCAAAGTAACGAGATGTTAACTTCTACGATCTGGACCTATCGTTTTTGCCGTGTGTCATGAGCTGTTGTGGTGTCCCCGTTTTGGTATACATAGTTAACGTTCGTGCGCTCGACTGCACGAGTGTTTGCTTGGACGTGGACTGCTCCGAGGATAGTTCTGACAAGCCGGCGACGAGTGTCCGTTCATCAACGAATCCGCCACTCGGCGGCAATCGTTCGGCCGGTTCAGTGGCATGGGATTCACCGTCCAAGAAGCAATGCTGCTTTGCTCCTACTTGACACTGAGAACGTCTTATTCTTGGTCTGTGTGTGCTCTGTGGATGAATGGTTCTGATGGAGCTGTCTTCGGTCGTGACAGTGCACTATCACGACTGTTGATGTGCGTCGTAAATAGTGTTTCTATATTTACGACTAATGAAAAAAATGTTTTGGCATTCTAGGAGTCTTGCTACGTAAACTAAAGCGATCATCGTCTTGTGGCATTGATGGTATTAATTCGAAGTTTTTGCAAAACACAAGTGAATATAGCTCCATAATCTTAAATTCCACTTTCGCGAAGTCTATTAGCGATGGTTGTTTAACTCAAGAGTGGAAAACAGGCAAAGTGTTTTCACTTCATAAGTCTGGCGAGACTCATAATCCCGGTAACTATAGTCCAATTTTTCATACCTCGGTATCATGTAAAATTTTAAAACGTGTCATATCCACCCATCTGCTCAACTTTCTGGAATCCAATCAATTTTTTTTCTGCCACTCTCAGCATGGCTTCCGCAAAACGTTCTCCTGCGAAACGCAACTGCTTTTATTTACTAACGAGTTTCCCACATTTATTGATTCAGGCCATGCAACCGACTGGATATTTTTTGACTTCACAAAAGCTTTCGAAAATATTAACCACCAGCTTCTTATACTAAAACTGCAGCGCCTAAACATTGACTCTTTGATTCTTCAGTGGATTCAACACTTTTTAGAGCGCAGCTCTTAGGCACCCGTTTCCGGCTTTAGCGGCGTCGCCGTAACCACGCGGTGCATTATGGGACGTTTCCCATAATAACCTCACACGTGACGTCACGTGTGAGGTCACGAGGGCCACTAGTGACGTCACTCGTGACGTCACCGCGCGTTGCATTATGGGTGAATTTCCCCGCCAAATTTAGCGGGGAATTTTTCCCGCTAAATTTAGCGGAAAAGTTTTCCCGCTAAATTTAGCGGAAAAGTTTTCCCGATAAATTTAGCGGGAAATTTTCTCCTAAATGGGAGGCGAGCATGAGAGGAGGAGGAGAGGGTACGAATGAGGAGGGAGGCATACCCTCCTTTCCATACCTTCCCCTCCTCCTCCTCAAGAGCTGCGCTCTAATTCGGTGTAACAGGGGATTGTGACGTGTCATTTTTTTTTTAATCGGACTCAATACCTAAATGTTAACGAATCTGACTCACTTGAGGTACCCGTCGTTTCGCTTGTACCACATGGCTTTGTTATGGGTCCTTTACTTTTTCTAATGACATTAACGACTTAACAACTTATATATCTTCTATCCTTTCTTTTTTTGCTGATGATTGCGTTGTCTACCGTAAAATAATCGATGACCTTAATAACATCACTGCTTGGTGAGCCCTTTGGAAAATGAATTTGAATGTTCTCAAATGCAAGTCATTGAGACTTTCAAGTGGCCAATTACCTTGTCCGAATTATTTTCTCCATGATTGCGCTCTTGATTCTGTACTGACATCTAAATATCTCGCCGTTCATATAACCCATAGCCTCTCATAAAAACATCACATTAATAACGTAACAGCTATAGCCTATCGAATGCTCCGTTATATAAAAGTAAACTTCTTTCTCGCGTCGTCATCACAAAAAAAGTTGTATGTTACATATGTTTGTTTGAACCTTGAATATGCTTCATCGATTTGGGATCCCGCTCACGTCACGCTAATAAATAACTTGGAAGCTGTTCAGAATCCCTCCATCTGCTTTCTTATTTCAAATGTTCAGCGCACTGCCAGCGTGACTAACATAAAGTCATCTCTTCATCTTCCTTCCTTCTCCCCTTGCAGAAAAGGATCTCGCCTCTGTCTCTTTCATGAGATTTACCATGATAATCAATTGCTTAGATCACGCTTGATAAAACCTGCTTTCTTCACTTCTCAGCGTCAAGACCATTGTCATAAAGTAGACATACCTTGTCAAAACACAGAAACCTACTCATATTCTTTGATTCCATAATCCAGCCTTGAATGGAATCGCTCTCTTGCCTCTTTAGTAAGACTCACGGACGGTGATGACTTCCGTGAAGCTGTTAGTAATGTTGTTATTTTCAAATCAAACTCAATTGTTCCTTTCCGGTATATTATTTTAGGTTGATTATAGTGTGCTGGTCTTTGTTCCTACATATTTTTTTTGTAGCCCTGAGGGTAAAACAAATAAAATAAATAAATAAATAAATAAATTAGTTTGTCCTAGCGTTTATGTCTAGCGTTATGAGTGTGCGTGTGTTCGCGTCTGTGTGTATGGGGTAAGGGGGTGTCATACAACGTAATGTTTTGTGCGGTATGAACGGCGCACAAGGTGATCACTCCCCTTCAGCGCCGACGAAAGCAAAGCCTGCGGACTCTTCCGTTGCTCAGAGTAAACTCCCCTTCTAAAATTCACGCGAAACCTTCAAGAGCGTTTTTGTTCAGAATTGCCGCGCTCAAAAATGGCACGTACACTATGAGGCCCCCTCCCTAACTTGTGGTAGCCGCACGCAAGTGCGTGCAGCATTCGCGTTAATCT
Organism: Ixodes persulcatus; assembly: GCA_013358835.2. Lineage (NCBI taxonomy): Eukaryota > Metazoa > Arthropoda > Arachnida > Ixodida > Ixodidae > Ixodes > Ixodes persulcatus. The sequence continues at coordinate 338,546 of JABSTQ010011557.1, forward strand.
AATTTGGGATATGCTTACAATTGGCCCTGCGCGACCACGAGTGGCGAGCACTGATTAGAGGAAATTTCTGGACTTGTTGCTATGGCTGGTTCGGTGAATGGGAAATTGCGGAGGAATGCGGCGTTAGATTTTTTTTCTTTTGGCCTTCGCGTTTAATTAAGTTACGAGATCACTGCCTCTTTCATTTGGTGTCGCGTGAGTAACATGTGCTAGGAATCAGATGCTTTTTTTCCAGAAATTATTTTGCACTCAATATATTTTAATGTGAAGGTACTTCTTAGAATGGATGCTTGGGCGAGTTGGATATTCATATTGTGGGAGAGGCGCAAAAGTAAACTCACTCACACTGAAAATACACGCACATCAGAAAAACGGTCACTCACGTCGCGCTGAATTACAACTCAAATTGTATTTTCGTATTCTTTCTTTTTTTTCAGCCGTATTAAAATTATATATCTCACTTCGTTCTCTTATGTACAAAACAAATAGCAATGTCTATCACACGTTACCTTCGAGAGTCAAGATATAACAATTATTTTTCAGTTAGCGTTATGGATGGATTAATAACACAAGTGTCACTCATTTTCATGATGTTAGCAGCCTCTATTATCTCACGTGTTAATTAGTGATAGTTCTTTCCAATTACTGTGCTATTTTTGAAGTTTGCAGTGCACTCACAGTCCCGGCAGTGAGTTCCCAAAAGTCCTGAGTTTGCTATTCGGGTGTTGTTATGTTCCCTTAGTCTGTCATTTATACATCTTCCAGTTTGTCCTATGTACTGTTTGCCGCATGAAAGGAGAAATGAATAAATCACTCCTTCTCGAGCAAGGTATGTATTGGGTTGTATGCTTTTTAGTGCAGCCAGTATTAGTTTTTGGTATGACGTTAACTTTTTGACATAGGCCAGGAGAGTTTGATGGTGGCGGAAAAGACTACATCGATATTTGCGCGATTCTCAATCTTCTTCAGGATATGAGAAATGTTATGAATGTAGGGGATGACCACAGGCCGAACGTCTCCTTAATCAGATTAAAAAGGTGAAATCACATGCCGCACGTCACGCGACAGATACAGTAACCAAAGACAGGTAGTCATCCCCTACATTCATAGCATTTCTCATAACCTGAAGAAGATTGGGAATCGCGCAAATATCGATGTAGTCTTTTCCGCCCCCATCAAACTCTCAGGCCTATGTAAAAAAGTTAACGCCATACCAAAAACTAATACCGGCTGCACTAAAAAGCATAGAACCCCATACATTCCTTGCTCAGAAGGAGTGATTTATTCCTTTCCCCTTTCATGCGGCAAACAGTACATAGGACAAACTGGAAGATGTATAAATGACAGATTAAGGAAACATAACAACACCCGAATAGCAAACTCAGGACTTTTGGGCATTCCCTGCCGTGACTGTGGGTGCACTGCGGACTTCAAAAATAGCGCAGTAATTGGAAAGAACTATCACCAATTAACACGTGAGATAACAGAGGCAGCTAACATCACGAAAAGGAGTGTCACTTGTGTTAGTAGTCCATCCATAACGCTCACTGAAAAAGAATTGTAATATCATGACTCTCGAAGGTAACGTGTGATAGACATTGCTATTTGTTTTTTACAGAAGAGAACGAAGTGAGATATAATAATTTTAATACGGTTAAACGAAAAAGAAAGTAGACGAAAATACAAACTGAGTTACAAGTCAGCGCGACGAGACGTGATCGTTTTTCTGGTGTGCGTGTATTTTCAGTGTGAGTGAGTTTAATTTTGCGCTTCTCCTACAATGTGAAGGTACTCTCACGAAATGCGTTAAATAAACGCAAAAATATTACGTGCTAAAATGAAATGAACGGAAATTGTCTCTGAAAAGAAAGCGTCTTAAAAAAAGAAAAGAAAAAAGGTTTAACGTGTGTTTTCCTGTTTTTGGAAGACGACCGGCAAACCTGTATGTAACCAAATAAAATAAAAATAGAATCCCGGAGCTAGCTTCGGGCTTCCCCTGAGAAAGATCACGAGAGATACCAACAGACAAGCGAAGAAATAATAAAACAAAAACATGTGCTATATTAGCCAGTGTCTGTTTGAGCGCTGCTCCACTTGGCGCTATTGATTGATTTAAGGAAGGGAGCCACGGAGACTATGCAGAGAGTTTGCAATTTAGTGGCTGGTGACTTCTGAGGCTCGTCGGCAAACTGGTCGCAAGTGAACGTGCGTTGCGTTGTCCTGGATCAAAGAGAAAAGCGGGCATAGAGGCAGAGACACTTCCAAACGATTGACGCTTTCGTCACTTCCTCCCAGCTCGCATGAAAACGCGACCCATATACCACGCGATTCCAGAGTTAAACAGTTGGAAGCACTTTGCAACCTATGTGGGGAGCAAGTCGTCTGCTTCTTGCGCAGGAGTTCCGGTGACGTCACAAAGACGCCGAGCGCTGTTTGGTTCCGATGGAGGGATAGTGGGCAGACCGCAGAGCAAGCTGCCTTGAGTTCCCTACCCACTATACTCCATTCAGAACCGATCAGAGCTCGGCGTCCTGACGTCACCACTGCCCCTGCAAAAAAAAAAAAAAAAAATTGCGGTGGCTCAGTTTGGCTATGCCAGGATATACGTAGCGTGAGCTTATGCGCACAAAATGAGAGGCGCTATCAAGCGGCTCCGGTGCAGCGTCAGACTTGGCTACTGCGCAACGGAGGCGCACAGCTGGGCACGCGGCGGCGCCAGTGCGTCTGCCGCGGCTATGACGTCATTCATCTGGAATGCGCGGACCGGCGAGGTGGGCGCGGCGGCGGCGGAGCGCGCGGCGGCGACAGAGCACGCGGCGGCGGCGGCTCCGGCGCGCCAGCTGTGCGCCGTGTGACGTCACTGCTCCTCGCGCATGCGCAGCACGGAGCACGGCTCATTATGCGAGCCACGCGAAACCGCTCTACCTCGGCCAGTGTAGCTCATGCTACAAAAGCAGGCGAACTTGCGTTCCGCATAGGCACACTGCGGCGCGGCCGCATTCCCATTGTTTTGGCTTTTCCCACGCTCTGTCTGCTGCGTCTCGCAGTCCTCAGGCTCTGAGAACTATCACGTGGAATTCTCAGTTACCACTGCCTTTGCCAGGCTAGTACGGCAAAAAAGATTTTTCCGATCTCTTCTCGTCCTAGTATTCTCACCGCCAGCCTTCTGCGCCTTGCACGAGTGGTAAATTTAGCTCACTACTACGCTTCCAATGACCTCGGATGCTTTCTAAAAATGAATAATTTAGTGTTTTTTTTTTTATGAGGCGCAGCAAGTTTCTAATTTGGAAATCATTTTTTGTATTCACTAAATAAGAAAGCAGTTAACAAGTTTCACATAGAATAAATTATTCGACTTATCGTGACGGTTCAGCCCCCTTTATAATGTCCGCCTGTCCGTATAACTCACATGCACATACCACATTACTATAATTTTCACGGCTTTAATAAACACAAAGCTGTGAAGCCTAATAAAAAACAGCCGGTATCAATTCAACTATAAATTCCCTCTAATAAATTCCCTGATTCATTCAAAACTTTTCAATCTGATTGAGTCCTGCATTCTGCGTTACCTTATTGAATAGATGATGTTCCGCCTTTAGGATGCATGGATTAGAATTTCTGAGTTACGTTAACTAGTAACTAAATAAGGAGAATAATTATTGCATTTATCTTCGTCGTGGTCTGGTTTTATGTTTCAGGGCTGGAAGTAAGAATAAGCTTATTGAACTGAAAACAAAAACAAAAAAATGGGGCACAAGGTTGCTTTTGAACAGTCGTTCAGTGTTTCAATGAATTTTGTAGGATATAATCTGAATACTGTAAACGACTTAATTTTCGCGGGCTCAAATGTTCGCGAATTGGTCCAAGGCTGAAATTTTGAAATTATTCGCGGGTTCTAATTTTCGCGAATCGAGTGTAGCTTCCGTTGCGTTCACATATTGCCGGAATTGTTCGCGGGACGTATTTTTCGCGAATTGTAGGCGATTTGCGAAATTCGCGAAAATTAGGTCCTCGCGAAAATTTAGTCGTTTACAGTATCTATTCCGCCTACGTTAGCGCTGTAAACTTCTTAAGTATCGCCATAATGAGACCTGTTTCCCAAAGGTAATATCTCATGTGCTTCTAGCTTGATGCCACAGACCCCGAAGCTCCGCCCCTTAGTTTCATTATTACGGGAAGAAAGAGCAGCCGGCGGCACTGTACGTCATCCACACTCCGCACGCGTGCTATCTCCGGGTGCTGCGGACGTAACCCTCCCAAGGACGTCATCAGACAAGTTCGTGGACCCAGGCGTGACGTCAACGAGGCTTTATTTAAAAACGACGGTCACAGCCGTTTCTCGAAGCCTATCTTTGTAAATGACTCGCTTATTTACAGAGACAGAAAGAGTTTATGATTTGGAACAGTAAAGCCAATCAAGGAAATACATTCCTTGTAGTGTGGAACATATATTGAGGAAATAGTCATTGGTAGCATATAAGTATTTTTGAATAGCGTAAAGACACTTGCGTCAGCACTGCGTTTGACGCCCATAACCTCTTAGCGGGACACTGCGAAGCGCGACATACCAGCTCTTTTAGTACAGCGAAACGCGAACAGATACTCAATCACTCCCATCTACAGGGTGATACAAGGAGATGCCAGCCTCTTTAAATCGACCAGAAATTCGGTTTCTTAACCTATCGCGCTACGACTTTGTGCAGCGTTGCCCACAGATGGTGCATTTTTTTTTGTAAAATTTGCAAAGAGCGAACTTACCTGAGGAAAAAGTAAAGAAAGAAAAAGGCTTAGCTCCTATGGAAACGCAGCGACGCCACCGGTCTGCAAACAACACGGCGCCGTTTCGCACGGGAGACAAGAGATGGCTCAACGAACGCCACCAAAGAACGAGCATACGCCTCACCCAGCGCAGGATGGCAGGCGAGCTCGGAGGCCGTCGCCTGAACTCCGTTCGGAAGCGTCGGCGGACTTCTTTCGTCCTATGGCACTCCCCGTACCAAAGTGCGACCTTAGCTCGTTCGCTGGGAGTTAAACGCGCCATACCGACGTCAAACGTAAGAAAACAGCGCGAATAACAGTCGCCGAACCAAAGACAGACGCGGTAGTAAAGATGAACTGCAAAGCAGACGACATCAGTACCCCGAAAAAAAAAACAGTCAAAATAACCCGACAAACCAATTTTTTAATCGATTATGTGTCCATTCAATGTGTTTTATTAGTAAGGATGATAAAACAAAGCGTTGCCAACTGATATCAGAAAAGCTCGCGCCGCTTTTGAGTCGAAAAGATTGTCTGCTAAAGGGCTGGCTCTCGGCGTCGTCTGCTCGTTCGTTGGCCCCAGTTGGCGTCGCGACCGCTTGCGCCATCTCTTGTCTCCCGTGCGAAACGGCGCCGTGTTGTTTGCAGACCGGTGGCGTCGCTGCGTTTCCATAGGAGCTAAGCTTTTTTTATTTCTTTAATTTTTCCTTAGGTATGCTCGCTCTTTGCAAATTTTGCAAAAAAAAAAAAAATGCACCATCTGTGGGCAACGCTGCACAAAGTCGTAGCGCGATAGGTTAAGAAACCGAATTTTCCGGTCGATTTAAAGAGCCTGGCATCTCCTTGTATCACCCTGTAGATGTTCCCACGCAAACTGTTCCAAGCAATATTAGGGCCGCTATTCGGTTATGCTGGCTAGAAAGGGAAGGTGACGGGCGCCGTATGCGTACCAATGGGCGCGTTCAGTAGCGGCCCCGGAGTCAAGGAGCCACTGACTCCTTCCATTGGACGGCCAAAAGTCACTCCCGGTGCACGTAACTCCGGGGCTTCGGAGTCAAGCTCCGAAGCACCGAGTCCGGAGACGGTGCACGTAGAGTCAAAGGATCTAAGATGTCGTCATTTTCTGACTGGTGACGATTTCCGGCGAGAAAATCCAAAGAGCTCTGACTCGAGTCACTCCGTTCGGAGGCAAGGGAGGCGCTACTGAACGCGCCCAATGATAAAGAGGGATGCGAGACGCGATGAAAATTTTGAGAGAGCCTTGATTGCGGAGAGAGTCAATCTCCAACGATGGGGTGCGTTTGCAATTTAACGGCGGACGCGCCCGGCGGAGATTGGTCGGAAGTGCGGATGCGCTGCATTTTCGTCTAGCGAGGAGGAAGCAGGCGGAGAGACTAAGACGCTCGCAGACGAACGACGCGTTTGCCACCTCCTCGCAGCTCGTAGTGCAAATGCAGCTCACACACCACGTGAAACCAATCTAGCAGTTGGAAACTCTCTGTAATTTAGGCTCTCTAAAAAATGTTGGGACCGCTGACTCTCCTGATGGCTGCAGCTCCCTTAGCGGTCCCCAAACATTTCTTCGCGGAATTCTGTGAGACTCAAGGATATTTGCAACCCAACGTCAATATTCAAGAAACTCATTCGTTGCGGTGTAATTTCACTGAAAAAAGCGAGCGTTTTTATTCAAGCTCTTCTTCCTACAACTTCATAGCGTAGCTGAGCTGTCTCTACCGCCCAGTGGCGATATTTGAATACGGCTCATATATTGGACCCGAGCATTGCGTGGGCACTGGATTTGGCCTCGTGATAATCGATAGGTCGAGAAGCATTCGCGTAGTGGCCCGTGTCTAATCACTGCAATGGCGACAGTAGCCGAATCATAAGAATGTGTGGAACTCGGCGCGTGTCCTGTGCTTTGTCAACCCTAGCGCTTGGCTAGGATCAACATTGGAGGCGCAAACTCGGTTCTAGGTCACGTGATCGCTTGTTCTGGCTGCGAGTTGATGGGGTGAACGCTCTTTGTTTTTCTTTAATATTTTCTGCGACTTCGATTGCGTGTGGTGAAAAAAGAACCGGTGATTCACTGGTCATTAACGTCAGGGATCCGTTCTAAGTGGTATTTGCGCAAAGTACAAATATCGTTGCATCGCCCCTTTAACGGGTAAAACGTACGCAATTCATGTAGTTGCAGGAAGCTGAGTCAAAATATAAAGAAGCTATGTGACCTTTCAACACACGCGCTGCGGGCAGCGCGTGGGTTGTGATGAAAATCATCGCTACCGCGAGGGGCGCAGCAGTTTGCAGGTGAGTCGTTTTCATTGCAACTTTGTGCAGCCCTTGGCTTACGCCCGTCACACTTCTTATTCCAGCCACCATAAATCGGTCGAAGCCTATTCGATGCCTCGAATACCACTGTTACCCAAATGTTCGGAGTCTCTTGCCGAGTGCCGCTTCAAGACGTGCTCTGTATCTTTTTTTTTTTTTTTACAAATATATGGCAAAACAAAGCATTTTCAATTTGCCGCTAGGGGCCCGTGTTTATTTTTCGCCCTCATGGTTCAATCGTGGACTGCACCATCGAGCACGGATGTCATTACCCCGACGACGCATTGTCTGAAATTATGTCGGCCACACAGCCCCCAGAATTAGTGCGCTGCAGCTCCGCGTCAAGCAAATTTATATCGCAAGCTTCAGACGACGAGAGGTGGCGTAGCTCGCAGCGTCGCACACAATCGCTGCAAGCTACAGGTCGAGCTTTGCGAATATGAATCTAGAAATATCTTCAGTCACAAAAAAAAAAAAAAAAAAAAATTGCGTTGCGGTATTCAGCATGGAAATACACCGCCTCCTGAGGAACACGTTGGAGATTGTCCTTTTAGGTTGCTGCAGCTCTTCAGCACTGTCGTTCGCCGACTTCCTTCCGCAGATTGCAGCGATTGGCTCTTCCTGGTTCTTTGTGAGGAAGTAGACGCTTCAGGTGTCTTAGAGCGTAGATGGAGGCCCCTTGCGGTATCTTCACAGCCAATGCTGGCGACGCGCCAGTTGTTAAACTTTAGATTATGAGCTCCGTTGATCTTCCTTTTTCTCTCTACACACACACACACACACACACACGCAGCCCATAAAACGGCTTTGGAGACGTCCTTTATGCTGGTGGAGCTGAATCCCTTGTGTTGAGACAAGGTCTCCATTAATATACGAATAAATAAATAAAGACTATCAAAGCGCCATGGAGACGAAATCCCCGGCGCGTAGACGTTCTTGATCCCCTGCCGATTCAGGCTAATTTCGACGACTCCATTATCCAAGGAACGCTGGGCGTTGTCTTGTTCTTTTCAGGTGGTTTCAGAGACAGCACGGCGAAGGACGGCGCTTCCTGTCAATATCTGTTGGAGTGCTGGCCAAGTGCTGGTCGACAATCACCGTTTCTTTTAACCTTGATGTTTTTATTGAAACTATAGGTGTGGTCGTAATTTCGTATTGAGGCCTCCAAATAAACCGTTAAAATTTTAAAACCTCCCGCACCCTTTCTAAGTAAAATGCCAGACACCGTCGATGCCGTGTTCGCCTTAACAGTGTATCGCGGTGCAATACACCAACCACGCCGAACGGTTCAAGAGGCGAGGGCCAGCTTTGCTTCCTCTCAACCTTGGTGGGTCCTCTTGATACGTAATCTAAAGGGCTGCCAATATTTTTACTTGTACCGATTGGTTGTGCAAGGCATTTCCAACAGCAATCTAAATGCTTCCTTTAGCGTTTCTTGATTAGAAAATAAAATAACAATCTCATAAATGCAGTTGTAAGGAACAACGACTCGCCTATGTTTGGTTTGAATCTGCATGCTACGGAACAACCTATTCGTACTTTTTATTGGTTCGTAAATAATAGATATTGACCATGCTTGACAGGTTTACTTCTCGCCTGCTAATCTTCGTAATATTTCTGGTGACTATTTTTATATTACACGGAAATCCCCTCATTCAACATTCAGTTGAGTTTCGAAGCTTCTGTCAGAATGGGGATTTATCAAAGGGGCTTCCCATCTTTTATTTATCTAGGCTCGAATTATGGCTCTATGAATCCTGGGATAATTAAGTGATGCTGTTATTAAAAAGATCTTACAGGCCGCATTTTGGAAAATAAAAACAACGTCCTTCATCTTCTGTAAAAAAAAACCTCTCTGGGTTTTATATTTTGCTTTCAATCCCATTTTTCGTACAAATTTTTAGATTTGTTATCTACGGCCAGTTTCTTATAATACATTTTGTTGTTAGCCCGAGACTGAGGCAGGAAAAGAGGAAAGTTTCAAAGTAAAAGAAAAATGAACAGTCGAGGACACGTCTCTAACACAGCTAAAGACATGTTTATTTGGTCACCCTCTTATATACACTCCACGAACTTCACCACAGAACCTTCTCGCCCTTTCCGACCGAGAAGGTTCTGTGGTGAAGTTCGTGGAGTGTATATAAGAGGGTGACCAAATAAACTTGTCTTTAGCTGTGTTAGAGACGTGTCCTCGACTGTTCATTTTTCTTCTACTTTGAAACTTTCCTCTTTTCCTGCCTCAGTCTTGGGCTAATAACAAAATGGTTAACATCCACCAGCTCGCCTGCGCACTCACTGCATTATCATTCTTATAATACCTTGCTTTGCATGTGACGTACAATTTCTAGTTGTAGTGTAACTTGCACTCTCGGGCTTGCGATGCAAAGATAGAGAGGGCACCATGTAAAAACGTAACGAATTTGTATAATTTTACTTGATCCCCAAGTATTGAAATTACTTGCGGTCCTAATCCCTAGAAAAAAAAGAGGATTAAAAAACGACAAAAAGTATCATTTATGAGATGCAGGTTTGGCATCGTGAAAAGTACGAATAAAAATATACCACTACTGCTGGTCTACGTCTACTCGATTTTTCGCCATACTCCCGCGCCATGCGTCTTCTTGAGGCGAGTATTTCCGCACATATTTGCATTATATGTTTTGTATGACACAGCCACCACAGAGCAAACTCGGCACTGCATAGTGGGAAGCAGAATTTAGTCAACAGAAATCCAGCAACTGCTACGGCCTCCTTTGATGAAGGCTATAAATATCCAATCCTTTTAAATACGACCGGTCTAACGCCGGTAGAAGTACTTGGTTTCCCTAATGCTTGCTTCATCAAGAACAAGCAGCATGTAATTTTATCCACCGAGGAAAAATGCCCGCCTTATTGATTTTTCTCGGGACCGGGAACGGCCTAACGGTATAGGGATCCATTTGAGCGCCGTGATGCGCTCAGAGATAAAACTGGGGAGTATCTCTGCACTGGAAATATACCGTGATTTAAACAAAAAAAAGTTGAAACTTAAAAATAAAAAAAAAAAACTCTGAATTGTACAGGATTTTGAGCAATTATTTCGCAACTTTATTTTATGACACTTTTTTCACATCTAACGAACTTGGATGTAAACAGAAGGAATCGCCTTTGTTTATAACGGACAGTGTATCTTTATGACTACAAATTGCATAATGCATATCATATTTTATAAAAACAACAACACCACCACCACCAACAACAAGTCCCTTTACCGGATCGTACCAAATCAACACTAATTTCAGACAAGAAAGCCTAAGTGTTTTCGTGCGCCACTAAAAAAGACCATGGTAGGCCGGAGATTGTACACAACATTGGCGTTAGTGTCCTGCTATGAGATGCGTTCTCACTGATTGGACACAAGTTCCTGCCGGACGCTGACGCCGTAGACGTGTCCAATCTCTGGCCTACCCCGGTCGCGTATATACATTTCGCCGAGAGCACAGAGCCGCGAGGAGGAAAAAGAGAGAGAGAGAGGAGGAAAGGGGATGAGAGGCCGCCGTGATTGGCCCTTGTAGTCACGTGGTACGCGCCCGGCTGTTCTGGCCGTCACGCCCCGCAAGCCTCGCCCGCGAGCAGACGCCGCCGGCGCCTTTGGGCTGCTGTGGCTGCCACGCCGGCCCCCCCGAAGTCAAAGGTACGCTGCGAGTGTGTAATCCACAAAACTGAAAATTTAGAAGTGAGATCGACGCTCTCACAGTAGACAACACGCCCGTGACTCCCAATGTACAACCAGCGAACCTAGGCAGAATACGGGAGGCACTCACTTGATCGAATGACATTTTTGCGAACGCCCACGTTTCACCGAATGACACTTTAACGAATAGTCGGACGCCGCGAAGCGGCGTTTTCGGGTGGGCCAAATGGGTTCACATTTTTGTAATGAGCCGACACAGACTGTCGCCGCGAAGCGGCGTAAGCGCAGCGCGGCGGATGGGTTAACGCGAACCCCCGTTATTCGCTAAAATGTCAATTCGCTCAAATGTCGCTGTTCGCTAAAATGTCATTCGCTCATGTGATATGGACCCGAGCACTAGGTTCGTTGGTTGCACATTGGGAGTCACGGGCGTGTTGTCTACTGTGAGAGCGTCGATCTCACTTCTAAATTTTCAGTTTTGTTCATTACACACTCGCAGCGTACCTTTGACTTCGGCGGGGCCGGCGTGGCAGCCACAGCAGCCCAAAGGCGCCGGCGGCGTCTGCTCGCGGGCGAGGCTTGCGGGGCGTGACGGCCAGAACAGCCGGGCGCGTACCACGTGACTACAAGGGCCAATCACGGCGGCCTCTCTCCCCCTTTTCTCCTCTCTCTCTCTTTTTCCTCCTCACGGCTCTGTGCTCTCGGCGAAATGTATATACGCACCCCGGTCTTCTTTAGTGACGCAGGAAAGCACTCAGGCTTTCTTAGCTAGGAGGTGTTGATCAAATTCGATTCAATGCGCTTGGCTCGCGTATCGAGGCGCTTACCCTGACCGATTCGATGCGTCGCAACAACATTGAAGGCAGCCTGTGGCGCCTCCTACCGCTTTTTAATTCCCTATGAGTTCCCCCCGTCGTCCTTGGTGGCTCCGAGTCAAAGCAATGAACTTGTTGGCGTGTTTGAATACCTCCCGAGGTACCCGCAATCTAAGGGAGGCGCATCGCGGAGAATACGCAGTACAACCGAGATGTCGGTTGCGCGTCAAAAAGATTCCCAGGTGGGCGGAATCAATCATCAGTCCTTCGCTGGGAAGTGCCCGATGCCATTCGTTGGTCTGGAAGTTAAAAAAATAATGATTTGATCCCTCGTGCTCCTCTACTAGCGCGACATTTTAGTTTCGTCGTTTTCTACTCAAATATTTTACAACTAGCCATAGCTGGCACCTTCCACCGCACAACGGCATGCTTGGCTTCACACGGGAAGGGAATGCTATGTTCCGTTAGAATGCAGTTCTGCGTTAAAACGTCAGCACCGGTAGAGTGTAGTGTGTGTAGATGTCAGTGTTTCCGACAGCTGAAACGGGGTCACGTGGTCTATAGGCCATGTTTGCAACACGAGCTGCAAGGAAATGACAAAGGTGTTGATCGTCTGCAATCGTTTCCGCCTCACCGCCCGCCTTGCTCCTCGCCCCATGACAACGCAGCGAACGCGCACTTGCAATCAATTCGTGCAGGAAGCTTCCGGCAATACATTGCTAACGCTCCCCGTGGTTTGAATTAGTCCTCCCTCTGGTAGAGCGCCAAGGCCGTGTTCGAAAAGACTTGCGCTTTCTTCTTTTTTTTTTTTTAGGCGCAGAATTTAAGCGCTTCTTCCCGTGTTTCGCGGTGTCGCCGTCACCGCCGCCGTCGCCGTAACTGCGCGCGCTGCATTATGGGAGATCACATACCTATACGCCGATTCAATTCCCCGCTAAATTTAGCGAAGAATCTGAATTGGTGTGCAGGTCTGTGACGTCCCATAATGCAACAGTGCTCATTGAGTTTCCCCACTACATTTGGCAATAAAAGTGACCTCACATGACGTCAACAGCAATTGAATGTTAACTCTAAATATAGCGGTGAATTGAATTTGTGTTGAGGTCACGTGACGTCAATATTCCCGCCAAATCTAGCGGAGAAACTGAATTGGTTCATAGGGGACGTGACACGAAGTCATGTGACATCATTTCCCCGCTAAATCAGCGGGGAAACTGAAATGGTGTTGAGGTCACGTGGCGTCATTTTTCCAGCTAAATTTAGCGGGCAAACTGTGGGAGGAGGGGAAATAATAAAGGAGGAAGGGGAGGGGAGGAGGAGGGGGGTCCTACGTACCCTTCCCTCCTCCTCCTTCTTCTCCCCTTCTCCTCCACTCCTCGTCCCTCTCCTTCTCCTCCTTCTCCTCCTCCTACGTACCCTCCCCTCCTCCTCCTGCGTACCCCCCCCGTCACGGTATATCGCAAGAAAAAATACCTCAAGAGCTGCGCTCTAATTTCGCATTACAAAGATTTGTAAACGCCTTTCAATATCTTCTTCCCTGGGAACATTTAAAGCAATGCACCCGAGACCAGCCAAGAATATTGAGGGTGCAGCGGAAGGCTGGCAGGCTGTATTATTCCGGCACTACCGGTAGAAAACGTTTTTATCCAGCGCTTTATGTTGTGTTGGAGCAGTTTATACTGAGATAGGTTGGCCGATCGACGAAGCTTGTAGCTCACTGCATTGAGCCAACTTCGCCAGAACAAAAAATGGCTTTTCATCTTAACGGCTGTCCGTCATAATTTGTTACACGACAACACAAGGTGATGAAGAAGACATCCCATTTCCCGATTGCCACACTCTCAACCGCGGTTCCTATACGTAGTTTCACATTAAAGGGACCATAAAATGAATTGTTGGATGGGATAAATTTGAATTTTACTAATTGCATGTTGTTGTTTATTGCGCCAAAAGATAACGCGTGCACGGGGATAGAAAGTCGAAAACCTGCATTTCGTTACGAAACTTTGAAAATATAACTGACTGTTTCTTACCTCCTTCCGTTCGATAGCTTTCCGCCCTTTCACTGTGAGGCATCCACGGTGCCCAAAGCACGTCGGCCGAACCCAGCTGACGCATTGGACACGAGCGCTGCGTGACTGGGACGTATGCGCTCGACAACAGACAATCCGTCGACGAATATTCGCTTCGCCTTCGTGGTCTGTGAGTGCAGTGACGGCATTATTATTTGCAAATGACAAGTACGCTTGTGTGCATCAAAAGCACTCTGGAAGCTTGGAGTTATCGCATCCGATGCCCAAGCACCCTCACGACCCAGTGATTTCACTTTTGAGTTGGGGATTAAAGCTAAGAGGGAAGAACTTGAACAAATGAAAGACGTTTACGAATCTCTCTAATACGAAATTAGTGCGGAGTTACTCTTGAGGCGGAGGAGGGGAGGGTATGCTCCACCTCCTCCTTGTCCCCTCCTCTTTATCCCCTCTTCCTCTCCTCCTTCCCTCCTCGTTTCCTCCTCCTTCTTCTCTCCCTCCTCCCCCTCCTCATTTTCTCCCCTTTCCTCCTCCCCTCCTCCTCCTCCATACCCTCCCCTCCTCCTCGTGCGTAACGTTCCATCCTCCTCCGTACGCTCCCCTCCTCCTTGGCCATACCCTCCCCTCGTCCCACAGTTTCCCCGCTAAATTTAGCTGTGAAAATGACGTCACATGACTTGGTGTCACGTCACCCATGAGCAAATTCAGTTTCTCCGCTAGATTTGGCGGGAAATCGGACGTCACGTGACCTCAACACCAATTCAATTTCCCTCTAAATTTAGCGGGGCGGTTACGCCGACGGCTACGGCGACGGCGACGCCGCTTCACGCGGAAACAGGCACCTAAGAGCTGCGCTCTAAAAATCCTTTCGTGGTCCCTCTAAATCTAATGCAGCCGACGTTACGAGCTCATGTGGTCAATCAGACAGCCCCAAAAGCGCACGTGTAGGGTGCTCGTCATGTTCCTGTACGTATTCTGTTATTGACGAACCAACCGTAAAACAGAAAAGGCCTTGTGACTTTCGCTTTCGACGCTGGTTGGTTTGTCCGATTTCGTCGTAGCGTTTGCCGCGGCGTAATCTGAAACGATGTATAGACTGTCGGGCAGTTCAAAGGACTACGGAGCTCTCGCGGTACGAACGACCCTGAGTTCAGCATTATTCGTGCTTGTCTTCTAGCGGACTTGGTTACAGGGTCTGAGAGCAATTTCAAAGGCCTGTTCAATTTATAGGAGGCTATGCATCTACTCCTCGGCACTTACTCTCACGAAACACAAACGTGGCCCACGCAGCTGGGATTTGGAGAATTCAGAGCCTTTGTCCCTCGCACCCCTTCATAAGAACCGCAATTAACCCGACTGACATTTTGCTCTCTTTATCGCGAGGCGTAACATTGGTCAACATAATTTTTTTTTATTTCTCGTTTTATTTGTAATTGCGATGCAATTCTAGTTATAAATGTAAAATATTTTCCATTCATACCTGCGACTTGAACATTCTCTTCCCTAAACTAATGCCTACTAAAACGGACGAATGCCGCACCTCCCTGTAGGCATGCTCGGCACCCATGATGGGATACATTAATTTCATATTCGTTAGGTTCAAAGCAGAACCAACCGCTATCGAATATCCGGAACCTCGCGGCTGCAATGAGAGGACAGCCTCGCATTTTGCCATGCAAGAGGCGCATTATGTGCCACGTATAACCAAGCTGTTTGAACCGCAGCCAACAAGCTTTTGCTGTACGTATTAGCTTGAAATATGCAACACGGGGGTCCCGCATATTTATGTTCATTGGTGCCTCTCTGCTACAAGAAGCCCGAAATAAGGGTTCTTATGTTTGTATATTTTCATCAATTCTAAATTCAGTTAAAAGGATATCATGATCTGGCCAGTCAACGGCCTGAACGAGAAGGCTTAACCAGGTTTTCTACACCTATTAGTACCCGCCATCTTGCAAAAGTAAGCTCCGACCCGTTGTATGGACATTATTTGCTAACTACCATAGACATTTCATTGAAGACAAAAAAAATAGTCATGATACCCCTATGACTGTCTTTACCGGAAGCATACCCTCTTGTAGAAGAGGTTCATGACATGGATGGAGATAAACCACATGACGCTCCAGTAAACGCGATTGCAAATTGAGAGGCGTTCACTCGTGTTCCAGGACCCGTGTTCCAGTACGGCGATGACGTGCGCAAAGCGAACTTCTGCGAGGATCCGACAACACCGGCAGGAGGCTTCCGCTTACACTGGCTTCCCATAATGAGCCCCGAGATCTGAGGAGCAAGGTGTAGCCGCTCATCATTCCAGGCCGTAAATCCCGATGAACCCGAGCGCAAGAGTACACTTTGTAGAATAGGTTTATGACGTAGATGCAGATACACCAGACTACGGCGCAGTAAACTTGAAGGCACATCGATCGTCGTTCACTCGCGTGTTGCATGGTGATTCAGGGAAACGCAGCAATCTGTTGGAAACGCAAATTTAGGGCTAATCGTGGCCAGCGTTTGCCTGTTCTCTTCACTAGAATTCTAAGGCACGAATGTTCGAAGCAGAAGGCGAAATTTATCGGGGATAGCGCCCCCCCCCCCCCCCCCCCCCTGTCTAACGTGAACGATTTAATTGTAATTTTGTCTATAGCTATAACAATGTCAACTAGTCTCGTTTAACTATTGGCATGGAAATGCTCCGTTCCTTCTAAAAAAATATGTCCCAACGTTTCTATACTGCTAGATTTCAAATAACACCAAACGGCTAACGTGATCAAACGCCCTGGCCTGGTCGATATGCACGAGTGCTTCACTGCGCTTGTTGCCTGGGATGCACACTGGAACTTAATATACTACACGTACAATTGATTGTGACTCTGCCACGAACCCAACAGGTTATCTTGGGTTCATTTCATCCATTCTTGTACGCTACAGTGGACAAAAACCATCAGGCAGGCTGCATTTGTCTCGATTTTTCTAAATCATTCTACAAGGTTAATCATGAGTTACTAATGCTCAATCTTTCTTCATTAAACATAGATTCTAATTTGTTAACCTGGCTGGAATGATTTCTTAGGAATTGCTCACAATATGTAACTCTAAATATGGCAATAATTCATCCCTGACTGATGTGGTATCGGGCGTACACAAAGGTTCGGTTTTAGGCCCGCTTCTTTTTCTAATATTCATTAATGATTTATCAAGTTGTGTTTCTTCTTTTATTCATTTATACGCGGATGACGGTGTAATTTATCGGGAAGTTTATGATGATGGCAATGAAGGCTTTTTGCAATCTGATTTAAATAATATTACTTTTTGGAGCAAAGAATGGCGTATGGAACTAAACCCTAACAACTGCCAACTAATGCGGGTTTTCCGGCAAGGCGCGCGCCCTTCAGCATACACACTAACCGACAATCAGATTGAACCTGTAAACTCATACCGTTATGCGGGTGTTACTATATCATCGACCTTAAGCCTAGAAAACTCATAACGATAGAATAATCGCCAACGCTATCAGCATGTTAGGCTACCTACGACGGAACTTCAGAACGGCCCCAGTTAACTTAAAACGTTTTCTTTATAACACACTCGTACGGTCAAAATTAGAATACGCAGCCTCTATTTGGGATCCTAACCACGCCTTTCGAAATAAAGCTCTTGAACTAGTTCAAAATGACGCCGTTTGTTTCATTCTGTCTAATCATAATCGAACAGCCAGCATATAATCAATGAAGTACAGCTTGTTGTTACCCTCTTTGTCATTGCGTACACAGTTCTTTTTCCAACACTTCCTGTTTCATGAAGTGTATCATCATCAGTCGCTGCGAGACCGTTTCTTACATTCCCTAACTATTACTCTTCCCGTCTGGACGATCAGAATAAAATTGGATTAAAACGTTGCCAAACGAACCCTTTTTTTTATTCATTTATCCTGCACACATTAAACGACTGTAACCACCTTCCAGGAGATATCGCAATTATACCCCATTATTATCTTTTTCGCCAAAATGTTTTAGATTTCTGTTTGAAGAGCCGACATGAGTCATTTTATTTGGTTTATTTTGTTCATAACAGTTCTTGCTTTTAACTTTTGCCAATCAGAGTGTATTTTTCATATTTGAATTTCTTGCCGCATCTTTTTTTGTGTTACCATTTTTTTTTGCGTTACCACTTCTTTCTAGAATGCATCGGCGCTTGAGGGTATCTAAAAAAAATAATTAAAGAAATGTGTTTACCTCTTCTTCTTTCTATTTCTAATTGTGACTGTCCGTTCAGAGCTTTCGCAAAACTTTGTTAATCCAGTTTACAGAGAGAGATTGCTTAATACTTTTGCAACTTTTAACTTTTTTTCTTTCACTAGTACGGTAGGTGTAAGGTAAAGTTAGGGAAATCTGATAATTTCATGTGCAAAGCAAATAAAGGCATTTGGCATACCCCAGTGGAAGCCTGGCGATTAATTTAAAGCACCTGGGGACCTAGTTTTCATGGGTCGCAGGGTAGCCCAAAAAGCAAAACACTGACTCCGTCGATTATGTCCTCACCAATTTTCTGAAAGTGGATACCTATCCGACCACGGCAGCGCTGAGCCTTGGAAAATTGCACATCTCCTTTTGGTCTGTCAAATATTGCCAACATATCACAAATATTATAAAAGCACCTGGGCAACTTCACAACATGAGACCGACAGCGTTAATAATAAAAACTGATGATTAAATACTCGTTTTTATTTAAATAAAATGATGAAAAACGTGAAGCACATTTTGGTTCTGGCCTAAAGTATTGAACGAACGGCCAATGTTTGTGTTGTTAATTATTTAATCATGAGATAAATGGCGAATTTCACAATCTTCGCCACGAGTTAGCAAAGGCGATCAAAGCAACTGCTTGTCTCGCGGCGCGTAAAACAATTGTTTTATGATTAGAAACCATATATAGTGGATTTTTCCGCTCATTTGACACCTGGTATAATATTTTAAATACAGATTATAGCGCTGCCTTTCGCAAATGCACTGCCACTATCACTAAGCAAACTGTACCGTTATTAGTTGTCTTTTAACCCTTGTTCTTCCTTTGGGTGATCTACCTCGACAGTGTGCCTCTGTGCTAAGGCTCACTCCTTCACAACTTCACTCACATTCGCTTCGCCGACGCTGTAAAGCATTAAAACCCGTTACAAAGTAAACTGTAAAGACTGTTTACATAATGGCGGTAGGCCAGTAGAAAAAAAGAACATCGCACGATGATGTATTGAATGACATAAGAACGTGGTCAAACGCAGCGAAAAACACGAATACACTTCATTCGCCGAGACGCCAAGGGGTAAGTGCAGCAAGTAGCTGAAGCCACGTCACGTTGCCCGCAACAGGTGATTTCGAGTTTCCAGCATGAATGCGACAGCCCGTGAAAAGGTCAATAAATGCTCCAGCGCAAGAGAATAAAAACCAAAAAAAAATCAGTCATGTGTGAATTCAAAGCAGTCGCAGCGTTAGAAGCGATTCTTGGACATACCATAAAGTATCCTTATGTATTTTCCAATAAACCTATCATGACCTTATGGTTACCTCGTGCTGACGTTCTAGTGAACCATGTGTGAACCTTGTGACTCCACTGCTCATTTGCACCAACTCTTGATCGCAACACACGCTCATTTATTTCATTCACATGGAGGCCCTCTGTCGCACGGGTGTGAGAAACAGGTGGCGTGAAGCGACATCATCTCAACTACGTTTATCCAGCGGGCGCTGCACGCAGCTCATATGCACAGCTCTTTCTCAACACATGCCGTTTATTAGGTGGCACGTTTAAGCAGCTTCCTTGGCTTTTGTTTTCGTTTGTGGGGATTCTTACGTTTGCTAAAATATACAAAAACGTAAAATAAAAGAACTGATTTTACATTAATCCGCATACAATCAGCTACCTTCCTCGTGAAACAAAACCTGCGTGCTTCATTACATATTTATGCTGTTAGGAATGTCCAGCCAATACCTCGCATTGCAGTGAATCACGGCAGAACCATGACTCCAAAGGAACCAGGGAGTACTCATTTCAGCTTGTCACGGAGCTCTTGAGTACTTACATATCTTCGTACTTGTGCCTAAGTGCGTTTGTTTGTTCAAGGCTATAGAAACATGCTGCGATATTAACGATATGTTTTCGAACAATGTTACGCAGACAGGTGCATGCCTCAATTCATGTGACTTGACTGTTAATTTCCTCTCATACCACAATGAAACAAAGAAGAAATTAACCTGGTCTGTGGTGGAGTGCTCGCTTCTTAATCAACGTACTGTCTCGTACAATATGACAGACCGATTCCCCTTGACAGTTAATGCAGCGGTGCCAGGTACTCTTTTGCTAGATTAACGTTATTTTTTTAAATTGAATAATAAACCCAAAGCTTATTTATTTCTTTTCCCAAATCAGTAAGGGCCTGGCCAAAACGAATTCAGTAGAGCCCCATGAAAATGACCTCGTCGAATGGGTTTTTGATAATGCTGAAGAATGTACCTGCGGTGGAATCCCGTAAAAATCGCCTAGGGGTATTTTATTTTATTTTTTGCGGCACTTGGCAATATCGGCGATGGACCCCTTATACCATTCTGAGTTGGGGGAAGAACTATTATAACAGCTATTGCCGTAAAAGAGCCCTCTTTAATTTCGTCGTATTTTCTCGTTTCCCATCTTGGAGAACTAGACCGAAGCACATCGGGGCGCATTTTCGTCTTCGCTTTCAACACTTCCAGTTTCGAAACTGCTCTTCAAGAGTATTTTCTGTATAGCAAGACAGTTTCCCCCGAGTGCCGGACCTGATGAAACCTCTTAAGTGCTTAAAGCTCAGGAGCTCCTGTGTCTTTCGTTCACGAGCCCTCACTTCAAATGGTACGTTGTGAGCGTGAAGATCGCGTTTGGTACACTTGAGCGAACGACATTTGAGCATAACAAGGTGGCATTAAAATACACAAAAACTCCCGACTTATAAAATAAAAATTTAAGCATTCGTCTCCGGCCGTACCAGCGCGACTATATTTCGTAAATTATCGCGCTGCATATAAATCATGCTCTTCAGGGTACTTAAACTGGGCGCATTATCTATGCAGATAACTCGCTCAACAAAGTTCACGGTTTTTCGGCACTGGATCACCATCAATATCAGGGTCGGAGACGGGGAGAGGGGGGAGGGGGTTAGTCGTTGTTTTGTAATGAATGCTACTGTACCGTTCAACGCAGATACAGTTTTACTGAATCTGCCTATGCGGAGCGCAACTTCGTCTGCTTCTTGTGCAGGGATTGTGGTGAAGTCAGAACGCCGAGATCTGATTGGCCCTGCTTGAAAGATAGTGGGTAGACCTCAAGGCAGCTTGCTTTGAGCTCTACCCCCTATCCTTCAATTAGAGCCATTCAGTGCTCGGTATCGTTCTGACGTCACCACAGTCCCGGCAAAAGGAGCAGATGAACTTGCGTTCCGCATAATCTTTGACAGCTTAAGAAAGAAAGGGCGTGACTTTTTTATGTTGACGCTTCTTCTTGATTGGTTCTCTGGCGTTCTTATCCACCTAGACTTTGGTAAAGGCGCAATCTCGTTGGCTGTGGAGCGATAATGAAGTGATAATCAGCACTCGCCACGCCCTGTACACATTAGGCGTTATCACATCTCTTATAGTCACCAAAGGCTTAAGAAACGTAGCTGCATTTCTTAAGCTTTTTGTGGCTATGGGAACGCCTCTGAGAACGCCTAATGCGTACAGTAAAACTTAAACGATTATTAAAAATACTTGTACCGTCTCAGTTTTAAAGGGACACTGGCTGGGTATTGACGCTCGCCGATGTTTTTTACTTGAACATGACCCATAAGAGCCCAACTATACCAGAAGTCAATTTGCGGCACGAAATTTCGCTTTCTATGCATGCGCCCGAAAACAGTCCGTCGAGGAATGGGCAGTTTCAATCGCTCTCACTCCCTTTATCATGGTCACGTGGCGTTCGAACTATGTGTATCAAAAATATTCAAAGTCATCTGTCATCTAAGGCACACATTCATTATTTGAATAAACCAGAAATTGTATGGCAAGTTTATAGGAAATTATCTTGGTTACGTGAAACCTTCTTGCACACCAAACTTTTAGCGATACTCTGAGTTTTCAGACGCCAGACGCCTACGTTCGCGGCGCCCTGCATCATGTAATTTAAAGGCGAGGCATGTGTACATTTGATAGCTGTTCTTAGGCGTACTCGCCGCTGCTTCTTCGGGGCGAGCGGGCGTGCTGCGTGACGGAATTTGCTAACAGAATTTCTCTACTGGGAGCAGCTGCACCTCGTGGCTACACCCGTATGCAATCGGTGTCACGTAAAATAAATTTCCCGCTAAAGTTTTCGGGGAAGCTGAATTGATGTATAGGTCACGTGACATCGGGTTACGTGACGTCACTTTTCGCGCTAAATTTAGCGGAGAAATTGAATTGGAGTGCAGCGTACGTGACGTTAATATTTCCTCTAAATGTAGAATAGAAACTAAATTAGCGAATAGGTAACGTGACGTCGGGTCACGCGAGGTCAGTTTCCTCGCCAAATTTAGCGGGGAAACTGAACATTGGTGCGTAGGTCACGGGACGTAAGCTTTCCCGCTAAATTTAGCTGGGAAATTGAATTGGTGCATAGGTCACGTAACATCATGTCACGCGACGTTAATTTACACGCAAAATTAGCGCGAGAAACTGAATTGGTGTATAAGTCACGTAACGTCAATTTCCCCGCTAATTTTAGCGGGAACCTCAATCAGCGTCATGTCATGTGACGTGATTGTGACGTCATGTGACGTCACTGACGAAATACGAAGCAACTAGTCAAAGAACGTTTCACGTGAATAGAGAAGAATATGAACCCCATTTTTGTGGCCTCCAAGAAGCTGTAAATACGCTGATCAAAAATGAATGTTGCACAGATCACAGGAAGTACATGTTCTCGTCATTTTCAATATGGCGACGTACCGCTGGCTGGACGACGCGATGGCGGCTTAAGACGGACCAACGTAGCGACGGACGTGGGACCGCTACCTCGGAACTGTCGCTCGTGCTACCGGTCAATCGATCTTCAAGCACAGAACATCGAGAGGAAGGGATTTAAGTGCGAAACAATCACACGACAAACGGTGCGCACATATTCGTCGTCGTCGTCGTTTACTTCACAAACAAAAAAAAAGAAAAGCAAAAAGAAACTCGTGGTCGGGTGCAGTCACGTGACTTTCGGACATGGGCTTCCGTGCTTGTGCTTTGGTTTCGACTTAGAGCTGTTGAGTTTTCTTGGCTTTATTAAAATTATACGTGACTCTGAAGCAAGATATTATTGGGTAGTCTCCCTACACCTTCTTAAATCGCATAAAAAAATTTAAAACAAAAGACAAACATTTTTGGAGGTGTCAGCGTCCCTTTAAAGGTGTGGGGCAACGATATTCAGTTAGAATGTTTTGCGCTTTAAACATGCTTACTGGTACTAGTGGGACTCAAGGATACTTGCACGCAACGCCACTGGCCAAGAGATGCCTTTTGTTGCTGTGTAATGTCAAGGACAAAAGCGAGCGTTTTCATTCAATCTCTCCTTCTTTACGCGCGCGTCTGCTTCACTTTTACATCAAAATCTGTTCATAGAGCCAAACCTCTTTCACCGGAGTTTATGTTTCCGTGAAAATTATTTAATACTGGTATTGCTTCGGGTGGGCTCGCAGTAACCATGTAGTTGAGGTCATTGCCAGCTTATGAAATGCGTGTCATGGGGTGTTCGAAAAATTTTATTACCATTAGCACCTACTGAAATTTCAACATAAGCCAATAAGAACACAAAAAAATAATCCCAAAGTAAGAAGCCCAAATGTGAGCTACTGGGATCGTTTCGTAAATGGACAGGATCTATGGAGCAGTTAGTGATTGTTTTAACCAAGCGAAATTAATGATAGCGTATAATATATAAATAAATATATATATATATATATATATATATATATATATATATATATATATATATATATATATATATATATATATATATATATATATTTGCATAATGTATTCACACTTTTCTAGGAATCCACAACCGCACCCGGAATCCGGGCCCGTCTTCGATGGCACGTTCCCTGGCTTTTGCTCTGGTCCTCTTCTCCCACAACTGTGAGTACTCGAAATTCTCATTCCCCTCTTAGCAATGAGGTTCTTCGTAATTATATCAACGAAGCGATCTAGCCGAGGCTTATTTATGTGTCCTCGGGAAAAGCCTACAATGTTGCCGCCTTTTTTGGGTCCGTACTCGATACACACTTAGCAAGTAAAACTCCCATATACAGCACACCTCGAAGATTGACTAGTTTATTAGCGCACGCTTAAGTTTCTCTAACACAAAAAGCATCATTGACGTAACCTTTAATTGAATTTACCACATACGTGAAGTTTTATCACAAAAAATAACGATCTTTAAAAAAGAAAAAAAAATATTGTGCGGATTATAATTGGGAAAATACAGTACGCGAACATATGGCTGTTCTCCCCAACTTAAACTATTACAAGCCAGTGATCAGGTGGCTAATCTTTCTTGATTATTTTTTCACTCCTCCTGGGTAATGGCCATGTCTCCTGGGGGTCCAATTCAGACGTTTTAGCGATCAATAATGACAAACCTCCTATGAAGGTGTCCCATCCAAAATTGTTTTCACAATGCGGGTTCGTTGGAAGCGCGCAGCAGAAATAATTGACGAGCGAAACATGCAGGATTTTAACATTTTACTACCTGTGTCTACGAAAATCACAAGGTTCCATGTTTGCCATGTGCACTTTTGTACGATGCGTCCACTCTGTTTTGCTGTGCGCGAAAAAAGAAAGAGCTTTACGTTGGTAGTGTGCAATAGAAAATGTAATTAAACTAACTCCATTCAACACATCACTGTCTGAGAATGAAGTTTTTAAGAAGCAAATTTATATCGTGATGTTTAAACCCTGAGACTGGGAAGAAAACTTGAAGAAAAGTTACAAGGGACAAAAGAAAGGTGACAGACAAGCGTCACCAGCTCACCGTACTAAACTCAGCTTAGTTTCAGACGCGTTTCTATCATCTTCCTTCTGTACCATCTAAATTGTATAACAATTTCAAAATTTAAACATCGTGATTAGTACGCACAAGCTCGCCTGCACTTTGCAATTTGTTTCTTATATATATTTGTTACAAATGAAAAAAAAAGTCCCACGTGTTATTGCTATAAAAAATGTAGGAAAGATCGGCTGAGTTGACAAGCCCCGCATTAGCCGCTCTTTGGGAAGCCGGCCCCCTCCGTTCGCTCGAGCGTGGTGGCGATGTCGTCGCAGTCCGCCCGGTCCGCAATACCGGCCAAGCTCTGGACAAACTCGGTACACTGGCTTTTCGTTGCGAAATCAGGCGGTCAGCGGCACGTCGGCGG
The DNA here is from genome assembly GCA_013358835.2 of Ixodes persulcatus. NCBI lineage: Eukaryota > Metazoa > Arthropoda > Arachnida > Ixodida > Ixodidae > Ixodes > Ixodes persulcatus. The sequence goes on from JABSTQ010011557.1 coordinate 363,584, forward strand.
CCTTTGCGCAATTCTTTCTTAAGAAATGGACTCTGCAAGTGGATTCTGCTGAAGTCATATGATTATAAATATGCACAAGTGTTGTAATTTGGACGTGTTGGTATGCTGACATGGTGAACACAACAACGCACAAAAAGACGAGGACAGAGAAAAGGAACATGCACGACACACAAGCGCAGACTCGCAACTGAATTTATACACAAAAGGAAGACGAGGAGGACGTTTTGAAAGACACGCAGGGCACGCAGTGCGTGTCACACGCGACACAACACATTTAACTACAATGTCTTTGTCCCATAGTCCGGTCTAAAAACAAGTTTTCGGTTTGAAGCAGTGTCACTGATGGGTGGCTAATGCAGCAGTCCCCCAAGCTGTTGATCCAATGCGCTTCCAAGATTTCTCGAGTCGTCTTGTCTCGGTAATGTCCAATTATTTTTGTGCTTTTGAGAATCAGAGTGCACGAGCAGGAATTGAAATGAACGGGAAGATGACCGCCCATCGTGGATTTTAGTGAACGATCATGCTCGAGAAGGCGATCGTTGAGGCACCGTCCAGTTTGGCCCACATAACTTCTAAGTTCTAGCACACGTTAGTGGGAGTTTGTACAGCACGCCAATCGAGCACGACTCATATGGGTGGCTGTGGCGTCTCTGGCACTTGTCTTTTTTAAGGTTTACCGCTATCGAGGGAACATTTGAACAAATTTGCGCCATTCTTTTGGGAGCTGAAAACACCACAGGCACATCGTACCATTTGGCATAAATTATGCGAGGTTTTTTGCATGCATGGTACAACGACCTTTCGTTTCTGTTGATCTCTAGGTTTCTTTCGATGAATTCCATTAGTCTTACGCACCAAGGCCCCCACCACCTCATTTAAAACCTGTGATGCGAAGCCCGACCTATGGAGTCTCTCAAATTGAGAGTTAAAACTTTCACGAACAGTTTGAAAGCAGGACTTCGTAAGCGCAGCCCCAAGTATAGTAATCGCAATCCCCCTTTTAAAAACTTTCGAATGTGCTGATGTGTAATGAAGGATGCCCTTTTTTGACCGAGGTGAGAAACTACAGCAGATATGGTTTGTATAAAAAAATAACGAAAAGTCTTGGTATTGTCACTTTCCCTCCAAAGGTTTTTCAACTGTGAACTTATGATCGAAGCCACACCTGGAAAATACGCTCATAACCTTATAAACGTTATCACCTTCTGCAGACTTGGGATACACTAGCGAAAAATCTTCAACATATCGAAACACCCTTGACACTTGTAATCTGCTGAGGGCACCATTTATTGCTCTATCAACACTTGCTAGAAAAATATCACTGAGAACGAGGGCCACACATGATCCTATGCACACACCTGACCGCTGTATAAAAGTACCATTTTTCCACCCAACGATCATGGAGTTCAGATAGAATATCAGAAGTTCTAGAAAGCCTTCTAAACACACACCACTAGAGTTTCTGAAGAAGAGCTTCCCTTGCCCTTCAAATACAGGACTTGACTGAGGCCAGTAATGCTTCGAGTGTAGGGGAATAGAAAAGGTCTTGTACTTTAACGGTGAACAAAGAGTGGTTGCTGAAATTCTTGTTCTTAAAAGCTTCCACTACTGCTTCAGAATTGCTGACTAAAAAGGGGTCCTTGATTTGCTACCCGATAGGTGTTTTTGAAGAAAGCTAGCCATCTGGCGCTGCCACGTGCTTCTCTCAGTTATGATGGCACGGAATGGGCAGGCTTTCTTATGGGTTTTTACACTAGAAAAACACCTCAAGGTTAAGCCCTGTTGCTTTCTTGATGTTTCCGGACAATCTTATCAAGGAATGGCGTTCACAAAGCTTTAATAGCGTGGTATACAAGATCCCACTAACGTGTGGTAGAAGCTGTGTATGCCAAACTCGACGGCGCCTGAACGATCGCCTTCTCGAGCATGATCGTTCACTAAAATCCACGATGGGTGGTCATCTTCCCGTTTATTGCAATTCCTGCTCGTGCACTCGAATTCTTAAAGGCACAACAATAATTGGACATTATCGAGACAAGACGACTCGCGAAACCTTGGAAACGCATTGCGTCAACAGCTTGGGGGACTGCTGCATTAGCCACTCATCAGTGACACTGCTTCAAACCGAAACCTCTTTTTTGGATCGGACTATGGGGCAAAGACACTGTAGTTAAATGTGTTACGTCGCATGTGATACGCACTGCGTGCCTTACGTGTCTTTCAGAACGTCGTCATCTTCTTCCTTTTGTGTATAAATTCAGTTGCGAGTCAGCGCTTGTGTCAGCGCGCCTGTTCCTTTTCTCTGTCCTCGTCGTTTGGTACGCTGTTCTCTTCACCATGTAAATATTACACGCTAATGATGTCTTCTATTTTTACTGTATAATTCAACGGATAGGAGCATAGGTGCCTTGCTTTGGTTCGAGCTGCCAGGTGCGATTTTATGATGGTGCAATATATGCGTAAAAACAAAATTTATGTCATAGTTTTTGTCTCTCATATTCATCTATGACCAGCATCCTACAAAAAGGGGCTTGCATGCGTTGCTAGCGTTGCATCCAGTTCTCACAATAAACGCTACCACATATTTGTCACAGGAAAACTAACAAAATACGTTTTCTACCTTTCATTTCTTGCCCCAACAAATCTTCGGCAAAGCTAAAATTGTAGCTGAATACTGTGCAACGTTTATTTCTTTTTTCCATGAAAAAAATCGCAACCAGAATGCAAAACAACAAGGCTGAAAATACCTGTAGGTGGCGATAACAGGACCCGAGCTTTCTTGTTTGCTACTGCCACCTTTCCTTCATCTCTCGGTTGATGGCTCTCGCGTAGAAGTGTATTCGCGTTACAACAAAGGGGCTGTGAAGTTTTCAAAGTTGTCTTTGCGCCCCAGCCCTCCTATGTCGCATTCTCAAGGAAGCTAAAAATCCCTTTATTTTGGCTTGAAATATATCGCAGAAGCGTCATGAGATCAATAAAAAAACATTCTCATGAATTTATTTTAAGCACGACTGCAACGTTAAGAAAGCAGTAGTTAACATAAACCGATTTTAAATTAACGTGCGCATATAAACACCCCAACAAGCATGTTGCTGTCAGGCACATGGAGCATGCATACACTTACACAAATGAACTCTTTTCACTTAAAGAACGAGAGTGTTTCACAATTCCAACAATGTTGGCGCGAAGCTGTAGCAGGTACTCTAAAATAGCGGCTCTAATATCTACCGTACGTTCACACTTAAATCTCGAAAGTATGCACACACGAATCCGCGCTGATCAGCTGATCGGAAGTGATGTCTTGAAATTTTTACCCCTTAGTCACACGTCTCTAAAATGGCACGCACACGCAAGGGACCGAGGTTGACACGCACTTAAAGAACACACGAGAGGGATAACTCGGTCGTTTTCACCAGTAGCAGGACTCGATGTAGCCGAATACAAATACAAAAACAGCCCGCTTTCTTCAAATGAAGAAGGCGTCTTCAAATTGGCATTCTTTCCTAATGTGGCTTTGATATGTATGCAGCAGTTTAGGCTTGAAGTTCTGACCGAAACAGAACACCAAAAAAGGGAAGTTCACGGTATTTTAGTCCGCAAACGACCAAAACACAACAGTCCATGTGACGGAAAACACGGACGATAGAGGCGCCCATTTCTCCGAATAGATTGCCTTGGTGCCGAATGTCAGAAACTGCGAAAACTACGTAGGCCCGGCTGCCGTTATTTACCTCAAACGTCCCTGGAAAAGTTGTCTTAATCCGGACCTTACCACACCGTCAACAGTCGTTGGTAATACACCTTGTGAACCCACACAAGAACGATGTTTTCCACGGCGTATCCACGGGTACCGAGGCCAGTCAGACCGAACAGGTCGGGCGGGCTGCGACAGGAGCGCAACTACGCGGCAGTGAATGGCGGCGCGTCGCTTTTTCCACTGAGCTTGTCAACTTACCCAATCCAGTGACGTTAAAACAAACTATCTGCTTCGTGAGGAAAAAGATTCACCTCCCCATCCATCGATCGTAATCAATACGTGGGAACCACATTTCTTACGATAATGGATTGACAAAAAAGGGAGGGGAGGAGGGGAGGGGCGTGATTATTTGTCTACGAAGCTTTTGAATTTGTTCGGTCTTTTAAGAAAACGCATCAAGTGTTTGCCATTTTTCATACGCAGAGCGTGCAACTCGGGTTTCCTATGAGCCACTGGGGTGTTTGAGATCAAATCTATACACATAAGGGCCCTTCGACTGGTGAAACACAATATTAGTTGGGTTCGAAATTCTACGGACCGCACCGATTTGACTCTGGGGTCGACGATGCCCCGCTTTTGGTGTTTAAAGCACAATCGGAGCTCTCCTCTTCGGCTCCAACTTTGTGTTTGACGAGTCTAGAGCTCTGGCCGTTGGAGCATTCCGTGTTTTTTTTTTTTGTTTTTTTTTTTGGTGCGGTATTGAGGCCTACTTTTTTCGTGCCTTATCTTCCCCCCCCCCCTCCCCTCCGGTTTTATGATTATATTTTGTTTATAGTTATTCCAGTTCGGTCGATATTTTTCTCGGATTTGCAGCGTGATCTTTGTGGCACTTCTGAGGAGAGATCTGGAATATCACACAGACGAATGACGTCGAATAGAAAATAGTCTTGATGATTTGTGGGCCGGAGACATAAGATTCTTAATCTCATGTTAACCTCAACTTGCACAATTTAAATAAATATGTTTTATTTTTTTCATTGGAGTTTAGCTTTTACGGTTTCAAAGCATTTTGAAAATAGTTCCTGGTGAAGAACTCTCCTTCTTTTTAATGACTGAGCTATGTGTACGCATGGATATTATAAAGGAAGGCCATAAAAGACAAAACAGGGAAGACACGACAACAGAAAGAGCACATTTCACATAAGAGATTTCAAACGATCTCACTGGTTAGAAACCCTAAACTCACAAGACGTGCCACGACGAGGACCACTGAAGGGCATAAAAGCTGACTGTTATGTGGATTATTGTATTTTTACACATGCATACTTCATTTTACGTAACGAGCTATGTCGGCCCATCCCGCTCTGTGATCGACTCCCGTGACTACCCGACGTACACTCCGTTGCGTTCCTTCCCAAGGTCACGCGACGCTCGCACGTCATGGAAATAGCTCCGATTGTTTGTATAATTTCTCTGTTGTCTACGGAAAGGTGAAATAAATACTGTAGTCTGCAAAAGTACTTACGCACAAAAAAAAAAAGAAAACATAAAACGAAGCCCGTGCTCACGTCGCTGAACAAGAACCGATGGCATTTCAAGGCTGGAATTTTCTACGACTGCAGTTTGTGGAATTCCGCTCTATCTGATAGCGCTTGCGGTGGGTGAACCGATACAGCAGAGAACGCGCAGCATAGTAATACCGCATGCAGCTTCTACCCTGGACATTCCTTGCGATCGATGTCGTCATTTTCTCAGCTTTCCATCGCTCGAATTGACCAAGATTTTGTTTTTTATTGAAACTTTACTGAATCATGTTGAAGCACTATAGAACGGTCATATCAAGGATTTGTGAAGACTAGGTCTACATTGAGAAAAGTGCATGGTCATTACGAACTCATTGTCCCGATTTATGAAGCTCGTATGACACTGAAGCATTACTTTTGTAATAGAATTGAGTTTGTAGTGACGGGAGATAAGATTATCATCACCTTTTTTTTTTTCATCGCCAGTTCCGAGTTTGTTGCACGAATGGTAACTTTAGTACACCGAGTGCTCTAAGTCTGCCTAAAATTGATTAATTTGGTGATTTTCTATGACGCTCAACAAGTGTTGATTTGTAACGATATGTTTGTTTTACTTATTGAAATGTTAACTGACCAGTTCTAGTTAATTATTCGGCATGTAGTGATAATAGCCACCTAAATTTAGTACTTCGGGTCTCATAACTCATCTATCTTCTTCAATTTCTTGTAATATGTGCGTTCGAATTTGAGTCAAATACACTGTATTTGATTACAATAGACAATGACCGGACACTTGAACGCATGACGAGTCAACTGGTCGTTTTGTATCAATGGCCTGAATTCTCGACGGAGCAGGCTATCCGTGCGGAGTCTGCGCCTCCGACTCCCCCAGTGAAGGACGACCTCCCTTCCAGGAGCTGCTGATGATGGGCGGCACTTTGGTGACGACAGGAAGAGTGGAATGCGCAGCCCGTTTTCTGATTTAATTCATGAGCTTTAGCACTCAATATACTGTCTTTTTTTTTTTTTTTTGAAACTGGCCTTTTTTAATTACATTAAAGGTGTTCAGCGAGACACATGTAGAACCGAAACGTTGCGTTTCGTAGTCTTTGTTATCTTTGAAAAGTACGTACTGTAATTGTAATACGTGCTTCTGAAAGGTACCTCATACGAAGGCGACATCTAAACCTGAGGTTGAATCAAACCATTACATTTTTTTTTCTCGGAAAAAAACAACAACTAAGAACGTAATTACGTTATTGCCTCTCTCTTACGAATGTTCACGCGATGTAGGCGTTTCTAAAACGTGGGATGCCTCTTAGCGAAACTCCCTCATCCAAGACTTGTTCCGTTCGTGCACTTCCGCGCCAAATATAGCGGTGATATTATTGTCACGTGACCTCCTTGTATCACGTGACTGCTCGACTTAACAGCGTGACGTCACGTCACGTGACCACGTAGTGTGATGTCAGTCTGCATGACGTCAATTTCTTGGCTAAATTTAGTTGAAATCGGCGTCTTGTGACGCAACATCACGTGATATTATGTCGTCACGTGATGCTGCTTCGGGCGACCTTAGTTTTCCCGCCAAATCTAGCGGGAAATTATGACATAATATGTTCGTGTGCACTAGATAAGATAAGGGGACAGAGATAAGAGAAGTGCATGACGCAGAGTCCGTTGTCCTTGTTGTTTAGTCAGAGGATACGTTGGTGGAAAGTGGCATTCTTTGGGGTTCTCACCCTCCTCCCTTTTGTTTCTTTTTCTATCGAAGTGCGTATATAACCAGGTTTCGAGAAATAAAACTTTTAGCTGTGTTAGAGACTTTTAAGTGTTGTGTCGTTTACCCGCAGTCTAGGGGTTTTTCAACCATGTGCAATGTACACCAGCTCGTTTGCGCCCTTACATTTTGTTCATCATCAGGGACTTCGTTTGCCAATGAAAGCATTCACAACGACGCATGTGCTCAGTCTTTATGCTGAGGGAAATTAGATATCCCTTGACAGTCGGCTATTCTAATTGGGTTTCATGTATACGTTAAGGATACAATCAGTCGCTCAGCATCCAGCCCGGGAGGCTGTGGAGTGCGCGAAATATGAGAGGACATTCGAAAACAAGCCTTGAATTATCCCTCCATTCGCGATGGAAAATAGGAAATGGCAGAGTCCGTTGGGATAGACAGTAAGCTTCCTGTTGCTACAGTTGCAAAGACGGTGGCAGCATGGGAGATTAACTGCATACGCTGTGATATTTCGCTAACGACGTCTAATAAGACAGATCCATCAACTGAGGTCGTGCGACAAGCATTTATCAAACTCCACAAGGAACATGATTCTCACTCCCACTACTACAAAGACGGCATAAAAATCTAATGATTTGTTGGCTGTGCCATGATCGGCCCTTCAGTAAGAAGTTTTCGTAAGCTAACTTCGTCCGCGATTGTTTTGACTGTCGAACTGCACGGCCTTCTGCGTGCAGTAGATCATATCATCAAACACTAGCAGCGTCCAGAAAAGGGTATAGCCTTCTATTCTGCTGGGTACCGAGCCATGTCGGAATCCCAGGGAATGAAGAGGTAGATCGTGCTGCGAGCACTTGTGGCACCCGTACTCTAGACATTGGTAGCATCCCATTCAGAGATTGCTGTGCCTTAATCCGATATCATATTAACGCTCATTGGGAAGCAGAATGGAGCTTACAGGTGGCAACCAAACTGTACATGATGAAGCCTTTTCTCAGTGAAGGGGAGAGTGCTAGGCACAGAGACAGGTTTTATGAGGTAGTTCTTTGTCGTCTACCCAATGGGTACACACGTCTCACGCATGGACACCTCTTACGTGGGGAGGGTCCCCCTGTCTGTTAAAATAGCCAAGAACATATGTGTATCTTACATATTCTCGAATGTCCTGCTTATGATAATTAACGACGCCACTAGTTCTCCCAGCTCTACAAAGACCATGTCCCTTTACACCTAAGTGTGTTACTTGGTAATGAGCTAAAGCTCCCACCCACCTAAGTTATTAAATTTTTAGAAAGTATTGCACTTTTATGTAAATTGTAGCCTTGTTTATACTGTAAGGTTATTGTCATATGTTATGCATTTTTGATAGTTCGTTTACTCCATAAAGTACCAGCTACTAAAGCACTTTCTTCTCCTAAACCATCCTATGCAATAGTTTAATTTCTTGGCGCATCATAGTCCTAGACACTTTTGCGCCATAAAACCTCAATCTATCACTGCTCCTTTTTCACACCAAAACATTCCCCCGAAACCGAGACGGGGCTGAGAGTTTGCACCAATAGCTTGAAATAAGCGTACAAAAACGAAACAGAAATCTGTAAAATAATATGGGCTAGTACAAAAGGAGCCCCACATACCCAGAGGCGTCTCGGGAGAGCTGTTTATGTCATCTGTCACAGCGTTGTTGTGGATGCAGTTTGGTGCCGATTCCTTAATATTTATTGCTTCTAGTATTTCCAACTTATATGGTGTATGTTTTTCGTAGCACTCAGATAAATTGTGGATAAGGTGTCGAAAATGTCGCTTCTCTGACCTCGAATCTCAACTTTTTGTCGTTGCACATAAAAGAGATTGACACTTCTTGAACAATAATATTAAATCTGTAGCAATGTGCGCGCTCAATTGTAAAAAAAAAAAAGAAAGCCTCAGCGTGGATTTTTGTTTAGAACAATATCACAGGAACTCTAGATTTGAAGGAAGAAGACGCCTTCCAAGAATGGAAACGGCAGCCGCGTTTCTTTGACTCTCATTTCATGTCGAAGTAATATCGACCGACAGAGGGATGTGCAATCACACTCTCACACGTCAATGCACCAAACAGCCGTTACGTATTTTCAATTGCTTCTTTGCGTGCTTATTCTTTTTTTTTGTTCCATCCTTTTTAAAGACAGGAATGTTCTTAGAGATAGTCTTGGGAAAACAACTAGGAGAATGGAGCTCCTCCGACGCCCACCTAGTTTCTAGCTTGGGTTTATTTCTTTTAGGGTTCAGCGCATATGGAAAGTAGTAAAACACTTACAAAAAGTTCTAAATTCCGGGAGAAAGTATCCGTGAATGATATAAATAGTATCTTCATACTCCCTTCCCTGAAAAACAGGAGTTGTTTAAGGTAGAAACTGAAGAAAGGCAAAACGATTGAAAATGTAGTATTTTAATGATTTGGAAGAGCATTTACATAAACCCCTATACTATTATATTCAAAAAACAAGAAATTTAACAAGTTTTCTTTTTTTAAATGGCAATTGCAGTTTATATTCGGGAAGCCCAGATTTTGAGGCGTCTTCATTTACTCGTTTTTTTATTTATCGTGTGTGCTCATGAACAGCTGTTGCCTTGGTAATGACGAGCACAGTGATATTACAAAATGGTCGGAAACAAATGCTAGAAAAATTGAGTTAAAATGCCAATATCGGGTGCACCGAGGGTGATAAACTAGTGTTGCATGCGGGTAATGGGGCGAATTAAAGGGATTTGATAACAATCTAAATAGGAGAAACTCACAAAACCCCTCCTTGGAACGTGAACATGAATTGATATGCTGAAATCAGGTCAATAGATTAATCAACGAAGGAATTAATATAAAAATGTTGAGTCTTGTTATCACCTTCTTGAACCAAAATAGGGCAATTGTATAATTCTAAAGGTACACTTTATTCATAATAAACTGTAATCTCAATATATCAGTTATAAAAAGAGTAACGCTTTTGGACATTTTTTATTATCACTTGACTCACACGCACACTACAGTTTCAGACAAGAGAAAAAAACACAACCCAGGTTGGACTGTATTAACGAAAATTATAATCGTAACATGCATGTTCACGTGTAAAACTTTCCCACCATTCTATAAATAACTGCCAGCATAAAAAAAGAGGCGACACCGATATTGAACTTTGCAATTTAAACATTATTCAAACAAGTTTGTGCCGAGGACACTGGACAAATGCTTCAAGTAGGAAGCGTGAGTAGGTCCGATGTTCGTTTACATACATAACACAAAACAAAATAAAATAAAACAACAATACTACCACATAAATAATAAAAAAAGCGCATTATTTGTTCTGGTTTATTCACGTATAATATTAATGTGTACATTAAGAGACAAATGAGACCATATGTAGGGTTGTTTCCTTGGCTTTACAGACAGTCTTTTTAGAGCCGTCAAAGCTACAGAAATGCGGCCTTTGCATGAAAGTTCTACAATCAGGGGGACACAATATAGGGGCTAATCGTCGTGGATAAGTTGATTAAAGAGAGGCTGAAACACTTTTTATAAAAATACAAGGTAGAGGTGAATTCTGGCGTATTCTTATTCCGTGAATCTGAATATCGCGTTCGTTTTCCCCGCAGATGTAAGTAAACGTGAGAAAACAAGAAAACCTCCACCCAGTCGTGACGTCATACTAAGATCTTTGGGCCACCAAGCGCGTGTCGCTCGTGTGGGCAGCGCGTGCAATTGCAAGCTTGCCAGGTCTATTTTTCCGCACTGACACCTCGTAACATTTCTTTCTTATCTTTTTTTTTTTTTTAATATAGCGAGAATGCGCGTGCATAGATTTGACAGATGCTGAAGATGCTCGAGAGCAGGGATCCCGAAAACTTCTAATATAACGTAACACCCCTGAAAGGAGTGGATTCAGCGGCACTTTAAAACATTAATTTCTGCAGCCCCCCTGCACCAAATTAAAAGAAAAAAAAATATCGGTATTCGTGATTTTGGAGGCCAAATGAAGACGATTTAGGTGTTTTTCGTCAAATACAGAACCTTTTCAGTTTCCGGTTTTAATTGACTAAAATTTGTTCATTTGATTTCGTTCGTTTATTAATTTAATATTAAAAATTATCGATGACATCATACTTCACGATTTTGAATAGAAAAAAGCAAAATCAAAGACACAAGTTATTTCCTCCATCTTATCATTGTTCGTGCGATGCAGGCGTTTTTTAAAGCATGGACTATGCTTTTTAGCAACATTTCTTCAACCGAGAACATGTTTTGTTTGTGCACTTCCCCAGAAAATATAGCCAAAGTAATTAATGCCACGTGACGTCCTCGGGTCACGTGACAGCACGAAACGACAGCATGACGTCACGTCCCGTGACCACGTGTGTGACATGAGGCCGGGTGACGTCAATTTTTTTTCTAAATTTAGCTGAAAAATGACGTATCGTGACGCGACATCACGGTGTTTAGTAGTGATAGCACGTGATAGCATGACGTCACGTGATGCAGTGTCAGGCGACCTCAGTTTTACCGCGAAATCTAGCCAAAAATAAAAAAAAGTACAGAAACAGTTTGTGCTCACTCTCCCAGGGGGCTGTTTAAAGGGATACTACAACGAAATTTCGGCGCTCATGTTTTGGTCTATATCTGTTCAAAAGAGCAGTATCACATGGAACATACCAATATCTTGTTAAAAAAGTCTCGAAAACGAATTTTAAAACGAATTAAACGATTAGCAAAGAGCACCTGGTGGATGTCGCTAACGCCTCGTTTGTAATGCTCGTCTAGGAACCTTGACAGCTAGTGACGGAGGTTGTCTTGCCTCCGGCCACAACGAGAGAAGGGGAGAAGGAGGAACTCCCCTCTTCCCGAGAATCCCTTTTGTGTGTCGCAGAAGTCGCTATTGTCCCCCTACAAGATTATAGAAGATTAACCCGTCACTCAAAATTCGTACAAAAGCAGCCGCTTCGGTGGCTGGAACGACTAGGCCATCCTCTCGGCGTCAGCCTCGTCGTAGCTTTGCTCGTCTCGAGACGACCTACGTCACGATTGCGTTGGATGTCACGTGCTCTAAGCTGGGCCTTCTCCGAGCGCTTGCCAGAGTGGGCCGTTTATAACGAAAAATACAGCCACCAGGATCAAAATACAAACGTGCGATTGTCATTTACGGATATTGTGGATGATATTCAACCTATTTTTGAACACGACGGGAATATTTCAAATTTCGTTCAAGTATCCCTTTAACGTCTTATTAACCCATATCAACCGCAGTTCTTAAATGCTGCCTCCCTTGTATTATAGAACTTTATAGATAGAGGTCGCCTCCGCATAATTATAATCGACGAGCTTCCCATAATACTTGCAGCAGCTTTCGCGTAATAGCTGACGACGAGCCTTGACATTGGCTTGAGCGATGGCGTGTCTGTCGCGTACTCGAAGTAAGATTGGCTTGCCGAGATCTCGCATTAAGTAGAACTAAGGCTTGCTCTGTGCCCTCCTTCCTGACAGAAACACACAGCACATCGTGAATATCACATAAGCTGGTGGAAGGAAGCATGTCACAACTGCTGTTATTGGATCACGTAGTGACGAACATCCGCTTTGCCGATAGGGAGGAGGGGAAAAGGGGGAAGGGGGTGAGAGGTTAAAAGTTCAAGTTTAGAATAAAGTTGAGGATTGCGATCGCTAGTGCCACACCTACGCAAGAGGAATGCTGAAAATGCCTAGTGCGAGAACAAAGCATCATTTATCCAAAAAACAACAGTTTTCAGTTCTTACTAAGATGGAGTTACGTTGCGTCGAATTTATCTTAAAGCAAGAGGAGCGGGTTTTTAATGGGAAACGTTCTTTGGCTAGTTGCACCGGAGCTCGTGAAGCCGTGGCCTATGACTTCGCATAACTCCAGTTTCCCCGCTAAATTTAGCGGGGAAACTTGACTTCACAAGATCTCAAAACCAATTCAGTTTGCCCTCTAAGTTTAGAGGAAACAATGACGTTACATGATTTTCTTGCCATGTAAACTATTCACAAACTTAGTTTCCCTGCTAAATTTAAGGGGAAATTTGACGTCACATAACTTCAACGCCGATTCAGTTTCCCCGCTAAATTTAGCGGGGAAAGCAATGTCATATGATTTCATGTCACGCGACCTATGCACAAATTCAGTTTTGCCGCTAATTTCAGCGAAAAAAATGAAGTCTGACCTATGCTCAGAATAAGTTCCCCGATGGATTTAGCGGGGAAATTGACGTCAATTGACCTGATGTCACGTGATGCTTGAAAGTTCCAAGTATGCAACCCAATTACCTAGAAATTTACAATATACATTTTATTTTTCATCCTGGACGAGTTTGTCACGAAAGTATTTAGTGAGCGCCGAAGCACCAAGATTATGTTGCGAACACATTTCATACAAAAAAAGAACATGTTAAGGCAACCATGTGTCTGTATTAAAGACAAGCATCCTCTAAATGAAGATGCAGGTGTTTTTTATCGTCCCCCAAACGAGGGAAGCGAAGTTTAAGAAGAACTAACAGATATAATCTTTGAGGTCTCTAAGGAATATGTTCTTTGGGTGGAGATTTTAATCACCCCAATTTGGTGTGGGAGAATGACAAGGCCCATGGCTCGGGAAGCTCACTTCATACTAAATGTAATGCCATTCTAGAAATGTTCAATTTAAAACAATATGTCACAGACGGAACACGTCTTTTAAATATTTTAGTTCTTCAACTTTGCAATTTGCCGGGTGCGATTGACAGCGTTTGCGTAATTCCCGGGTATTTCAGATCATAGGGTGGTATAAACAGCGCTCACCCAACGGTACATAAAGGGAAGTGTCAAGAAAGGAGAGTGTATTATTATGACAAAGGAAACTATGATGCCATAAGAAATCAATTGGCTGTTTTCCTACCATGTTTTTTAAAACAAGCAGATGATATTGGCATTGATGAGCTCTGGAAGATCTTTTAGCTCAAAGTTCACAAGATTGTTGACAATTACATTCCCTCGGCAATACAATCTTTCTAAAACTAAAGACAAACCTTGTGTGACGAAAGAGGTAAAGCAGGTAATTAAGCGAAAATGAAGAGCTTATGTACGATTCAGAGATAACGGGGGAGCAGCCAACAAGTTGAGCTTAGAACAAAATTACACCCTTTTTAAAACGGCAGTTAAGAGAGCAAAAGAAAAGTACTACGAAAAGTTAGACGCAAAACTAAAAATACTCCCTAAAGAGTTTTGGAAGGCAGTTAAGGTAAATAAAAAGGACGATATGTCTGCTCCTCCACTTCTATTAAATGTACAGCTGATAGTGAACCAGAAAAAAAAACTACGTGTCTAAATAATTACTATGAATCTGTTTTTTCGGAGGCTACTACGACGATCTGTTACCGAACTGTGCGATCTGTGATGGAACATGCGATGTCCCCCGTAGAGATTACGTACAGCGGTATAGCTTTATTACTAAGAGATCTTGATGTAAAGAAATTATTTGGTCCTGATAATATTTCTCCACTTATATTGAAGAATTGTTCCGTGGAGATGGCAAACTATTTATGTGTGCTTTACAACAAATCATTAAGGGACCAAAAGCTTCCAGCAGACTGGAAAATCCCAAATGTTGTACCAATACACAAATCAGGATCCAAGAACGCGTGGAAAATTCCCGACCTATTTTTCTAACGTGCATAGGCTGCCAACTTATGGAGCACGTGATTTACAGTAATCTTCTTGCTCACTTAAACATAGATAATTTTCTTATTCGAGATCAGCATGGGTTTCGATCTGGAGCATCCTGTGTCACTGTGCTTGTTGGCGTTTTTCACTTTTTGGCGGCGCTATAGATACTGGACATGAAGTAGACTGTTTGTTTTTAGTCTTCAAAAAGGCCTTTGATCTCGTAAACCATAAATTGTTAAATTACAAACTTACCTTTTTTGCTATTGATAATAATGTTTTAGGTTGGCTCCACGACTGCCTGAGCGAACGAAAGCAGTGCGCTGCGCTAAATGGTCAGAAGTCCGATTATGTTGGTCTTACATCTTGTATCCCCAGGGTTCTTTTCTGGGACCTTTTCTCTTCCTGGTATATGTAAATGATATTAATAATGAAATACAATGAAATATAAGACTATTTGCAGACGACTGTATTATTTATAGAGTATTTAATGATTCGAACGATGTAAATTTCTTACAGGCTGATCTCGCACTGTATTATTTATAGAGTAAATAGTGATTCGGATTATGTAAATGTCTTCGGGGCTGATCTTGACAATATTTAAATGCGGTGCCACAATCGAAAAATGAATCTGAACGTTAAAAATTGTGCTCACGTGAAATTTACTCGAAAGAAAGGCTCTATTCGTTCTACCATACACAATAAATAAGGAAATAATTCAGGCTAACTAATTCTGTCTAGCGATTTAACGTGGAAAGCTCATGTGGAAATGATATCTCTGAAGGCTGTACGCATGCTTAATTTTATACGACGAAATTTTCGACATGGTTCATGCAATATTAAAGAAACTTTATACTTCACGTTTCTTCGCCCCTGTATTGAATATGCAAGAGTTGTGTGGGATCCCCACCACAATAACCTAACATAAAAACTGGAAAAGATTCAAAATCAGTGTGCTAGATTTGTTCTAAAATATTACAAACACGGGCAAGTGTTACCAGCATGAAGAATAATTTGAAGTGGGAATCACTAGTTGAACGCAGAAAAATGTTTAGTTTAAAATGTTTACATTTTAAACTAAAAATTTCTCCCAAAGTTCAAGGGCCCATACAAAGTCATTCGTCAGACCTCCCCGGTCAACTACCTAGTTGAGCCTGTCAACCCACCATCTGATCGTCGAAGCACCGGTCGACACATCGTACATGTTGGCCGCCTCAAGATGTTTTATCCGCGCCTCCCTCCTTCCTGATCTCCTACGGCCAGGATGGCCTTTTCTTCGAAGGGGGCATTTGTGGCGTGGGAAGCGCAATCGTCAGTGCGCGGGACTGCGCGCTGCTGAGGCTGCGACACGAGACTCGGGTAGCTCGTGCTGAAATAGATCTCGACCAGCAAACAACCGGCATTTGTGTTCTTCTTGAAGCGACCGAAAACACCCTCACAATATATAAAACAGCCACCTTGTAATCAGTCGAGAAATGTTTTTACACGAACCCTTCTATATATGGGGATGGGCGGACCACCAGAACAAGATCCGACACTACTTTTGCCTTACTGATGTTTTTGCGTTTTATTGTTTTTCCATAACCTATAGAAAAATGGAATAGATTGGCTATTGAAGGATGTCTTTAACGTATATACAAGTTTTTTTTGTGTTATGATGTTTTTGTTAGAATTTAATGTATTTCATGTACTCACCCCTGCTATAATGCCGAATGACGATGCAGGTCTCTATGTAAATAAAGTAAACGATAGCCAAAATATCGCCGCGTCATGTAACTCAATGTTTGTAGATACTTCAACCACCTTCTGCTTCCATGTGTATGGAGTGTTTCAATCTAATCCCTCTTCACGCAAAAATATACAATCTGAACCATGAAGGGGCTGATAGCTCGCACCTATGGCTTAGACTAAGGTTACCTAAAAATAAAAATCCCAGAAAATAAATTGAGTTACAACAAAAGGGGCACCACGCATCCAGATGCCTCTTGACAGATCTGTCTATGTCATCTGACACACCGTTGTTGTGGATGCAGTTTGGTTACCGTTGCTTAACGTATATTATCCAGAGTCTTTTCCACTTATATATTTATGTTTCCACAGTAACACTCAGATCAATTGTGGATAAGGTGTCGAAATTGTCGCTTCGCTGGCCTGGAAACTCCACTTTTTATAACTGCACGTGAAAGAGAGTGCCACTCAATCAACAAGAATATTACATTTGTAGCGGTGTACGCGCTCAGTCGTAAACAAAATAAATCCTCAGCGTGAATTGTATTTAGGACAATATCACAGGGAAACTCGACTTGAAGGAAGAAGACGCATTCGAAAAATGTAAACGGCAGCGATGTTTCTTCCACCCTTACCTTATGTCCAAGTAATATCGACCGACAGAGCGAAGTGTAATCACATTCTGACACGTCGCTGCACCAAACAGTCGTTCAGTATATTCATTCGCTTCTTTGCCTGCTTATTGTTATTCTTGTTTGGTTTGACTATTTTCAAAGACAGGAACGTTCTTAAAAAAATTCTTGGGAAAACAAGTAGGAAAATTGAGCTTTTCTGACGCCCTCCTAGCTTCCATCTTCGGTTGGGGAACTCCGCCGATTTTTCGAGCTACCTAATCCAAAGGCATAATCTAAATGTGGATGGCTTCCTGATTCCGAAATGCTATCTCCTTCTCCCAGATTCACTCTGGTTAATTAAAAAAACTGATATTTTGTTTGCTGCCAATACCGAAACAACGTTCTCCCTAGTTTTTCTCCAGTTTTCCTCGCCACCGGAGCGTGACGTCACCGGTGGGCAGCGAGGCGCGCGGCCGGCATTCAGGTACGCTCGCGCCCGCCTTTCTCGCGTCTAACAGCGAGAAACCCTGGGCGTTCGTGCTGTTTGAAGTTGATAATAATCTATATTTGCACAAAGTATGACCTTGGCCTACATGCTAAACAATAAAAAAATTAAGAAAAAAAAAACGGGAGCAATTAGAATTTTGATAAAACCGTTTTTGCAACTCGGTATGCCCTAGCCGCGGCTCGCTAGTTTTGTGATATCGCTAGTAAGTCCGTTCTCTTTTTATTAGAAGATGGCTGGCGAATAAAGGTCGAAGAGTCACGCAATACATTTTTTTTTTTTTTTTTAAATTGCCAAAGCACCACGAAAAATGCTCGGAATGTGGGTACAGATGCCCCACTCCCTCGTATAACCTTGAAGGAACATGCCATTTGTTTTAGATTTTCTTTAGAAAAGTTACTGTTGCAGCCGCCATCACGTGTAACTACTTTTGTGGCATGAATATGCTCCTTGGTGCTTAAGTAACTTAGCAACAGATCTATAGACCATTTCTGAAAAGCGCTTCTAGTCGATGCCATTTTCAGCTTTCTTGTATGTGGAGCGTACATTGCTCGCCTTCCAAAGCGACGAACATGTGTGTGCTGGTCTGGGACGTAGCACATGTAGACTGTGATTCTCGGAAACCGTGAAATGTATAGAATGGAATGAACTACATTTGTGTAGATTAGAAGGCAGGTTACTGGTCATGAAGATCTTGTTAAAATGACAATTAAAAGACCTCCGCAACCACCCAGCCAATCATCAAGGTGCAATGAATTGCGTATAAAATACACAAATACTTCGTTCACCTTCAAATAAAGAATATTTGCTTGAAGATACAATAACGCGTAAAGTACAGAAAGACATCTTAAAACTTTTAATTCAAAATATGTTAACAGAAGTTACTAAAAAATGTGTACCCGTATTTTTTTTTTTAACTTTTAGAGTAGAATGCAATGCGTACAAACACCAATCCACGAGAGCACAAAGGAAAGAGGTAATTCTATATATATATATATATATATATATATATATATTAATTAAGTATTTGTTTAGCACAGATTCCATTGCTGTCAATTTGCATGCCTCACCTCAAGGACATTATTATTTTCATGGTTTAAAAAAAAAAAAAAACTTTCACCCCTCTCTTGAAGCTGTTCCACCTGCAGACGGATACTCAACTCGCAGCACGCGGCTATAAAGTATTCCAAGCAAAAGTGGAAATGTTTCACGTGACACTAGTTATCTCGGCAGAGTTCGCGCAAAAGCACCTTGACGTGGCTGGCCTCCATCGCTGCCGGGGAACGCTTTTTTTTTTCTCCCGAGAAAACACGGGTAAAAAAGAAGCTTTTTCCCGGCACTGTTTCTACAATCTATCGCGGAGCACAAATTGCTACCCATTGCAAAGGAAATTTCAACCTTGAAGCTGCGAATAAATAATCTCGATCGCTGGCGCCCGGAAAGCAACTTGGCGGCTGCCCGAGTCGCTCGACCGCCTGCCCACCCGTGACGTACGCGGGTAGGGAAAAGTAGGGAATTTTTGTTGTTGCCAGTAGAGAGTCGCCTCCTGGAATCTTCGCGGCCGGCATGACCTGAAAATTCATTAACTTCACAGAAATGTTTTATTTTTTATAAAATATTTTGGTTATCAGTTGAGAAAGGGCTATTGATGGGGTCCGCAAATTTCCAGCCAAATCAAAGTCTACCAAAAATCGACGGAGTTCCCCTTTAAACTACAAAGAAAAAAACGTTTTTGTTTTTAAACAGCTTAATTTGGACAACCATGTCAAAAGAAAATTTTTTCTGCGAGAAAAATTTATTTTTACAGCAATATTTATTGCGGGAGACTGATTTTCGTTTGGGGCTATTTCGTCTGTTTTAAATCGCGCGCCACAAAGTTGGGGTTCCGTGACGTTTAGCACAGATTGGCTGCTATACTTTTCTCATTGGCTAAAAGATTGATTGACAGCTTAGATCTTGGTTGTTAAACTTTTGTTATATGTGGTAAGTTCCTTTTGAGCGGCATATTTTTACGTTTAAAGAATAACCCATGTGATGAGTTATTATTCTTTACAAAAGGTTTACAAGACGGGAACTTCCGTTTCAATTCATACCTTAACAAACAGAAGCTTCGCCATTCTTTCATGGCCGCCGAAGTCTCAGCTCCCGCCTGTCTCACCTACCTCGACTAGTCGTTTCGCCGAAGTGGTCAGTGTTTCTTGCTGACCCAGGTGCTTGAGTGAGACTTCTTGAAGTGAAGTAGTGTGTGTTTAGCAGCTGTCGCAGGTGTTAGTGATAAGAAGCGACGCTGGAGTTTTGGCTTTCATAGCGCGGTTCTTTTGTTTTCCTCTTAGCTTGCTTAGCGTGCTTTATTTTTTTTTATTTATTTATTTTTGCTTATTATTTGGCTAGAGGCAATCGGGCGTTCGCGAATCGACAAACGTGTACAGATACACACTCGTCATATCGCTCCGGAGGCCGTCGACTAGACACAGCTGTTACGTTAAAAACCTGGCACAACGTAATGGCTGTCCGCAGAAGCCTTCAGACGTCCGAATTCTGCGTTAGCCGACAGAATTTTTTTCTCGGCTTCCGAACCGCCCGGAGCTTTTTACTCACGGTATGCGTCGGCAATCTTCCACATTTTGAAACCGAACGAAGGAAGATTTACTTTTAAAAACGCTCGCTGCGTCCTCCCGGACCAGTTTGACTGGATCAGCTTACGACGACGGGACTGATCCCGTTGAACCTCAACCCCACAACAACCATTTTGCACTCCGTGTTAGTGTGGGTGTTTACTTCAGCACCGCACCACACACACCACGAACGTTTCAGTTCTCTGTCGCACCGCCGTGTTGCACCAAACAGAACGAGATTGCCGAAGTCAACGCAGCGCTGCCGTGAACGTTGGCTTGTGGTTGCGCAGTCGTGAACCCTGTGACTCCCTTCACTTTCAAAGCACACACGACGATAACGAATGATACTTTCCGTCTTCCGGGAATATCACAGGGGCACTTCTCCGGTCACGTCTTCGCTATTTGCTCGCAAACCGCGCAGCTTCTCGTGTTCCGTCAAACCAAGGATGTTTGTGTCAAACCAAAAAACAATACCGGCGCCATGTTTAACGCGCGTTGTTGCAAGATCTCACCGGAAGTCGAGACGCTGCGTCGTTCAACTCCGCATTCAAGTCAACCCAAGAGCAAATCCAAGAATGAGGGGCGGGGCGTACTTCTCCTCCGGGTGGGTCGAAAGAGCGGGAGTTTCAAATGTGGAGAGGTTCTGACTCCGTCTAAATTACGTCCTGTGGCGTAAATATTGCTAATAAAAATTATTTTTTTCGCGGAACATTTGTTTTTATGACATGCTTGTCCCAATCAGACTGTTTAAAAAAACACCTTTTTTTCTTTACCGTTACCCTTTAAGTGTTCATTCAGCACATACTGAAAGTATTAGAACATAATGTCCGGGCGAGAGTCTTCGTGAATGCTCTTCTATTTACACTCTATGATAAGCACGAGTTATTTACAGAACTTAAGAAGTTGGTGAAGAGATACAAGATTTATTATATTAATAATTCATAAGAACATTTACAGAACGCCCATTGCTCTTATTATTTAAAAAAAAATAAAAATATCTATTTTAGCGCTAACTGGAAGTACGCATTTTGAGGCATTTTCATTCACTCATTTATTTGATTATCTCATGTGCTCATCGATAGCGTATATATTGGTAGGGACGCACATACAGTGAGACAAAAAATAGGTTAAAAAAGGCTACACAATTTTAGCGAAAAATGCCAATATCCGCTGCACCGAGGATGTTTCACAAGTGTTGTATGAGGGTCATGAGGAGAATTAAGCTGACCTAATAACAATGAAATTCCGAAAAACTTGCAAAACTCGAATTGGGATGTCAACATGAATCGAGGCCCTTAGATGAATGCAGTCGATGAATCCACGAAGGCATACATAAATAAATATTAGGTCTCGTTAACGTCTTCTTCAACTCAATATAGACCAATTTTATAATACTGAAATTATTTTATATTCATAATAATCGGTCATAGCAATAAAACAATCATAAATACTAATAAAGAAGACACGCTTTTGAACACTTTCTATCCTTACTTGACTCATACGTTCAATGCAGTTCCAGACAAGGAAAACTCGACCCGATTGTACGGTATTAACGTAAGGTAGAATCGTAACATGCGTGTTCACGAGGAAATCTTTCGCGCAATTTTAGAAGCAACACCCAGGATAGGAAACGAGCAATCCAAAATATTAAACTTTGAAATTTGAACTTTATTAGAAAAATTTTCTGCCGAGGACACCGGACAAAAAGCTCCTGTAGAAAGTCTGAATATGTCCGGGGTTCCTGCATGTACAAAGCACAATACAAAAATATAATAAAACAACACTGCTATTACCTTAAGGAAGTAAGCGCACACTTGTTTTTTTATGTTTATAATATATAGTCATAATATCTAGCTAAAAATATTGAGAGTCTATATATAGGGCGTTCTTGCAGGCAGTACAGACAGTTTTTTTTCTTAATCCGTCAAAGCTATAGAATTGCGGTCTGTGCATGAGGTTTATACTGCCAGGGGGACACAATAAAGGGGACTGATCATCGCGATATGTTATTTAATTAGCTAAGATGTGTTGATTGACTTTTGACTTGTTTCTTAATTTGATTTAACATGTTTTATATGGTTTCTATATGGCTTCAATTGTCAACTTCACTCTAAAAAAGGGTGTAAACTTACACCCTTCTGTCCCATGTAATACACCCCAAAAATTCAGTTCGACGTACAGCGCACTATAGTCGAACAGACGGCCCCATGTTTTACGATGGGCTTGGTAACTGTGCGATATATCTAGAGCTCCGTGTTTTCGGATAAATCCGAAAAACACCCGCCGTTAAATTTTTTGTCAATTCAGATTTATCCGATAAACTCCGAATTGTTATGTGCATATGCAAACCCCCCCAGCAAAAAAAAGAAAAAGTATTTTTTTTTTTTTTTTTTACAATTTGAACAGCGCAGGATCAATGGTCCTGGGAAAATGAGAAAATAATTATCTTTCAAGCCTCGGACCGTTGTCAAAAGGGTGTCTTATGGCTTGTCTCGTTAATTAAGGTTGGTTCAGGGAAACAGGTCATCGTGCCATTCGTGTCACGACAAAGCCACTCTTTTGGTTTCCAGTTTGGGCCATGGGATTTGGGATTTAGAGAAAGGAGAGGGTATGTTTCTGGGGGTAACAGTGAAAGCTATGGACCATAGAGAGTTTATAAAATAGGGAAGTGGGGCAGTTGAAACTTCTCTATTCCATCCTTAACCACTCCACCTCGCCAGGCCGCGGGATAGATTGATGGGATGACTACGAGCTTCCTTGCGGCTACCTCCGGCAGTTTATTAATTTTAAGGTATCGACGTTTATCGAAGCCACACTTGTGTGCGACTTTTGTCGTGGGACAAACTAGTGTTGCCAATGACACTAACGCCAAATTCAACTGAAGAAATCTTAATTGATACAAACGCGTTTTATTTTTTATCTGGCATACGCTTGCATCCTGTTATTATTTATTATTCTTAATAGGAAACACTGCGAAATTAATATCCGAATTTCGGAGAATCGGGAATTTACGAAAAATAAACTCTGATAAACACCGATTTTTTTTTTTTTTTGCTGAAATAAACTCCACAAAACACCCTCCGTATTTCACGAAAAATAAACTCTGAAAACACGGAGCCCTAGATATAACGTGTTAAATAGCTTGGGTACGTATCAAAGACCACAGAAAGAAAACACTGAGGTTTCGCAGTAGGGCCAAGAAAACCCCGATTATTTTTTTTTTGTAGTTAGTAACGTGTACATTAACTATTTTAATAAGATTTACCACACGGCTATCAAGCCTCTCGTGAAAGGTAGTACCGTCAGATCGTCGTCAGTGCGCTGCACGTCGAACTGAAATTTTGGGGTGTATTATATATGGGACAAAGGGTGTAAGAATACACCCTTTCTTAGAGCGTTGCTGAGTGCTGAGCGTCATTAAAAACTACTAAATCACTCAATCTTAGAAATAGTTGATCGCGTGGGCAGATCGGTCGTGTGTTAAAGTTAACACTCGAGTAACAGGCAGTGGCGTAGCCAGGAATTTTTTCAGGGGGGGGGGGGGGGGGCTGAGGTGGCCAGAATATTGATTACTGGGGGTGCGGAGAGGGGAGGGGGGATCAAAATGCATGTGTATGTTATAGGGTCGGCTGGATTTTTTTTTTTGTGTGTGTGTGTGTGGGGGGGGGGGGGGGTTTAAGACCTATAAGCTTCCTTCCCCTGGTTACGCCTCTGGAACCAGGAGCACAGCAGTGGCGCAAAGCAGTGGGTGCGAGAACGGGCCTACGCTGTATTTCTCTCTCATCGTAATGTTTAACTAACTAGGCCAACAAATTATTTTGCTACAGTTCCTTTTTTTCTCTCTTATCCCCTGCGTTTTCGAATTCCGAGCTTTGCGCCTCTTGCACAAGTCGCCACTTCAGCGCGCTACCGTGCTTCCCACGTGTCATCGTTTTAAAACTTACCGATTTAGTGGTTTTCGATGACGCTCACCAAGTTCCTAATTGAAACCATACCTTTAGGTTTCACGAAATCAAAAGAAATTGTCATATATTCGCTAAGTGATTGATTTATCGTGGGGGACTACTCCATTATATTATCCACTTTTGGTTGCATAACTGACCTGTACAGACCGGATTTGTGTAGCTTGCACAGCTGTTCTTAAAACAAATATTTGAAGCCTAAAACAAAACAGCCTGTATTGCTTCAATAGCCCGCGTGCACTGAATTCTGTGGGGCGCAACATTCGCAAGGTGATAACCAAAATGTAAAGGATCAAACTTCTAAGCTAGAGGTATGACTGCAGCTTCAGAAAAAATTAGTGTCAACGTTATTCTGCAACACCAATCATGCGCTGATTTAACATCGTTGATCACAATGTCACAGTCCCTTATAGGTGAGTTCTGCCTAACAGTTTAATATTATATGCATATTTCAATAAGCCCCAATGCTAAAAACATGTGTTTAGGTCATTCCTCAAAATATTGAGAAGCTTTGGTTCAAGTATGCACCCTTGCGGCACACCCAAATGCGAAGTATAAGGCTGGGAATACCGTCCAAGAAAACGGAAGAAAGTTGCGATTAGACAAGTAATTCAGAAACACTGTTCAAAGCTGAGGATTCATGCCGTAAGATCGAAACTTCTATATAAATAACGGAGGATCCATTGAGTCAAAGATCTTGAAAGTGAGTTTACTGAAGACTCAACATTTTTCACAAATAAAAGAAACCACGCGTCGAGAAATAATTGAGCACCGGGCACGATATTAGTTACGAGTAGCACAGATGAATTAGGATATGAAGTAAACATAAGAACGTTCAAATGTTGAAATAAATTACTTAAAACTTCCAAAAGCCTTAATATAAGTGGAATACAAATATTGAGCGATATATAGAGAAACTATCCAGGTCATTTACTCCGAACCCCCCCCCCTTACCCCCAAAGTAAAGGCCACATCATAGCATTAGTTGAGACTGCTTTCGCTCTATTCAGATCTCATCTAAAGACCAGAGTCGGGAGAGCTTTTGGTTTTAAATTATCAGCAATAGAAATTCACAATCGCGCTTGCACCTTGCTTCCATCTCAAAATCATGTTGCTCGTCACGTGCGATTCCATAATGTAATTGAGAAGCTTCCCAAAATAAGCAGAACTCAACTGGGTATTCCATCGTTGCCAAAAGAAGTAAGGCAGCTCTCCCGGTCTTTCGAATACAATGTAGAATTATAATGAGAACTCTTCTTATTTGGTTACATGCAAACGCTCCTGAACTTTGTAGAAATACACATAGGTAGATAACACAGAGGTAGTCTATAATTGAAACGATGATTCCGATGGCGTGGTGTTTGCGATTATTGTTTCAGATGGGACACCATAGAGCGCTGCGTAATCGCCGAGAAGTATGGCTGGTTTCGCGACAAAAACTGTCGATAGCGAGAATACGTACAATCCTAGTCTACATTTTGTCTACTATACAATTAGGGGAAAACGTTTGATAAACCTGCAATGTAGTTTTCTAAGGTCATCTTCCATACTTACGTTTCCACATGATCATTTCACACGCTATAACATAAATTTGAGATACACTCTCCGGCTGTCTTTATGTCGGTGCATGGTCTGAGATTTTCTCTCAAAGTCTGGATCTCTTTCTGTTGTCAGGTGTGACACGGAGCGACACGCGTGCCGACAGAGCCTGCAACATTTCCAGCTGCAACGTACTCTATCCATCATCCCTATCTGCGTCCGAAAGAAAACAAACAAGAAAGTTTGATCCTTAGGAAGAGCCCGATGGACATCCACACTGAAGCTCCAGTGTCTAGTCTTTTCTCGGTTTTATATTTCGCTCGTTCTATAAGTTATCTACTTGGCATGCCTGGTCTTCTTCTTAGAATGGATGCTTGGGCAAGTTGGATATTTATATTGTAGGGGAAGCGCAAAAGTAAACTCACTCACTCTGAAAATGCAGGCACACCAGAAAAACGGTCACTCACATCGCGCTAATTTACAACTCAACTTATACCTTCGTCTTCTTCCTTTTTCTTTCACCCGTATTAAATTTGTCACTGTCTCCCTTCGTTCTTTTCTGTACAACACAAATAGCAATGTCTCTCGCACATTACTTTCGAGAGTCAAGATATGACAATTCTTTTTCAGTAAGCGTTATGGATATCTTGACTATCGAAAGTAATGTGCGATAGACATTGCTATTTGTGTTGTACAGAAGAGAACGAAGTGAGACTTGAAAAATTTAATACCGGTAAAAGAAAAAGAAAGAAGACGAAAATACAATTTGTGTTGTAAGTGAGTGCGACGTGAGTGACCGTTTTTCTGGTGTGCGTGCATTTTCAGTGTGAGTGAGTTTACTTTTGCGCTTCTCCCGAAATATAGTCTTCTCCTGTGCTCTCTTTTTTAGACATACGAGCGCCTCTGTAAGAGACTCATCAGAGTGTAAAACCGAAATTTTTATCGGTTCGCTTCGGGTTTGGGTTTACGGATTTCGATTCAGTTCCGGTTCAGCTCCGGAAACCAAAAATAACGGTTTAGACCGGTTCGAACCGGTTTAAACCGTCAACATTGAATACGTTTTCGATTTTCGTTTTTGTTGCAAAAGGCATTACTTCCGCAGTAATATATGTCGTTTCTTTATCGGTTCTAGACTGCACTTCGATTGTAGTGGAAGGAAAGCGAAAATTGCGTTTTTCTATCTAGACACAGCAGTCTAGAAACTATAAGGCTACATTCCCACTGGCGTTCGAATCATAGCCGCGAAGCGGATCGCCTTGTTTTCAATCTAAACCCCGCGTGAATTTGTATTGCATCCTTTAGCAACCGCGTTCGCAACTGCTTTACGGATGTGGTTGAGTTGCCAGTGTGAAGGCGGCGTAAAAGATGAGAGGTTAAGAGTTCAGTAAAAGCTGTTCCCACCTCTTTCTAAATTAGCATGGTGAACGCTTGAGAGGAGGTCGCCTCCTCTCCAGCGTTCTCTATGCTAAAGTGCAAAGAGGGAAGAGTAGCTTCCACCTCACTCTTAACCTGTCATGGACTATAGGTCAGAATAAAAACGTTCTGTTTATAGAAATACATTTTAAAATGTTGACACAAGTAGTATCTTTTATCTGAATAAAAGAACTGTTACAAAATGTCGTGTCACTGAAAACACGAGTGATTGCGGCAACTCAGTGTTCCAGTCTTAAAATGTGAATCGTGGTTGTGCTTTTAACATGATGTATTTACTGCGTTACAAAATATAATAACATTCGTGCTTCGTTGGCATATTTATTGAAATATGTATTTCACGAAATATGTTTCATGACATACACGCAAGCTAAAACTACACATTCTAGATGCCATAAAAATTTTTAGGACGAGGATTTTCAGTCAAAGTTTATAGAAACAGTAATCGGCATCACACCACCTGTTTTCATAACGGACATTCTTTCCATTCAGCACCGTGATGTAGTCGGCAATCTTCCAAAAAGGTGTGATCAAAATTCCTCCAATATATCCGTGTCTTCGTATGAAGGTTCGGAGCTGTCCTGAGCTGCTCGTAACCAAGCGACTATTTCCTTCTGTACAGCTAAATTGGCCCAGTCTGTGTGAGGTGGAGCTCTGTCGTTGGCAATAAACCTTTCAAGTCACTTTGCAAGTAAGCTACGATCTTCCTAACTGTTGATTTTTATATATATAGAGAATAAAGTAGTTTTCGATACTCTACCCGACATAGCAGCTGCTTAGTACGTTACTTTTGGTCTGAGCGTAGTGGCCACGAGATCGTCATTGTTCCAACACGTGCCCATGTGTGCCTCGTTTTCGCTTTCCAGACCCCAGATACGTAAGGATGCTGCACCATCACATACACGAGGCAATAACAAGCTTCTATGATTGAAATGTGTCTCACTGTTTGTGTCAGAAAAACAAATATAAATTATTAAACTTCCCAATAAAGAAAAAAATAATTTTAGGTTCTGGAAGTCACTGGTGCACGTGCCATCGGGAATAAAACGCCGAAAAAAAATTGCAGAACATTTTCCAGTAATGGGGAAGGCGTACATTTACGGTGTATTTATTTAATAACGTGATAGGCTCGTTTTTAACTTGTAAAATCTCAGCAGTGTGCTCATATAATAAATCTGAGGGCAAATACGCAAAATATATAACGAATCGAAATAATCCAATACACGATGCTTTACTGCAAAAATAAATGATATTGAGATGCAATGATATCTCTTATAAAGATCAGAATTGGGAATCAGCATGAGCTAGAAACTTTGCAAAATACTGCCGTCGAGAGGCTCATATTATATTCGGGTTTACGAGAACGTGTATCTGGGCTCTCACTTTACAACTCTGTGCTTTATCAGTCATCCGGTATAGACCCTTTTGCGATTTACAAACACGAACCGCTGCTTTCCTCCCAAGCGACTTGCGGTCGCTCCGTCTTTGCAATCCTGTCGAGCCTGCTTAAGTGACCAGTGCTAGAAAGTATAAATGCTACACGAACAGCCAAGTTAGAGATTTAGCAAGGGCATTCTGCTGTACGATTTAATGCCTTGGTGGAGACAAGCTGGTTTACAAGAAAACTCGAAAAAGTTTGAACTGATCTTGTGGTCCTCGTTTCTTTTGGAGTTCGCGTGGCGAATCGGTGGTTAAATGTTTCATTGACGTTCCAAGCAGCTGTGTTAAGATGAGCCTTGTTCATTCTTCTTATGAACCGGAAGTTCGCTGCGACTTCGAAGGCTAGAGCACCGTCTGGTGGCGTTTGCAAAGAAAAGGGTCTATAGCCTTTCCTTAGTCTCCGTACCCGCAATACTGATCCATACTGGAAAAAATTCATAACTTGGGCGATGACTGCATGGCTAATATTGTCACGAATGACAAGTGATGAGGCGAAAAAAACTGAAGAAACTAAACGTTTAATGGGGCGAACTTGTGTCCAAAAATAAAAAAAGGGAACAGAAGAATGTAGAGCGTCGCGGGCGTCGAAGTCGGCGTGACAGCAGAGTCGAACGCTGGGGCGAAACTGACCTCGCTCACCTTGCGGAATCCCTTATGTACCCTCGTGGGTTTCTGGATCGTTCGGCGTAGAACTTTTGGTGCGTAGAACATTCGGAACTCGACCAGACGAGAAGTTTCTCGAACTTACGAGAAGGCCAAGTTGAAAGAATAAATAAAAGGCAGTCCGCTCACTGGAATCGAACCTACACCTTCCGCGTGACAGTCAAGCGCGGTTACCACTTGGCCACGCACGCGCTTGCTCGCCAACGCGCGTGGCATTACTCCCCCCTTTAAAAGCGCATCATCTTGATGCGACGTGTCGAAAAACAAAAACAGCAAAACAAAAAATAATGGCCAACTACGTAAACGTGTGCAACACAATCCTATCGAGCGTATTACAAAACACAATTCACAGTCGTATCGATCGTAGTACGGCTTGAGGCGCACGACGTGGACGACTTCCGGTCGTGGAGGGCGGCGTGATGAAGTCCGTGTTCCGTCGGGCATCACCTCGTAGTTCAGATCCCCGAGTCGACGAAGCACTTTGTAGGGTCCAAGGTACCGTTTCAGCAGTTTCTCACTGAGGACGCGGCGATGGATGGGCGTCCACACCCACTCCCTGTCTCCGGGCTGGAAGTGGACGTCCTTGCGACGAAGGTTGTAGCGGCCGGTGTCGACGCGTTGCTGGTCTTGAATCAGGAGTCGGGCAAGCTGGCGGACTTCTTCGGTCCGTTGAGCAACCACCTGGGCGTCGTCGCTCTGACTGTCAGCTGGCTCATGGGGCAGCATCGCGTCCAGAATGGTCGTTACTTTCCGACCATGTACCAGCTGGAAGGGTGTGAATCCAGTGGTCTCTTGAGCCACCGTATTGTACGCGAACGTGACTTAGGGCAATACCTCGTCCCACGTCTTGTGCTCTACGTCGACGTACATAGAGATCATGTCGGCGATTGTCTTGTTGAGTCGCTCCGTCAGCCCGTTGGTCTGCGGGTGGTACGCAGTTGTACGACGATGGCTGGTGTGACTGAGTCGGAGGTTTTCTTGGGTGAGCTGTGCCATGAACGATGATCCGCGATCTGTAATCAGAACTTCTGGAGCGCCGTGCCGGAGGACGATGGACTCTATGAAAAACTTGGCAACTTCCACAGCAGTCACTGAAGGAAGGGCTTTCGTTTTGGGCGTACCTCGTGAGATAATCTGTGGCGACGATGATCCAGCGGTTCCCCGACGTCGACGGCGGAAAAGGGACCAAGTAGATCCATTCCGATCTGCTGGAAGGGTGCAGTAGGGGGAGAAATTGGCTGCAGGAGTCCGGCCGGCCTCGTCGGAGGTTTCTTGCGTCGCTGGCACACGTGGCGTGATCGTGTGTATAGCTGGACGGTCTTGGGGAGCTTGGGCCAGTAATACTTTTCACGAATACGGGCCAGTGTCCGGCTGCAACCAAGGTGTCCGGACGTCGGGTCGTCATGGCAGGCTTTGAAGATCTCCTCTCGAAGATCAGTCGAGATTACCAGCAGCCACGTCAAGTTGTTGTCCCTAAAGTTCTCTTTGTAGAGTACACCTTGTCGCATGACGAAGGTCGACAGGGCTCGTGAGAAAACACGTGGCATGGTACTCCCGCGCTCTTCCAGGTGCTCTATTAGTGCGCGCAGCTCAGGATCGTCTCGTTGACGTCGTGCCATGTCGTCGGTGTTCACCGCGCCTAGGAAGCACTCGTCTTCATCGTCGTCGCTGCTGCTGGAAGGTGTTTCGACGGGCGCTCGAGACAGGCAGTCGGGGTCGCTGTGCTTGCGGCCTGACTTGTAGACCTACAGTCATGCTGAACTCTTGTAGTCGGAGACTCCTTCGAGCCAGGCGTCCTGACGGGTCCTTGAGGTTGGCAAGCCAGCAGAGCGAATGGTGGTCCGTGACTACGCGGAACGGGCTCCCGTACAAGTACGGACGAAACTTTGTGATTGCCCAGACGACCGCAAGGCATTCTTTCTCAGTCGTGGAGTAATTTATCTCCGCCTTGGATAATGTCCGACTTGCGTATGCAATGACTCGCTCGGTGCCTTCTTGTAGTTGAACCAGTACCGCACCAAGTCCTGCGTTACTTGCGTCCGTGTGAATCTTGGTTTCCGCATCCTGATCGAAATGTCCAAAAACAGGAGGAGTCTGGAGGCGTCGCTTCAGCTCGTCGAATGCCTGCTGCTGCTCTTCGGCCCATTCGAACTTCTCGGCGTCCTTCGTGAGGTTTGTGAGCGGTGCCGAAATCCTTGCGAAATCCTGAACGAAGCGCCGATAGTACGCACATAGTCCCAGGAATCTTTGCACGTCCTTCTTGTCTGTCGGCGCTGGAAATGCCGCGACGGCGCGAGTCTTCTCTGGGTCTGGGCGAACGCCATCCTTGCTAACCACGTGTCCTAGGAACTTCCGTTCGTCATAGGCGAACCGACACTTCGATGGCTTAAGTGTGAGCCCGGCGGTCTGTATGGCCTGGAGAACAGCTCGGAGCTGTCGCAAGTGCTCGTCGAAGTCGTTTGAAAACTCCACCACGTCGTCAAGGCAGACGAGACAGCTCTGCCATTTCAGCCCAGCCAGTACGGTGTCCATGACAGGCTGGAAAGTTGCTGGCGCCGTGCATAGTCCAAAAGGCATCACCTTGAACTCGTACAGTCCGTCTGGTGTGACGAAAGCTGTCTTTTCTCGGTCCCGTTCGTCGACTTCGATCTGCCAGTAGCCGCTCTTCATGTCCATCGATGAAAAACACCGAGAGTGGCGCAGCCGGTCTAGCGTGTCGTCATTGTGGGGAAGTGGGTAGACGTCTTTCTTCGTCACCGCGTTCAGCTGTCGGTAGTCCACGCAAAACCTAAGCGTTCCGTCCTTCTTCTTAACCAGTACGACCGGAGAGTCCCATGGACTGCTGGAAAGCTGGATTATTTCGTCGTTCAGCATTTGTTCCACTTGCTCCTGTATGACCTCCCTTTCTTTTACTGAGACTCGGTATGGCGATCGATGCACAGGGAGCGCGTCGTCCTCGGTAACAATGCGATGCTTCGCAACTGTGGTTTGGCGCAGCTTTGACGACGTCGCAAAGCAGTCGCGGTATTCGGCGAGGACGTCACTCAGCTGCTGTTTTTTTATGCCCGGAAGCTTGGGGTCAATGTCGAGCTGCGCTGGCGACGTAAAGTCTTGCTGAGGCGGCGATGATTCTTCAGCAATCGCGGCGACTTCGGTGGAGTTTCGGAGTTCCTCGACATGGCCCACAGCTGCACCTTTAGTGAGGTGTTGCGTTTCTTGTCGGAAATTCGTCACGAGGACCACAGTGCGCCCATCATGAAGTTCAGCTACTCATTTTGCGACACCTATTCCTCTTCCCAGGAGCATTTGAAGATTACCTTCCAGAAGAACACCTGCCGCGGGTAGCTGCATCGATCACGACGGGTATGACAACACTTGATCGTGGCGGCAGATTCACGTGGTCGGCAGCGACTCGGACGGCGGCTGACGCAGTTTGGAGTTTCTCTGAAGGCGGAACAGGTGCCCGCAGCGTCAATCCGTTTTCTCCAAGGTCGATGACGGCGCCGTATTCACACAGGAAGTCCATGCCGAGAATGACGTCTCTGGAACTGTCTTGAAAAATGACGAATTTCACAGGACGCGTCTCGCCGTGAATTTTGACGCGAGCGGTGCACCTTCCGACAGGCGTGATGAGGTGTCCTCCGGCGGTTCGTATCTGCGGTCCATCCCATGGCGTCGTGACTTTTCGCATGTGGCGAGAGAGCCTCCCACTCAATACTGAGTAGTCTGCTCCGGTCTCAACGAGTGCTGATGCGTCGAGGCCGTCGATAACAACGTTTAGGTTGTTGGACACCGTTGCAGGGGCGTCGGTGCGATGCGGGGCGTCAGGAGAGTGGGAGCGCTCCGGCGTTCTTGGAGGCTGTTTGCTTCCGTCGTTTTCGGCAACGTCACCTCCAGGCGTTGCCGCACTTAGTTTTCCCGGCGACGCAGGGGAGACAGGCTCTCTCGGCGGGGTCGTGGCGCTGGAGACGCTGAACGTCGTGGCGATGGGGAGCGGGCTTCACAGCGGAGAGACGACACTGGGGAGGGCGAGCGTCGGAGGTACTCCTCGATGTCGCGAGGGCGTTCGTCGTACCTTGGGCGCGGGTCGTTCGGGTGGAACCCGCGCAGCCCCAGTTGTCTGTAGGGGCATCGAAGGTAAATGTGGCCGGCTTCACAGCAGTGATAGCAGATCGGGCGTCGATCGGTCGTCCATTGGTTGACGAAAAAAAGCTGCGGATCCTGATGCGAGGTGTACGCTTCACGGGCATAGAAAGCGTTACCCCGCACCTCCACCAAAATGTCATGAATGACAAGTGATGAGGTGATAATAACTGAAGAAATTAAACGTTTAATGGGCAAACTTGTGCCCAAATATAAAAAAAAGGGAACAGAAGAAAGTAGAACGTCGCGGGCGTCGAAGTCGGCGTGACAGCAGAGTCGAACGCTGGGGCGAAACTGACCCCGCTCGCCTTGCGGAATTCCGTATGTACCCTCGTGGGTTTCTGGATCGTAAGGCGTAGAACTTTTGGTGCGTAGAACATTCGGAACTCGACCAGACGAGAATGTTCTCGAACTTACGAGAAGGCCAAGTTGAAAGAATAAATAAAAGGCAGTCCGCTAACTGGAATCGAACCTACACCTTCCGCGTAACAGTCAAGCGCGGTAACCACTTGGCTTTTTTTGTGTTTTTTTTCGGTAACCACTTGGCCACGCACGCGCTTGCTCGCCAACGCGCGTGGCAATACGTTGCGACTCATTTCACCAAGGAAGTGAACATTTTCTCATAAATGGTTTGCACGTGACGTTATTGCAACATTCTCGTGGACATTGCCACATACGTGCGGTACGGGATCAGTGCCAGGCATACATGTACGTAACGCGTTACAAGTAACGAGTTACTTGTACCTAGTTACTATTTTCGGTAACGAGTAACGTATTTAGTTACTTTTTTAGAAAAGGAACGAGTAACGGTATTTAGTTACTTTGAAAGCCAAGTAACGAGTAACGGTATCTCGTTACTTTTGAGGAGTAACGTGTACAACACCGCTTAAACGGCCTTGTTTTTATTCTAGCCTGAGTATGCGTCTATTGTGACAAAGGCAGATGGGCAACCCGAAAAACAACTAACCAGAATGACAGTACAGCAACGTATATCGCTGAACACGTCAGTCGAACGGTTCGACTGACGTGTCCAGCGATAAACGTGGCTGTACTGAACTCTACAGCTGGGAATGTCCTTCACCCAGCGAGCAGAATCAGGTTCGTTGGTTGAACCTTCTAGAAACGGGTACGGACCGAATGTAAACCCGGAGGTTGCAAACACGGGGAGGCACATAACCCATTACCCGCTGTCCTCAATGAAGGCGCAGTTCTCGAAGATTCACCAGCTCTTCCTGAAGCACAACACTGCCGTTCCTCCGAGCGCGTCGGCAGAACGACTCTTCATCGTCGCCGGAGATGTATTTTCAAGGAAGCGGGGAAACATAACTGATGAAAACTTCTACAGGCAGCTGCTGCTGAAGGGCAATTACTACTAAAAAGAAAACAACAAACCATGAAACAAAAACAGTTGTTTATTTGGTCATCAAAGTAACGTGGAAAGTAACTCGTTACTTTTGAGGTAACTCACGCGTTCCTTTTGAGAATCGGTAACGAGTAACGTATTTAGTTACTTTTCGAGCGAGTAACGAGTAACGGTATTTAGTTACTTTTTTGGGGTAACGTGTACATGACTGGTGCCAGGCCACTAAAATGGCAGCTGATGTGAAGTCAGTGCAAGCCATGTGTTTGAGAGAAACAAATTACGGTTGCTGAGTACGGCGTTGTGAGAAACGGCGCGAACTTGTAGCAACATAAGAACGTGCTTTCTGGCATTAGTGTGTGTGTGCCAACAAAGCAGTTTCCGTGACCACGCTGTCCGGTCTGTGTCGGTTTTTATATTTTAAATGTATATCTTCCAAATAAACCATTCAGTTGAATGTAACGCCGCGTTCTCTTCAGTACTTCCCTCGTTTTCGTTCGCTTTTTTTGGTGTATTACCCCATGATGATCTACCAACTAGCCCAATTAGTCATCCCTATCCAGTCTGTGTTGTGCAACGTGCGCCAAAAAAATTAATCGCGTTTCTTTTACCGCAAAAAGAAACTCCTCATCATCGGACGCTCATACTCTGTCTGAAATATGGTACTAGCTGTTCGAAACAGACTGCAGTGTTCCGGAACTTGCCGTTATCGCATTACAAATACCTTATAAATGATTTTCTGAAAATTGTAAGTACAAAATGGGGCTCATTCTCGGTAACTGGCCCCATACAGCTTCATGCATTTGGAGGCGGAATCGACGTCATTCTCCCGTTGAAAATAAGAAAATATTACTTATAATTTTCAAATTAGGTGACGGTTAGTTCTGAAACTTTGATATCTAGATCGGATCGCTATCGCTATATTTGGGTAGAGGACGACCGTTGGTGATTTGTCGTTTATTTTTTGTGGTGACACAAACCATGGAATTTTGTTTAAGGGGGGAGGGGGGCGCACTTTGTAGGTGCGGCGCCAAAAAAAACTTTCCACCCCAGTATGTCTCTAAAACTACTCTCGCCCTACCCCATTTTTTTATCTTCCCCAGTTTATTGGAATATCATTGTTGGCGGTGATTTTGCACCCAAAGGCTGGGAAGTATTAGCATTATTCGGAGGTGGTTGGAGCTGGTAGCAAGGACCTCAAAACGAACCTCCTGAGACCTGTAACAGTGAAACTCAGAGCGCCTGCCAACGTCGCGCACATGGGCATAGCTTTTCAGTTTTTGAAGTCTCTTAGCGAAACGTCAGCTGTCCCTCGGAGGGCACCGGGGTCTTTCTTTTCATGTACCCCCGCCCCACCGCGTTTGTGTAGTTCTACATTATGTGCGGTCCGGTTATTATGGCTCATATAGTCATTTTAATAATTTTATACTTGGTGACAGCATTCCGCAGCAATTCGGAAGTAAAAGAGGCATAGTTAGGTGCCTCGGTGCTGCGTACTATCGCGAACACTATGAGCGGGAACGGCAGAGCGCGTGGCCTTTGATACATGCTGCGCTAGCTCGAAGCTGGTAAAACAGTGCAGTGGAGGTAGGGCTGCGGGAAAGTGTGCTTACTTCAATGTGCACATTCTCGCACCTTCCCCTTCCCCACCTTCCCCCTCCCCACTACACTGTTCATCGGCCTCGAGGTTACACGGCATGTATCGAAGGCCACCCGTTCCGGCGTTCGCGATCTAACTGATCGCGATAGCACATGTTAAATGGCCTGTGCAGCGGTCTTTGTAGTTTCATTCGATATTCAGCTTGGTACTAACCCTTGACGTTGAAAACTCAAAGAAGGCTCATTTGTTTTCTTCTTCCCGAAATGATAATCGCAGAAAAAAAATTAAACGAAGAAACTTATGACTGCCTATGTGTAGGAACGCTTTCACATTCCTACACGCAGGGGCAGCGCATTCCCACAATCAGCGCGCCGCGTCTTCCTTTTTCACAGGCGCTCCGGAGGTGATATCACGCTCCCCCACTGCGCAGGCGCGGCACCCCCGCCGGCTCCACGGCTTCCGTGACGATGCATCTCCGTTGCTGCACTTTTCTTTGTGTTTTATTTCTGAGGCGCATTCGGTTTGACCTTGAGCGCCCCGCCGGCTTCCTTGACCAAGCATCTGCATTGCTGTGCTTTTGGTCAATGAGATTTAGGTGACGTTTCGCTCAACCAATGACAGCTCGGGTGCGGTTTTTTGCTGCTGCACCCGGAATTTAGGTGCCGTATTAATACGAAACCATTAACTACAATGAAGTGAAGCCGGCGTTTTCTGTAACCGTCTGTCGCAGAAAAACGGTACCTGAATTCCCATTCCCCATAAAATACAAAAAAAAAAGGCTCAGCACCGCGGATGCCTCATCACGAAAGCCGTCGTGAAGTCGGTGGGGTTCGCTGCGCCTGTGCAGTCGGGGAGCATGATGTCACCGTCGCAGCGCCGTGTACGATAGAAATACGTGGCGCATTCCTTGTAGGAATGCGCTGCGTGTAGGAATGTCAAAGCATTCCTACACGTAAACAGTCTTAAGTGCATCTGCCAATTTTTTTTCGTTGCTACAGACAACGCCTACTTCACTCCATAAGACAGTTAATGCTTTCGTATTAAAAAAAAAATAAAGTGTTCCCCCTTAAATCGAAAATGAAACAAGTGGTCACATCATATGGTGGTGATTATATACCGTCAATGTCTATCATAGCCACGCATTGGGAACGACAGAGTATTAAGGTCTGTTTATACTCCGTCGTAACGTCAACGAGCGCACGCGCTCGTTCACGCTCGCTGACGCTGTCTGCGAAGGGGGTGTCTATACTCCAACGTCAAGTTCAACGTGGCGCAACGCTGAGCAGCTAGAAGCGCGACAGCGTAGCTTGCGACGGACTTGGGCATGCTCTACGTTCAACGTTGGACGACGACGGCGCCGACGGAGGTTATCCCAGAAGCCCTGGCGCGAGTTCCTCATTCGGGAATCCGGTTGTCGCGGTCTTCGGAGCCAGTCGGAGTGTGCGAGATGTTCATTTATGGGATCTGAACCTGTCGTTCTTGCCGTGTGTCGTGTGCTGTTATCGTGTTCCCGTGCTGGTGTGCGTATTTAACGTTCGTGTGCTTGACTAGTTGAGTGCGTGCGTGGACGTGGACCGCTTCGAGGATGAGCTACCCTCGATTCTCGATAGGCCTATAGACCTAACGAGCCGGTGGGGTGCCAGCAAAAGCTGGAAGCTCGATAGCGCGCCAAAGGTAGGGTTTATTAGAATTAAGGATGACCTAATGTGTGTGGCATTTATAATCATGTGCTAGTCGCACTCACCGGCAGTCGTTCTCGATCGATAAAGTGTCGTCGAACGTAAGGGAACGGCACAGTGAAGGCTCTGAACTATTTAGCCGGCCAGAAAATTTTAACTGGGCTGTCTAAGCTTGTAAACGGTCTCATCTTGAAAACGATAGTAGCGGTACGCGATGACAATTAGACTGAATCCTGTACTGTTTGTATAGGCTTTATAAAGTGCGTTATAATTTCGAACGCGTACATTGGGCGTAATTTAGGCATCGTCCGCTTTCTTCAGTCCGTTTCTTAAGTCAGCGCGAAAGTCTACTATGATGGTAACACACCGACTATATGTCAGAAAGAGGTCTCTGTTCAATATCGAGTGCCGGCGGAATGGCGAACCTGCGAAGCAGCCAGATTCCTAAACGCAATATCGTTTTTTTTTTTGGTTTTTTTACATTTGTGTGACATTTAGGAGAAAATAAATGCTGTTTTAAACTCCTTATCACCATCATTTGCTTGTTTTGAACTGCTAACCGCTACCCCGAATAGTCGTTTTGAAGCGTGACAACACGAGGACGAATTGCACTGACCGATTGCATCTAGGCTAGGTGGCGCAAGCTACCGCCCACAGATGAAGTTTGAAGATTATTTGGTTTCTCACGGGCCAGGCCCGGCAGGGAGGTAGAGACAAAAGGCATTTCTGCCTGACTGGGCCTCTACCCCCCACAGTTCATAACAGCACAACTTGCATTCGTTGCCATATATACGTAAAGAAAGTAAATAAAATACATACTTCTACAAAGCAACAAACATGCACACTTGTTACACAAAATCGTAGAAAGTATTTTACGAATATAAACAAAGATTAATCTTTCCTCAGATAAATATAATATTACAAGAAATACAAAAAACTATTCACCAAACTTTTTTAAAATTCTAAACATAGCCAGATGATGCCACACAAAGATGACTATCAGGCATACGACATTGAATCGTAATCACTGACGTGTAATCACAAAATGACCAAAGGAGCGAAAAAATCACAAAATATATGTACACAAAAGGGTGCAGCCATGCAACAAACACATTCGTCAGTGCGACACTGGTAGGAGCAAAAACGAAACAATTTCTACTACGCGTAATATATATCGTTGTGTTCAAGGGTGTGTATATTTATTGAATGATACTGTGAAATCAGTACGCCCTTCAAAATTGTTTAGTAATGTAGGAACCTGATAATTTAGGTTTTGTTTTCCATAATTTGTCCTGACCTAGGAGTATTGTGTTTGGCGTTTCTAAGAAGATAGTGTTGCGATGGCACTTTATTCATTTGATAAAGTTTTTCTTTGTATATTGTCTGCATAAGTTTATAGTGATGAATCTTATTTACTTTAAGCATGTTATGTTTTGTAAAATATAGACTGCTCTAAAAATCACGAACATTTTCTCGATAGTTTTCTAAAATGCGCAAAACCTTTTTCTGGAGAGTAATTAATTTGCTATAACTTTTGAAAGTGGATGTCCCCATGCCATAATTCCATAATAAAGTTTTGAGTAAAACGAAGAGTAATATAAGTTTTGATAAGCCACTTTGGTAATAAATTTGCTATTTTATATAAACAGCCTAGTGTTCTCGATTGGTCCCCGTTTAATTTGTTCACGTGAGTGTTCCAAGTAAGTGTTTCATGAAACCAGACGCCAAGAAACTTTTGTTCTATAACCTGAGATATAGGGGGTGCTATTATATTTCAGATGTATTACACTACTGTCGTGCTTAATGATAGGTCAAACTATAATGTACTTTGTTTTATTCACATTTAGTTTAAGCGTGTTTGTTTCCAGACATTCTGAAAGTTTTTGAAGATAATCATTTGCCTGAATTGTTCTAAGGACGTTTTTGTATTGCTGCAGAAGAAAACATTGGTATCATCAGCGTACATAACCATATGTGCGGAATTCGGGATGTCCGTTATATCATTTATATATGTGAGAAAAAGTAGTGGGCCCAGTGTGGAGCCCTGAATCACTGCATTCTTTATTTCCAATTGCTGAGAAACGGCATTATTGACATGTACAAACTGTTTACGATTTCGGAGGTAGGACTTGATTAGGTCAGACGCTACGCCGCGTACACCACAAGTCTGAAGTTTTGACAGTAAAATATTGTGTTGGATCGAAGCAAAGTCCTTGCTCAAATCTAGAAATAACCCGAGTGTATATGGTTTTTTTTTCGATGTTGTTTATTATTCTGTCTTTTATATTCGTAAGAGCAAGTTCAGTCGATTTGTCCTTTTGAAAACCATATTGTTTCCCTCTTTGTGCACCGCACTAACCCTTGCGACTTTGAGTTCGCCTGGATATATTCCTGTTTGCAACATGTTGTTTATAATATGTGTCAGAACTGGGCTTATTATATTTGACACCATTTTAACTGGCAAGGGCTTTATTTCGTCGGCCCCTGCCGCTACACTTGTCTTTATATGTTTTTTTTATCAAATTACTGACTTCGCATGGGGAAGTAGGCTCGAGCATTATAGAGCTTGAGATATTTGTAGTTTTATTTGTGGTACTGATTTTGCTGTCAGTTTCCCTTTCTCGTAGAGCACCAACGTTTATAAAATGCTCATTCAGGGTATTTGCAAGTTCCTCACCACCTATATTTCTACCATTTATAGTTAGGTTATCTACACCACACAGGACATAGTCTTTATTTGTTAAGCTATTAACCGTGTCCCACAGTTTCGTCGGGTTATTGTAAATACCATCAAATTTGCTCAAAAAGTATTCAGATTTTGCCTTTTTAAGGTCGGAACTAAGCTTATTCCTGATTTTTTTTTTTTTAATTTACTCAGCAGCGTTTTTTCAAGCGACCTCACGAAACAGTGGTACATGTTATTTTTTATTTTAATTCTCTTGTATAGGTCGTCATCTACCCATGGCTTACGGAGTTTGGGTTTTTGACTTTTTTCCCTGTAATATAGGGAATGCACAATCATAACTTCTTAAATACACTTATAAACTTGTTATAAGCAGTGTCCGCGTTTTCTTCTAAGTAAACGTCTGTCAAATTAAATCTCTCAACGAGTTCATGAAATATGCTAAGTGTTGTTTCGTTTATTTTTCTGTAGCAGTAATTAACTGGTTCAATTTTTTTGCCTTGTTTCGGACGGCGGCTTAGGCAGAAAATGAGTAGGTGGTCGCTAATGTCCTGTGCGCAAATTCCAGGGTACAACTCAGTTTGGTTAATGTTTGTTATGCATACATCTATTGATGTAGCACTCTCACTTGTTATTCTGGTTGGTAGCGATATCACGTTGGAACATCCGTAGGACAGAATGAGATCATTTAAATCTGTCGCGTGAGACTCATTTGCAAGTCTGTATATATTTATATCACATATAACCATAAAAAAGCGCTTCGTTAAACAAAGAAAAATAAGCAATTTGTCCAAAAATCAAGAAACACAGCTTTGTTTCTCGTGAGTGGTCTATATGCAGCAACAGCAAACATTGTTTCCATGCGAACAACTAGACACTCAATATCTGCATCGATTACAGAATATTCGTCCACAACAGTATAATAAAAAGAAGACTCTAGATATATCAAAATTCCACCTCCTCGTTTTATTATCTCGGTTTAAATTTACGCAGTTGTAATTCGCAAAACTCGGCGGTATCTCGTCTCCTCGCAACCATGTTTCTGTGAAGAAGGAATCAAAGTGCAAGGATAGGGAATCAAAAAAGTAATCAAGGGCGTCTTGTTTCCTTCTAATACTTCTGGTATTTAGATGAATTACAGAAAAACATGGCTTGTAATTTCTGTTTCTATCATTGAATTGATCACTATTAAAGTATTTACATGACTCAACATCCACAAACGTGAGGAAACAGTATCAAATGACGAGTGCAAAAGCCAAAAGTCTCCGTCATTCTTTCCGAATCAGCCGTACACACAATCTTCAAAACATTCAAGCTATCATCCTTACGCGCAAACCCTTTCCCACCCGTGGTATAGACCTACTTCCACCTGACCTCTTTTTTTTAGCAATAGCTGCCCCCAGCAGTTGCTGGCTTTGTCGTGTTAGGTGCTCATTGACGAACACAGGCGTCGTCGTCCTAGCCAAAGTGTAACCAAGGGCTGCAGCAGTGAGCTTCTTTTTTTTTTTGCCTTCATAAGTACAGCATTTCTCTTCGTGCGTTGTATGAAGCGCACGACGATAGTTTGCTCGCCTGGTTTTGATGTTGGGACCCTATGGCAGATATCTATGTCTGAATTTGTAATGGCTCCTCTAGTACGTCACCAATCATTTTGATGACGTCAAAAGGATTGTCCCCTTCAGGCACTCCTTTTATCTCGAGGTTATTTGAGCGTTGGTATTGCTCTAATTCCTCGATCCGCTGACTCAATATTTTATTTTCATTTTGTAGCTCACAGTTTCTCTTAGTCAATTCATGGATTTCCTTCCTTAGTTGTTTTACGTCGCTTCCAATCGACTCAACTTTGTCGCAAGTGTCGCTGAAAAACTTCGTACTTTCCTTTAAACTTCGTAGGTCGGCTCGTAATTCGCGACAAAGGTCGTCGAGCGCTTTTGCAAACTCCCTAGATTCCTTAGCTTCTTTACCGTCCTTAGTCATGATGACCAGACAGATACGAGAAATGTACAGTAAGCTGTGTTCGGCAGCAGTGCATACAAACAAACTATTCGGGGCGCGAAAAATTTCTCACCTGCGAGCAGAGTAGAATGCTTAGAACAGTGCCTGTGCTGCACCGCTGCCGAACTGAGCACGAAGGGGCGACCCTCGCTCCTTTAGTAGACGATGGCAGATGTTGTGGCCCGTGTCCTCTTGGGTGCGCTGTCTTCTCCCAGCACGTGCGTCGTTGAACACGCTGTTGATGGTCAAGCGATGACGATGCCAATCCTAGCTTCAGTGTGGGCGTACCTGCGAGCAGAGTCGAATGCTTAGAACAGTTCCTGTGGTGCACCACAGCCGAACCCGTAGAGACGTTGCGGTTGCCCCGTAAACGCGCATGCGCAAAGTGGGCAGTTCGTTGGGGCACTCTGGTCCAGCGGTAGTCTACGCTTGGCTGTAAACACCATCGTTCGGGCGCTTCTCGGCGCGGCGTAGTGGCCGACGAACGTCGTTCTGCGCCGGCGCGCGTTGCGTTCGTCGACGTTGGGGTATAAACGTACCTTTAAGCACCGGCTGAGCTGCACACATTTTTATTAGAGTTAGTCTATTCTCATTTTTTGATTGAACACGTATGTTTGCCTATACTATGGCGGTCATTATCCCCTTTCGAGTGCTCGGCCGCATGACAATCGAGTACGTCAAGGTAACTCTTGACACACGTTGTGTGGCACGAGACGTCTCGGTGTCAACAACGCTATTGGATCTAGTAACGTTGGGCGTAAAGTAGTGATGTAAAGGGATGCCAAACTGTAACGCTTTGGGACGACTTCACCCCAGGACCCCGAATTACGTTACACGTGAAGTCAGATTATTCATCGGGTTGCTTATACAGATCGCCCATGCCCTTTATGTCTCATTCATTGCAATTCCCTGTATGACGATTTGCCAAGATATAGAAATACCACAGTAATTTGTTTGGTAATATCAGACATTCAATCCGTAAAATAAAAAAAAGGGCTGAACCGTTTCGAGCCGTTAACCTTCCAATTTTCTTTTCGTGTTCAGTACCGTTTCGGTTTTAAGACGGCCACGACGACTTCGGTTCGGTTCGGTTCCGCTTTGACTTGATATAACAGTTCGGCCCCGTTTTCAGCTCGGTTCGGTTCCAGTTCGACACTCTGCCCCTCATAATATGAGATACG
The DNA here is from genome assembly GCA_013358835.2 of Ixodes persulcatus. NCBI lineage: Eukaryota > Metazoa > Arthropoda > Arachnida > Ixodida > Ixodidae > Ixodes > Ixodes persulcatus. Next base: position 407,364 of record JABSTQ010011557.1, read on the forward strand.
TCTGAGAATTAACATGACAGCCTTTGCCCACTTTTCATACGATTTTATTTTGAAAATATATTTTTTCTTGATAAAGATTTTTGGAGTGTCCTATTTGAAGAAGAGCAGAACGTGATCTTACATTTTTATACAAGTTAGTTAAAGGAATCCTGGAAAATAGTATGAATCAATTGATGCGAATATGCATGTCCAATCTCGTTCAACTAGAAATCCTTCTCCCATTTACGCTCTTATCACTTTCCGTCACATTTAACGATCATACAATCTCATTTTACTCGTGTGAATAAGGAAGTGACTGGCTTATTCCGCGATTTAACTATATTCGAGAGGTAAGTGGAAGGGCTGGTTGCCACTTTGTGAACTGAGTGTATGTATCTTTTGTTCCTGACATTTCCCCTTGATTATTTTGCTCACATTCGTTTCCTTCTTTTCTTTTGTTGGCACGAATGTATTGTTTTTCTGCCAAGACAAAGACATACTGGTTGTTTTTGGACACACAAAAATAAGCATTATTAATATTTGTATTATTAATATTTTACCATTATTACGCACTCGTGATAGCCAACAAAATACGAGAGTCCTTGCTGTGTAGTGTAATAAACATCGCAGCTCCTCTTCAAGGGGGCTCCACCGAAGAGCAAGAGAAACGACCTGGTACCAGCGTCCGGAGCGAACAGATATTTCGTCCGAAGCTGAATTAACTATGTGTTAAACAGTATTATAAATTATTTATTTCTAGAAAACTATCTCGCAAAGAGCGCCATAGAAACATTCATAAAGAAAAGCTGCACTCGAAGCACGCCCGAACCTTGTGGAGCGCGTGGTTTTCACGGACGCCGTCGTCGATCCTCACCCACCCCTGCGTGCTAAGGTTTAGTATTGTTTTACGCTTTTGCGCATATAGCGTCGGGTTTAATTGGAATGCGAATAGTGACGAACTTTGAGTCCACTACCGGTGGACTCAAAGCGATATTCCCGAGTTTCACGCAAGCAGAGCTTCCAAACCTGGCGACCTTTCAGAGCCTTCCATAATCTCGAGCCCCTCTCCCTCATTGCGCACAGGTGGCCGAGCTTCTTCTCGCCTACCGCACTCATCCTCGCCTATCCCTCTTATCGCGTGAGCCATCCCGCTAACTTATCAGCATCAAGCCTCGCAGCCACGCTTATCAAGCGTCACTTTGCTTGATCGCCGGACACCGCGCCGTGCCAGCCACCAGCGCTGCACCCCCAACTCCCCCCACCCCATCTCCCGGCTGCCCGGTATGTTATACAACTAAATTAATCCCCCTCGCGCTCCTTCCAACATGACCCACCCCCTTCCCTCCTATAAAATTATTTCTATCCCCCCCCCCCTCTATCCCCCAACTTATCTCCCCCCCCCCCCCCCCCCCGAGAGCCAGTGACCAACGCGCCCGGTGCGCATCCACTATTGGCCCTCCCCTCCACCCCCATCTTCATTCACAAAGTTTAGTAGTAGTAGTTGTACGTATCGCGCTTCACAGAATGATGAGCCTCTAGTCAAAAAACGTTCCAAATGAACAATGAAAGAAGAAAGTTGTACTGAGAAAAACAAGCACATTTTGCTCTAATATGATTACATTTACGTTAATGAAACGTTTTTAGTTAGTGTGCTTTTATTTGAAAATATTATTACGTCCTCATATTTTTCTATGATATTATGGTTTGGTCAATTAATCTGCCATGCTTAAAAATACGTCTAAAGGGATACATTATATCTTTTCTTCCAGCTGTAGTTATATGTATATATATATATGAAATTAATATGATTTAAAGCAAAGATTATAATTTAAATCTAAAAAAAAACCTGTTTTTTGTCGTAATTGTTTTTTACTTTGGCGTGACCAATGATGACAGCTGGTATGAGGCTTAATGTTGACCAACTTTTCAGAAAATCTTACGTAGTGCAAACGGATTAATACTTCTACACAGTATTCTTGTTATTCTTGGAATGTAGGTTGCTCATCTGAAATCAGGCACCATGGTGAGAAGTCTAGACCACTTTGACAGTCAAGAAATGGTTGCATTTTACCACAAGCTTAATTGAGGAGTATTAAAGGTTTATATCTGTGACGTGAACTCATAAAGATAGTTTTCAAATCAAACTGGCGAATCATACCACGCTGGAAGTGCTCAGTTTTCACTCAGCAAGCCAGAAAATATGTTGAAGTTTAATATTTAACTGTTGCGGTAGAACCTCACTGCCAACAAAGGGCATCTGGGTGCTCCACCCCACCGAGGAACGTACAAATATTCACAAGAATCTCGATATTTATAAAGTGTATTCAGTAAACCTTTCCGCGCTGTCTCACACTAGATAGATTGCCGTCATGGCTGAGATTCGAACGCATCTAAAAGAAACCCTCTGGGGCATTCAGCAACCTTCAATGTTACTACTCCCAAAGTGGCTATCAACTGCTGCTATCTTGGTCAGTATGCGTAGTACACCAGTGACAGTCAGCTGCGGAGTAACCAAGTTCGTGCAGCTTATCTCCTTGAAATGCCGCGGCTGTCTCCGTTCTGGATAGATAGGTCTCAATTTTTATAGTTAAAACACTAAGGTAGTATTCATGGCTATTGGTCCTCGAAAACATTCGTTGGATGCATTTCACTAGAAGTGAGAAATTGGCCGACAACTATTACATGAATACGTTTAATCTGTAATTTTAGTTTAGATAGTAATAATGGTTAATGAACGAAAGCAAAGTTTTTAACAAGCTGCGTGGAACAACAACAAAAAACATATTTCCAAAAAGGCTTTACACTTAGAACAAAACAAAAGAGTGCGAGTATACCCATGATCAAGAATCTCCCCCTTCGCTCTCTCTCCCCATCTCTCCCTTATTCTACTACAGTGACCTCCCTCCCCGTCCCCCTACCTTGGTCATGTGACATACCAGTTTCGTTTATTACTTTCTCCTACTTACTTCCCTCTCCCTCCTTCTCCTAAACCCTTTCCTCACCACCCTACAGTGCGTTCAATTAAAACAATTGGTTCTAAAACCTGCATTTCATGGATTGTAGGAACTTTAAGTGTAAGGTCGCTGCCCTTTTTTTCGTGTGTTATTAACGCAGCGCTTCTCATTCCTGTCTGAACGACGACTCAGCAATCGGAGAGGTTTCGCGTTCAATCAGTTGAACACCTTTTAGCACGGGTCCCAGCCAAACGCTGACACAGCACTCGTATTCAATGCCTTCCCGCGCTTGATCGAGGAAAATGACGTGAAGATTCCAGTACACGGGGTTTCTATTGGGTACATACTTCACACGAAGCTCAGTGGCAAACATGCTGGTTATAGTGCCCATTATAGTTGGGTCTCCTCGCCAATGGTCCTTGTTTACGTTGATTGTTTTGGAGGCATTGTAAAGTCTGTGAGAAGAATTCTATCGACGCCGAGGAGATCTGCAGTCAGGATGCCAGGCGTCACCCAATCCCGAAATACGAGCGCGGCTTATGGCTTCAAAGCGTTCGCGCGCGGAGCCGCTGCCTGAGCTCTGTCGGGGAGGGCGATGACACCCCCCTCCTGTTTGCGTGTTTTCGCTTGGGCAGGACGAGGCGTTGAGTTCCCCGCCGCGCTTGCGATCCGACTCCCTGTCTGGACGGCATCCCGCGTACTCCGGCTTTCCGCCCTTGCTCGCCGCAAGTTTGGCGGCACTGCTCTGAAACTCAAGGTCGGAGCGTTCAGTTTTTTTTTTTTTTTTTATTATTAGCATTCCTTTTTTGTTTTTATTTTTCTCAGTCATTTTTTTTCTTGTGACATGAGGCGCTCGAAGAGAAGCGCGATTATTGGAGTTTGTAATCTGCGTTTCAACTTTAAGCGGACTGCAAAACAAGTCAGGGGTTTGTCCATGATTGTTAATCTGGGGGTGCGAGTAGTTAAAAATATCTGGGAGGGCCGTGGAAAAGTATAGTCTATTCGTTTCTGTAATGTATATAGAAAATTCTGGGTAGGGCGGGGATTTTGGAGTTAGCCTGGGGGTTCACTGCTAGAATGTACAATTGTACGTCACTCAACTCTCGGCGGTGGCAGTATCAAGAGAAAACGCCCGATGACACAGTCAGCACGCATCATGTTTACTGTAAGGGGAATAGGGAGCTAGGCATTTTCCCATGTGGATGGAAGGCAGTGAATAACGTGGTGCGGCCGAATAGAGGCGCACCTATAATTTTGTCTTGCAATGGGATAAAAGTACCGTTGATGTGATCAGAAGGCAAGGACATACGTATCAGACGAAAACATAAGAAAATCAACATCGTCATCTATTTTCTGTCCCTTTCACGTTTTGGTGTTTGCCTTATACCCAAGTCTCAGGTTAATTCAACGTGGTTAATATAGACCAGCTGGCCTGCACGTTTAGTATATTTTGTTTTGCTAATAGCTTCTTCAAGTTTTCATGTTTAATTTTTTCTGCAAAAACGGACACGTGTTTTTTTTTCGTACATGAGTTTTTCTAGTTTAGAGTGAAAGCATATCGGTTCAATATTTTTTTCGACAAAGTAAGGGTAAGATAAAGATACCAAAGAAAGAGGGGGTCAAATACTTGTAATAGTTCGACATCTTGAGATTTCAGCGAGATTCCCGAAGATTTTAAGCGTCTAATCATCAACCCAGACAAAAAAAAAAGTAATTGTAACTTCGGCGTCTAACAAAAATGACAAACTGACTACATGATTTAAGGCAAAAAAAAAAAAACTGAGACTAGGAAAAAACAAGAACGAACAGAGCACACAACAATCAATTGAGACATGTGTGTTGTGTTTATGTCTTCTCGTTTTTCTACAGTCTCTGGTATTTGAATTTAATTGTGTTCAATCATCAGCAGCAAGTTTGTGAGCTAACTTTTTGTTCGTCAGTTCATACTTCAGGACACAAAATAACTGATCAACAAAGCACCCCCTCTGAAGGATGCATCAGGTTGTGTTCTGGATATTCCGTCTTTTAAAGACCTGCGATCTCATTTGTCCAAATTCATTTCCTTTCTACGTCGTCCGCGGTAATGTTTTTTTTACGCTCCCTCGGGTTTCTTTTGCGAGTCAATCCGACTGCCTGGCAGCTCCGGGGTCCAACTTGTCTGTGTCAGGTGCCATACTCGTTTCGCTGGGCCAGAGGGACAAAAACGGGGATGGCAAATTGGTTTTGTTTCCGTCGGAATTTTTTGTTCAGAACTGACATGGCGTGGCCCATTTGGTATCGTTGGGAGTCAAAAATAGCTGAATAAATAGATAAACAAGGCAAACACATAGCAAGGCAAGAGAAGTGTAAACATTCCTTATTTGAGTTTGCCCTTTACGTTTTCTGCATTCTTAGTGTTCGTTTTCGCAATTTTGACATAAAGAATAAGTGGACTTAGATGTCATGGCACAAGTTTTAATTGACAATCCTCGATGCTGGATTTAGGAAGGGCTGAAAGAGGAATATATGCATATATATTTGTGCAGGAATATTGGTTCCCGACAAGTGTGCCTAAATATAGGGAAGATAAAATATATAAATCAAATTCTTAGATGATATTTTTTAGGTTCTCTTATCAACATGTTGGGGACAGGAGTATATTGAAAAAAAAACATGGTACGCCTGGGAGACTAGCATCTTTAATAGAAAAACGTTTTACATGATGCAGAAAACATTAAGAGAACGCTCTTTAAAACTTCATTACAATTATTTGTCTGCCGCTTCGTAGTCTGGAAAAAAGACATAATATGTTCTAATACACTAAATTACATTTCCAGTTGTGTAAGCCGATGAAAGTTTCTGGCAGGTAGTTTCGTAATATTCTGACGGGCTTGTAAAATGCCTTCGCAGAGATTCTGAATATATTGCTGGATTTCGGGTTCACAAGATATCTCAAGATTACTTTTATGTTGCGAAATATTTCAAATATTTATATAGGTGAAACATATCCTCATGATCTAAACCCTGAGACAAATAGAACTAGAATAACGATCAAGACGACAGATTTCGTGTCTTCTTGTCCCTTATTTCATTTGCTTTGTCTCAGGGTCTAGATTATGAAGTTTCCTAATCAGCTGGCCGGTATACTTTTGCTCCTTATAATTTCATGGTCGAATAACAGTACACTTCAAGGGACTTAATTGGCTCAGTAAAGTTGACATGTTAAGTTGTGAAACATTTCAAAAACAAATATGCCCAAAAAAGTAGAGGGACTAACTTCTATACTGTGCACTGTTAGATAAAAGAGTCTACGTAGTCCTCCCTTAAAGGAGTAGCACTCTTCTAACCTATTTTCCTACAGAAAGGAAGAAACTTCCGTCCCTAAGAGCAGGGGAGGAAGGGTCCTTCGCAGTCTGCGTCTCAATATGGCGGCCCCTAATCGAGCGAATTGACCTCAATAAGGCTAAACGAGCGCGTTGCGTCTATTGTCCGGCTCTGTACACTTCTGATATCAAAGAGTTAGGTATAATAAATATAAACATACCAAAACAATAAACTGAACCCTGTTCAACGAAATATCATCTCATACCGGTTGCGGAAGCTGCCCAGAGCCGCATCCAGTAATTGTGTTGATACCTAGCTGAAGTGTCACGATACACTCTAAGAAATACCTGCTCGTCTACTTACCCGCAAAACAATCAAAGAGACAATCATTGCGGTCTATACAATCAGCTCAGCGAATGATGAGGCGGAACATTCTTTTAAGACCTAAAATCGAAGTCTGCATTGTGGCATTACGCAATGCAAAGCATCATGCCTGTATTGCGTAATGCCACAGACATTTCGTCTAAGCAGATGTTTCGCCTCATCATTCGCTAAACTGATTTTCTAGATCGCAATGATTGGCTCTCTGAGTGTTTTGCCGGTAAGTAGACGCGCAGGCCTGTCCTAGACTGTATAGAGCTTGAGAACACTAAGCTGAATTGTGTCGATGGCTCAGTTGTACAGCGAATATCAAGGGTGAGGAACAACCACTGTGCTCACAGATAGAGGCATTCACTTTGGACAGGGTCTGTGCTGAGACTACGTGCCCGCCGGGCTAATCAGCCGCCTCCCTCTTATCAACTGATGCGGCTCTCCGCGGGGGAGAGGGGGGGGGGGGGGTGTATGGCCGGTAGCGGGATGACGTGCGAATCAGAGGCGTATGACTGCACTTCAAAAAATCCCGTGCGTCTGCCTTCCGGCACAACACCCGGAGCTTAGACCAAAATACGCGGTCTACACTCTAAGAATTGCCTGCGCGAATACTTACCGGCAAAACAATCGAAGAGCCAATCTCTACGGTCTGCGAAATCAGCTCAGCGAATGATGAGGCGGAACATATGTTAAGACCTCAATATTAAGTCTGCGCTGTGGCATTACGCAATGCAAGCATGCTGCTTTGCATTGCATAACTCCACAGCGCAGACTTCATTTGTAGGTCTAAACGGATGTTCCGCCTCATCATTCGCTGAGCTGATTTCGTAGATCGCAGAGATTGGCTCTTTGAGTGTTTTTGGGGGGTAAGTAGACGCGCAGGCATTTTTAGAGTGTAAGTTTGACATTAAGCAATGCAAAACGTCACGCTTGCATTGCTTAACGTAACAACTCAGTCCGCGTTTTTTGGTTTTAGACAAACGTTTCGTCATCGTCATTCGCTGAGCTGCCTCCGTTAGTTGCGGCGATTGGCTCTCCGAGTGTTGTGCAGGAAAGTAGATTCACGGGCTTTTTTTAGAGTATGGTCTAACGAGTACGTAGCTTCCACTGCATTCTCAGCTATCCTGTGAACGGAGTATAGTGGCAGTGTTATTGAAGACCGGCTTTTCGCTCCATGTTCGAGATGAAATAAAATGTTCTTCCCTAGTCGACGTCATTCATTCAAATCACATACCACTTAACTTTAAAGCGTAAGCGAGAACTTTACGAACATGCATTTGTTATTCTTTATGACCTTTGCACCAAGATCATCCCATTTGGCTTACCATTGTGCAGAAGCTTTTTTTTTCCGCTACACTGAGCACAGGATACATGCAATCTGGTGATGCTACTTGAGAAGGAGTGAATGGATAATGCCGGTGTTGCCGTCTGCAGTATCTTACCGAACTCGGAATATATTGCTAACTCCGTGAACAGCCAAATCCTACCTGTCCCGAGCTCAAGAAAGCAGGCATACCATCTGCGTAGTTGAGAGGTTCACTGGCAGGTTGGCGCCTTTTGTAGAGCAAATTCACCTTTTAGTTTACCTCAGGCTTAAATGAAATATGTAATTACTAGGATCACTACAGCTCACAGTAACTCAATCGCTACAAAATTACTATAAAACGTAATATATACAACTCATTAATTGTAGTGGTGTGGCTAGTATCCATTTTTACTACGCAAGTGGCAATTCATTTTAGTGTGTATTTCCTTGATTTTTTTATTCAACTCGTGCGATCCTTCCCCTATTAGCGTGTCGGAATTAGGTTGCACTTATTTTGAAAACTCGCAGCATTTAGTCAATTTTTAGAGCCTAAATGTAGCGAGCGTTCAAAACAAATACAGCCTGGTACATCAGATACACGAAGAATACAGATATTAGAATACACTTCTTTTATTAAGCACATCTAGAAAGCCTTGGTTGCATTCATACACCACTGTGAAGGAGTAAAACATTTTTATGTTAAAATAGGTTTCCCACATGCTACATTTCTCAGGTTGCACATCCTTGTTGTAACACGGTCACCTTAAGGGGGACCCTGCAAACATTTTTATGAAGTTTATCAAATGTTTTCCATCCGTAAAAATAATGACTTCAAGATATATGTATAAGAAAACTTTCCCAAATTCAAACCTTGTGCGAAAGAGATGAATTTCAAAGATGACGCCCTTGAAGCCACACGTTTGGTAGCCATGGGCAGATCCAGAACTCCGTTTTCGGGGGGCGAAAAATTTGTAAGGATACTATTCTCCCATTCTTTCTTGCGCACCGGGGGGTCCACCCATGTCAAATTGCCCTCCGAGAAGGGGGGAGGGGGTGGTCGACTTTGTTCGCGGGGGGGGGGGAGGGGGGGGCGGCCGCCCCCGTCGCCACCCCTCCCCCCCTTTCCTTGGATCCGCCGCTGTCGATAGCTGCTTTACTGGGAGCAATGAGCAGGACAAAGGCAGCTAAGGCCGCATGACGTGAGGCATATGGCGTCCGAGATGTTCCACGGACGCCATTGTAGGTTGATGCAATTGTTTGTGCTCATTATTTTGACTAGTCTGTTAATTGACGGCTATTTACTGTACACTTAGGGACAATTTGTGCCGTAGAGACAAAACCAGGTACATACTGCCATCACACCTCATATCTGGCAGGACAGACCACCCAAGCAAGGTTTGGTGGTGGCTGTGCAGAGCGGACGTCTTCAAACACTCATCTCCTTTTACAACGAGCGCATGGAATAAGTTACTAAATTAAATTGTCTTTTTTTCAGTAAGCTTTTCCTCGTGCGTACACCCCCTGTCCTGGCCCTGTTTCCCGCTGTCGCCATTTTTGTAGGGCATCGTCCCGCACGACCGACATGTTCACGACCTAATCTTCGCGCGTATTAAGTATTCTTTTTTGAGTGTTGGTAGCATCAGGCACAAAAAGAAAAGCAATGCAAAGCGATAAAACGGCACACTGCGAATGTGTTATGACTGGTGGAGGCATGTTTCGCAGCCCTTCATTTGTAGTTGGAAGACAACTCCCCAGATGGTGCTCGTTGCTCGAAAAAGGTCCACGTTCCGTACAGCAAATAGGTCCATGTTCTGTACGGAACATGTTTGGTACAGCGAAAAAGGTCCATGTTCCGTACAGCACTAGTTTTGGTTCATGGTATGAGATATTGTGTTCTTTTTTCTTCCTCAACATTTGTGTCAAACTTGGGATAAAACAAATGCTTATTCGCACTTGTTATTTCAATCGTTTGCTTCATTTTTGGCATATCAAGGTGCAGCTAAATCCCACTCCGTAGGATATCAAGGGGCAAACGAGAATGATCTTGTCGTCAATTATAGAGGATGACATGCTCCAGACGTTTGTTTGGTCGGGCTCTTCTCAGTGCACCCAGGGCGCACCAGGGCACACCACAGAGCACGACGAACATTGCTCTGCGCTGGCGCGCAACATTTTCCCTGATGCTGAAGTGCAAACAGCAAACGTAATATGACGTTGCGTGTGCGTCCTCAGCGCAGAAGCCATGAACCAGTGTTGTAGGCGTTGCCGAAAAAAAAGAAACGAAATACATTATTCGTTACTTTCAAATAAAAGGAACGCTTTACCGACCTACGTTACCTTAAAATAAAAATAAAGCCTTACCGTTACCGCTACCGATAAAAAGTGACGCACGTTTTTTTTCGTTACTCTTTTAATGATGAATTAACATGGTTTACTGTTTTAAGGGTGAAGGTATGCTTAAGCGCCATATTTAAAAAAAAAAACATTATGTTCATGGAGAAATTGAACAAAATCACTAAAAACTTAGGAGAAAAACCCAAAGAAGAATGCAAACAATTTACAAATTCGCATGAATTAGCGCCTATAAGTATAAACACAAAAGAAATTGAAGTGTAATTTTTTAAGTCCTGGCAAGAAATAGCGAGTAACGCAAGTACATTACACGTTACTTGAAATAACTAACGTAAGTAAGTTACCCGTTACTGTTTTGAAAAAAAGTAACGCGTACGTTACTACGTTACCTAAAAAAGTAACACGTTGCAAGTAACGCCGTTAGTTGTAACGCATTACCGCCAACACTGCCATGAACCCAGCTCAGCCAATAGGTCAGCAGCTTCTTCGCGCCAAAGAATCATTCAATCTCCAATCATTGAACATTGCCACATGTATCACAGAGCGATTTTTTTGCTTGTATCTGTAATTTTTATTTGCTTGTAACTAAGCCCCGTATAGGGTCAAGTTCGGGAAAAATGTTTTCCCTCTCTACTTTCACGTTCTATGGTGTCTGTTTTGGCGTAAACTTCAAACCAGTTCAAAATTTACTGGAGGGCCCCGTTAATGCAGTATTCTTAAGTTGGTTTGTGGTTGGAAGTGGGTAAAATATGAGATAAAAGGATATAAAATTACGTCATTTTTGAAAACTAGTCGTGATGGTAATACCTGTGACTACAGTGCTCTCCTACTTAACAGCGGCTGAATCAAATCCAAAATTACAAACATGCGCCGAAGAGCTTTCTCCCGTTGGAGTAAACGGTATTCCGCAATACGTGTTCCGAAATTACATTTACAGATAATGCGTGCAGAAAGAAGTAAACTTAATTAAAACGCACGCCGCCCGTTCTTTCTTTTTTTTCCCCGAGGGGCTCTAGTTTGGCGGCAATCAGTTCAACTGATGGTCACATGACGGCGGGTTCATCGCAGTGGGCGGAGAAAGTACAGTAGCTCTTCTGAGAACACATTGCTTTTTCTAGTTCTAGCCGGGGCTTTTGCTGCGCTCTGCATTACACCACACGTTTCGTAATCAAGAGAAGAATATGAAACTGCTTCGATTATTGTAATATTTATTACACCGGCCCTTCTTTCTTCTTCGTTTTGTATGCGGACGTTATCTGACATGATATCGCAACTTAAGTGTTACGACGTTCCCCCCGCGCTCTAAGATGGGCCCGTCGCCAGACGACAAAGTCGTCTGGCGACGGGCCCATCTTAGAGCGCGGGGAGAACGTCGTAACACTTAAGTTGTTAACTTAAGTTGTTAACGTCGTAACACTTAAAAATGTTTTCCCTCCCCCTCCCCCCCCCCCGAAAAAAAAATGAAATGCACGTCTGCACATTACAGTTCAATTTGCTTCTTACTGTACGTGTATTACTACTCTCTGTAAAATAAAATTAAAGGCAATTGTGACACGCATGCGTTGGGTTATAAAAGGTGGGCCGATATATGAAATAAAAGGAATCGGTAATAAAACAAACACGCACTGACTGGCAACAGCGTTCATCCAGCTGCGGAAAAATGCCTTCACTCCTTGGAAAAGTCGCGTAGTATCCGCGGGCGTCTTAATTCCTAACAGCTTTTACCGTGGCTAAATCAAAACATGTCGATGGGTATTATCAATAACAACTAAGGCGATAGAACGATTAATAATTAACCGTTTGATTTGAGACGTTTATTGGATTAATGTTTCGGTTCATTGGTGACGTGTCGACGCCGATAAAAATGTTGAATTTTTAATTTATATGCGCAACACTGTGCATCTGACGAACGCCATTCTTCAAATTGCGTTATCAATGCTTCAAGTTTATAACAAAAATAACCCGAAATATGCGTTATCATGTACGTAGTAGCTACCATATCTTTTAACACAGAAATGAGCTAATCAAATTTTTATTTGTGCGCCCCACAAATGTGCCGTCTTACATATTTTACGCCTGACCTTTGCAGCAAAGGCCAAAGTGCAAGAAGTTGGCTATTCTACAGTTACCGAGAAAACATACCTTTTAAAAGTACTGCAATTATATACTGCTTGTCTCCAAAATGTATGCTTTTTTGTTTTGTTTTTTTAACAGTTAAAATAAATTACACATTACAGTAAGCTCATTTTCCACCCCAAATGTGGATCTAGCCGTCGGAACCAGATGCCAAAGTTTCAGAACTAAGCGTTATTTTATACGAAAGTTATAAACGATTTTTGTAAAAAGATTGTTAATAGAAAACGGGCGGCCGATGAACCTCTTGGAGATGAATGGCGCCAGTTACCGAAAATGGGCGAAAGACGGCCACACTTTTTCTAAACCTTTTCCTATCACCTATACCTTTCGGTTGAGATGTGTGTTAGTTCTGAAACCTTGACATCTCTTTCCGACTTTTATGGCTATATTTGGGCGGAAAATGAGCGTTCTTTGATGCGTAGTTTATTTTTGTGGCGGATAAAATCTGTACATTTTTTTTGTGGGGATATTTTATAAATGGTGGTCATTTAATTTGGTGTGATGAGAAGAGGAAGTGCATTGATATATGGAGGGCCTTCATTGAGGGAAATGGTGTCTACATCTATTTTGGGAAGGAGCATGATATGAACAACGAATACAAAAGTGATAAAAAGTAGCAAAAAAAAGTAATCAACACTTATTGGTTACACAAATCATGTCGGGCAGCCTTTTGGGCCATGCAGTCTAGGCAGTGTAAATGGTTGTAGCATGCGGTAGAACTTGAACCACAATGTACCTGCCATCTCTGTAGCTTGAAAGCATGGTGGTCCGGAGCAGAAGAACACTTATCATTGATTAGATTCTCAAGTCGGTTTTAACAGCCATGAAGTTGTGTCCTTGATTTTCCCATCGAAATATCCACTTTTGACAGATCATGAAATTAACCGGTGAATAGTGCATCATCCCCAAATTAATAAACGTACAACCTTACTCGTTTGTTAATGTATGTATTGTACAACCTTATGGTGTTACAAAATTAGGCTGACTGTAAACCATTCGCTGTCTAGAAGTGTGCTGAAGATTCGGATCAATTATTGAATATTGCTTCACTACGCTATTGCTAGTGAAGTCCAAAATTAAGGTTATTTTTTCTTTGTCTAGACGCAGTCCAAAAATGGTAAATATTGTATTTAAAAAGTAGTCTGAAAGCCATTAAAGGAACACTGACATTGTATTTATGCTCGCCAAGGTTTTTATTCTACATGACATATGAGTGCCCAACTACTAAGAACGCAACTTGCGGCTCGAAATTCGTTTTGTTTCTGCCCGAAAATGCCGATCAAGAACTGGCCTGTTTGATTCGCGCTCACACTCTTGTCTGTGGGCACGGGCCGTTCTCTATGGTTTAAACACAACCAGCAAATATAACCAGACTTGTAAGTCATCAAAGGTCCCACACAAAATATTAAAAAAAATGATAACTATTTTGTCACTGTAATAGCTTGCAAATGCGTAGATTGAACACACAAATTTGAGCAGCCACGTTACTCCCGCCAAAACTCTCCTCCATATATTTATTCTTCTTCGTCAGTCCAGTTTTTGTTTTTAGCTTTATTAGAAATATACATGAATCTGCAGCAAATATTGGTTGGGTAGTCTCCTTGATACCATAATAAATCGCGTGGGAAAAATAACAAACAATGTTTAGGAGGTATCAGTGTCTCTCTAAGAGTCGTCAAAAACAAAAAAAAAAGAAAGAGAACTCAATTTTTACGTTTAATTATGGTACGAAGGATAATGTGTATACATGCACTTGTCTTCGAATACGAAATGGAATAACTAAAACTTGAGCTCCGCCTTTTTTTATGAAGTATTTTCTCTTTAAGAAGTGATTAAATCTCTGACTTCAAATTACCAACGTTTCTGAACACCATTTATCAACAGTTTTGAATTGCAAGAAGGAAAATGACCCGAGGAAAAATTTTGTTTCTCCTACACGGGAAGAATTGTGTGTTCCCTTCACGACTAGCGTGCTTACCGATTGAAGCAAGGGCTAAAAAATACCCTCTCCTGAAGCTAATACTCTTAAAACACTGTTGTGATTTTACATAGTCGTTGGCGTCAGTTTTCACATAAGGCAAGTTGATAAACTGTTTTTATTAATGTCAACATCGGACGTAAAACACGAGTACCTTGGCAGAAAAGCTAATATCTGCAATAAAAAATGCCGTAAAAAATTCATCATGTCACTCCCAATTTTTCAATTTAAATGCTTGAGATCGAGTCAGGATGGTCCGCGGTTACATGGTAAATGTTTCTTAATGGATAATAAAATTGGCGGACGCGGAGTTACAATGTAATTAATTAAGCTTTATCTTTTTTATGCTTGGTGAAAATTCAGTTTTTTTTAAGCCAACTACGATCGCCTTTTTCAACTTCAGATGTCCGTCTTACCTTTGAGCTTGTTGCTTTTTGCTGGAACCGAAAGCACTTTGTTTTGTGTGCCTTTCTGTGCAGACGAGCAGTCAACCGCCCAATATAAAAGTTTGTCAAGTAGTGGTAGTTTATCCTTTAAAAAAGGCTCGAGGTACACCTAAGCACTTCTTATGAGTTGTGAATACAAAAGCATGAATATCGTTCTTGCGCGCGTCTTCGTGAAGTTGCCGCGCCTCGCTGAAATCGGCTGTGCCGTCGGCAACACGGAATCGGTTGGTGCGCTCATGGGG
This sequence comes from Ixodes persulcatus, assembly GCA_013358835.2. NCBI lineage: Eukaryota > Metazoa > Arthropoda > Arachnida > Ixodida > Ixodidae > Ixodes > Ixodes persulcatus. The sequence continues at coordinate 422,432 of JABSTQ010011557.1, forward strand.
TGGCGCTGATTGAAACTGATGCGCGGTGGCCTCCTTCGGCTTCATTTACTTGCCGTTTAGCGTGGCTTTTTGCGCGGCTTCAAAACTGGGATGCCTCAGATCGCGACTTCAGGAATTTATCTGTCGTTTGGCGCGGCTGATGACGTCGGCTTGCTCAGTGAGACAGTTAAGAGGATATCTCAGTAGAATTTCATCTCCGATGGGAACTTTTCCGGAATCCAGATGGCTCTGGGGAGGAAGCCTTTGTACTCACCTGCTTACGCGATATAGTGCCTTTCAAAACAAAAATAAAGAAAAAGCCTCTCTTTTTGTTCCGGTTATCAGCGGACGGCTTGACCCTGAAAGCCATCCCGTCCCTCAGCCCTGCGAGCTGCGAGAATGGCTTTGTGGGCCTCCCAGGCCATCGCGAAGGGGGCACTTTGTCCCATTCTTACCGGATTAGGAAGAAAAAAATACGCAGTTAGAGAACGCCTCCGTTGCAGATTGGAATGAATTTGACGCTCACCAGAAAATATACGTTGAGAAACTAGAAGATTGGAACTACACGAGCGGAACGAGGCAAACGGCAGACAGAAGCCGTTCGAGACACTTCTATGTAATGATGTATATTCAATTGATTTATTAGTGAAAATACAGTTTGTGTTTTGTTTTTGCGTTAATCGCCTGATTTAAAATAAGACGCCCACACGACCTCTTTGATTCTGAAACAGCCTCATTTCACTGCCTGATACTTTGGATTCATTTGGCTCGGTTCTTCGGCTATTTTGCGTTTCGAGATTTTTCGTATGATACGATTTCCAAATAGCATGTAGACTGTTTATATCGTCATTACAAAAAACGAAATATGCCATATCATCATTACAAAGCGAAATATGCCATGTGTCGTGTCGTAATGCTACGAAATAATCTACCACAAGTCAGAATGGCGTTGCGTACTAAATAGCGGCCCTAAGAGATTACTTTTCATGAAGCAGTGCTTTGAAAAATAAAGCTACTCACGCTAAAAAGTGTCTGATCTCCTTGTGCGCAAAAAGAAACGAAATGAACCAGTTCACGATACAGTCAGCAGCCATTAGATTCACAACTTTTTTTTATACTTGGGAGAAGAGCGTGTTGGTTCAAGTGATGGATAAAAAAAGAATAAACAATTAACACTAAGACAACACAACCACATCTTTTTTTTTTTTTTCTAGAGCACCGGATTTCAACGGTCACCCCAATTTCTAAATCGGTGTGCGATGTCTAAATGGCACGGAATCAGAACTTTAATTTGTACTGCCGAAGTGCCAAAAATCAATAACCACAAGTTTAGACAGTGTAGCGTCTTAATACCTACTGTTCAAAGCGTAGTTCTAGTGTCACAAAGCTATGCCTTAAAAAAATTATTAAAACAATACCTTCCATAGTTACGTGTTCCAATTCGTTGCGATAGTGACCTGACGAGATCATTTCTTTGCCTAGCCGTTTTGGAAACGGTTTAGTATTGGCTGATATTATATTACACGATAATTTTTGCCTTATTCTTGCAAGGCAAAAATTATCGTGCCTACAGTGCCAGAGTGCCTATATTTTTATTCGTGCGATCCTAATCTCCCGGGGACAAAACCGCTCTGCCCGTGACGTCACGGCGGGGATAGAGCAACCAATCATTACACTGATTTCAAGCTCGTTCTCGCGGCTAATAGAGGCACCATATTGGCGCGGACGGCTTCCAACTTCGCTCTCAGTCGGAGTTGAATTTTCCACAAACCTGCGAGTTTTTACAAAGAAAGGGTGACGAAACGACGAACATTGTATGCTCCCACTTTGCGCTGGGAATAACGCAACTCTCAAAGAGAACAGACCCATCTCACCAGGCAGTTTGACTACGCCACCGCTGCCGCAATGCATCGAGGGAACTTTAGTATTTCAGCACGTGTCCGAACCACGCTCGAACTCTGCGCGTGAAAAGCACGTAACGGCACGAGCCGTCTCGGACACTGCCACCTGCTTCTAGCGAACAAAACTTTTGTCGGCTTCACGCGTGCGCGAACGCTTGGTGAGGTCGGTTTATTAGAGGGGGTCCACTGGTTTGTGGCTAGGGTAGGCATCGTTATATGGCATATCGAGAATCTGGACCTTCTTTGTGTTTAGTGCCAATTGCTCTTTAGGGGGAAAGCTGTACCCGAGTTGTCGTCGAGCGAAGCAATAATCGGGAAAATAACCCCGAAGGAACAAAAAAAAAAAAGGCAAACGCGTAGGTTCCAGGACATTTCAGCGAACGCCGTTTCATCGAAAAAGTGGTCGTCTCGTACCGAAACGTTCATTTACAACAATTGGCCGGTATTTTTAAACAAAAAATCCTAATAGGCGGCCAAAAAACGTTGCTAACAAAACAAAACGAAAAATTCGGGGCAAGTGAAGGGGGAGGTGGCGGAACCCGAATCTATCCGCTTGGGTACACCCCATGCAGGCATGTCCTCCGTCGTGCCATCCAGACGTCTGTCGTACGAGAGGACAATGAGAAATTATCAAATTTTATTGCAGAAACTTATGACGCATTCAATGAAACGGCGTTCGGTGAAATGTCCGGTGTAGGTGCGTGTGACCTTCTAGTGCACAACAGAACCTTAGGTGTCTCACTTTGTGAAAATGTGATGGCTGAAAGCCAGCATCGCCTTTCAGGCCCGTGCGATCTTCTGCGGTTCCCATATAAAAAAGGTTCAGATCTATGCCGAAGTCACAAATCTCGGCAAATAGCTAATAGAAGAAAATCTCACCGCAAGACCGACCGACGTGGAGAAAAGCTCATTGGAATCTTGATGAATGCGGTGGAACCTCACCTACGATGTTCGTTTTCGGAAATGATATTATTTTGGTATATGGATAATAAAAACATTATTTTCCGTATTTTTTTTTTTATTTGTTGTAACTAATGACTTTTGGTGTGATGGGTCCTGCCACAATTTGGGGGCTCTCTGTGGTCGTCGGGTGCAATGAAGAGGTCACTTCGTTACTGTTCACAGAACTCAACGTTGAGGCAATGTCTTTATAGAAAAAAAAAATGACGTGTCTATTCCTTTGTTAATTGTTCCCATTCTGCAAAACTGTGGACTTCTGCTTCTTCATTCCTATTGGTGTCTGCAATATACGAATCTTGTAAATATCTCTCCGTTTATACCTATCCGCAAATACTAAATTTAAAAGCTTGATCGTATAATTCTTGAGTGAGTTTATCTCAGCATTTGTCAGATTTTCGGTGAAATTTTTTTTGGTGAGCTTTTCTCCCGTGATGTTGTGCTGTTCTCCGGTGTTGCGCTGTTCTCCGGCGGAGAAAAGCACACCGGAAATTCGGCGGATGCGGAGAAGAGCTCAGCAGACTTTGGATCAGTGTTGGACAAAATACTCGATAAAAGTATTTAAGTTAAGTTACTAAATACCTGCATCATAAAGTATTTAAAATACTACTCAAGTTACTTTTACTGTAAAGTATCTTGAGTAGAGTACAGATACTTAGAAATGTATTTCAGTTACTTTTGAAGATACTTCCGCACTGCTTAATTTGTATCGACGTCATTGACAACGGCAGTTATTTAGCTACGCAAACCTGGGTTACCAGAATGATTTATTAGCACGCAATAACAGAACACGAAAAAAAAAGTATCGTAGGGCTATTTTATGCAGTCCGACTATAAAGCAAAATATTGTCACGAATGATAAATGATGACGCGGCGAATAACTGAAGAAACTAAACGTTTAATGGGGCGAACTTGTTTCCAAAACAAAAGAGAGAAAGGCTAGCGTCGCAGGCGTCGATGTCAGCGAAACAGCAAGATCGACCGCTGGGGCGAGGCTGACTCCGGACCGCCACTCGGAGCACCTTTTGTACCCGCGTGTGTTTCTGGAACATTCGGCGTAGAAAGTTCGGCACGTAGAACTTTCGTAACGCAATCAGACGAAAAAAATTCTCGAACTTACCAGAATGTCAAGTTGAAGGAATAAATAAAAGAGAAGTCCGCTTTCTGGTATCGAACCCGGAGCCTCCGCGCGAGAGCCAAGCGCGGTAACCATCCGGCCACGCGCTCGCTGGGCGACGCGCGTGGCAGTATCACTGATAGATGTTACAAAACATTTCTGGGACAACAAGAAAGAGGTCGCTTTGGCTATTGGGGAGAAGATCAGACCATTCCGGCCTGCATGAACGATGCAGCATGCACGGTCCTCAGCTAAGCACAAAAGCCGAAGTGGGTCAAGCTCGCATCCTCTGAAGACTGCTTTTGGGACAGATCCGGCACCTAACGTCATGGACATTCCCACAAGGCCTGTAAGCACGTGCACAGGCCTTGTGTTGGGTAAACACTGAGGTGTGGGGACAACAAACGGGATAGAGCGCCTCGCCGATAGTGACATCGCTGAATATCACATCCTGCGGCGCAACTTCAGACACGGATATGAGTGAATGGGTGACAAAGAGAACCCACATAATAGCCACGGCACGTCACCCTGCTCGCAGTTAGTTTCCTGTCCTGTTCTCTGCTTATCAATGTTCGCTTACAGACAGTGTTCGCGAGAGCAATAAGCGCCGAACTGACAACACAAAAAAAAAATAACCTTGACGTTTTGCCCTAGCGGGGTCAAATATACAAAAAGCAAAACAAAAATGTCTTCTTTTTTGTGTGTGTCCACTTCTCATTTTCTTCTATTTGTTATTTCTTGACACTCAAGTCTGCATTGTTCTCGTAGGTCGTTTCCCGGTCTGCTTTCGCCTCCGGGTGGCATCTTTACTTCCGTAAAACCACACCTTTGGTTTGAGGATTTTTTGGGGGGAAACAAAAGGCTCCTTTGGGGAGGCGAGGGGAGAACCTTCATTGTACGAACTTTCGGCTGAAATATGAGTCACAGTCGGCAAGAAAGCGATATTTTCACGAGCTCAATCTAAGTCACCGTAGCTAATCGGAGCTAGAAACAGGATTCGGTTGCTCGAAAAAATGTTCACGTTTCCTCGTGCCACGCCCACCCCACTTCATACCGAAAAACTCGGAAAATGGCGGAATGTCAAAATGTATTTAAGATGAGTACAAGATACTCGGAATTGTAATTAAGATAGAGTATTAAATACTCTCCATCAAAGGTATTTGCAAGATACCAAGATACTCCAAAAAGTATTTAAGATACAGTATCTTGAGTAGAGTATTTGAGATAGGCACAAGTCTGCTTTGGATAGATGCGGAGAAGAGCTCACCAGGCTTTGGATAGGTGCGGAGAAAAGCTCACCTTTACAAACCGTTTTAACATTATTTCTTCGCAGCTCTCGATATTTTATCGAACACTGTTCTATCAAAGTCATTTAAATGAACGCCATGTAATTGAATCCAATTTCATCGAAGCCGTTTTGTAGAACACCGTTTTATCGAACATCATGATGGGAATTCTGGCCAGACCGCTTCTCGTTTTTGTAAAGTGTTTTTTCCTTTGCATCCAAAGGATAAAGATAATGTCACGAATGACAAATGATGAGGCGGTGAATAACTGAAGAAACTGAACGTTTAATGGGGCGAACAAAATAGAAGGTTGGCGTCGCAGGCGTCGATGTCGACGAAACAGCAGGATCGAAACTGACTCCGGCTCTCCACGCGGAGCTCTTTATGTACACGCGTGGGCTTCTGAAACAATCGGCGTAGAAGGTTCGGCGCCTAGAACATTCTAACCTCGAATAAGCAACAGGGTTCTCGAAATTACCAGAACGCGACATTACAGAAACAATAAGAAGGTGAATCCGCGGCCAGGCATCGAAGATAAGCGCGGTAACCACCGTTAGGCATAGGGCGCGCTGCCTACTTGGCTAGCTGCTCACGCGGCAATATTATGTTCCGTTTTTCTTTTGCTTTGTAGTAAACAATGACCTCTTTCGGTTATGTGGCCTAAGACGAACTTGATACTTTTTGGGAGGTCAGGAGTCGTCGGGTGCCAAGACGGAGGTCACATTGTTGCTTTTCGTAGTACTCAACATCGAGGCAATGTCCTGTCTCCGTGTAAAAGTTAACAGAAAAAAAAAGCGTTCCCCACTTTTTTACAAGTTCACATTCCGCAAAACTGTGGATTCGTCTTCCTCTTCCCCATTTTTCTTAGAAGGTAAGCTATTCTCCTGGGGCTGAACGAGAACACTTGGTTTTACAGATATACGAACGCGCAAAAGCGCAGCATGAGCGCTGAGCAAAGTGCGGACGTGAGTTTTAAATATAAACACCGCAGTGCAAACAATAATAAAATATTTCGTAACTGAGCTTTTCTCCGCATTTTTTGGTTTTGCAGTGAGCATTTCACTAGTGAGCTTTTCTCCGCCGCCCGTTCTTCGGTGAGATATTTTGTCCGCCGCCCAAGGGCTTATCGCAGCCAAGACAGTACAATCGACGAACACCATAATAAAAGATGTGCGGGTTCTTGTCTAATACATTCGCCTCTATTTCATAAAATACTGAATCAAGAGTGTGTTGGTTCGGGTCAAACAAAGAATCTTCAGCGCAACTTTCACAACTTCAAAATAGCAACGTGTCACGCCTACTACCAAAAAGCTTAATTGTTCTGTTTTTAGCTTCACTGAAATTTTTTCGCAATGTTTGTTTTATTTCGGTAGAAATCCGCCTCCACAAGTTTATATGCAAAGCGAATGTCGAACTTAAAAAAAAAAAAAATCGACGAACTCACGTATGGTTCTTCCACATTTAAAATAAGTAAACATTTTAAATGCATCTCTGCAGTACATTTGAAATCGCCAGATCAAATCACCTATCCAACTTCGAACACAAAGAAGTGGTAAGACAGTATCTACTCTTTGACGCTTCGGTTGCTTTTGTCTACCTGCATTTGCTAACTTCAGGCCTCGCGCAAGGACCGCTTGAAGCGTGAAATCTTTCACTCAAAATTTCTTCACCCAAAATGCCAACAAAAAATGAAAAATCCTCCCAATGACGCGCTCCTGCGATTGAAAACTAATGACTCTCACCCACCCGCTAAACATCTCCGCCACCAAAAAAAGAAAAAAAAAGAAAAGGAACTTCTAACTATCATTTGTGCGACCCCAAAACACCAACAAAGAACCGAACATCCTCCCAAGGACGCGCTCGGGTTATGTACAACCTATTACTCACTAACGCGATAACCCGCAAAATACCTCCGCCCCAATAAAAAAAAAAAAAAAAAAAAAAAACCGATCTGTTTCGAGAGGCACCCTTGCTCAAAATCCCGACTGTCAACCCGACGACCTTGAAGATGCAAGTAGTCCGGGGCGCAATAACACATTGCGCAATTTCAAGAGCAAGTTTTGCGGACAGACTCATAGATGGCGCCAGGTGACAGCTGAATTTTTTGACGCTTTGATAGGCTACAAACTTAGTTAAATTTTGTTCCAATGAGGATCTCTGGAAAAAAGATCTTGTAAGAGATATATCCTAAAAGTCCTGGCCTTGAATATTGTCGAGCCTAAATTTGTATTTTGGCCCCGGTTTATTTTTAAACGTTTATGAAGAACGAAACGAAAAAAAAGGCTTTTTCCAGCATCTTTAAGTTTCCGTAAAAACCTTTAAGCTTAAAAATCGGGAAATGTAGCGCCGCAATATTACTCAGTTTTGTATTATCTTTCTAAAAAAACCATTCCCAAGTCAATCCGTTCAGTGGTTCTCGAGAAAAAATACCAAAAAGTGGCCATTGGAATTGCATAGGGCTCGGTAGCTGCGATATCCTCTTAAAGCTTTCGCCTTAACAAAAAATAAATAAATAAACGCTTCACCACGGGCATTTTTGTCGGGTTGTTGAAGGAGAGGTATACGTAGAGGAACAGGTTACCCAGTATATAAAGTAAAAATTTACACAAGTGAAATATATATAAATACATAGTTCAGACTGTCAACTTAAGAAGCGCAGTGCGGGATGAACCCCTAAAATCTTTTTATCGCTTTTTAGCAAATGACATTACATCATTAGCCAATAAGGGAACCGATGAACTAACATGAAGAAAGAAGCAAGAAAATAGGCAGCATCGTGTTTCTTAAGCCGTCAGAGACTACAAACATCCAGAAAAACACACACACACACATTTCGGTCATTTACGAGCCGCCATTTTTCTAGTTGACACAAAATAACAAAAGCTGTGTTTAAAAAAAACAACAAAAGAAGCAAACAAAATTGATTGGATGACTGGGTTACCTTATAATCGTCCGTATCTCCACTGCATGTTTCGAGCCCAGCAGCCGATTTAAGTAACACGAATTATAAGATTCAGAAGCACGCTGATTATGTATACAGTCTTTTAAAGACACACTAGAGAATAATGCAACCTCACCGGATTCACATTCTTCTATACTTTGTTTCAAAGAGCGTAAGTCGCCTAGGTTTCGATCGCGTCAAAGAAACGTTTCCAGGTAGTCCAAAAATTCATCATTAGTCCTCTTCGTGGGCGTGCCAGAATCTCCGCGTTGGTTTTTGACACGTAGAAACTCCAACTTTGAAGTTTAAAGTCAGAGCGCTGCCGATGCTACGAGCAGATAGGACCACCTCAGCAGCGCCAAAAGACGAAGGTCACGGCGCTTGTAATCTAAAGTGCGTGTCTAGTTCTGTCATCGGATAAACTATTCAAGCGCAGTAAATTAGCTGTGACTCTGCGCTTTTAGCGTAAATGTGTCCGTACTCCTATGTGTCCTATCCTTTTGCAGCGATTGTCTTACCATAAAACGAAAGAGGGTGAGGCTCCCTATCTTCCTTAAAGGGACACTGACACCCCCCAAATTTTTTTTTCCTTTTTCGTCAGGCATTTTATTATGGTGTCGGAAGATTACCCAATTAATATTTTGCTACAGAGTTACGTATTTTTTTAATAAAGCCAAAAAACGCAACTGCGCGCTACCGAAACCGAAACGGAGAAGTGGAGAGGATAGCGGGAGTGGCGGAAGTCACGTGGCTACACACGACCGTGCGTTATTTTTTTTTTTTTCTCCTCTTTCCGCACGTAGCAGACGAAATGCGTCCGTTCGCCGTGGTATTCCTTTGCAGTTATGTTTGTTCCGCTCGCTGTTTTGTACTTCAAGATGAGTTGTTATGTACATTTAAGTGTTGGCAATTAGTAGTGAGTGCCCGAGTGCCGTGGTGAATTCCCGTGATCAGCTCCGAAAAGAATACTCCCAACTCCAAGGTGCTGCGTGAAGAGTTGCCTCACATGTCCTGCATCTGAAAGTGGCCAGAGTGCACAAGTTTCCGAAAGATCAACGCGTCGGAATCAATGGCTGGCTGCAATTCCTGTAGAACCATTACGCGAAGCTCGGAAAGCGGACGCTACCCAATTCATATGCTCCTTGCATTTTGTGGAAAGTGATATACACTGAGTTCGCAGGTGTCAAAAATGGAATCCATACCATTTAGTTCAGCGACGTATCGTCCACAACAATTTTTTTTCCCTGTGATAATTGTAAAAAAAGAAATGTAAACATCGCAGAATGCTTGACAAAAAATAAAAATAACAAATGAAAGGTACACCCACACCAGGAATCGAGCCCGTGCCCTCTGCGTGTGAACCGGACGTCTTTCCACTGAGCTATTGAAGGAACACTCTCATGTGTAATTATGCAGCTGGTAGACTGTATGTCGGAAGTTTGTTGCCGATTTCCCTTCAATACATACACTCCCGGCTTGATGTCGGGCAGCACCACGCATAGGGCACATTCGCACCTCGTAAAGTAACCGTACGCGTGCGTATTCAACTCGAAGTACGCACTTCGTGCTTGACGTTTGAGCGAGCGATGTCTTCAGCCAGGAGAAGGGACGACGGCTCGGCGACGTCTTCGTGCAATCGGCTTGCTGGTCGGGCATGTCGTACGGGATGAGTATCAGTTCTTTTGATTGGTCCGAAATTTCTCTTTCGAAGAAAGACAGAATTCGCCAGTACCGTGAACGACAGTTCTGAAGTAGAGGTCCAACGCCCGTCGTCCGCTGCCATCCGCTAGTGCTAGTCCCACGATACGCGAAACGACGCCATGTTGAGTGAACGCACAGAAAGCTTCCGGTTGTTTGTGCTACTTTTTTTTTCAATCAACGTATTTGCAGCTTTTTTGAAGCCACGGAAAAGAGAGTGAGCGAGACTCGAACCGGCCAGTTCTTGATCGGCGGTTTTCGGGCGGAAAGAAACCGAATTTCGAGTCGCAAATTTTGTTCTGGGTAGTTGGGCTCTCATATGTCACGTACAACTAAAAAACCTCGGCGAGCATAAATACCCTGTCAGTGTCCCTTTAAGATGTCTGTAATTGGCGTGTCGGCCATGGGCATAAATACAACCAACTTCGTCTCCTCCTCCTTTCTCACCTCCGCGCTCACTCTGCTTCACTCTTTCACTGCGCACATTTTATTGTTCTTTGTGTCTGTTAAAACAGTCGTTAAACCGAGGAGCTGATTCAGGATGGGCAGGGTATGATGTATACGCTGCCTGGAATGTAATTTCGACTTGTTTATTAACCGTCCTATTCCGCCTATGCACCCAAAGGGATCCTGAACTGTCAACAAACTGTGTCACATCCGAAGCTGGCGTGTCACGCTGTCAAATGTCGCTGTCCTGGTGGTTGGTCGTGAAAATGCTTGAAGGAAAATGCAAGCGGAATTACCTACAGCACTACAGGCGTTTTGCCACTAGTGTTGTACACGTTCCTAAAAAAAAAAGAGAATGAAAGATCGTTCCTTGTTTTTTCTTATTTTTGGAACGCGTTCCCTTTAGAAGTTCCATATGTGAGAAAGGAACTCATTCCCGTTGCAGTTAAAGAAATGGAACGTATCGTTTCACATATGTTTCAGTTGTCGTTTTTTGATTACCATACTTCAATATGTGGAGGAAAGTTTTTTTTTTTTTTTATCTATCTGTTCAAATGCAAACATACGCATTTGGATGTCGTGATGGAACGGCACCATCAGAAGAAAACAAGCGGAAGCAGGGTTTCATTTATTGATATTTCCACCTTTAAAAACCTCGGCATTTAACCCTATTCATACGTAGTTTTGGTGGGCGATTCTGACGAGCGAAATGTACTGGGGTGATTCCACGTCAGTTCATGCAATGATGGTCAAGTCATAATTTAGATATTTTTGTTAAAAATATATATGAAAGCCATGTTTTTGGGAGGAACATTCAGCTCTATATGAACGCCGTAACAGTTTATTTCGCTGAGATATAAAATAGAGAAGCTCGAGGCGTGGAAATTGAGGAAATTTCACAATGCTAATTTGCACAGTCGTCATTTCCTCATCGAAGCTTTCACGTCACCATAATTTTTTAATACGTTTTACAGAAGATATAAATCACATACACAAAACATTAAAAATATCAATAGAATATTTCTATGCAAACAAAAAATCAAACATGGCATAAAAACGCGTTTTAGAGACAAAATCACAATTTTTTTCAAAATAAACTATTTTTCATAATACTTCACAAAACATATCAAAATGCGCGTCTTTATTCTTTGCGAATATATAAAGATAATATGCCCAACCTTAATTATCTGTTTGTTATTAAAGCGGAAATACGGCTGATTTCTCAAAATGTGGCAAGATTGGGTCTCGATATTTGAAAAACTCCATCTTTTATTTTCTTTAAACTCCCCTTGCCACTTTGCAGTGAATTTAACTAACCTGTGATGGCAAAAGATTGAGTAACATATGACCTCCGAACGGGAAAAGCTACGACAAACCTTCACTCGGAGCGAGCCGACGTCTTCCTCATAGCGGCTTTGCCGCACAGCACAAAACATTTTGAGCGTTAGTTATGGCATGCATTTTATATTTTTAAAATTCTTTTTTTTCACGGGGGGTGAGTATTAGTGACGCGAAAAGGGACTTTGAGCTGGAATACCATTAATTAGCTTACAATTCACAGAAACAAAACGGCCCCACTCTGCAAATTCGCTAACTATGCATACATAAGCTTTCAGTTGCGCCAGTGGCCATGTATACATCCGGCCTCTCGGCATATGATGACTTTCACAGATGAAGTGCCTGGATTCCTCTCACAGATTTTACGGTGGTTCATTTTGCTTGCTTCACCGCACCAAACTCTCGAACTCGAAGACAGTTGTGAGCACTGCGCGGAGTAATTTGACGCGTTCCGCAAAGCGCTGAAGGCATACAGTTCCCACCAGGAACGCAAGCCATTGTACACGCTTCTGTCACCAAGCATCTCGAAGAAATAAATATTGCGTCTGGTGCCGAAAGCGACTGCCTACATGCTTGTTTAAACAAGCAAACTGAAGCGTAAATGTGGTGTATGGGCAACCCCTGATACCTACATGGGTGAAAAGGCGAATGCCAAAGACGTGAGGGTTGCAATCGAGTACTACACACGCGACGACCTCGCATACTCTGTTCAAAGCCACAACAAAAAGGACGTCGTCAAAGCCATGATCAACGACATGTCTAAAGTCGTTAAAAGGTTTATGACCCGTGCTATTAAGGAAGGTTACCAGCTGTTTAGGAATGACCATCGCCATTCAGAACTAGGCATCTCGAAATTGTATTCCCTTCGACCAAAATGGATAAAGAAATGTCCCGAGCACGAGGTGTGCGCATGCATATATTGCGTAAATTTTCATGTACTCTTAACGGCAATAACAAATCCACCAAAGAAGACATTTACTGAAGAAGACTTCAAGCGCATCTACCTCTACTGCGCTCCACAGAACGATTGCTTCCTGCGCTGTTGCGAAAAGTGCCCAAAAACGCAGAGCATCTCGCTACAGTCGCTCCATCTCGACAAAGACGAAGAGATCTGTTTCGCGTTATGGGACGCTGGCGAACTTCTCAAAAAGGTTATGGACACTTCCGCCTACCTGCGGGAACGGGAGAGCGAAAAGTACATGAGGCATTCTTACATCCGTGACCTTCAACGAAGCCTGATAAATCACACAAGAACCGCCTTACCACCCAAGGCAGTGATGTTCCACTTCGATTTTGCGGAAAAGCTGGACAGTACTCTTCCCAACCGAAGTGCAGAGTTTTCATTGGAAACAAACTCAAGTGTCTCGCTTCACAAGTGTGGTTACGTCCACGCAATCGCACGCAAAGCTTTGCCGTTGTCAGCGATGGTACACGACACATGACACAGCTCACGCTCTTCTAGCCACAGAGGCCATAAAAGAGTATGTTGATGAACGTTACCATAGTCTTTTCTGCAATTATTTTTGTATCAGACGGAGCAAAGGCGCATTTCAAGAATCGCTTCCAATTGCACGAATTGTCTCGGAAGCCGAACTCTTCGGCAAGATGGATCTTTTCAGCCACTGAACACAGAAAGAGCGCTTGTGATGGAGTAGGTGGTGTTCTTAAATGCCACGCAACGCTCACCACCTTGAGATCTTTGCTCAATCCAACGATTGTCACCGCTAAGGACTTTGTGAAAGTGCTACGTGAAAAAGTAACAAATGTCTGCATGTTCCACCTGTCTGTGGAACGGGTTCGAGAGTTTCGTGCGGTGAAGCAAGCAAAGTGGACCACCGTAAAACCTGTAAGAGGAATCCAGGCATCTCATCTGTGGAAGCAATCATATGCAGAGAGGCCGGATGTATACAAGGCCACTCGCGCAACTGAGTGTTTTAAGCTTGTGTATGCATAGTTAGCGAATTCGCAGAGTGCGGGCCGTTTTGTTTCTGTGAATTGTTAGCTAATTAATGGTACTCCAGCTCAAAGTTCCTTTTCGCGTCACTAATACTCACCCTTTATGAAAAAAAAAAATTTAATGATATAAAATACATGCCATAACTAACGCTCAAAATGTTTGCTGCTGTGCGGCGAAGCCGCTATGACGAAGACTTTGGCTCGCTCCTAGTGAAGGTTGGTCGTAGCTTTTCCCGTTCGGAGGTAATATGTTACTCAATCTTTTGACATCACAGGTTAGTTCAATTCAATGCAAAGTGCCAAGGGGAGTTTAAAGAAAATAAAAGATGGAGCTTTTCAAATATCGACGCCCAATCTTGCCACATTTTGAGAAATCAGCCGCATTTCCGCTTTAATAACAAAAAGATAATTAAGGTTGGGCATATTATCTTCATATATTCGTAAAGAATATTTAAAGACGCGCATTTTGTTATGTTTCCTGAAGTATTATGAAAAATGGTTTATTTTCAAAAAAAAATTGTGATTATGTCTCTAAAACCCGTTTTTATGCCATGTTTGATTTTTTTGTTTGCATAGAAATATTTTATTGATATTTTAATTTTTTGTGTATCTGTTGTATATCTTCTGTAAAACGTATTACAAAAGTTATGGTGACGTGAAAGCTTCGATGAGGAAATGACGACTGTGCAAAATAGCATTGTGAAATTTCCTCAATTTCCACGCCTCGAGCTTCTCGATTTTATATCTCAGTGAAACAAATTGTTACGGTGTTCATATATAGCTGAATGTTCCTCCCAGGAACATGGCTTTCATATATAGGTTTAACAATATCTAAATTATGACCCGGACCATCATTGCATGAACTGATCACCCACTGTTTCCCTACATTGCACGAGCGCTTTACAACAACCTCCCACGTTTCAATCTAACAACAATTCCTTGTTCGAACTTGACAACAATTGCTTCTCGATGTTGCTGTCCGCTAGACGAGCAATTGAAAATAACAGTAGGGCTTCTGGAAGGTCAGTCTTGCAAAGTACAAGATCTTCGTGAACCTTGAATTCGTTGTTCAGTTTGAAGGTAGGTGACAAGGGCAGAAGGAATAAAGGTTAATCTTTGTGCATCTTTTAAGTGACTAATGTTCGGGATACAATTGTGTGTTCGATGTCTAGTAAGCTGTTCTTTTGTTGTAACTGAAATTTGTTTTGTGTAAGTTCAGTGATGGCTGTACTCGGGCTTAGATTTCTGCGCGTATGAGGATTACTGGAAAGAAAGTAAGTATCTGAGTTTGAAACGTCCCTCTTTTTGTGTCTTTTCCATCGACTAAGATTTTCGGCTTTTTACCGCAGTCTCCGGCACCAAAAAAAGAATCGAAGTCCATTAGCTCTCCTGTAGCCGACTGTTACCAAGCGAGGAACCGCACAAAATAAACCTTAAGAGACGTAAGCAAAACGTTAACGAGATCCTGCTCTTTGTAAAAATATTGTTTTTATACATTCAAAAATTCCCCTCTTAGAAATAAAATAAAAATTACCCAGCTGGACGAAAAAAAAAATGAACGCCGTTCCTTTTTCTATTCCAGTAAAAGTATAACGAGTTGACGTTTCAGTTCCACCAACGCAAAATGAAACGGCGGCGTTCCTTCATTCCTCTAAAAAATAACAAGTTTTAGGAACGGCGTTCCTTGGAACGCCGTTTCGTACAACACTGCTTACCACGTCTCTCTCCGCTGCTCTGCAACAGCCAGGATAGCGGCGGGCAGCAGCATGACACTTTCATGACATCGTCAGGGGGAAATTAAAGGACAACTTTTGAGTTTTGAGGACGCGCTAAACCAATACCAACCAAAAAGACAAGGCGTGCGCGTTCTCTCATCTTAACGTTATCACTAGCAGATCCCCTCAGCGCCCTCTAGGTAGGCCGGATGAGCAACATTGTCTGCTACATCGTCTGCGAAATCGTCTGTTCCATCGCCTGCTCCAGTGGCGATGAGTGAAAAAGAAAACGTATTTATTAAAAGAAGGGATACATCACGATTTCTTGATAAATTCATCCAATCGGGACGAGGGAAGGGGATTATGGGAAGGGTAAGACTCAGAACAAGCTGACATTAATGGGCTGATAAGACCGGCAATCTTGATGGCGTCGCATGCACGTTGCAAATGAACTGTGGAAGCTCGCAATCAGCTCGCGTTTGGCTCGCGCTCAGCAGTCACGGCCGCACGTGGCCCATGCACTCGTCATGCTTCAGGCGGCTTGCCGCTTGGGGTGGGTCGGGGATCTACTAACGAAACGGTCATGCGCAGGCCTTGTGTTCTAGGTGGTACTGGCTAAAGACAGCAGTAGGAGAGGCGCTCCAGGCACATAGTATGCAGAAGGCAATCCGCTACGATGGCTATTGGGTGTCTGAAAGGGGCTTGCAAAATGGCGAGTACTGAAATGTCGGCTATCGTCGTAAATTACGTGTCGCGGTGGAGTCGTGATCGCACAAAGAGAGGCCTCCTGGTTTTTATGGATGCGACAATATCGAACAATATGTATACAGATGTGCAGAAGTAGAAACGCGTAGGCCGTTCGGTTGTTCACCTCGTTTCTTCACAAGTCAGATCGGATTTGTGGTCAATAGAAGCCTAGAGTTTGGAGTTCGCACATATAGAAAAGGTGTGGGCTGAGCTGCTGCAAAGGCGAACAACTACGGGATGTGGGTGCTGCAGGAGTGTAAGAGCACGGAACCGTACTGGAACACTGAACAGCAGCACGCTCTTCATTTTGTACTATTTACACGAAAGTTTCCTACTCACTTCTTATCATGAGGATGTAAAAAGGTCGGGCGTACAGTGCCAAGGTATCAATTACACGTATTCGCTGCATTGTTGTTAGTGAACCTTAAAGTAATTTTCGCTACAAGGACATCTCTTCAACGCATATCTGGATCAGTTATTTTTAAATACGTAGTTTTGTGACCCTTGACCATCTGTCTTCTGCAATACTCTAGAAATTCGATCACTTTGATCAGTCAATTTTCAAGTGACAATTCACTTTTTGTAATCTATCCTGTTGTGGGGATCCCGTGTTTCATGATTTTCCGCGGCTACTTTTATGGCACAAAAATTAGCGTGTCACTTGCTGAAACGCAAGTGACGTTGAAGCGAAACTTAACACTAATATCCCCTTTTCCTGGCAAATAGCGAGCGCTCTGCGCACTCTCGCCGAGCGGATTCTTGTTCCCCACACGAGAGGCAAGCCATCTCTCCAGATCTCCGATTCCGGCCTCGCCGCACTAAGCCTACCGAAGCTCAGGGCTCTTGGAATGAGAGCCAATTCCGCGCCAGCAGCTCTCCGTTTTCGCAGCGCCGCAGCGAGCGTCCCTGCCTGAACTACAACCACGATGGCTTCGTCAACGCCAGAAGCCTCCCTAACTGACATGGAAACTACCACGGCAGGAGATTTCATTAATACCCGTAGCGACAGCTGGTTCACAGTCTACTACCGCGGGCACAGGTTAAGAGCGATTCCAACGGCTAAAGTGGATCTCACCACCGGCAATCACGTACAGCCCGCCCCACCGGTACCCCGTCCGCAGAAAAAACCTCAGCGCCTACCCCCGCTGCTGAGGGGAGAATTCAAAGTCGTCATGCGTCCGCGAGACGGCCTCAACCTCTCCAATTGGAAACCGTACCAGGTTGCCCGACACATCAACAAGGAGGCTAAGATTACCATCGAGGAACTACACGCTGCAACCAAACTCCAACTCAATCACGA
The DNA here is from genome assembly GCA_013358835.2 of Ixodes persulcatus. Classification (NCBI taxonomy): domain Eukaryota; kingdom Metazoa; phylum Arthropoda; class Arachnida; order Ixodida; family Ixodidae; genus Ixodes; species Ixodes persulcatus. The sequence goes on from JABSTQ010011557.1 coordinate 439,814, forward strand.
CCGCAACATTGTGATAGTAAGCACGACCCACATAGAGGTCGTTCAAGCCCTCACCCAGATCCATCACCTACGACTTGGCGGGAGGGACTACCCAACATACACGTACGTGGCCTCCCCGTACAACTCCATCAAAGGGGTAGTCCACGACATCGAACCGGGGTCCACCCCCGAAAAACTCCTCCATCACCTAGAGGCCCCAGGATACAGAATGCTGCATGCCCGTCTGCTAGGCAACACTGGCACGGCCCTCGTCACTTTTGAGGGACGCAAGATCCACCGTACGTCCAGTACCAGAGCGCGCTCCAGCGCTGCTTCCCCTACCGGTCCATCAGACAGGTTGGCTCTAAATGTCTAGTGGCGGGGCATCGGGCCGACGTCTTCCCCACGCCGCACATAAAAATATGCCTCAAGTGTGGAGTACCCAACCCCCCGGCCGACTATGTGTGCGCCCCGAAGTGCACCAAGTGCCACGGCGACCATCCCACCAATGATACACGCTGTCCGCAGTGGTTTGCCAAACCCCGAGCAACTCAGCGCGTCAGCCGCCCAAGTAGGAGGGCGCAGCACGGAGGACACGGCAACACAGGCCGTGACCGCAGCAACAGCAGGCGACAACAGAACTAGACCCGCTCCCAGTCCTGCCCGGCCTCTCCTCCAAATCCCCGTCCTGGCCAGCAACCTCGGGGAAGCCTGCCCGGGCCCCAACAGACACCAGCCGGAGCATCCGCCAAACAGGAAGCCACCACTGGCCAGGCTCTTCAACCGGACAACACCCGGACGGAGCCCTACACCGACACGCAGCAGGTGAGCTGGGCGACGCGGCTCACCGGGTCTCAGACCTTGCCCCCACCCACCAACCAATTATCCACCCCTCCCGCGACACCCACAACAATCCCCCTAGCTGATGCGCGGCAGGAGAGAGTAGAAAATCTCCTCCTCCAAATCATAGAGCCCCTCACTCGCATGGAGGAGCGCATTACTGCGCAGGAGCAGCGAGACACTGATCCTGCTGCCCCCGTTACTACGAGCATCCCTTCCGCAGAAACAACCTGCCACACCCTTAAAGAGGTTACAGATAACATCCGCACCCACAACCGAAAATTCGACCAAATCCAGGCCGACATTCATGACTTAAAAGAAGCCAACCGGGATTCCTACACCACGCGAAAATAGGCGGACAGAAACTCGCTGCAACCATACCCCCCACTACCCCTGCCTTACGATGACAGCACGACGGCCACCGAGTTGTAACCAAACTCGGGTGTGGCAATAAAACTGTCGAGGGTACCGCAGAAAACGCGCTGCTCTTGCGCAGCACATTGCCCATCAGAGATTCCCTCCAGATGCACTTGCCCTGCAGGAAACTGGTATCACCCCCACCCTAGCAGGCTACCAAGCCTTTACATCCCCAGAACCTCCGCGGACCTCAATCGGACACGTTCTAGTTGAACTCCTCCCCACGAGAAGGCGTTTCCCCAGTCTTTTCGTACTCAATATATACAGCCCTTTCAGTCACCGTAAAGACGCATTTGAACCCATATTCTCGAGTGCTTTAACCCTATCCCAACAAAATCTTCTCCTTGTTGGCGATTTCAACGCCCCACATCAGGCTTGGGGCTATCCCAAGGCCACGGCCAAGGGAAATCGGCTATACGAAATGATATGTCAACATCAGCTCACCACCCTTACCGATCCCACTTGCCCGACGCGAACAGGCAACAGCATCACAAGGGACACTTGTCCCGATCTCGCCTTCGTAAAATTCACTCCTCACGCGGAATGGACCAACACAGAGAAAACCCTCGGGAGTGATCATTCCATAATTGAAATTGAAATAACTCTCAATTCGCAAATAAAATCCCTTCGGAAGCAGGCGCTCTTTGACTGGGACGCCTTCCGAAAATCGCGACAGGACAGAAACTCCCCCTCCCCTCCAGACTTCGAATCTTGGCTCCAGCAACGATGTCCGGGCGCTAAAGAACGCACAAAATTACTTACCCTCACCCCAGACACCCCAGCAGTAGATCCACACCTTCTCCATCTCTGGGAGGCCACGCGAGGCCTCCTTAAATGACGGCGCCGCCGAAGGCTTAACCGCAAACTTAAACTAAGAATTGCTAAACTGGCACAGGAGGCGTTCCAATATGCCTCCAAATTAGCGCAATCTAACTGGCACCAGGTGTGTGACAGGTTTCAGGGCACGCTAGGCACCGCGCGCACGTGGTACTTCCTGCGGCACCTGCTCGATTCCACCAAAGGCAAACGCCACTCAAGCCAGACACTCCCTAAATAATCCATGGTCACCCGGGCATGAGCGCTGATATTCTTCGGGACCTCACCGACAGATACATCGGCCCAGCGATCAACACAGACTACCCCAACTACAGGGGGTCCACCAATCCCAACCTGGACAGACCTTTCATGACAACGGAGATCACCCATGCCGTGCTTACCCTCACGAGACACACGGCCCCTGGTAAAGATGGAATACAGAACAGCCTCCTTCGCAACCTCGATCCTGGCTCCCTCGAAGATCTCACCACGTACTTCAACCAGATCTGGGAAACCCACAAACTGCCGGAAGACTGGAAACATGCTGAGATCGTTCTAATCCCAAAGCCCAGCAAACCACCCAGCCTGAACAACCTACGGCCTATCTCCCTTACATCATGTCTTGGGGAACTGTCCGAGGACGTTGTGCTTAACCGCCTACTGCCCTTCCTCGAAGACACAGAAGCCTTCACACAAACCATGTTTGGATTCAGAGCCTACCTGTCTGCTCAAGACGTGCTTCTGCAACTCAAAGAAAACCTCCTAAATAATATATCCTCCTCCAGCACCCAAGCTCTCCTCGCTCTGGACATTAAAGGGACTTTCGATAACGTCAGTCACACCCTGATTCTCCAGAACCTAGCCTCCACAAACTGCGGAGAGAAGACTTACAAGTACATATGTAACTCCTTCGCAACCGCACAGCGACCATTGGCATTGATTCATTGCGCAGGGCAAGTTCGTCTGCTTATTGCGCAGGGGTAGCGGTGACGTCAGAACGCCGAGCCCTGATTGGCTGATCGCGACCCCCTATCTCAGCGTCGTCTGCTCGCAACGTCGTCTGCGTCTGTCTTACCTGTCCTGCGACTTTCGAAGGTGCAGAGGCCAGATTCACGAAACGATCTTACGCCAAAAATGTGCGTAAGACAAAACGTAAGAAACAATTCGTATTCACAAAACGAAATTATAGTAAGTTTTGCGCAGGTTACGACTGAATCTTACGACAGCTCCGAAGCTCTCTTACGCACTTCTTACGATCAAATTAGCATGGCCGACAGCGTCGCCTAGTTACTTGGTCGCGACGACCAACGGACAGTTTATTTTTCTACGTGCTCTTCTCACGCGTCCCGACTACAAGCAGCAAGAAAAAAAAAGTAAAAAGTACTTGAAATAAACCACGACGAACAAAAACGCTGGATCCACAAACACCCGGGAAATGCTCCAACGGCCACGATTCCACGGACCCCGACCGAGCGAGCTCGGCAGATAGGCCTAGCAGGCACTCCGACTCACGCGCAGCAGTGCTCCGACGGTCCTTGGCCAAGATCGTCTGCCCACGACCGGCTGGCGTGCCGAATGGAATATGCCCGCGCGACCCTTGTGAACCCTTCCCGTATTTTACTTTGATCACTGACCTCAATTTTAGATTAAAGGACACATGCAAAGAAAAAAAAACATTTTTTTTAAACAGCTTAGATGGAAAAAGGATATCATAAAACGATTTTACAACGAAGAAAAAAATTTTTAGAGCTATATTTACGGCGCTATAGGAATTTGTAGTTGGCGCCCGCGGGCGCCGCGGTAAAGTGGCCCTTATTTATCACGTGACGGGCCCATATTTGTCACGTGGTGCGCGCGCTCTTTCGGAAGCTTCCTATGGCCTCTAAAAGTAACTTATTCATCTTTGTTTGAAGTATAACAAAAAACTAAGATTAGTAAGTAACTTTTAGAGCCCAAAGGAAACTCCTGAAAAAGCGCAAGCAGACGTGATCGACCTGTGCGCCCGTCAGATGACGGCGGCGGCGCCCCGAACCAGACGAACTTGTGCGGCGGCGGCGACGGCGGCGTGGAGAAACGCGTTGAAGCGGCGTTCGCACAACGCTCAGCGTGCGGCGGCGGCGTCGCTTTACGGCTCCGGCGACGCAGGGCGGCGGCGCGCGGGCCTACCACGTGACCAGCGGCGGCCCCAGCGGGCGCCAACTACAAATTCGTATAGCGCCTTAAATATAGCACTAAAAATTTTTTTTCTTCGTTGTAAAATCGTTTTATAATATCCTTTTTCCATCTAAGCTGTTTAAAAAAAATGTTTTTTTTCTTTGCATGTGTCCTTTAAGAGGTCAATCTCTTCCTCTTGTCATCTCCTTGTTTTCCGAGGCAGCGGTGACTCTCGCCGGTGAAAAAGCGGTGAATCTCCGACAGACGCAGGAAAGGTAAAGCAGCCATCGCTTTGACTAGCAGACGTAAAGCAGATGACGTTAACGGCGCCAACACGCCGACGCCGTTAAGGAGTGAGGAGTCTCGCCGCACACGCAAGGTGGGAAGATGTATCTGGGAGGGAACTTGCGGACACTCTCGGCCAGTGAGTCCTTTGAATTCCCTCCCAAATGCGCGTCTGCTAGTTGTTAGACAAAAACAACGTACCGCTCGAGTTATTTCGTCTGCCCTCTCTGAAAGGCGAAGTCGAGCTCGCTCGTAAAGACCTGCACTTCCGAAAGTCGCAGGAAAAGTAAGACAGACGCAGACGACGTTGCGAGCAGACGACGTTGCAAAGGAGCAGACGACACTCAGATAGGGGGGCGCGATCAGCCAATCAGGGCTCGGCGTTGTGACGTCACCGCTACCTCCTTTCTCAAGCGCAGAAGACGAAAATGAGCCCACTTGCGAGGCGTATCCGAACGGACCCTCTACCCGTCACCAACAAGGGCACCCGACAGGGCTCCGTTCTCTCCCCCACACTTTTCAATCTGGCCATGCGGAAGCTCCCCGAACCGCTGGAGGAAATCCCGCACATCAGGCACACCCTATACGCAGACGATCTCACCATTTGGTCCAGCTCGGGCTCGGAAGGCTCTAAACAAGACGCGCTACAAACCGCGGTAGACACCATCCAACGATATCTTACTTCAGGCAACTTGCAATGCTCGGCCGAGAAATCAGAGCTAATCCTCCTGCGTCGCCGAAACAAGCGGCACCCCGACCAGAATAGCAATATCGAACTCTACCTCGATGGCAGCATCCCCATCTCGACGGTGCCAAGGCTTCGGGTACTTGGCCTCCATCTGCAGGCAGACGGTTGGGCAAACTACACCATACAAACCCTTCAAAAAACAGTCACCCAAATCATGCGCATGGTGGGACGCATCGCAAACCGCAAACACGGGCTCAAGCAGACCGACGTGATCCAGCTCACCCAGGCTCTAATCACCAGCCGTATCACCTATTCCACCCAAATGCGTCAACCTAAACCAGGGTGAGAAGAACAGAATAAATATTCTTATCCGCAAAGCCTTCAAGATTGCTCTGGGCCTACCACTTTACGCCGCCACAGATAAGCTCCTAGCCATTGGCGTGCATAACACATTCCAAGAGCTCATACAAGCACACCTAGCAAGCCAGCAAGAACGGCTGGCCCTCACCCCTACCGGCCGCACAGTCCTCCAGAACTTACACTTCCCAATCCGCAACTCGGTGCGGGACACGGTCCGCCTACCAACGGCCATAGGAGACCACATTCAAATGGCCCCGGTCCCCAAGAACATGCATCCCATCCTTCACTCCGGCCGCCGTATTGCCCGAGCTCGGGCCCTCCAATACAAGTATAGCAGCAAGGCCGACACCCGGTTCACTGACGCTGCCATGTACTCGGATCAACCAGCCGCCGCAGTCAGCGTGACAGACAACGACCTAAAGACGGTAGTTACAGCCTCCATCCACACTATCAATCCAGTGGAGCCAGAAGAAACGGCCATCGCCCTGGCAATCGCCTCCGGCAAGGAATACCTCAATGTCCTCTCCGATTCCCAAACCGCCCTGCGACGATTCCGAGCCGGCAGGATCTCACCATGCGCTCTACGCATCTTAACAGACCTCAAAACCCCGCTTCCAGAAACGACGCTCATCTGGACTCCTGGCCACGAATCGGTAGATGGAAATTGGCCAGTCCATGCCGTAGCCCGAGCCTGTACACACCGGGTGCCACACACAGAGGAACACAACACAATTGTCAAATATATTCCCGTACCCAATCAATACTCTGAAATCCTCATTCATCAACGAGGCGAGAGATTTAGATAAATCCCTCCTTCACATCGGAGCCTAACGCGGGAAGAGGCCGTGATCTGGCGCCAACTCCAATGCCAAACCTAGAGACACCTCGCCCTCCTCCACGAGTTTTATCCCACCATGTACCCTGCTAGCTGCCCACATTGCTCAGAGTACCCCTCCTTATACCACGTCACGTGGGCCTGTAAATCCCACCCATCCCTTAACCCCTCTCCTCCCCTTCCCCGGAGACTTGGGAAGCTGCGTTGCTCAGCTCGCACCCGGACGACAAGCGTAGTCTGGTTGAGCGGGCCAAGGCATCAGCGGCCAGCACTGGAGCCCTGGACTAGGGGCCCCACTCATCTTCGGATATTTCCATATTCAAAAAAAAGTTTACAACAACAACCATCTCTCCATGTGACTCTTGTAGATCTAAAGCCGATGTAGCGCTCGACGAGCGGCTCCAACCGGTCCCTGGTGAAGTGGCGGAGCGCGTTCAGCGGTATGGGGCCCTAAACTTGCCAAACACAAAGTGGGAGTAGGAATTTCGTGGAGCGCGCCGATTGAACACCGGCGAAAAAAGCGCGAAGTCATCGTCGTAATAGGCCAATCGGTGCGCTCCGTCAACTTCGGCCTCCACTTTGTGTTTGACGAGTTTAGAGGCCCGTGCTGCCTTTTTCGGAGGAGCACGATCTGTAGTCATTCGTAACATTTCAGTTTCAATATCAACGTTCCCGCGAGGGAGTTTCGCGGCTTTTTGGCTTCGATTGCTGGGCTGGCTTTCTGGTTGTGATCGCTTTTGTTCCTTTTGTTCACCATACCACTGTTTATTTTTTTATAGACTTCGCGGCTCATATATGTGAGCCCATGGCCATATTAGGTATACAAAATCGTATTACCCTGCCATGTGAAACCGAGTACTACCTCCTGACAGATTGAAGTAATCGCATCAACAAAGCTGTCAAGTGACGGAATGGGATTAAAACATTTTTTGAGGAGGCCATTATTTCATTTCAATATAATGCTTGAATGCATCATGTTAAATTTTGTATTGAAGAAACCATATAGATTGTGTTTTGTTGGGTTTTGAACTCGAGTTAATTACGACATCCGATGCACGGATGTTCCGGCTATCTCCTGTCGTAACTCGACGTCATTAGCAGATGTAAGCTCCCGTAACATCTAACCAAATGTAAGAAAATAGTATGGCGTGAACGTACTTTACGTGGAAAAATTCACCCCAAAGCCGTATGAAAAACTTTTATATTAGTAATAGTTTACCACCGCTGAGCAATTGTTTTGCAATAGTTATGATAAGCGAGCGATCAAATCACAAATCACTCATACATAATGCATATTGATTGTGAAGAACAAAGTTTAGGAAGTACTTGGAATAATTAGAGGACAATACAGCCAAATACTCTGGAGATGGAAGTTGCCTTCGGAAATAACGACCGCTTTACGGCAAGTTTTTGGTACTCTGCTTAATTGCATCCCACTTTTTCGTACAAGTCCTTCTAGTTGTCTTCATTGGGTTTATATAACTGTAAGGAACAATAAATTGCGCCTTACCGTCGAGGTCACCGTTAGTTAACTGGTAAAAAACCGGGTGTGCTCCCGACCCGTAGTTTATGCTTTCAGCAAGATGCCAATGGGAACCGAAACTTTAAAAAAGTGGGTTCAGACGCCCCCAAAACGGTGGCGCTGTGACCGTTGCGCTCGATTCGCTCTGCAACACGTGCCACCGGGGTAGGTCACGTGACCTATGGCTCGCGGAGGCCGACCGCTCGACGACGGCTAGCGCGGTGCGCTCGACATCTGCCAGCAAAAGGGGCTATTAAAATGAAACAGAGCAGGGTGTGGATTGTGAACATTGCATAGACACAATGAATGGGGAACAAAACCAAAAAACCATACTGGACAGAACAAATTTCAGAGCATATGAAGGGACATGCTTTCCTTTCAGATTTGACTACTTTGTGGTAAACTAACCAACTTTGAATTTTGAGAAGCCTGCGTGTTTTTGACCTTGGTCTTAGTCTGAAGAATTCATATGTAGAAAACAAGGTTTATCAACACCTTACCGCTCCGTTATTCGCACGGCGATTGGATATCAGATAATAGATCTACATCATTAAAAAATTGTTAGTATTGTAGAAGGGATCCTCAAACAACATGCACACAAACTGAAGGTCTGAACCAGCCAAGTTGAGTCAGTGCATTTTTTAGTATACACGGTTTGTTAATCACTCAATCACAAAATATGCGAATACGCTGTTCAATAGAAATTTCTAGGCCCGACGGAGGCGTTACCCAAACGTCCTGTTTAAACGGAATTTTATTTTGGCCCACTGAATATTTGTTGAAATGAATGAACCCTGGGCTGACATAAAAATTGTAAATTGTAACCATGTAATCATTATTGCAAACACTGCGGTTGAAGGGTTTTCCCAAGAATCTGTCTGGGCTGCAGAATCATCCGCGCAGCGGGAGAACAAGAACGAAATTTGCTTGCCATAGGGATGACATATACATGATCCTTACCTATAAAATCTAACAAGTTTACACTTTTCAGATGTGTCATTAAATGGTATTAAACAGATAACTTCAAGCTACACCTGTTGTGATTAATTAAACGTGTATATAACAAGACAGTTAAGCCTCCACAATGAAGCGACTGAGAACTTCTTATCGGTTAGGTAACAAGTATATTGTTTTGAATTGAAAATTATTATATCAGGGCAGGGGTCTGAAACTCATTTGAATGTGGGGACCAGATGCCCCCCCCTCGCCCCCCTTCTCCCTTGCCGAAATGTTGAGGGACAGCATCGGGGTGGGATATGGAGGGAGGGGGAGAGAGTGGTGGTGAGTTGTTAACCTATTTTAAGGGCGAAAAATTAAAAAAGCGATGGCGTTCACGTTGCAAAGCAGCCGAGTCTTTTAGCGCCACTCAGGAAATTCCCCAAAGAAGAAATCTCATGCCGATGGCATATCTGGACTTATATAAAAAAAATAGATATGGTTATATAAAAAAATGGGCAGATCTGGCCATATCAAGTAAATCAGTTTATATAAGCCTTATCAAGCCAGATCTGCCCAATTTTTTATATATCCATATCAGGGTTTGTTAGATAGGGGTATATCTGCCTCCCATATCAGGGCAGATATGTCCCAATCAGGTAAGGCAACCTTGATATACAGGATGTTTTTATTTATTCTTGTAGATTTGTTTTTAAAAAAGCCATGAAAGCTACACTTGGTTTGTGCGAGTGAGTTATACGCCTAGGGGGACATTATGTGGGTGGCTAATCTTTGCAATAAGTCGGCTAATGATTTGAAATTCACTACTTAATTTTGAAATTAGTGAAAATAGACATATGGTTCCATTTAGAAACTTGCTGAACGTCGTCCAAAATCCCTAAATCAGTCATTTTCAGAAAGAGTTTCAGCGCGTGAGAAGCCTAGTAGTGCACTAAAGTTACCACTCGTGGAGCATGTACAGGGCTAGCAGTTTCGGTAAGGCGCCCGCGCAATTTTTCCGTCTCTTATGTAGCCCAAGCCTTGTACCTGCTCCACGAGTGGCAACTTCAGCGCACTACTGCGCTTCACACGCGCTCAAAGTCTTTATAAAAATTACTGATTTACGAGTTTTGGACTACGCTCAGCAAGTTTCTAATTGAAACCATATGTCTATTTTCACTAATAAAAAGTTAATTAGTGAAATTTAAAAAATCAGCCGAATTATCACAAAGATTAGCAAACCACATAATGTCCCCCTGGGCGTACAACTCACTCGTACAAACCGCATAAGTGTAGCTTTCACGGCTTCTTTTAAAACAAAACTGCAAGAATAGACGCTCACTGAGCCTGCAGGTTCAATTTTGCCAGGGAGCGCCACCGTCGATCTGCCACTTTCGATGTCGCGGTTTGACTGGCTTGGGTACGCGGTCGTCCGTTGCTAGTGTGTGCTAATTTCATACTGTTGAAGAAGCTTCGTTGAACAGAAGGGAAAAGAAAATTTGATCTCGGGGGCGGGCCGTTTTCCTTGTTGCCGCCGAGTACCGTGTGTAAAGGCTGAACCGCATGGAAGCAATTTAGCGAGCGACGGGACGAGACAAGCGACGAAGACCCGCTGTGCTGTCGCTCGGTCACTCGCGCGACGAGGCAAACTGCATAAAAGCGACGGAAGCAAGCGACCAAGGCGTTAAGCGACGTTTTCTAGAAATCCAAAAACCGAGCGACGCGACGTGCGACCGTGAGAAATCTCCGTCGCTCGTCGCCGACTCCCGTCGCTGTCGCCGTCGCTCGCTAAATCGCTTACACGCGGTTCATCCTTCACTGTCACCTGTCGCTTAGCTCGGTTTTGGGATTTCTAGAAAACTTAGCGTCCATTGCCTTGGTCGCTTGCTCCCGTCGCTTTCATGCGGTTTGCCCCGTCGCGCGAGTGACCTAGCGGCAGCGAAGGGGGTCACCGTCGTTCGTCTCGCCGCTCGCCAAATCACGTACATACGGTTTTTAAATCGCTTGGGCTGATGAAAAATGCGCCGCATTCTTCATAAGCTGCGCACTCGGTGAGCCGCACGGTATGTTTCGGCACAAGAACGAACACCAAAGGCACGACGTACGACATGGAGGCGATGGAGCAACACGGTTACACGGCCGTAGTGCAGATAATCCGCGAAAAAAAGCAATAAAGAAACTAGCAAAACAAAACAAAGAGTAATCACACCGTGCTACAAGAGCACCAAAGTAGAAAAATCAGTTCTTGCAAGAGCTACAGCCGTGTGCACGGCGCGCGACACGGAGCGCTGGATGGAGCCGAGCAAGAAACGCGGCCGCGGTGAACGAGTCCGATAGCGACAAAAACAAACTAAAACACACACAAAACATATTCCTACGGCGCTTCAAAAGCACTAAAGTATAAGAATAACCCCTAGTTTCGGTCGAAAAGACATGATTATAAAATTTCGCAAAAATTATTCTCCCGGCTGCCAGGAGATAGACACGCCCTAATTCTAGAGGTAATCTGAAAAAGTATCTTTTAGGAAAACGATCAATTGTCGCGAAGTAGGTTGCAGCGCACTTACTTTGACGAGACGGGACTTGAAAGGTGTAACCAGAAGGAAGGTGTCCAAGAAGATTCAACACGATGTAGCGATTTCTTTGAAGAAATCGATTGCAGAAGCAGAAATCCGCAGCAGCCACGAAGGGCGAACACACGTGGCGCACGAAACAAGATCCCGCAAAACGCATTCCGAAAAACGCTCCATGCGGTCTACGCTTTCCACGCGACCACGAACATTCTTTCACGCTTTCGGCTTAGGAAGAGAGAGAAAAGGAGAGAAGGAAAGGCCGAAACGGGAGTGGACACACAAAAGACTTATCTTCTAAAGGCATCCCAACCAGGATCTGGTCCTGATTCGAACAATGACCACAACGAGAGGTTTTGTCCCTTATACCCAAGGCTGATAGTGCAGTGAATGCTACGTGTGACCTTGGGCTTGAGGCAGGTGCCGTGTTCTGCCTTTTCACCAGCTACTAGACTGTAGGCACGTGACCCAAACCGGAGACACGATTGGCCTAAAACATGCATAGCGTCTACCCTGCTGTCAATACCGAGTGAAAAGGAGGGAGCACTGAATAAAGTGGTTAGCTGTGTTTGAGACGTCGTCGTGTTTCTTCCACCCAGTCTCAGGTGGTCTAACAAAATGGTAAATCTACACCAGCTCGCCTGCGCCCTAACTGTTTTTTCATTTCACCGAGTGAACACACAGCTCTATGAAGACCAACTTTTGAACTTCCAAAGAAGCTGTCTATCTCGAAAATGACCCAAAACGATGCGAGTTTGAAGTTACTATGTTTTACGCCGTATAACCCACATCATAATTTAAAATGAAGAAATAAGCGCGACTATTTTTTTTTCTGTGCACGATGTCCGCCAATAAATAAATAAATAAATATGTATATATATGTTTTACCAATAAATTTGAAATTATGTGTACACTGTTAGATTCGCGTTTTTAAATTTCAAATATTTTTACGAAAGAGTTGCACATAAAATACACCACGGACAGCTCATCTTCCGACTTTCAACACACGATGAATCGCAGACGCTCGCAAACGGATGGTTACGTTGCTGCGCGAACGGTTTTTGAAAGATGCTGCGTAGGGCTCAACGGCTTCGCAGGCGTTCGAAGGAAAAAGGATTCGGGACGACGAAGTAGCGTCTTGCATCTTCAGTAGGCTAACGGTTCGTGTTTCCCCACTCAATTTAGCGGGGAAACACGAACAAAATTAGTTTCACTGCTAGATTTAGCGGGAAAATTGACGTCAAGTGACATAAGTACCAATTCAATTCCTCGCTAAATTTTGCGGGGCGGTTACTCGATGGCGACGCCGAAACAGCTTGACTCGGATACGGGCGCCTAAGAGCTGCGATCTCAAATCCATTATTTGATTAACTCGCTTTCCGATCTTATGCACTTCGCCATAATGTCACACGTCAAACATACAACCAAATTTCATTTGTCTTTCAATCTTCAGAATGCGCAATTGGTTAATTGGTCCAAATACCTGGAATAACTTCACGTTAACGATTTCAACAATAATTAACCAACTATATGAGACTCATGCAATATGATCAATCAACTTGTCTTGGCGAGTACATATGACTTTTGCTTTCACGACCGAAACGGGCCCATATATCATTATCAGGGGCAATATTTGCACGCGTATCTGGCGTGATATGGCCGTATTAACGCACTTATACGGACGCATCTGGCAGTATTTGCCCACTTATATGGCGATATCTGGGCGTATCTGCTCCCATATGTAGCGGTATATTTCCCGATATGACTACTTATATTATCATATCTGGACGTATATAAAATATATCAGGGACATATCTGACATTTTCGTACGGGATCACACCTTGGCACCGTGACGTCAGGTGACCTGACACTCCTCACGCTACGGCGTGTGCTGCCGGTTTATATCCGGCTGTTACTCGCGAGAGATAAGTGCGTTCCCGGTCGGATAGCATATAAGCTAAATATTTCGTGTGTAGTTGCGTCATTGCGTAAGGAATTTCTCGCAGAGCCGTCGTGTGGTAGATAGAGCGCCATTCGTTTTTCGTAATAGCGCTCTACTTTTATTGTTTTGTTTTTATATTTTATTAGGAAGTTTTTGCGGGCTTCTAAAAGGAAAAAGGTCATAGTCTCTACCCGATTGGCTCCATGCCAGAAGCACCGTGAACTGTAATATATACAGTAAAATGGGCGCGTCTTACAGGCGCGAGTGCGCCAATAAGACGCGCCCATCTAATGCTTGCATGGAGCATAAAACGCCACTGCATCAGTTCGATCACGCACGAGCCACAGTCGTTTAAAAGTTTGCATCGGCGTCTGTTCACACGCGGTAAAGGAGCGTCTGAAAGAACTAAAAACGTCTAAGTAAACGAAAAAAAACTGCAGCTCGCGCTGTCCTATTAATACGATAAGAGTGATTTTCTTTTACAGCTTTGTTTTTGTTCTCTTTAAAAGAAAAAAAAATATCTCCACCAAAAAAGTTCTGTCAGCTTAGCGCCCGCGAATAACGTGAAGAAGCACAATGACGCGTCACCGAAACGCGCCCGAGAAATATTCCATTTCGCTCGCCAGGGGCGCTGTCCAACTTGAGAGCTACAGCCCTATCAGACCTGCACTTTCGTCAGCTTTCCTTCGGAGGCCTGAGGCGCCGACGCACCGAATAAGGTTCAGTCACGTTCAGTTAAGCAGGCCATCCAATTGCCTCGGAACTATCGAGGCTACACGCAAAGGGAAATACGACCTTATTAACTATTAATGTGAAACGTTCGTTCTCTAGATGTTCGGCATTTCGTGAAGCGAGGTTCAAAGCGAAGCAGTGTCCGCGAGGCACGACACTGATGGGTTTCGCAGTGGAGCGGAAGAGGCCATCGCAGTAAAAAAAGAAAAGAAAACGCGTTTGTGGCAGGCGGGAAACGAACCTAGACCATTTAGATTATGAAAAGAATGTCTTTTCAATTTCCACACATTTTGTTTATAAATATATGATCACTTTCCATACATCGCCGCCAATTGAGGCTCTATTTGGCGGGAAATCTCTGTAGGTCATCCGCTCTGCGGCCAGCAGATAGCAACTTGACATTCTGACACACGTCTTTAAAACCCGCAGGAATTGATATCGAGTGTACATTAAACCGGTTAAGCTAGTCGCTAAACTAAACGATGTAGACGCCACACGCTTCTCGCGCAGCGCAATTTCCCGGCAATTCGCTATGCATTTTTTTTTTCAGATTACTTGTCAGTTGTTTTTCTTTTTTCTGGTCATTGACCGTGTAGTGTTTATCAGCAGAATCCACGCGCCTCATATTTCGCGTATTACGACGTCGGGTAAAATAGCAAAACAAAAAAAGTCTTCTTTTTTTTATCAGAGAGGAGAACATTTCGGCGCAATAAACATTTCTGTCCTTGAACTTTTTCAAACATGGCATTCGCGAAAGATGATTAGTATCGCACACCATCCTTGCTCACGCGTATACTGCTGCGGGCCTTTCGGAGAAGAGGAGATGAGGCGATAGGGTAGACGTCATCCATCTGTATAGTGCTTGCAACGCAATCGCAGCCCCAAAAGCTTCAGAGTGTGGTTGACCCTGGTAGACGAGTTATTTATATTAATGTCAAGAGTAGCGCAACATTTCGCTTTCGCAGCCGCAGAACGTAGGAAACCAAACCCCGAACGCAAGGCCGGGTTTGTATTTTTATGCCGTCGTTGGGTTTGCTCTGATCCTATCGTGAGGAGAGATATAAATACGTAATGAGATCTACTGTGAAGGTGCTTTTTAGAGGAATCTTTAAATTCGTAATTTTTGGCTCCCATCTGTGTGTACAAAACTAGATGAAGATGTTTCTAACGGAACAGGACCTGAAAGCGAGAACAATGCAGACGCTGACTAACACACAAAGTGCACATTGTTACGTCTAGAATACTGCAATTGCACACTTTGCGGCTTAAGTTCCTTGCGTGCGAGCGTGTGTGTGCTTGCCTGTACGTGTGCGTGCTTGTTCCTATGCATGTGCGTGTGTGTGCGTACATCTGTATAAGCGTTTGTGCGTGCGTGTGCGCGAGTGTTTGAGCCCGTGTGTATGTGCATGCGTGTACGCGCTCACGCGCGCGCGTTCATGCATGCAAGTTACAACTATTGTTTAGTATAAATTCATCCTGCTTAATATCTATCTACGACCGTAATATCATCATCTCTTAAAATGTTCTTTTTTATACGAAATACAGTAAATACGAGCAATATCGTTGACGTATAATCACATTGCTGATGTAAATTTGGCTAACATTTACCAACTGAATATAAGACTTCACTGTTAGGCTCAGTATTCTTTCTTTATTGTTTCTTTATTCTTTCTTTCTTGCGTCCAGGAGGAATATCCGAAGCCTGAATGGAATGCGGGTACACACAAATACAATTTTTGTAGAAAAATAGGAAACTCAAAATCCTTAGATCAGAAGCTGGGGAGCGAACATTCCAGTGTTCCCTTTTTCACTCGATTATAATAATTAAAGCTTGGACTCCTGCGCCCTCTTAAATTTGTTAATAATAAAGAAATGAAAGCAGTCCTCCCGCCGTCAATTTTTTTTTTCCCAATTTATAGTTGCTGTGCTCGCGCATCTTCCAAAATGATTACGCGTTGAGCATGATTCATGTACATCCTAGGTAGCTTCGCAACTTTGAGCGGCTTATAAGTCATTTTCCATCAAAGACACCTAACGTGTATGAACTCACCTTATGGAGCTACGACGTTTTACTTGCATGGCTGCCTCTCTGTTCTATCTCAAATGTCACGTTCAACATTTAATAGGTCGGCACCACGGTTACCACCTGACTTCAGAAATACACATTCTCGCCCGAATTCTAGTGCGTACGGAAACGTTTCCCCGAACTGCGCTCCAGCGCCACTGCCCGTGAAGGCGCAGCGCGCAACTTGTGAGATGAGCAGTATCACATCACCCAAGCGCCACCCACCCGTTTGCATGAATCTCGCTTTCCACGTCATCGCCCTTTAAGCACTTCTATACTTCGTTTCACCTTAGGTCCGAGCGTGGCCGATGTTATGAGCCGAAGGGCCAATCTAACGGCAAAAAAGGCTCCCCGTCATGGCGTGCTGTCCACAGTTGATAGAATCGGTGGTGTTTGCCGTCTATCAGTGCATGCTCCATCGCTGGCTCGTCCTATAAAGAGCGGAAAACGCCATGATGTTGCGCTTTTTGCGCTCTTTGATTGGACCTTTGGCTCATAACAACGGCCACGCGCGGACCTAAGCTGAAACCAAGTGTAGTGCCGCCAAGTGACACGCATCTCGCCTACTACGGCGTATGCGGCGGAACTGATAACCTCTGTACGCAGTGCGGGCTTAACGCTAGACTCACTGAGAGTGATAATGGCAGAGAATCTCATCCAGTGCCTGGACCCCTGCATGCGCCCGAAGTGTTATTAAAGGTATCAAGTTTGCGTTGGACGCGGGAATACTTCTGAAATACTTCCCTTCTGTCTTCATCCTCCAGTAACCGGCACCTCATGAATTTAATTTTTTAATTTGTTATTAGAAAGTTTTAGAATGAAGTGCGCAATTTTACCGCGCACTAGTGCTAAATTTAGCGCTTGCGTAAGCGCTAATTTTAGCGCACGCAGCGTAAGAAAGTTGTGTAATAGCGGTTCTCCGCCGCGACGCGCGACGCAAAAACCCAAACATCTCGGGCTTGCAAGGCCACCAACATACAGTAACAATTTATTTAACACCCAAAATACGGTTAGTTCAGAAGAACAAACGTTGTTGTTGTTGTTGTTTTTTGTGCAGAGCGCAGAGCTACCTTTTAGCTTTACAAGTTTTAATTGACTACATTTGCTTAAATTTGATAATGCTACGCGAGCGGTCGACCGGTCGTGGATTCAGGCGTCGTTTCGAAAAGATAGGTCTTGTGTACTTCACACACCGTACATTTGCCGAAAAAGTTGCGGGTGATCATTGCTCGCCTTGCTGGGTCTTCCAAACCGTTTTTGACGTGCACTTCCGGTTGAAGTGCAACGTCGTCCTCTGTTGAAAATCGCAGTTGCGGGAATTCCACCGACGTCGCGCTCACGGCGACACGCCAAAGCTGCCGCAGCTGCCGCGGTCTTGTCAGCCGCCATTTTTTAACTGTGGTCGCCTTGGCTTTAGCCAACTTCTCCCGCAGCACTAATCCTGATTGGAGAAATGCAAAGACTATTTGTGTACGCAGGCAATTAAAAAAAAATTGCGCACGCAAGGCGCAAAACGCAGATAGCGTTAGGCACAAGCCTGGCGGTGACGACGCTATTCTTATCGCACGGAAAGCTTCTGAATGCGCTATTCTAAAACTTCATATTACGAGGATTGCGCACAGAATAAGGACTTAACTTTTTTTTTGCCCCTCCTAATATTAGGAAAGTAACATAAAACAAAAACTAACTGAGTGCCAGATTGATGTTCTCGGTGTACATATGTGTACTATTACAGTCGTCACAGTGAGGCCATGGCTAGATTCTTCCTTAAAAATGGCACCAGACGGGTAAGAGAGAGTGGTACTTTAATTCTGAGTGGGAGAGACAGAAACCATGAACAACGTTCACAACTGTGCATACGCTATTTGTAAAAGTTCTGAGATCGATATGAGGACCATTGAACGCTGGGCTTAAACAACTATAGACCCCTTTCAAAAGTCACGTGCCGATTATTAGAGGGTCGGAAACCACTGCACAATGGCGGAGCGATTGCATCGAGGAACGTGCATGTCATTCCACAAGATAGCGAACGTCGGAGAGCGGCCAACACTACGAGCCGACGAGCCAATCATACAGCGTCGAAAGTGCAACGTCACTGTGATCATCACCTTTTTTAGTGGGTGTGTTTTTTCTAGTGTGCCGTGACGTTGAGGTTTTAGTCCGCCATTGTGCAGGGATTTCACAGCTGCCAACAAAGTACCGTATTTTGAAAGGGGTCTATAGGGCCTCGGAAAATGGATAAACAGAGCTTGGTGATCCGCTTAGGTTGGGGCGTACTGCCAGCGCCACCATCCACCCAACGACATTTCCAGCGCGCAGGTGACAATTGTCACTGCGGATCGGCGCATCGGAAGTCGATATTTGAATCTGCAGCTTCAGGAAACGAAGAACTTTAGCCGGAACAAATTTAGTATACCATTTTCAAAGTTCTTGGTTTTAGTGTTTTTCAGTGTGAAGTTGAGTGGACATAGCACAAGCGAGCGCGAGCATTTGTTTAAAGGGAAGCTGAAGAGGTTTTGCATTTGAGGAAACGCACTTCAACCATCTTCGTTTGACCGGCCGGATCTCGAGTATCGAAATTATATTTTTAATTTGGAATATGGAGGCCGCAGAAAATCACTTTCAAAAGAACCGCTGAAAGCCCTTCTCCGCGTGGTGTGACGTCACAAAAGGTGTCTTCGGAATCTCCGCGCTCGCGCATCTTCAGCACCTGCCAAAGCTATGCACGCGCTCTCTTGCTATTTTTGAAAAGGGTAGAAAAAGACGTCACGACTTTTACCTGTGCGGGGAAGTATTGTCGACGTGCGCAATCGAAAGCGTCGCTGTTTTTGGCCTTCCACGATTGGCCGAATGCTGACTATGACGTCAGCAAAGGGTTTGTCATCGACTGAAGTAAGAGTAATGTACGAATTTGAATTGTGTTGTTGTTGACAGTGCTGGTTCCAGAGCGGAATCATTCCAAGCCTCTACCGTGCTCGTTAGAAACACCGTCAAACTTGTTGTTTGCAAGGTAATGACGTCACGAGAGGGAACCAGAGGGGGGCGCCACCAAAACCTCCCGCCGCTAATATCTGGCAAGTTTGGAATTTCCCGCGCGTCCTTTGAGCGACACGTGCTTGGTGGCTGAAATACCCTTTTATGAAGTAACGAGTGGTTATAGGTTTTTTTATGTTTTCTCGCTTTTAGTTACAACCTAGGGGAAAGCCACCGTGATAATCAGATGCAAGGAAAAGAAATTACGTTAGAATCAACCTCTATCTTATTTTTTGAAAGAGGTCTTTCATCATCCTTTTCAAGGGAGGTGTTAGTCGAAAATAAAGTTTATTTTGAAAATAATTTTTGTTTTTGTTCGTTTTATTATTTTCAAGCATCCTTTCTTTTTAAGTAAAAAATCAAAACAATATTCGGGCCCGAAGTTTGGAAGAAAAAAAAAACGTGTCTCACTGACTCGTGGTGCTATTCAAAATTGCAAGTTGACGCGAATACATATCATTTCCGACTCTCGAGAGACGTGCCGCTCTTGAAAAAGCAACACTTTTTACGTACGTCCGATTCGATTTTCAGTCGAGCATACTAAAAATAAAAAGCACGATGTTCGCTTTCGGAACTGCAGGAGCAAGTGCAAGTTTTAAGGAAGGCGGCGAAAGCGCGAGCAGAGAACGTCAGCGGAGGAATGTTTACCGCGGCCTGCTAGGCATAACTACGATAATGGCGACTGTTCCGACGCGTTCGTTCGCGCTACGGAGAAGAAAATTGCGTACTTCGAAAACAAATAGAGAACACGGGACTATGTGGCCCTGGGAGTTGAGTGATGTGCAGCATAGGTGCGCAGACGAAATTTGTGAGCGGTGCGGTCTTGTCACGAGTGCAGGATACCTATACGTGTTCGAGAGTCGGCTGCGAAAAGCAAGTCATTTTCATGGTCCCTCAGACTACACTGAGGCGAGCAAGTACCTCAAGTCGTTTTTTTTTTTTTACGTTTTCGACGCAACGGGCCGCATCAGATCAAGACGTTTAAGCGCAAAGCGAAGTTATAACAGCGGGAGCTGACACAAGTTTAGCAGACAACTTGAAAGTAGTCAATTTCTGGGCTTCTGAGTTATTCTCCGCCTGCTATCACCGATGCACCACAAGACATTCAGTAGCGAGAAAGTTCATGCCGCTGCCGTGAAAACTGCCAAGAAAAACTTCGTGAAAACCGAAAGGCCGACTTCGAAGGAGCAGCGAATGTATCCGTTGTCGGACGGTATCGGATTATATATACCACCTTCGTTTTCCGACTGATGCGCGTACTATATATAGAAGACATATCAAGCACTGGGGGTGTCCATACTACGATACGGCATAACTGTTGACGGTTCCTGTTCGTATTACAAAAAAAACAAAGAAAATTAGATATTATTTTGCGAAACAGAGCAAGAAGCATTGTGTAGGGAACTAAATTTGCTGAGCTCGAGGCTGACCTAAAGATGCGGTCGCTACGGTTCTTCCGAGTTGAAAACTTGTATATATATACCATATTACTACACAATTTCTGTAAGTGCACGGTCAAGCAGCCTCTAAAAGCAAAGGGTCTAGACTCTAGAGGAAAACAGAACGTTTCTTTCTGCCAAGGATTTTCCCAAACTACGGTAAAAGAGTACGGCTTTTTTATGTTCCACATTACTATAACATGTTGCCAGATCGACTTTTGGATTTGCAGTCACTTAGGATTGTTAAGAAAGAGCTGAAAGAGTTGTGAAATAACTTTCCTGCTTAACCAAATTTGCGACCTCTAGTCTTTTTTGTTTTTAAGTTGGTGCGTTATTTGGTGCGTTTGCATCTTTTGATTTTCAAAGCTTTAAATTTACTGAGCTTGTAACATGTTGGGTTTCGTAACATGTGACATGACGTTCGTTTATTTTTTTTTTTTTTTTAGTTTTCGGCAGAACGTTTGCCGGTTCGTTTTGTTTTGTGTAAGAGCGATAACTTCCTATCCATTGCAACAGTGTCTCGCCCAAAAGAATACTCGTGCTTTTGCGAACCTGGATACTTCATGTGCACTTTCATTATTTAAAAACAAAATGGTGCACAAGAGTGCCAAAAAAGTCACAGCATACAGTGCAAGGCGTGTTTATTAATCCGGATTGTTTTCTGGATTCCATACTCATGTTTTCTGGCCGTGTTTCATGTAAATGCGGACAATATTTGCAGAGTAAATATCTCTTAAGCTTTCATGCATTTTTCTGGTTTCGCAAATTTGGACTGTCTTCACAGTTTGTCCAATGAGATTTTGGTACTAGAATCTTCCGATGATAATGCATTTTTATATATATTATCTTGAGGATATCTAGAGTGTCAATATTCGTTTGGAATTTATATATTGTAGTTACTTGAAATTTTAAGAATTCATAAATGGCTTCTAAAATAAAGGCATGATGATATCTTTATTTTTTATATAAAAATAAATGGAGCTTAGCTTTTGGATAGATAATTGCACTCTACACTTCATTCAGAGAATAATGAGCTATAGCACTATGCCCGTCATAAAAAAGCAGGGTACCTATATGCCCACACAGAAACATTTTTCTATGTAGTTGTTTCTTGCCAATGAAAACAAAACTAAGGAAGATACATTAGAACTAATAACTGTCTTAAAAAGAAGAGAGCTCTATAATTAGCTGAAGTTTAGTTTTTGCTTGAGGAAATAATAAAAAGATGTGTCCCCGACCCGCATCTTCCATTCACGTTTTTTTTTTAAATAAAACAAAACTGAGTTGCGTTGGGCGTAAATACTCTCGAAAGTATTTTTAAATATGAATATTAGGATACATATTAAATACAACTATAATGCTGATACTGAAATTCGTTTATAAAGTGCACAACGATACTTTTCAAAAATACTTAAAAAGTATTTGGAAGTACTTTATCCACATTCTTGGTAGTAGAATCTTCGAATCATAGTGCATTTTATATGTATTATCTTGGGAATATGTAGAGTGCCAATATCTGTTTGGAATTGATATATTTTAATTATTACAAATTTAAGAAAAAAATTAAAGGCTTCTAATATAAAGACATAATAATTGGTCTTTATTTTTTATAAAAAGGTAAAAAGTTATGCTCAGCTTTTGGTTAGATAGTTGCACTCTACACTTTGTTGAGAGCATATTGACCTATTGCACTATGTTGGTTATAAACAATTAGTGTACCTAAATATCCACACAAAAAACATTTTCTATGTAGTTGTTTTGGCCTCTGAAATTTTACGGTGAAGAAATACAGATTCCGAAATGCATTGCTCTAAAAAACATTATTTTGATGTCCTCATACTGAACTTACAAAATAATCTGTATCTTGCAATCTGGGTAGTGATAACAAAAGCGGAACCCGTTTTTTTTCTTCATCTCTCATTCATCTGAGACAAATTCAACTCAGAATCGTGCTCTCCAAAGAAACCTCAAAACGTCACCCTGTTTTTTTTTTGTTTTTCTTTTCAATTTTGGAGGATCTTTTAGCAGTCACCTTACCACGTCATGAGCTATAGTGAACACGTATTTTTATATTTTGATTCGCCGCGCTGACACCGCCTTCAGCTATTGGTATCCACAGGAATGGACAGTAGCCAACAACCTGAAGTGCGTGAAGACTTTTGTGATGTTCGCAGAATGGTGAACGGGGTCACGTAGGGTTACAATAAATATGTCCCGGATAATTCTTGATCTGCAGAATAAGAAAGTTTCAACGCTTCCTTCACACCATGGACCATCTATCTGGTAAAACAAAAAAGGTAAACAGTCGGAATCGGCTTTTGTTTAGAGGGAAATATTTCCTTGAGAATTTTAACAAAATACATCGGCATATAATAAAATCGCGATACCAGGAATACACCCAAAATGTTATTTCAGTAGAGAAACACAAAATAGAGCTATAAATTGTATCGCGATAATGAAATACATATACAAAACATGAGAAATAATATTGCGATACATTTACAATGTGATGTTGCCCACTTGTTCAACGAAGCTACATCCCATTGACCTACTTCGAAAACATTGCTTTTGTGCCCATTGTGGCTTATCCTTTGTCCCCAAGTCAGTACAAAGAAGGTGCTCCCGTTTCCTCTAGTTCTCTTTTATTTTCATATTTCCTCTATTTTTCTCAATACGAATCCTCCAGCGAAGTCTCCGTTAATGGGGATCTAGCGTTTTTCCTCGAGAAGGTGTAGATTCGGTCCGCATCATGATAATAAAAAGTGACTAAAAATCACTTTCTTCTCAAAAACCTTTCGCAAGACGACCCTCCGCCGACAATTTAAGTGCAGAAACCGAGCGCCGATAACACAAGAACGCCATTTGTTCTGAATGTTTTGAGCGCTTTGCTACTGAAGGGTACTCTTTGTGCCGTATCACAGGGGACACCATATGGGGTCGTTATTTACGACCGGACACGAAACGGCACTCAGTAGGTTGCCATCATCGGCAATCACCAAAAAATTGACCGCATCTCCACGTGGTGAATGATGTTGATTGGGGCGAAGCTCTGGTGGTGCTTGTCTGCGTAGACGCTGAGCCGCAGCATGCCGAGCCTTTAGTTCGTTTTCATCCATGTCAGAAAGAGAATGTGTGGTATGGAACGTGGTTATATACGCATTTGAGCATTTGACCGCAGCTCCCTCTCGTCTATAAACGTTGAGCCAATGCATGCAAAGTTTAACGCGATTATATACGCATTTGACCGCAGCGCCCTCTGCTGTATAGACGTTGAGCGGATACATGCAACGTTTCATCCATGACATCCCCAGCTCTTGAGTTACTACCACATCTCAGAGCCCCCTACTCGTCCCGCAGTAGTGGCCGAGTGGTTAAGGCAATGGACTAGAAATCCATTGGGGTCTCCCTGCACAGGTTCGAATCCTGTCGACTGCGCAAACATTTTTTTTCGTCATTTTTTTAGCTTTTTTTCATTTTTTTGTTGCCCTACACGAGCACGTGAGCACGTGCTCACGTGCTCGTGAGCTCATGAGCACGAGCACGAGCACCGAGCAAGATCACCGGACGCTGGACGCTGGACGGACATAATTTTTTTTCATCTTTTTTTCCATTTTTTTTTTGCCCTACACGAGCACGTGAGCACGTGAGCTCACGAGCAGGAGCATGAGCACCCGACGCCGGACGGCGGACGGACATACGGACATGGCTAGCCCCTAAGGAGCTTCGCCCCTAAAACAACCAAGTTCAAGGCAAATACCTCCATCAGAAAGCTCATACTCACTATTTTGTGGAACTCTAATGGAGAGATTCTCCTAAATGTTACGTCCAGGGGTGAAGACAATACAATCGAATGAGTCTTATCTAAAGGGCTGAATGAATTTTATAAAGGTTCAAGTACCGCCAAGCTGGTGTATGCTTGAACGCACTTCAGCCAAAAAATGGCGGAGCGTCGCCGCCAATGTAGTTTGTCTCTGAGGCGCGGCGCCCGCATCTACAGTAGACCAATATGAGCGTGCCCGCTAACGGCGCCGTGTCGCTGGCTTTAACAACAGACCAATACGAGCGTGCGCGTCTGGGTGTGGGATACCCGATGAGCCAAAAATGGCGACGCGTCGCCGACATCCAGTAGGAGCGTGTCCGCGGCATGATCAAACGATGGCGGTACTTGGGACAGTCAGGATATCCAGTGCTTTAGTCTTATATACCCAAAATATACAGTATCACGATTCGTGCTCATTTGAAACTTAAGAAGGATTGCCTTAAAGAGGTTTTAAGTGAAGAAAAGTAACCTGGATAAACATAATGGAAAGTGTTCTCTTCTAAAATTCAAGAACTGATTATTTGTTCTTTCTAAAGAGTACTTGGATTATAATTATTGGTGTGTAGAGAACGTGTCATAAATGTACGTTTCACGGTGTTTTAAAACAAAAAAAAAACATACGAACATGATAGCACACAAAGCTAATTATATATAAGAGAATATTATGCACAGTTGTCCGGTCTCCTGTAAACTAGTAAAAGAAGGACAGTAATTACTATACCAATACTAACACACACAAATAAGCTGCGAGAAAATTTCGCTTCTTAAAATTGCTGTTATTCATTTTGAATTTTTTTTTTTTTGTTGACACATAACGTAAAGAAGGCCAATAGAAGTGGTTATATTGCGGTCAGAGTGCCAACCAGAATAACTTTTTTATGTGTTGGAAAACTAATGGTAACTTTTAGGATACCTACTAAAATGTCTGCCAACGGATGGCTTTACTCCAGTGTTCTAGGGAACGGCGTTACATGGAACAGCATTCCTGGAACGCCTTCCTTTTAAGAGGAACGAATAACGCCGTCGTTCCATTTTGCATCGGTGGAACTGGAACGGGAACACATTACATTTTTACTGAAACAGAGAAAGGAACGGCGTTCCCAGTGGGGTTATTTGTATTTTATTTCTAAGACAGAAAATCTAAAAGTATAGTAACAATATTTTTACGACGAGCGGGATCTCGTTAACTTTTTGGTTACTACTTATTTTAGGGTGTATTTTGTGTGGTTCTCGCTTGGTAGCAGTCGGTTGCAGGAGAGCTAGTGGATATCGATTCTATTTTCGGTGCCCGAGACTCCGGTGCGAACATCAAAACTTATAGATAGTCGATAGAAAAGACACATAAAGAGAGACGTTTCAAAATGAGCTACATTCTTTGCTTCCGCAAATCCTCATACACCCAGAAATCTAAGGCGGACTACAGCCTTCGCTAAACTTAAAAAAAAAACCTAAAGTTAAAGCAAAAGAACAGGTTACCCGATATCGAACACACCCTTCTATTCCGAACATTGGTTACTTAAGGTATACACAAAAATTAACATTTTACCTTCTCCTCTTGTTTTCGACCATCAAATTGAACAACGAATCCAGCCTTCACAAAGGACTTGTAGTTCTTAAGACCGCCCTTCTAAAAGCCCTACCCTCTTCTTCACCTGCTCTTTTTGCGGACAGCAACATCGAGAAGGAATTGTTGTTGAGTTCGAACAAGGGACTTTGTTAGATTGAAACGTGCGAGGTTGCTGTAAAACATTCACGCGATGTGGGGTAACAGTACATTTGGCTCGTCTGAATCGCCCGCCAATAACATGAATATGATTAAAAGCTGAGAGTTTTAAAGGTGAACATATCAAGAAATGAAACCCTGCTTCCACTTGTTTTCTTCTCCTGGTGCCCTTCCATCACTGCATTCAAATTTTTGTTTTACTTTTTTTTATTAATTAATTTATTTATTGCTGAAAATTGCAGGCCCCCTATGAAGAGCCCAAGGCGAAAACAACGAAAAGATAACTGAAGCAAAGCCAAACATTCGCATAAAAGCAAAGTTTTTTACGACAAAAGTAAACACGAAAATGAACATAGGTAGATCTGTGCACTTACATGAGCAAAGCTATACGCGCAATATGCATCGGACACAAAAATAACAAACGACAAAGAAACAACAATCGTAAAATACACGGTACGTCATTTTTCCGAGTCGATCTAGAATCTTACGTCTTCATTCATGAGTGACTGGATGCCGTCTGAAAATGCATCAAAGCAGTCATTCTTTCTCAGCTGTGACGGAAGCTTGTTCCACTCATTAACATTGCGTGGAAAAAACAATGCATTTAAACATCACTGTCACAAAAAAAAAACTCGTTGATTGTGACGAAAATTATTTTCGTCATTCTTGTCCAGCTCGCTTGCACCTTTGCATTTAATTGCATTATAATTAAATCGTTGATTGTTTTGTCGCGTTTATTACTAGATAGTCGGTTAGAGACTAGAGTTGACTGAAATATACTGACTGGTCGACAGACTATTCTCGGTGTTGATAAGGTTGTATAAAAACTTTAGTCTGTTAATTTTCATTCGTATAGCTAGCCGTGGCAAGCCGGATAGCAGGTAGAGCTCTGTTATAGATGATCGCCTACCGGATCGGTTGTAAATAAATCGCAGTGTTTTCGTTTTCCATATTTTTCAGTGCATTGATACAGACTTGTGACCGTGGATACCACACTGCATCTGCGTACTCGAGAATGGGTCGGTTTAAACTCTGAAGTTGTTATTGATATACAATGGTAGTCGGGAATTATCGTTAGTGTAAAGAGACGAAAACAATTGGTTGAACAAATTCGCTATTTCCCCATCGTCTTCGATAATCTGATCGGTATGCTTCACTACCTTCGCTGACTTGCTTTTCTGCGGTAAGTATGACCAAAATTTCTGCGGGTTTTCCTTCGAGAATGAGAGCATTGTTACGTTAAAAAAGCTGGAACCGGGAAGTTTTTATTATAGTACGTAGCTGACTACGAAGCACTCCCAGAATGCCACTCATGTTCTTGCGGTTTCTTATCACCCCGTTAATCTTCGATTTTAAACGAAGTATCTCGCGCGTTAAGCGCGAAACACATGTACGACGAAACCGTCCGATCCGACGTCCGATCAGGCAATACGACGGTCGGAGTCGGGGGTAGACAAATTTATCGTTACCAAGCACAGCTGATACAAGAGCATACACTTCGTCGGGAGAAGTGGATGGATGCAAACGCGACACGAATATAGACTTCTGCACAGGACGTTTGGGCGCGGTTTTTTTGGGGGATAGAGAAAAAAACCACTTTACTAGATTTAACTAGATAAGGTAATCAGCAAAATACAAATGTAGTGTAAATGTAACGATACGTTCCATTTTGTTAACTGAAAAAAGAGCACGTTCGCCTTTTCACATATGAAACATGTAACGGGAACGCGTTTCCAAAAATCAGAAGGAACGAGGAACGACCTTCTGTTCCTTTTTTTTTTTTTTGAGAACGAGTGCAACACTGCTTTACTTCACATGTTAATTCACATTGCTCTCCGAAGTGTAACCGGCTCGTATTAGGTCTTGGTGCTTTTGCGAGTCTGATACCCCTGTCAGACTGGCTAATTTAGTGTCACTTGAAGCGAGTGCACTTCGCCCCTAGCGTCGCTCGTGCGGTGCCTCACGGTAACTTTTAGTGTCACTCACCGAAGAACGCACTCGACATCGAGTGTGTTCCGTAAACTCGCTACACTCGATCCAGGAGACTCAGTGTATAGACTCGATAGCAGTATTTCAGGAGTAAAGAAAAATAAAACTGCCTAAAACAAGTATTTGTTTGTAGAGAAGTACTATCAGATATGCACTTGTTTCATGCCGACAAAAAGTAATATATCACGCAAAATCAAACGGCTAATCTCGCTCGCAGCCTTTTCGACGTACATATTGCACTTGATTGCGCAACAACGCTTGGGGCCCATTTTTGTTTTTCAGAGACGAGCCAAAGAGGTATCGCTTGAGCACGGATCCGCTCAAACTTAGGATTGTAGTAAGCAGTAGTGCCTTAGCACCGCGAACCCCAAGTCACCCATAATCCGAGTAGGATACCTTTGCTGCGATCACCCACTGGGTAGACCACTTAGAAGATCTCCATCGCGCGAAGGTCTTCCATAGTTGATATGATACCTGCTTCGTACTTGTCTCGAGCTGTGTTGGCTCAATATATTAAATTGTCGTAAAGCTTTCGAATTAACGCAAACATGGCTGGTAACAGGTCTGTAGTAAATATTAAAAAAAAGATGATAGAGGAACCTGCGCGTACATTTGACTAATTTGCATGCTTTTTGTTTTACTCATCGTCATTGACATATCATTTCTGAGTTAAACCGAATTTCGCCATGTAGCACGAAAGCACTTGAAGTGACATTCGATGCGCTGAAGTGCACTCGCTTGAAGTGACACTAAATGAATCTGTCTGATGGGGGTATTAGAAGATGCGTTTGAGAGTAAGTCAATGGGGGGTGCAGAAACGCGTGCCACACTTCACGGGTTGCCTTTTCGTTCCAATTTTGTTTCTGTTTTTTGCGATCACGCTTATGGGGATGATTATGTTGTGATAATGAAAGCTTCGCATATCCATTTTTTTCTTTCAAACTTGTGTTTTTCTGTTTTTGTTTATTGATAATAAAAAAAAAGATAATCTTAAAGACTATGCACATAACAAAATGTTTTCATAAAAAAACAGTTTTCTGATTTTCGAAACAAATTGTAGCAATACGACTATTCCTTCTGACACGTATTCACGCGGTATTTTATTTAAAACAAAAATACATACAAAAATAATTGGAAAGTCAGACTGAGAAACAGAGGAATATATTTTCGAGAAAAGCAACATATGGCCTCAAAGTGACACGTTTTGATAAGGTGCCCTGTCACTTCTTTTTGCCCAGGAAAGAAATTGAGATTCTTCCATCGGATTGTTGATGCATACTTTATTTGTGCCTTTCTATATAAATAAAATTCAGTATTTTTTTTTAGGTTCGTTCTGCGGTGTCTTTTTTTGTAGATGATAAATGTAACGTCACAGACAGTTGCATCGCCACGGAAGGAGCGCACATCATATTACCGAAACATGAAGCGGGGGGGCGGGAGTTGGTCCGCTGATTTTTGCCAGGAAGCTGAAGGCTTCAATTCACGCTGACACTTGACGCCGTAGCATCTTTGAATGTGTGTTATACGTTTATGGTGGTGTCGCAGGCACCTAAGCAACTCTTTACACAAAGTTTAGGGCCTCAGTTTTATAAAAAAAAACACTCAAAAATATTTACCCCAAGTGTATGCGCACTCAAAATTGCAACGCAATGCGGTAACGTGCCATTTTTAGCGGAATTGCGCTGCACCCAATTCAACGGGAAAACTAAAATGATACGCCAAATAGTTCCGATATTTAGCGGAATTTACCGTGTCGTCCGAGCTCAGGAAAATGCATCTATACACAACGAGCGGCAGCCCAAAACACGGTTCATAATCTGACGTCTCGAGATTATCCAGATGATTAAGGTACATACATATAATTTTATTTTTCGCAGGGCTTGGAGACGGGGCCGATTGTTCTCCAGGCTACTTCCCCTGCAATGCGAGCGAACGCTGCCTTCGGAGGGAGCTCATCTGTGACGGACGACGGGACTGCGATGACGGCTCAGGACGAACTCAGCTGCGGTGAGTAATGGTCAGCCACTTGGGGCACACCAGTAACAGGCAACAGCAACCAAGTTTTCTTACAAGGGGTCATACAGGAAGTCAACATCAACCGTCTCAGGATAAAATAGTTACAGTGAATCTAGCTCTTCCCAGTCATAATATCGAACAGACGATAATGTTTCAAAAGGGGCACGAGGCTATAGAGGATTCCTTTCGGGTAGTTGCATTTTATGCAAAAATGTTAATCAGTCATAAAACTCCTGTGGCTACGTTTTTCCCTACGAACGGTAATAATTATTTTTCTTAAATTGGCATTAGGGTTGTTATCTGTGAATAAACGAAAAGTTTGATGTTCATTGGGGAAGCTTAAACTGAGACAAAGAGAGGAACGCAAGCACACCGCTTGCATTGGTCCCGATTTGAACCCTTCGCACCTACCATAGTTCGGGAAAAATAAATGTATTAGTATAATATGCATCCCTATAATGGAATGCTCTCTGCTGTTTCAAAGAACTATCTGAGAAATAACCGCTCGCGCAGAAGACAAATGCGGCTGAGTATTTGTATCTTGTCCCTTGTTTCGTATCTTGTCCAATTTTTAAACTTGAGCTTGGAGAGTGATGTTAAACATTTGTGGGACGTTTCTAAACAAACAATTAAGGTACTCGTGAACTCTAGCATACCATTCAGAATTTATAAGGGAAATAAGAAACATAAACCATGGATTACTTTCCCAATTCGAGAATAAATAAAGCGTAAGTGGTGAACTTTTAGAAGTATCGTACAAACCACTCTGATAGTTCTAGGCCAATCTCGTAGAAATATTCAGCGTACTTAAGAGAATATAGAAGAAAACAAACTGACATTTTATCACGCTTTCAAGATGAACTCAAAAATGACCTCAAAGAGATCTGGAAGTTTGTGAAAGTTAATAAAAAAGAAGATAGGTCGATTCCTGCTTTGTTACAAAATGACAAGTTAGTAGACAGCGACATTGCAAAGGCAGAAAATTTCAATTCATATTTTAAGTTAGTTTATTCGCCTCCAGAACCTAACTATGTCCGTCCTTTGACCTGACCGCAGAAGTGGTTATGGCCGAGGTGAATACCGTAGTAGATGGGATTGAGGCCTTACAACGAGACACTGATATGTCTAAAGCGCATGGACCAGATAAAATTTAACCAATAATTTCGCACAATTGTTGAGAAGACATATCGAAGTACCTTCAACGAATTTTTACCAAATCATTAAACACTGGTTTAGTTCCGGCTGACTCAAGAAGACAAAATATAACTGAATTTTAAGACTGGGTAGAAAATCTAGTTGAAAGTTGCCCCCCGGTTTCACAAACGTGCGCTGCTTGCAAGATGTTTGAACACATTTTATATAGTTCAATATATATTTTCCTAGACTCTGGTAATTTCTTTTCCCCCTGCCAGTACGGTTTTCGTCGAGGTTATTGATCCGTTACACAGCTTGCAGAAGTTACCCATTTTGTTTCAAGTACCGTAGGCAATAGACAGAGTGTTGATTTTGTATTCTTGGACTTCCCTGAAAGCTTTTGGCACCGTGCCACATCATCTATTGTTAAACAAACTTGTATCTCTGGACATCAACGGTAAAATCATCAACTGGATTGCTGACTATCTTTCCGATCGCGAGCAAACTGTAGTACTTAATGGTAAAAAATCTTCACCGGTGATTGTGACCTCCGGTGTACCACAGGAACGTGTGTTCGGGCCCTTGCTATTTCTTGTATTAATTAACAGTATTGGTGAAAACATACAGTCTCATATTACGTTATTCGCGGACGACTGCATAGTAAATAGAGTTATTGAAAGCGTCGTGGACGCCCGTGTGCTTCAAAACGATTTTAAGTGCTCGAAGACTGGTGTGACCATTGGGAAATGAGCCTAAATATCGCCAAGTGTAAACACATTTGTTTTATAACAGTACATCTTGCCTGACCGAATATAAACAGAAAAATGTTATATTCGACCGTGTAGAAAATTATAAGTACATGGGAGTTCATTTGTCGTCCAGTTTGAGTTGAATGATCACGTAAATAACCATGTCGCTAAGGCTACACTCTAAGGAAAAGGGGAGCGCGACTTAGTCCCCGAGGGGAGCAAGTGCGTTGCCACAACCATTAGTTCCCTCGGGGACTAACGGGAAGGGGAGTAACAGTTGCACCCCTCCATTAGTCTCTCGCAGTTCCTCCGATGGGATCAATGGTTGCGCCGTTGCGATTGACCCCCGGGGACTAACTGTTAAGCCCTTGCACTTGGTCCCCTGGGACCAGACATGTGCACGTTACCCAAAAAAGAACTAAATACCGTTACTCGTTACTCGCTCAAAAAGTAACTAAATACGTTACTCGTTACCGATTCTCAAAAGGAACGCGTGAGTTACCTCAAAAGTAACGAGTTACTTTTCTCGTTACTTCGACGACCAAATACACAACTGTTTTTGTTTTGTGGTTTATAGTTTTCTTTTTAGTAGTCGTTACACTTGAGCAGTAGCTGCCTCTCGAAGTTTTCATCGGTTATGTTTCTCCGCTTCCTTGAAAATACATCTCCGGCGACGCTGAAGAGTCGTTCTACCGACGCGTTCGAAGGAACGGCAGTTCCTTCGAACGAGTCGGTAAAACAACTCGGTAATGGGTTCTGTGGCTTCCAGTGTTCGCAACCTCCGGGTTTACATTCGGTCCGTACCCGGTTTTAGAAGGTTCAACCAACGAACCTGGATGAAGCACATTCCCAGCTGTAGAGTTCAGTACGGCAATGTTTATCGCTGGACACGTCAGTCGAACAGTTCTACTCACGTGTTCAGCGATATAAGTTGCTGTACTGTCATACTGTTTAGTTGTTTTTCGGGTTGCCCACCAACCGTTCTCGCAATACACGACTACACAGGTCAGAAAAAAAAAACAAGGCCGTTTAAGCGGTGTTGTACACGTTACTCCTCAAAAGTAACGAAATACCGTTACTCGTTACTATGCCTTAAAAGTAACTAAGTACGTTACTCGTTCCTTTTCTGGAAAAGTAACTAAATACGTTACTCGTTACCAAGAAATAGTAACTAGGTAGAAGTAACTCGTTACTTGTAACGCGTTACGTACATGTCTGCCTGGGACAAACTGTTACACCGTTTCAGTTGAACCCCGAGGACAAACTGTTAGGCCCTTGCACTTGAACGCCTGGGTCTAAACGTTGCTTCCTTGAATTTAGACCCCTGGGTCTAAAGGTTTATCCTTTACATTTGGTCCCGAGCCACATATCTCCGAAACGAAATTGTGCAGTTCAGGTTAAACGTAGCTTTATTGCCTCGTAGAAACACATCGCATTCAAGGATGACTGAAGTTGAAGTTCCTGGGCGGTAGAATCTACGATAAGGCCAAATTCCGAAGAGTACACTTGCGACGACGATGGCTTGGACACTGGGACGTCTGTCCAAACCGGTCGTGGTCCAAGCACAGTTTATTGAGTCATCGGCAGCTTCTTGCCCATTTGCGAGGAATTTGGATTGTTAGTAACAGGGCAGCGTGAAATACCCGATCGCTCGACAAAAGTATGAGATTTAACACACGCATAATAATATAACAAATAGGCTGCATAAGTGCCACAACGGTTCACATACAACATGCGATCTGTTGACAGCAGACCAGCGCAATATTCGATTTTTAGTAGACCGTTCGCTGCGAACTACAGAACCACAGTTTGCGTGCTCAAACTATGCTTCAAAGTGACGGCACGAGCTCCCGCCATCAACGCGACAGTCTAGTGTACAAACGAATAAATGTCTCTATAGGGCGTATTCACTGGCCGCCATATTTGAGGTCACTGTTTAGAGCGCATGCTCAGAACGAGCTCACATTAATAGGCTGCCAAGACCGGCAATCTTGATGGTGCGGGGTGCACGTTGCAAAATAACTGTGGAAGCTAGCCATCAGCACGTGCTCAGTATTAGCGCACACGGATATGGCTGCCAGTGAATACACCCTATAAGGAGTATTCACTGGGAGCCATATTTGTGGGTGCTGTCAAGAGCGCATGCTCAGAACGAGCACCCATTAATAGGCTGCTAAGACCGACTATTTTGACGGTGTGGAATGCACGTTGCAAAAGAACCCTGGAAGCTAGCCATTAGCACGCGCTCAGCAGTCGCGCACACAGCTATGGCCGCCAGTGAATACTTCCTATTAAGGCCGGTTCTCAAGGCCGATTCAGACACTTGCGTTTGAGTGCGTTTGAGTGCGTTGCGTCGAGAACCGAAAGCGAGTCACCGGCACATATGTGCTTCGTATGAAGCGTGGATTCCAATTCAAGGAATCATCTTGGCACACGATATAAGCAGCAGGGACGTCCTGGTTTCTCGCTGCCGCAACGCAGTCAAACGCAGTCAAACGCAACTGTTTGAACCAGGCTTAACACGCAGCGAAGCGCTTATGTTGCGCCGCTCACGTGTCGTGAGCTACTTTTTGTCTGCCATGAGCAACAGTTTTGACGGCGCGATACAAAGCTGGTGACCGTTCTCGTCTGCACGCGATTAGCGCAAGGTCAGCGCTATGCTTGTAGCACTCCGCTGCATGTGTGGACAGGCCTTTATGGTCAAGTGAGCATGCCAGGGTCTGCAAAATACAAAAAAATAAGCCATCGGTTGAGCTGGCGTTTCGCTCGATACGGTTTAATATGAGGTCTCTGTGCTGCATAACAAAATCAGCAACCATGGTGCCAAAAAGAATAGAGCACGGCGCGCGCTATGCAAGCTAGAGAACGCGCTCAAAATAAAACACTTTCCGAAGCCGCAGTTAATGAATACACCACAAACGGAAGTACTTCGACATATCTTAACCGAGGTCCCTTGACTTGTGACTTCAGAACAGATCAAGTGCAGTGCTGCAGCACCGCAAATCCAAACCGGATCCCGCCATGATTGGAGAAGACACAGGGAGAAAAAACGGCGACCAGCTTCCGAGGAAGGCTGTATTTCAACTTTCAACTTACTAAAAACAGGCTCTTTTCAAACAAAGACCCCTTCCCATTTTCCCGACGGACCCTATCTGCCCAACTCCCCGCGTGAGCGAGGAGCACGAGAAAGAATGCGGGGTAGGGGGTTGGTGAGAGGGGAAGGGCGCGCTGAAGAAAATCTCTTTTCCCCCTCCCACTACACACAACACACGGACAGAGCACAGCCGCAAGGACGGGAGAAGGTCGCCATTTTCAACACGCCGGTCGAGTGTCGTACAAGCAAACACGTTCTTTTGTTTTTCTTTTATCTCTCTCTCTCTCTCTCTCTCTCTTACTCGGGTCCCTCCTTTTTAGTTCGCATTTGTTTTGTATTAGCAGGGTGTTGCCATGGATGACGTTCTGGGCGCATTTTGTTTTTCGTTGTTCATCTGGAATGTTATCTGAAACAGTGACAACGATGGCATGAAGACGTCTGGATACTGCCCCTGAATGTGCTTTTTGAGTGGAACGTGCCGTGCATCAAGTGTTTCGTTGCGGATTTTGGGTTCGACATTGGACTACCCAGTAAGGTTGGTCACGGGGAGACGCAGAGACGAGGCTCGACTTGTTCTCAGTAACTCAGTTTTAGCGATTGAAGTGACCATTTAATCTCACTGCGAGACTCCGGTGTTGAAAGCGCGGCTTGTACAAACTGTTAAGTTTCATTTAAGAGAAAAAAACGTGTTATTATTTGGAGGTGTTGCGTTTGGATAAATGCTCATTTTTTGCGCGAAGGCAAATAACGTGAATGGACTTGTGAAATGTCAACAGATCATTTTCGACGAGATAGTTGGGTGAGGTCGAGTCAACACATTTGTTAACTCGCATTTGCACAACGCGCGAAGCTCTACCATGTAGTGTCTTAACGTTCGCGGCACATTAAGCAAATTCGCCAGTTTCGTCTGAGTTTTGTCAACACTTTCAGCGAAACTGGGCTGAGCCTCGCCGATCCCCAAGACAAGCGAAACAGCATCCATTTTCCTGGCGAACATTCCGTTTGCCTTCGGGGACTACATCATACAGACGCACCCTGTCTGGGGGGACTAATGGATGCTTTTGCTCGCACACGCCTATCGGTTAGTCCCAGTCGAGCGCAGTTAGTCCCCAGCTTTTGCGCACGGTACCTAGCTTGAACCAGATGGTCCTTTCGGGGAACAACTGGGAGTTCAGAGGACCAAATGCTGCCGTTAGTTCCTTGAGGCCAACCTTTTTTCTTAGAGCGTAGTAAAATGTTGTTTCTTATTCCCAGGAATTTTAAAAATACATCTCACAGTGTAAAACAAACATTCAATTTTCTTTCATTCGACCAATTTTAGTATATGCTTGTGTCATCTGGGACCCGCCACAGAGTTACCTTGAACAAAAGTTGAAATGGGTTCACCAGGAATTACGGTTCGTTACAGGTGACTACAGCCCTTATACAAGTTGTACTAAAACGAAGAACAGTTGGGATTCAATCAAAGAGCGAAGAAAGTGCTTGAGATTGAAATTCTTTCACAGCATATATTACGGACAGACTGGTATTGCAAAAAGGTATTTACAATTTCGAACCACACTTAAAGGGGTCATGAAACTATTTTTCAACTTTCTCCTGTTTAGCTTTCCTCCTCAACTCACAAATCGCGCATTGTACCAAAAAGTTCAAAAAGACGAAAACGAGGGAGTCCCCACTTGCTCGGGCCCTCGTTTGAGTACCAGGACACAGCCATTCTCCCCCTAGAAGATTAGCAAGTCGCTCAAAACTCGAACAAAAGTTGCTTTCCCCGCTACGTTCACGCATAAGCTGACAGTGCTGTGGACGCTACGTGCTCCTTGGGCCAGCCACACTTTTGCGACGTGATCACGCTCCCTCGCGCATACCCACGCGCAGAGAATGAGGTCAGGTGATGAAAGAGAGGCGGCTGAATGGTCCGGCAAGTGCATAGCTTACATCGCAGTGTCAGCTTAGGGCTGAAGGTTATAAGTGTGGTCCGGTGTCGTGTGACGTGCGTTTGGGCATAGTGACGCGCTTTAGACGCCGCGGATGTATCACAGTGAAAAGGCAGAGAGCTTCCGAAGGGAATGCGGTACAAAATAGTCCGCTGGGTTTTCAAATTTTCGCACCGAAAGTCATGCTTTTGACTTTCTACCTTCTTTCTTTTGGCCCACTAAACGATATGCGATTCAAAAATCCCAATCTAAATTGATTTATCCCAGCCCAAAATTCGTTTCATGGGGCCTTTAAGCATCTGCAAGACGGGATAATTCTAAAAGCGGGGAATTTCGTTACAGTGCTTACTGTTTTCCATTTTCATTTTTTGTTAAAACCATTAGAGAGTAGAATGCACTTACGGAAGAAATTGTAACTATAGCTAATAAATATCTCTTTTTTTTATAAACTGCAAATTTCCATTCGCGCATAAAAATGTATGTTTTATTGTTGTTTCCGCTTATCAATCGTGTGAATGTGTATTATTATTGCATGATGTTTCCTGTGCCCCTGCACATTGTCTAACGGCCCTGAAGGTATTCATGTAAATAAAATGAATACATATACTTGCATTTCAGTATTTCATTCCCTACAACTTTTGAGCATTTCTGAAAAACAATCATCCTAAGATACATTGAAAAACAAAAAACACGACGCAAATAGAGTTTTAAGAAGTTCGTTCGGAAGTGCCATCCTGTAGCTGAAGTATCCATCTGAATACCTGAACTGCTCTATGAGTTACTGTATGATTAAGTGAGTCTGCCTCAGTATGATATGAAAAACAGATTGAAGTTGCTTGGTGTCGAAGAAAAAAGACAAGAGAGGAACGTTTGTTGTTTTTCTCTCTTGACTCCAAATATCTTCTAATTCTTTTATCTCCCTCTGGGGTTAGTTTCATGGCAGGATTAACTTTCACCGGCTTGTCTCCGCTCTTCCTACCTTTGGGAAGTTCATGCATAATCATAATCTTATTATTCATTACCATACTGACTGAACAACAAATTTTAACACATGATGTCTGTTATGAACCGATTTTCACGGAGATCTGTAACGTCTTAAGTGTGACGTTTGGCTCTAAAGAAAAGCTGACATAGGAAACGTAACGCCCATAGAGAACCATACAAAGAATCTTAAGTTCCTCGGCAGCATTCGAACTCACCAACTTGAGATTTTGAACAAAGTGCACCTCAGGGGAAAGAATGATTCTACTAACAATTTACATTGCATTTTTATTCTATATCCAACTTTTCAACACTCAGTCTAATTGGCAATTCTAAAAAAAGAGATGTCTACTCGCTATGTCGCACCATTTCACGCGAGAACGCATGGCATACGGACTTGGACCGATCGGCGCTGGTGGCGTTCGCTGTTAAATTGCAAGTCCTCTCCCTGTTGTGAGATGGAACCCCTGAACAATCTAGGATCTCTACGTGTGGACATCGGCCTCTCACGGTGTTTGTTAAAAAAGGGAGAGGATCTTCGACACATTTGCTTTGTAGCGGGGCGGTACTGTTCAGACGCCTCTCTCTGTTACCACCGTGGCCAGTGCAGAAGGAGATAGAGTTGAGGCTATCTAGAACGTTAGAAATGGCAGAAGCAGCGGAAAGAACCCTCACCAAGGACACCACACACGAACGCCGATAAGTGTAAGGCCTAACGCACATTCTGTACTTAGCAGTCTTTGACAGCATGATAAAGCTTGTAGAGTTTTACAAATAAGAAGACTAATAAATATAAAAAAAATGTAACGTAAGCATTATAAGAACTGCCTGGAATGTTGTATCGGTACATTTTGCCTTTCCCTAAAACTTTAAAAGTTAAAAACATATAATGTATTCGCAGTAATACACCTAATTTTGAAAGTATTGCTAAATTTGTTATACTTAAGGTAAAGGAGATCTAGGGGGAGACACCAAGGCCAGGCTTGTGCCTATCCTAAAGACGCTACTAAAGATGCTGTGTTTAAAATATATTTGCAGTATTTTGATATTTTGCAAATACATTTCATTTAAAGAATTTTGCTACTCAATCTTAATGGGCCTTTTTCAAAGTTTAGCCACGATCGTGGCGAGCCCCTTCGCGAATCGCTCGAAACACTTTTGGAGGCTTCGGAATCGTCGCTCCGTTATCCTCGCGAGCGAGCGCGTGTCTCCTGGTCCGCGTGTTTACGTGTGTTCTCTGGTGGCGTCGTCCCCCCTTTCACCATTCTGAGCGTGTCTTTCTGTCGTCGCTTCGCGTGCATCCTTTCTTTGAAATGGCTGAGGCCGACTCTGGAGAACTAGCGAAAGCCACTCTCTTCGATACAGGCGACTTCGTTCGCTTTTCTACCTTCAAAGATGTACACTTAAACGTAACTTCGGTCTCGCCTAGTGCAATCAATTGAAAAAAAGGGGTCGCGTTTCAAGGCAGTGTTATGTAACAACTAAAAGGGTGACCAGTTTTGGTCTCGACCCAGCTATCCACCTCGCGCAATGCTTGTGAGCTTAGTTTATGAGGCCCGGCCACCAT
This sequence comes from Ixodes persulcatus, assembly GCA_013358835.2. Lineage (NCBI taxonomy): Eukaryota > Metazoa > Arthropoda > Arachnida > Ixodida > Ixodidae > Ixodes > Ixodes persulcatus. The sequence goes on from JABSTQ010011557.1 coordinate 479,434, forward strand.
GATCAAAACATGCCGTCTACGGCTGCCGGAAAAAACGTGAGCTTTTCCCGTGGACACTTACTTCACTGTCCTCCCTTCACTCCCCAGTTAACAATGCGGCGGGAGCAGCGTGCGTTCCGGACCAGTCAAACGCTTTCCTTTTCTAACATGATCCTCCTCTCTGCGCGCGGATATGGATGATTGAGTAATCGCGTTGCAAGAGATAGGCGTACGAGGGGTCCATTGCCAAGGTAGCTTTCATTGCACTCTCAGTGTAGCAGTGAACGTATGCCACCAATTTCCTTGATTTCACGCTTTTAAAGTGACATGGTATACCGGAGCATCCGCGGATGAAGCGTCATTATTTTTCGGCAGCTCCAATATCTATCTGCATTCATATCTGAGGAAAGACCCCCACGAATCGTTAGACAGTTCGCACGACCCGCGAATAGAGCCTCCGAGATCGGAGTTAGTTTCAAGCTTGGTTGGGCGGACATCTCCCCAGGGTCAGGTTTCCAAAGATAGTTGAGGAACATATCAAATTTGTGAAAACAAATGCGAGTACAAAAGGAATACTGGTCTCCAGGCATTAGTGTATTTTGGCCTGCAGCGAACTTCTTAAAATGCTAATGAGGTTCCATCTACGAAGTTTTCGTTTAAACAGTCGGTGATTCTTGCAGGCTCGTTGTCGTGGCTCATGAACACATCACAGAAAAAAAAATCAGTTTAACAGGCATGTAAAAAGAGTTTCGTTTCATGGCCGTCTCCATCTGGCCCCGACATTTCAATTTATTCAAGTTCACATTTCACAAGATAAACGGACCACTCAAAGACGGATAAAATAAAATAGAAATTCAGCGCGGTACCTGACGGCGCCTCTTTCTCCGCATCGTTTACAGCGCGCACTAAAAGAAACCATACTTTTTGTTATATTTATTTTAATTCGAAAACTTGCACTACGTACTGTTTCAAAACGCTCACAATGATAATGAGCTTTTTCGCAGTGTTTTCTTTGTTTAAAATTGATAAAAATCTCATTAACGATGGAAATAATGAAAATATCAATTCGAGAACTGTTAGATTAAATATTACCCAATATCAAGTATGATTTTACTTGCAATGTGCTCTCCTAGAAAGCTAGGTGTCATGTCACGTTCTCTGCCGAGACTATAAATAGACAGTGGGATAGTCTAAACCTTTTTTTCGGATATCAGCTTAATCAAATTTCGTGACCAAACCCCCCCCCCCCCCCCCCCCCCAAAAAAAAAAAAAAAAAAAAAAAAAAACATACATTGAGATGATCGAGTTTAAAATTAGGGCTTCCAGATATAACCCGCCGTCGCGGAGGAAGCTCTCTTGATTTTAATGAACCCTGTCAAGATCAGCGGCCAGTGCGACGTGTATCGAACGAATAACGCAGTCATAATTTTCTTCATAGAGCTGATAAAATACTCCAGTATTCACGTCGGAAATACTGTATAGGTAATAACTCGTCATACGTTTCGCGAATGAAACAGCGTTGGTGAATTAGAAGTTTTCTCCACATTCGCAGCTATCAGACAGAGTGAGGGCCTTGCAGATGGGAAAACCAAGGGAGTATTACGGGGCCACTGGCCTTGTTTGTTACCTTTAGCTATCAGACAGGCATTAGACGGGTTTAAATAACTACAGCGGATACAACCGCCGCGGTGCACCTCATTTTAAAATCCCCATTTCGACAATAACTGCACCTGTCTTAAGCAAATATCAAGGTGTAAGACACCGAGCATAGCAATGCTTTTTCAGAAATGCCGATGCAGCAGACGCTTAAATAATTATCTTCGCAAGACCTCTGATGAAATATTGTAAAAGCAATTCATATGAGAGAAACAGTTTCCCTGCCCGAATAGTTACTAACAAAAGGAACTCTATTAGTGCAGTCGAAGATACGGACCGTGGTATCTGTACACTTCGATATATGGCCCGAAAAAGAATTTCATCCACAAATTCTTAAGGATCACAAAATATCGTTCTATTTGAATCCGTATGTCTCGATGGTGTATCTATACAAATAAAAGAAATGTGAAATTGAGCTGTTTTCCGCGGACCTTTCCCGGCGCATCGACATCACTCGTGCAGCAAATCACTCCGGAATACACCTCACTGTTATTTTCGCTGCAGTCCACCACAAAAGTTCGCTTTGACATGTTAGCGCGCGCACGTACTTTCCACTTCTATCTGTTTGTATATGTATTTTGTGTTTCACCAATGTGCGTATTTCGGAAAATCATCTCTTTCCGTTGGCGAGTGTTGGCCTGCTACTTGAGGGTTTCCAGACAAACGGGACCCCTCCCCGAAGCCTGACAGTCCCCTGGGTCGTAAATTCTTGCGCGCGTTTGTGTTCTTCTGTGTGTTCCCCCCGTTTTCGCGGAAGCCGGTCCAAGACGGGGCTGAAATGTCGGCGCCCCGCAGCGAGGACCCATCGGCGAGGCGGACCGGACGGCGCGGGCGACACCCGACACCACGAAGTGAAGAGGGGACCAGAGGAAGGACGGGAGACAAAGGAGAGTCGAGCGGGAGAAATTGGTGTGTGCGGATGTGCCAGCACCAGGCGGCCTGCGAGAGCGGCAATGTATTCATTTCATCAAATTTTGTATTCATCCTAAAGGCCCGTTCACACTCTTGCGACCGAGTTCGACCGAGAGAGACCAGACCGGTTTTTAAAGGCCCGTACACACACTTGCGACCGAGTTCGACCGAGAGAGACCAGACCGGTTTTTAAGCCTCTTGCGACCTCTTAGGATCAGCTCCGCTGCAGCGGAGCTGGTCCTAAGAGGTCGCAAGAGGCTTAAAAACCGGTATGGTCTCTCTCGGTCGAACTCGGTCGCAAGAGTGTGAACGGGCCTTTAGCCTCTCGCGATCTCTTAGGACCAGCAGCGGAGCTGGTCCTAAGAGATCGCAAGAGGCTTAAAAACCGGTCTGGTCTCTCTCGGTCGAACTCCGTCGCAAGAGTGTGAACGGACCTTTAGGTTATTAAAACAGTTTTGTTTAAAGATTTCAATGAGACGTGAATTAACTCCCTAACCTAAGGTAAGAGAGCTAACATAATCAGAAGGGGGAGAACAACCTAAGTCCTGGACCGTAAAGAGGATCGGAGAACTTCGATCGCAACGTCTGGCAGCGATGAACATGGAGCGGAAGAAGGAGCAACCACGCCGAGGCGACCGACAGTGCGACGAATCTACGAAAGTGTGTGTGTGAGTGCGTGAATGATCGTCCCCACTGTCCGGAAGCCGAGACGAAGGTACTGTTCAACTTTTCATTGTTTGTCCGAACTGACCAGGGAAAGTTCAGGTCAATAAGATACCGAGCGTGTTTGGTTTGGGTTCGTTCCAGAGCGAAATTCAGTAATTTGTTCCCATGTGCGGCACCTTCGAGTGCACCGAGAGTTTCCTTTGTTTTTATTTTCGAGCGTAGTGCGGCACCTTCGAGTGCACTGAGCGTTTCCTTTGTATTTATTTTCGAGCATAGGTGCGGCACCTTCGAGTGCAGCTGAGCCGTATTAATTTGTTTATTTCGAGCGTTAAACGCGGGCACCTTCGAGTGCACTGAGCGTTCTTTGATTTCATTTTCGATAGGGGGGGGGGGGAGCGTAGAGCGGCACCTTCGAGGTGCACCGAGCGTTGTCCTTGTTCGTATTTTCGAGCGTAGTGCGGCACCTTCGAGTGCACTGAGCGTTCCATTTGTATTATTTCGAGCATAGTGCAGGCACCTTCGAGTGCACTGAGCGTTTACTTTGTATTTATTTCGAGCGTAGGGGGCGGAACCTTCGAAGTGCAACCGAGAGCGTTTCTTTGTTTTTATTTTCTGAGCGTAGTGCGGAACCTTGTGCGATAGCACCTGGAGTCGTTTCCTTGATATTTATTTTCGAGCATAGTGCGGCACCTTCGAGTGCACTGAGACGTTACGTTGTAGTTATTTTCGAGCAGTAGTGCTGGCACCGTCGAGTGCACTGAGCGTTTACTTTGTCTTTTATTTGGTCGAGCGTTAGTGTGGCAACCTTCGAGGTGCAAAACCGAGCGTTCTACCTTGTTTTCTATTTGCGAGCGTAGTGCGGCACCATTCGAGTGCACTGAGCGTTTCCTTTGTATTTATTTTCCTTTGTATTTATTTTTCGTGCATAGTGCGGCACCTTCGAGTGCACTGAGCGTTTACTTTGTTTTTATTTTCGAGCGTAGTGCGGCACCTTCAAGTGCACCGAGCGTTTACTTTGCTTTTATTTTCGCTCGTAGTGCGGCACCTTCGAGTGCACGAGCGTTTTTGTTTCTATTTTCGAGCGTAGTGCGGCACCTTCGAGTGCACTGAGCGTTTCCTTTGTATTTATTTTCGAGCATAGTGCGGCACCTTCGAGTGCACTGAGCGTTTACTTTGTTTTTATTTTCGAGCGTAGTGCGGCACCTTCGAGTTCACCGAGCGTTTCCTTTGTTTTTATTTTCGAGCGTAGTGCGGCACCTTTGAGTGCACCTGAGCGTTTCCTTTGTATTTATTTTTGAGCATAGTGCGGCACCTTCGAGTGCACTGAGCGTTTACTTTGTTTTTATTTTCGAGCGTAACGCGGCACCTTCGAGTGCACTGAGCGTTTCTTTTGTTTTCAATTTCGAGCGTAGTGCGGCACCTTCGAGTGCACCGAGCGTTTCCTTTGTTCTTATTTTCGAGCGTTGTGTGGCACCCTCGAGTGCACCGAGCGGTTCCTTTGCTTCCATTTTCGAGCGCAGCGCGGCACCTACAAGTGCACTGAGCGTCTTCCTGTTGTTTTCTTTGGTTACAGAGTGCTCATTTTCCAGTTTAAAGGTGTGGTATTGCATTGGTTTTTATGCCCCGATTTATGACTACACTGTGTTGTTTTGAACATTGTAGATGCAACTTTTTATGCAGATTTCTGAGCGTATTTAGTGTGTGAAGTTGACAGCGTGCGACGTTTTGCTCGTGTGAGACCTTGAGTGTTTTGCGCGTGTGGCCCTTAGTCTGTTTACCCTAGGTCATTAAGCGTATACCGGGGTGTGCGAGACGCGCGAATTGCGCGATAGAGTATATTTGTTGATAATGCCGCGTTGCCATCCCCGAGAAAGATGGCCAACGCTAACGGAGGAATGGTGGAAGACGGTGATTTGGGGGATCCGCTCTCCGTAACAGAGTTGCTAAACGCCCTAATAGACAAGGAATCCTTACCGATTTGCTCCAGCGGGAGACGGGACCACCAGCAGTAGGTTCCAACGCTATTCCGAACTTCCAGGTAATGCCCGATTTGAGCAAGGGTATTTCAAATTTCGAAGGTGAGGGAGACCCTGCGAATGCTAGAGACTGGATAGAGAATCTGAAAAGTACAGCCTTCCTCCTCAGGTGGCCTGAGGAGCTGCAATTCGAGACTGGCAAAAGCCACATGGTCGGCGCGGCGAGAAATTGGCTACGGACTCGTCGTTCACAAATGAAATCCTGGACTGACCTTGAGGAACGATTCAGACGCACGTTGCTCAGTCAAATGCGAGCTGCGGAACGTTGGCGACAGTATGCAAGAAAGAACGCAGCAACGTCATGAGACAACGGTCGCGTACTCCCACTCAAAGTTGCGACTCTGCGCAGAGGCCAATCTAGATTTTTGCGACATGAGAGAGCAAATCGTAATCGGCCTGCTCTCGCGTCAGCTCTGCACAATGTTGATGGGACGATCACATGAACACCTAGATGACCTTCTCCACGACATTATGGAGTTCAAAAGGGTGGAGACCGAGCGCCAAAGGAACTACGGTGGCCGAGCGGAGCCAAAAGCATCAAGCCCGACGCGGAGCGGAAAAATGAATGAGAAGCGTGGCCAAGCAGAACGCTCACCACAGAACACTAGAAAGGACAATCGGCCACCGCTGAGAAATGAACGAGGGGAACCAAAATGCAATAACTGCTCCAAATGTGGGCACCTCGCTCGAGAATGTCCCCTTCCACAACGCCCAATTAAATGTCTGCGGTGTGGGAAGCAGGGGACACAACCAGCGCTACTGCCGCGAAACCGAGACGAAAACCGAAGCGAACACGGTAGCCGTGCGTGACGGCAGTGAGGCCACGCACCTGAAGTATGCGCTGTGGGGTGGGATAACTCCACTTACCGCGATGATCGACACGGGAAGCTCCAGCTGTCTACTTCAGGCGTCAGCAGCTGCCAAATGTGGAGTGAAGGTTTTGAAGGACTCAACGGCGCTATACGGTTTTGGAAACCGGAGCGTCCCCGTGGCGACGGCGATGGGCCGTTGTGTCTCCGACCTCGTCATCAATGGCGTCAAGGGCAGCAACATTGATGTTCTGGTGGTGCCAGATGACGCCCAAGCGATGGAGCTTATCGTCGGGAGGACGTTTACGGAGTTGCCTCACCTGGCTTATGCACGAGTGGACGGAGGCCTCGTGTTTGGTTACAGGCACGAAGAACCCTTCAGGGACCTGAAACTAGAGACTACCGAAGGACGTCTTCAACTACGTGTGAAAAAGGCTGCGTTAGTAGGCCGAGAAGAGGTTAATTGGATAACCCTCGAGGCGGAGACGGACTACACTGGCCCGACCCTTTAGAGAGAAAGCGGTCGAGACATGCTTGTCGAACTTACGCATCGAGAAGTCACGGTTCGAGTGGCTAGCATCAGTGGCAGCGAAATCAAGTTGAAAAAGGGGGAGAAGATGGGAAGAGCTGAGAAGGTGGAGGTGATGGAATCTATTGCACTCACCGCCACGAAAAATACTACCAGCACCTCATCGGATGCCACAAACATTCTTACAGTTCCTGTGAGAGAGTGCCTGAATGAAGAGGACCTAAAGATCGGACCAGCGATCACGGTGGACCAACGAAAGAAATTGATGGAGCTGGTTAACGACTACCGAGACTGTTTTGCCACCAGCTTAGCTGAACTGGGATGTACAACCCTGGGCGAAATAGAGATCAAGGAGGAGCCGGGAAGTGTACCAGTTGCGTCTCGCCCGTATCGCACAAGTTTGGAGGAACGCAACAGCATTAAGCAGATCGTAAATGAGTGGCGCGAGCGAGGTATCGTAACAGACACACGGTCACCGTATGCAAGCCCCGTTTTGTTGGTCAAGAAGAAAAACGGAGAGCAACTGTTGGTTGTTGATTTTCGCCGGCTGAATGCACAAACTGGGAAGGAACACTACCCACTTCCCAACATTGACGACCAGTTGGAGAACTTGTCAGGGAGCAAGATTTTCGCAGTGCTGGACCTCGCTCACGGGTACCTACAGGTCCCACTCACCGAGGAAGCGAAGGAGAAGACGGCTTTCGTCACCCCTGACAAGACTGGAAAGTTCGAACGGATGATCTTCGGATTGGCGAATGCGCCGTGCGAATTTCAGAGACTGATGAACCGGGCCCTTGGTCCCCTGCGCGAAATCATCGTCATGTGCTATCTGGACGATGTATTGATGAAAGCACGTGACTGGGAAGAGCTTATGGGGCGACTGCGGATGGTGTTCACCGTCATAAGAGATGCACAACTGACATTGCGGCCAGGGAAATGTGTCTTTGGAGCCCGAGAGATGTTTCTCGGGTTCAAGATAAGCATGGGAGAAGTGAGGAGAGGAACAGGGTAAAGGATTTCGCTCCGATAAAGGGTTGACTTGTGAAAAAAACCGAAGAGGCAGAGAGTGCAGCGTCAGCGCTGATACGTTCAACGCGAAGGCGCAACAAGCCGAAGCATTAAACAACCATGTTGAATTAACCTGAGACTGGGCTAGAGAAGAAACATCAAAACGTAGAAGGGACAGAAAATAGACAGGACGACGTCTTAAACTGTCTATTTTCCTGTCTATTTTCTGTCCCTTCTACGTTTTGATGTTTCTTTTCTACCCCAGTCTCAGGTTAATTCAACATGGTTAATATTCACCAGCTCGCCTGCATACTTACGATTGTTTCCATTAAACAACATTCGAGTTTTAATTTCGGTTAGTACGTTATTTTTTTTGTGTGTGCTACATTGTGTGTATTTCGCCAAATATTTTTACCAGTATTATATACTTTTAACGAGGGCGTTAAATCTTGCCAGGATGCCCGAGTGTTAGCGCGCGCACGTACTTGCCGCTTCTTTTTGTTTGTATTTGTATTTTGTGTTTCACCAATGTGCGTATTCCGGAAACTCATCTCTTTCCGTTGGCGAGTGTTGGCCTGCTACTTGAGGGTTTCCAGACAAACGGGACCCCTCCCCGCAGCCTGACAGTCCCCCGGGTTGTAAATTCTAGTGCGCGTTTGTGTTTTTCTGTGTGTTCCCCGTTTTCGCGGAAACGGGTCCAAGACGGGGCTGAAATGTCGGCGCCCCGCGGCGAGGACCCATCGGCGAGGCGGACCGGACGGCGCGGGCGACACCCGACACCTCGAAGTGAAGAGGGGACCAGGGGAAGGACGGAAGACGAAGGAGAGTCGAGCGGGAGAAATTGGAGTGTGCGGGTGTGCCATCACCAGGCGGCCCCCGAGAGCGGCAATGTATTCATTTCATCAAATTTTGTATTCATCTTAAAGTTATTAAATCAGTTTTGTTTAAAGATTTCCATGAGACGTGAATTAACTCCCTCAACCTAAAATAAGAGAGCTAACAGACACGAGAGATTTTAGACGTAAAAATGAACCTTGTGGTGATTTTGGTGTGTAAGGTTTTTGGGCAACTAAAACCCTAATAGTTGGTGATAACTATTTCTTGTCTCTCTTAATTAAAGACTGGAAAAAGCTCCGATCAGTTCGGAGGCTCGAACGATGACTGCCATTAATTTGAAAAATAACACGAAAATCGAAATCCCAAAAGGATTCCACATGTAGCTCATTAATTATCTTCCCATTAGTGTGTACTATGCCCTAGGCCGACTGGGGAGATAATATATTGGTAGTATTAATAATAATAATAATAATGATAATAATAATAATAATGATAATAATAACAATAACAATAATAATAATAATACTTTTATTCCGCATATAAGAAATATCAAACTACAAATACGGGTCTGTCCAAGCCAAAGGAGGCATGTGGGACAGGACCTGGCAGCCGAACGGCGAGGCTGGTAAGTGAATAATGTCTGTAATAAGGTGGAGAACTTGGCCAGTTGGTTGACGTTATACATGATGGGGAAAACAGCTCAGGAAACACGGACTACGAAGAGGAACAAACACGACAGGACAATGCTGTACTCGCAACTGAAGAATTTTAATAAAGGAAACAAAGACAGAAAAAACATACACAGTATCTTAAAAGATTGCACAAAAACAAAGGACCACTCTCGCCAACCGTGAAGCGTGTCAATAAACTACCCGTTCACTACGTGACTCATGTCTTGCCGTAGGAAGGAAATTACTTTGGCTGACAGCGCCAATGACGGTTCACTAACATATGAATGACCATGACACAAAATGTGGAAGGATCTCTCTCGTCACCCTATCCTTGTGCGCTCCCAGAACGGTGACTCTGCCAAAGTCAGGTCGACACTTGCAATTTCTACAATAAACGGGCAGAAGCCCCCCAACCGTAGCTCCAAGCGAATATGAGTGCTCTCGTAGTCTATCATTCAGACATCTTCCTGTTTGCCCCACGTAGCACCTGTTACATGACAAAGGTATCTTATATACCACACACGAAACACATGGGACAAACGATTTTCTGTGCGCTTTGGTGCACTTCGCGCTCAACGACCAACTACCCCCGCACCAATTCTGGAACATATCTGGCCTATTTTTGGGGCGCCGAAAACACTACCGGTATTCCATATCTGCCACCTACTTGTTTCAGGTTATGGGAAACGCGGTGGAGGTAGGGGACCACTACCACACGCTTCTTTTCTCTTTCCGGCCTCGTCCTCTCTACCCCCTTACTTTATTAAGAAGTGAACTGGCTACTTCCGCCAAGAGTGTCGACGGGAACCCCGACCCGTTCAATCTACCAATTTGTTTTTGAAAACCTTCTGTCATCTTGTGGGCACATGATGTTTTGAGGGCCGACCCAAGGCATGACACCGCTATGGACCTCTTACTTACTGCGGCAGAAAGATCGTTAACATAAAGATTGAAAAGCAAGGCTGACAGAACGGATCCCTGCGGAACACCGGCTTTTATTATTGCGCGCACACGTTTGAAGCTCACCACACAAAACCTCCTCTCTTGTCGTGAGGCTAATCGTACATTGTATTCCGTACTCTGACAATAGTGTTAGGTATTTACAGACAGTAGACTTGTTAGGTCTCAGCCTGTCGATACTCATTTCACCGACCAAACACAATTGCCCTTCAGATCGCAAATCTTGAAGAATCAATTTTAACTCCTCCAAAAAGAGAGAAACATTCTCTTACGGAGGCCTGTACACTGCCAAAATAAACAAAAGAAAAATCGGGGTGAAATATTTTTACTGCTTTGGGTTCTGCATGCTGAAAAGATATACTCGACGCCGATGGAAGCCACTTTTCCTTGACATAGATTGCGATACCCCCACCTCTCTTATTGTCACGCGTGTGAAAAAATGCTTTGTAGCCATTTAACGAAAATTGATTAGTTTGAAATGAAGAAACACCAATCTCTGTAAGAAAAAAGACGTCAACAGACGGGTCCATACTGTTTACAGAAATTTGAAACTCATCCCAGTGCTTCTTCAGACTTCTGATATTTATATGGATCAACTTAAAAGAGTGGTGAGATATGGGCCTTAAAACCCGTATAAACGAACTGCAATCCGGGACCGAAACGCAGCCTGCCATGCACTACGCTAGCTTCTCGAGATCTGTTACTGTGCTTATACGTATGGCAGGCAATCCCTCGTTTTTCCAAGCAAATATTTTTTTGGATTTATGAGCCACACAAATCGAAACCTACACTCTTTCCATTTCGATCTCGTCATTCTGAATAGCTCTCTGTTGGCTGCGGTGAGGTTGTCATTAAAGAACAAATTCAGCTGGTTATCAGACTGACTCCGTCTCCAGCAACTGGCTGCCTGCAGCCATTCTGATCTTTTTTATGGCGAGCGAGGCTAAACTAATGAGAACCGTGGAAGAAGAGTCAGGCCTTTTGGGAAGTTGATAAATTGCAAGGATGTCTGATGATCGAAACAACAGAAGAGTAAGCCTCACAGAAAGATCTTCCATGATTTTCATCAAATCCTCGCCCTGAACAAATGGAAGACCGTGCATCTCCATATTGAACTGGCGACTGTACTGTTGGGAATCATTTAGCTCCTGCTTAGACGCTCTATTTCCCGAGACTGCTCTATCATCTCCGGCCTGACCGCGCCGACCTCGTTGTGGATGTCTTTTACAGATTCTTCGTTCGTTCTTGCCAAAGACAATATGGAATCGTACTTTGCGCCAAAGCAGTTAACGGTTGCCTGAAGCCCGCTGACAGTGGCGCGCAGTTTTTCGACGGCCGGTTGCAGGGATAGCAACTGGTCAACTTTCGCTGGGAGAGGAAGTAAAGTCTCGACGCTACTTTTTAAATTGAGGAGCTCCTTAAGTGCGGGAGCAGGGCAATTGCTCAGTAGTTAAGACTCCCGCTACAATCATTTTTCCTCCTTTTCTGCTTCCTCGTTCATTGTACCATATATGATGTTACATGCTACCTTGTATAGAACCTTGATGATGTGTTTGCTGTTTTATAGTTAGAACACGTTCCGTATAACGAAATACCATAACGAAGAATAGATTCACCCAGTGCGCTATTCACTCTTTTTTTCAGAGACGTATTTGCTACACTCAGCATCCTATATAAATAAGCAGAGACGACACAAATCATTCTAATTAAATATTCAACATGATCATTCCATAAAAGATTTACTTCCAGATGAATTCCTAAATATTTTGTTTTGTTTGGACATGCTCTAACGGTAGGTCGCTACAGTTTCCGCAATGATGAGAATGAAGGAAAAATGAAATCGTCAAATTCAAATGATTTTAGGGGATAGAAAAGCACATCAGCTTTGAACTTACTAGAATTCACAAAAATAGGATTGTCTGAAAACCATCTTATCATTAGTAATTCAATATCCTTTTGAAAAATTGCAAGTGCATTTGTTTTGTCACTACGTTCGAATACTATGGCAGTATTGTCTGCATATTGATACACTCGAGACGCAAGAGGTACAGCTCCGATTCGATTTACAAAAATATTAAAAAGAAAAGGACGTAATATTGAACAATACGGATTAACTCGGGAGTGCCTCAGACACTCCTGAGTCAATCCAAATTGCATTACTTCCAAGTTTATTTTTTTTTTACCAGCTGATATTTGTCTGTAATGTATTCTTTGAAAAATACATCTGAAGGCTTCCTAAAACCCATACGTCCTAGCTTCTCTAGGAGTAGTTTATGATTACTTGTCTCTTAAGCCTTTGACAAATCTAGAATCATGGCAAAAACAAAATGGTTTCTATCCAGACTGCAACTTAGGTGATTTGTAAAATTATCTAGCAGAACTTTTGCCGCTCCCATTTTTTCTTAATACGAATTGGTTGTATTCAGTGCCTATATTTTCCATAATCTGAGCAATTACTGGCACTATCGAAATCGGTCTGTAATTTGTAACGTCATTTATTTTACCGTTTTTATTGAACGGCCTTTTACCGCGGTCTTATCCCCACAGGAATGTGACCAGTTGAAAGGGAGTCATTTCCTATTTTTATTAATCCATCTTTAACTTTATAAATATTACACCGGATATCCTGCAAACGTGCTCTATCCTACCTCGCAGGTTTTGTGACTGATATATTTTTTATTATCCTATTTCTGTCATATGTGGTAAGTATGCTAAATGAAAACTGGTATTGAAATCATCCTGTCATCGCCCTTAATATCTTATATTTCTCAGTTCCACGATTTTTTTGAGCAAACGAATCGTGAAATTAGTTGCCCAGTGAGATAAGATTGTTCTTACCAAAAGCTTTTTCGACGGTATCATTGATAGTTTGCTTTCATTTTGAGCCCGTAAATTGGTTGATCAACTCCCAAAACTTCTTTAAGTTTCTTTAGCTCTTCTGAAACATATTTGTGTAATAATATTTTTCGCTGACCTTATTTTCTCGGCCACCTTATTTCGCAACTTCCGGAATTCTTACTTGCTTTGTTCATCTGCGGGTCTTGCCTTAATAGTACACAGCCTGTCCTTTTCGCGGCAAAGTGTCAGAATTCCCTAGTTTATCCAGGCATTGTCTGGTTTTGTTTGTTTTAATTTCACTGTTTTCGAGCACTGTTTATATATGCACCCCATCGTGTCTTTGACCATTTGATAAGACGTAATATGATCGTATTTCATTAGTAACCCCCAATTGTATTCTCTTTTTTTTTTATCAATTTTGCTCTTGTCTAGAATTCAATTGTAGAAAGTAGGTTCCGTTTCCTCCGAATTCACTCCCAATATAGTTAAACCTACAAAGTAGTGATCAGCAACTTTATGTCTAATCATTCCTAAAACTAATTTAAGATTCGCTTTCTCTGACAATAATATGATTAATAAAAGATTACGTTTCTCTGGTTCATAGGTATTTTTCCTGAGTGCAGATATTAATTACCTGTTCTAATCCGTAGACAACAAGTAGATTCAGGTAGTCAGACAAACCTAACCTGACAGTTCAATGTTCATATCAGAAGCAAAAGTTAAATATTTAATATTATGAAATTTCTTAAGTAGTTCAGAGAATTCATCTTGAAAATTATGTTTATTCGCAATGGGTAGTTTTCATATCGCAAAGACGACAAAATATACCCGCTGATTAAATGCACACACCGCCAAACCTTCCGCGTGTTTCCAAAATATATTTCATCAGACATCCTGTCATTTTTTATCAACACTAGCACGCGACCACTCCCCGTCTTCCCTCTCTACATAAAGAGAACGAGTGAAAATCACACATGTAAAAACTACTAACCATCTAAACTACTAACGCGTGCTAGTGTTGATAAAAATGACAGGATGTCTGATGATATATATATATATATATATATATATATATATATATATATTGATTTCTGTGAAATATAGAATACCAGGACCGACATTCGGTTTCACAGATAGACATTTAACTGGTCTCAATGTTTGTGTAGACTTCTGACATTTATGTCCATTAGGTTTAGCTCAAATCTACCACCATCGACTTCTGCTAGCACAATCTGCGCATAGATGTCTCAGTCTCGAAAAGTTGAGTCATGATTAGCATAGCTTAGGTAAATCTTGTTCCATCTCCACTTTGATCGCAACCGCACCTTGTGTTTCCCTTACCAGAATGTTTCCGTTACTCATCCAAACAGATTTCTAGTCCTTCTCTTTTGCGCATGACTTTTCCACAGTAGTTGTCGAAGTAACTTCGTCGAGTTTTCGTTAATGAATACGCAACCCGCTCATTCGCCAGAGCTCTTCCTTAGCAGATCCAGATGTCTCTAGCCGCTCTCCCCTTGAATCGGGCCAAGATTGGCGAGATTTTACCCTCCATTTGGCTCAATCTGTGTACTGCTTATATACTATCTTATGACGGGACCGGTAGCTGCAGCTTAGCAGATAGTTGTTGGATGGTTTCTATACGATTCTCGTTGTCTTTTGTGGGGATTCCGTGAATTTCTACGTTTTTTTTTGTTATCAGTATTTTTGAGTAGCATCTACCGCGGTATTGAGCTCCTGGATCTTCCAGTCCCTCTTACCAATCGTCTGCACCACCTCAGTGGTCCTGTTTTTTCGTTATTTTAATTCTTTTTTCTAAATATTAACCTTCTTCAGAAGCCCATGGCACTCTTTTCCTATCACTTCCAACGAGTGCTCTATGTGTTCCACTGTCTTCTCCTGAATAGTGTGCTTCAGGCACGTAGACAGGGGGGAGGCCCATGGGGCCCGGGCCACCCTCCTCCACCCCCCCCCCCCCGAAATCTTCCATTTTGCTGGGACCTCTTCTCCCCCTCCCCCTCATACAACATTTTGTCATGGGCGGGCGCCCCCCCCCCCCCCCCTCTGTAACAAAATCCTGGCTACGTGCTTGGTGTGCTTCACTATTACGGCGTCAGGCTTGTCCGACTCCTCATCGATGGTCTTCTCGATGTTATTGATTCGGTCTAAAACTTTAGTTAGTTTTGAGCTTATCTCAAGGATGTGTTCATCAAAAGTTCAACATTCTATTCTCCCGCTGTTATCTCTGCGTTCCTGGGTTTACTATCTTATGCGGAGGGCAAGTTCGTCTGCTTCTTGCGCAGGGGGTAGCGGTGACGTCAGAACGCCGAGCCCTGATTGGCTGATCGCGACCCCCCTATCTGAGCGTCGTCTGCTCCTTTGCAACGCCGTCTGCTCGCAACGTCGTCTGCGTCTGTCTTACCTTTCCTGCGACTTTCAGACGTCCAGAGGCCAGATTCACAAAACCATCTTACGCCAAAAGAGTGCGTAAGACGAAACGTGAGAACAAATTCGTATTCACGAAACGAAACGTAAGTTTTGCTCAAGTTACGACGGAATCCTACGACGATCAACTCAGCATGGCCGACAGCGTCGCTCAGTTACTTGGTCGCGACGATCAACGGACGTTTATTTTTGTACGTGCTCTTCTCACGCGTCCCGACTACAAGCAGCAAGAAAAAAAGTAAAAAATACCTGAAATAAACCACGACGAACAAGAACGCTGGATCCACAAACACCCGGGAAATGCCCCAACGGCCACGATTCCACCGACCCCGAGTAAGCGAGCTCGGCAGATAGGCCTAGCAGGCACAGCGGTGCTCCGACGGTCCTTGGCCAAGACCGTCTGCCCACGACCGGCTGGCGTGCTGAATGGAATATGCCCGCGCGACCCTTGTGAACCCTTCAATCTCTTCCTCTTGTCATCTCCTTGTTTTCCGAGGCAGCTGTGACTCTCGCCGGTGAAAAAGCGGTGAATCTCCGACAGACGCAGGAAAGGTAAAGCAGCCATCGCTTTGACTAGCAGACGTAAAACAGACGATGTTAACTGCGCCGACCCGCCGACGCCGTTAAAGAGTGAGGAGTCTCGCCGCACACGAAAGGAGGGAAAAAGTATTTGGGAGGGAACTTGCGGACACTAACACGCTCAATCTCGGTTCTTAGCAAACAAACCTCGGCGCCTCGGGACACCTCGCCAGTGAGTCCTTTGACTTCTCTCCTTGATGCGCGTCTGCTAGTTGTTAAAAACAACGTACCGCTCGATTTATTTCGTCTGCCCTCTCTGAAAGGCGAAGTCGAGCTCGCACGTAAAGACCTGCACTTCCGAAAGTCGCAGGAAAGGTAAGACAGACGCAGACGATCGTTGCGTGCAGACGACGTTGCAAAGGAGCAGACGACGCTCAGATAGGGGGGTCGCGATCAGCCAATCAGGGCTCGGCGTTCTGACGTCACCGCTAGTTCCTTTCTCATGCGCAGAAGACGAAAATGAGCCCACTTGCGAGGCGTATTGAGAACCCCTCGCTCATGATGTAAACTGTGTAGTTTCATGAAGCTTGAAGGTTGCAGACTGCCAAGCGGTCAGATCCTCCCTAGTTAGGCTTTTAAGAAGAGTCTTAGTCACACCGGGGCACTTTCCTACACGATAACTATTCTTACAGTCAACACACTTCAGGCTTTGGCTTTTCGCAGAAATCAAATTTATACAAGTTAAACATACAACAAGAGACATTTTGGATAACGGAGCAGTCTAGCAAGGATTGCAAATGAAAAAAAAAAAAATCGAGAATGAGCAAACCGATTTCTTACCTAAAAATGCAATGAAGAGACAACGTTACCACTTGCCTCACGCACCCCGCTGGATTGCGCCCCTCCATAGACCGCTGCTTGCCTTTGTAGACCGCAAGGGGCAGGTACAGCAGCCAGCGACTTCACGTGAACAACTCGCGCTTCATAAATCTATCGACTTTGGATAAACCGTGAATGGTTTCACAGTGTGATAACTGAATGTTCGTTTGCTGAGTATTGTTGATACGCTGCGAGGACTTACACCCCGGTGTATATTGCGCCGACCTTCACTTGCTTTCCTTGTCTGAAATCGATAATCCCAGCTCGGCTCCCTCGGCACGACAAATAGGCAGCTCTCCGGCCGCGCGCGTGGGGAGGGGGGGGGGTGCTTGTTTGCTGTCGAAAATCCCAGCTCGGGTTCCTTGTCACGAAGAATATGCCGCTCTTCTGGCGCGCGTACCGGGTGCTAAGAAAAAAAGGCAGACGAAAAAAAAGCGATAAAACTTGCTTCGGGCACCTCGCTGGACTGTATATATAAAAGTGAAATGACTTGAAGTACGAAAACCAAACATGTCAGAGTTCCTCCAGCGCAGACCGTGGACGAATCACAACGATACACAGAGTCCGTCTCTATGCGGAGAGCAAGTCGCCTGCTTCTTGCGCAGGAGTTTCGGTGACGTCAAAAAGACGCTGAGCTCTGATTGGCTCTGATTGAAGGATAGCGGGTAGACCTCAAAGCTAGCTACCTTGAGGTCTACCCACTATCCTTCGTTCATAACCCATCAGAGCTTGGCGTTCTGACGTCACCACAACCCCTGGAAAAGAAGCAGACGAACTTGCGCTCCGCATTACCGACAGCTTAAGAAACGCGGGGCCTGCCGATTTGCGTGAATTTTACAGTTACGCTCCCCAGTCACTGGAAGAGACCCTTTACGAAAATCCGCGTCCACGCCAGTCCGCCAATGCTTGCTCACATACTTTGAACTTGTATTGGCCACGGCCTGAACTCGGCTCAGCTCTGAAGAGCGGATGCAATCCCGCGCTTCGTGTCCAAGCAATGGCGTCCGCCAATGTTGCCCGATGGACTTTTGAAAAGGGTCATGTTTCGGCTGATGCATATAAGAGCCCCGACGAACCAATCACGAACCAGGACGCGTAAACATAATAAACCGCGTCCTAGGTTTCTTAAAATGTCACTGTCTTTAGCTAGTGTAAAGTCCCAGAAGATGGTTTAATTTAGTAAAGCAAGAATAATTAAAAAAAAAGAGCATGACATTTCTAGGTTCAACAGCCTGCGCAAATCGTGTTATCGGTTCGAACCAATTTTATTTTTATTTCTCATTCGCTGCAATCTCATTCTGCCGACTTTTGGTCCGCTCGTATTTTGCATGAAAGTAGACCGACAGGCGTGTTTTAAGTTGCATGTTAAAAAATATTTATTAGCAGAATTCGGAACTAAAGCATTTTAGTGTAAGATTCCGCTCATGCAGCCGCCAGTTGATAGCGGCGAAACGACAAGGCTTGCACGACGAACAAAGACAACTCTCACGTAAAGTAAATAAACAAGCATAGGGATATGCATCGTTGTCCTCTTGGCATTCAAAGGGAATTGCTTGGGTACCTCTTAATATTTAATGTGTAGCTCAAGCACCGCTGTTTTAGTGATATCCAAAAATGGTTTGTACTCTGTACCTGCATTCGTAATTCATATCTTATTTTTATTTGCCCTTTATCAAAAGTCTGAGTAAAACTAAATTCGTACAGATGTGTTTTAGCTGTATAAATTCGTTGGCAATGTTTTGAATTATGACTTGTGAAAATATTTGATGCAGCGTGGTTACTTGGGATTTATGCAATTAAAATATTTCGGGAAATATGGTAGATGCCTTCGCATTTTGTTTTCAATTCAATTTACCGATGATTGCCAAATATAAGCAGTGTTGTGTGGAAATAAATGCATCGAGAGTTAAAAAACGTGAGCCAGGAACAAAGTTGTACCATCAACAATGTTGTTGAGATGGTAAAACGCATGTGTAGAGTAGCCTGTAGTTTAAATAGGAATCGCGAGAGGACGGAGTTTTGCAGCACTCCAATGTTTTTGACCGGACCTGACTTTTTTGGTTACCAATCTTGACTGTGAGGTGCCGTTCCGGTAGAAAGGTTTTGATGAAGTTTAGGGCTCTACCGTATATGCCGATCTTCCTTGCCTTCTAGATGACTGCCCAATGCGATGAGCCGTGGAACGCCTTTCTGGCGTCGATGGTAGCCTTCGATCCCGGATCATGCCCACCTTGGAGTCGGCTTCCTTGTGAGGTATTTCGAAGAAGCTGCGGTTGAAACCCAGTCTAAGCAGAGTGCAACTTTTCTTCCTTCTCGAGAAGCGATGTTTGTCTGCTTAGCAGTATCCTCTCTGCGACTTCGCAAACGGAAGATGTAATAGAGACTGGGCGGAAGTCCCTTAAGGAGTCCTGTTTCTTTCCTGGCTTGGGTTTCGGTACAGCTATATGGCTCTTCCGGCACGTACGGATGTGGTTTTCTTTCCAGATGCAATTTGTTTTTCTGTTGTTTTTTTTTTTTCAAAATCTGCCACTTAACTGCTTCGGGCAGTATCCTCTTGTAGGAATGGTAATTTGAGCCGGTCGCAGCACTCCGTGCAGTTTGCCGTGCTGTTGAGCCACTTTCATTTCCCCCATTGTGAAGCCTTCGCCGATGGGATCGCTCTCTTTCGCTTCTTCGGGAAGGTCGACGTGGTCTTCCGTCTTGGTGTTTTCACCATCCCTCGGTTGCGTAAAAAAACGTCCCCCGCTTCCTTCGCTAGCATTTCCAAGGCCTTGCTGGTCTTAAGTGCAAATACGAGGAGTGCTGATCATTGTTAGCTCTTCCCCTGCATTACCTTAGAGGTGCCCTGGTTTTCCTGATGGAGGTTTTCTCTGAAAGAGAGGCGCGGTAGTCAAGCCATCGTTCCGTCTCGAGCTTGATAGCGAACTCTTTCGCTATAATGGTTGGTCTTGTGATCTGTCTTCGGGATTTTGGTGTTGTGGGCCCCTTTCAATATTACTGTAGTGCTTTGATTTGTATCTCACACAATTTGAGTTAGGTGTAGGTCCGAAGTGGGGGAGGCAGCGTCGATATCCTTCTCCACGCTCCAATGTAACCAGTTTAGCAGCCTTGTTCATAGCTTCGACGTTGTCCGTCTGCTGGGTCGCGCCGAGATGACTTTTGAACTAGTCCGAGTTCACCATCCTCACTTTGATCTTGCCTTTGTGGACTCCTTGTGCGGTGCTTATCTGCAGCTCAATAGCATTTGCCAGATGACCTATACCCCTTGCATCAACCTCCACTTTCCACACTTGGCCTGCGATGATCTTTTTGTTGGTCTAGGCCAAGTCTGGGATAGTGTTAGCTTGCCTGCCGACGCGGGCTAATCTCGTCCTGACTCCTCCAGCATTCATGAGCGTGATGTGCTGCTTATTGTCATGGCATCGAGTACCTTGTTTTTTTTTTAGCCATTAGTTGCTTCTGGTTTAATGGTTTCCTATGATACCCTGAAAATTGATAATTGAAACCACTCGTTTATTTTCACGAATAAAACACTTTATGAGGAAATCAGAGTTAGAATTATTTAGCTAAATGGCGTGCATTTTGCAATGCCTGACGTCCGCCGTAGCTGCACATTTGTTCCCGTAAAAAGATCTTTTTTCACGACTACCCTATTTTTAGTGACTTTTTTTTTTAATCTTCGCTGGAACAAAATGTATTTAATGTTGCAAACATGACCGGAGTGCGACAAAGGATACAAAATTGTTCACAAGATAAATTGAATTCGCTAACAAAAGCTCTGCCATGTGCACAGGGCGTGGCATTCTATCGTAGTGCCCACTACACCCCCAACGTGATTGACGTTTTTGTCACAATATTCCTATACTTTAGTGGTGCGTGTCGTCAAGCGTATTGTAAATTTGTTCGATTTTTTTCAGCGGAGACCGTCCCAGGCTTCGATCATACCTCTACAAAGTAATACACGAAAAGAGCATGTACCGATGAAGTATGAAATAAGCAAGCCAGTATTTGAGCTATCAGATTGTCACATTCACTCATAAAAAAACGAAATAAATAATAAACGAAGATAATAAAAACTATGAAATAAATCTACAGCAAATCAATGGAAACGAATCGATATAAACTTGCAAAAGGGGGCGTCAGGAAGCAGCCCGATTGTAAAGGTCGTATTTAATCTTCATCGTGCTAACAAGCAACTAAAAAAATAGACAAACCTGGATTCACGTGTGTTTACACAAAACGATACGAAGAATAAACAGAATTTTCTTGCTATGAAATAGTGATTTAAAAAAGTTCTGGTGTGTTTTTTTTTTTTATGTAAACGCGTCAATCAAAGCTTTAGCACTCTCATATTTACCAGAGGTCCCGCCGTCAACATAGTGGGAGGCGAATCTACACCTGTCTCAACTTTGATTTATGAAAAAAGAAAGAGTAGTATGCTTTTGTCGGCGCTTTTAAAAATAATGAACGAGCACGGTGCCCGACTCCATGTGTTCGCCCAATTCTCAAGGCGGGACATGGAAGATATTGGAGGGCCCCTTATTACACATATCTTCAGACCGTTGGAAACGTGAATTAAAGTCAATTCCTGAACACACATCATATATACAATAGCGCTTGTCTTGTTCCTTTCATGTTCCTGTTCTCCTCGCGCTTTTGTGTATAGGCTTGAGCACATTGAAAAAGAATATTACGTCATTACAATCCTGGTAATGTAACACTCTCTCCGTGAACCTGCTGGTTTTCCTTAGTGATAACATCACGCTTCCACAGTTCAGCTCCCCCGTCACACCGAAGAGCCTCACACACGTGTGCAGTTCCTGCTCATCATTTTCTGGAAATGCACTCCAGTTTCATGCGTTTTATAAAGCATGGAAATACAAGTACGGCTGCTCAGCTGAACTAATCCTGATTTATGGTTATGCACCAAACCCGCGCACGAGCGGGGGCGCGTGCACACACAAACATATATACACCCGCCTCAAACGCAAAGATATATTCAAACACACGCACAGAAAAACACACACACGCCCAAGTGCACCCATGTAAACTCACGCGCACACGCACACACGCAGACGCACAGACGCACTCACACGTACATGCACGTACACATAAACACGCACGCACATGCACGCGCAAAGAAATACACACACACACACGCACATAAACGCAAAGACACGCACACGCGCACAAACAGATACGCACGCATTTCCAACACGCACACGTACACACGCACACACATTAACACACGAACGCACAAACACACACACACCTACTCAGGCACACACAGACACCACGGGAGAGGAGGTATTGCAGTAGGGTGAAGACGATGCGAGGTCAAGTTTAATTGTATCTCGCATCGTGCACGTTCATTCGTGCGTTGTAATCAGCGCTATCACACGCGCACGCGCACACTCGCGCACCCATACACGCGTTCCCTCTTACGCACACACAGGCGCTGACGCAAAAAGAAAAACGCTTGCGAACGCACGGACGCGCAGGCGCATACGCACGCGCACACAAGGGCGCACGCAGAAGCTCATAAAGACACACGCACACACATGCACATACTTATATACGAACATTAACGCACACAAACACAGATGCTCGCATGCACACAAAGGTAGACGATCATACGCAAGCACGCACTCGCATAGAAGCACACACACACGCGCATGCGCACAATTAAGTATTGGACCAAAAAACTGGTCTTTTGAAATCTTAAATCCGACACTTCTTGCATACGCGAAGCGGACACATGAGGCTTCGCAGCTTGAATACTCGGGAGCTCGAGGTTTTCTTTCAAAGTTGAATCAATGTAGATGTTAGACTTTGCCGTCTTCAGTAGACGTGGAGCTCCATTCCCATACGAAAATGGTCTATGGACGTTTATGGAAAATCCTATGGTGAGCTATCACCTTCTATAGCCCTCTATGGTCAGCCATAAGAAACCATAAAACACGCTATAGACACGTATAGAAAACTCTATGTCGTCAAAGCTATAGAATCTTGACCATTCTGATTTCTATAGCCGGCTAAAGAATAATTTATGGCCATGCAGCTATAGACTCGCGACTATTCAATATCCTTTAGCGAGCTATAGAAATATGTATGTCCTTAATGCTTAAGATTCGCGACTATTGAATGTGCTTTAGCCAGCTATAGAGTGGCGTATGTCCTCAAATCTATAGACTCGCGACCATTGAATTTTCTTTAGCCGATTATATAGTGTTTTATGTCACCAAAGCTATAGGCCTCCGACTTTTCATTGCGCTTTAGCCGGCTATAGAGTGGTGTATGTCCTAAAATCTATAGACTCGCGACCATTGAATTTTCTTTAGCCGTCTCTATAGTGTTTTATGTCACCAAAGCTATAGACCTCCGACCTTTTAATGTGCTTTAGCCGCCTATAGAGTGGTGTGTGTCCCTAAACCTATAGAATCGTGACCATTGAATTTTCTTTAGCAGACTCAATAGTGGTCTATGTCACCAAAGCCATAGCCTCCAACCTTTCAATGCGCTTTAGCCGGCTATAGAGGGATGTATGTCTCTCGAGCTATAGACTCGTGACCATCCAATTTTTTTTAGCCGGCTCAATGGTGTTTTATATTGCTTAGGCTATAGGCCCGCGACCTTTTCTCTTTTACTGCAGATGTAGGAAAGTGGAACACAGTCATTCATGCACTCGATCGGGGCGAGAATTTTCTTAAGCCAGGTTAACGGGCCGTACGTCGCCGCGGCTATACGCCCGCGATCACATTAGCGTCCTTAGCTGCCTATAGGACTATTGCAGTTTTGCCGGCTGCTTTCCCTGCGCATTGCCTTATTTCGGCGTCGACGTCATGTCAATCTTCCGTTTTTTTAGCTCTAATTATTTGTCTTTTCCAGTGTATTTTGTAAGTATACGTATTTCGTTAGCGCGCCTTCTACTTTTTTCGTGTCCCTGCCATGTTTGTATTTCTTTCTGCCTGCTGTATTAAATATATTTATTGTTTTTTGTGTATATTTCGTCGTTCTCGACGCGGCGTCAACGAACATAAAGCCGCTGCTTACGCCACTACAGAGGTGAGCTCTACTCTTGTCACGACGGTCTATCTCGCTATAAAGTCGTCTACTGGACTCGAATAAAGTCTCGAGAGGGCTGTTTCGAATGCCGGTGCACATGTCATCAGTGTAGGTAGAGCAACGACGGTGCAATCGCGACGCGACAGCCGACTGCGCCTCGATCTGGCCGGCCACGCTCGCTCTGTGGAAATGTAAGCTTGGGACTCTCGAGCAGCGTTAGCTTACTGAAGATGCAAGACGCTACTTTGTCGTCGCGAATCCTTTGCTTTTCGAATGGCTGCGAAGCTGTTCCAGCTCCCGGCGTACCCTACGCAGCGTCATGATCATCCCAACAACCGTTCGCACAGCATCGGAACCTTCCGTCTGCGAGCGCCGGCGGTTCGTCGTCGCGGGGATCATGTTCGTGGGAGTTCATGTTCGCGGGGGTGCATAAAATGCTCCCATTCAAGTCGCGACGATAAATCGTCGGCGCTCGCAGATTGCCAATAGGCTCCAGAAAGATTGCGATGCTGCGCGGGCGGTCGCTGACAGGCGCTGCTGCCTATTCTCTGTTTCATACTTAGCGTGCAACGCTGTCAAAGCTACCGGCGCGAGCGTGGGGCTTGATCTCGTTGATCATTTGCACGCGTTCTCGCGCAAACAAAACCAAAGATGAAGCCACGCGCTCGCGCCGGTAGCTTTGACAGCGTTGCACGCTAAGTATGAAACAGAGTATAGGGAACGCCGAGCACTGGAACGTTTTTGCCGGCGTTCACAGGGCCAAGATTCTCAACGACAAAACTGCGTCCTGCATCATCAGCAAGCTAACTCTGCTCGAGAGTCCGACGCTCACATTTTATCAGAGTGAACGCGGGAAGCCAGATCGAGGCGCAGTCGTCTCTCGGTTCGCGATTGCTGCGTCGCTGCTCTGACTAAACAATTGACACAGTTCTCTCGAGACTTCATGAGCGTTAAATAGACGCGTCTATAGCGCGATAGAGTGTCGTGAAAACAGAAAAGCTCACCCCGGCAGGGGCGTAAGCAGCGGTGCAATGTCCGTCGACGCCCGTGTCGAGAACGGCGAAATATACAAAAAAACACAAGTTAACAGCCGAAAAAAAAATTAATATCGTTAGGCACGCGCTTCCTTAGGTGCGTCCTATTATCTCTCTGTTCTGCGAATTCTACAAATCAGCAGGCGCTGTGGCTAATTTCTCTTCTTTTTCTTTAAATTATGAGACATTCAAGTCGTTGGAGCTTCTTGGAGCACACAGCCCCACCATGTGTCATCGTGGTGCGCAAAGATTGTAATTGATGACAGTGCTATAGACTGAACTCACGGCTGAAGAACGTATTACGGCAAAAAAATTTTTTTTTTTCAAACCATGCAATCAGCTACTACGATGCAAAGATTCCCAAAATTGAAGTTCAAAAATGCAAACAGGACAGTGAAGAAAAAAAAAATATATATTTATTTATTTATTTGTGGACATCCTGCGCAAAAAAAGCATTCGCCATTAATTCTTAATTTTAAATTATAATGTAGGTTACACGGCGTAAAATATGGTTTCTTCAAACCTGCCCCGTTTTGGGTCACTTCTGGGAAGTGCAGCTTTGGAAGTCCAAAAGCTGGCCTTCATGGAGCTGTCCTGTTCACTCGGTAGTGACAGCAGAGTAGACGCTATGCGTGGTTGAGGCCAATCGAGTCTCCGGTTAGGGTCACGTGACAACAGTCTCGAAGCTGGTGATAACGCTGAACACGTACAGCACCTGCCTTAAGCTCAAGGCCACACATAGCATCCACTGCACTATCTACCTTGGGTCGAACTGTCAACAGGATATAAGTGACACATTCTCTTGTTGTGTTCATTGTTGGTATGCCCCTGAAGATTAGTCTTTGTGGTTGCACCCCCGTTCTGGCCTTGAAGGAGCTCTGCTTTTCAACTCCTCTGTTTTCTCTCTCTCCCTAAGCTGAAAGCATTTTAGAAGGTGCGCACTCGGCGGACCAATAAACGATGGACCTTTCATCGCTTAACTCCGCTCTCTGTGCGCGTGTAACGGAAGGAGCGTGATCACGTGGTTGGACGGATGACGCATTAGCCGTTGCCAATCCCGGAATGCCTGTTTGCGGACCTAGTTTCGCGTGTCGTGCGGCCCGCGGGGCTGCGGTGAATTTCGCTTCTGTGGTAAAGGGTATCTCGGTCGAAAAGTCCTACCCGTATGTCGGCAACAAGCGATTTCTTCAAAGAAGCCCAAGACATTCTTGTGATTCGTTCAGTGTTCGGTTCGGCAAATGACAGCTTGTGCTACATTGTGGTGAATCTTCACGGACGCCTTCCTTCTCGGTTTTGTGTTTGAGTGGTTTTTCTGCTGTGCCCGTGTCGACAATCTCGGATTACATCTTTCAAGTTCGGTATTTTCAACGTAAGTGCGCAGCAACCTACTCGCCGACAATTGACCGTTCTGTAGTGTCTATCTCCTGGCAGTGCCTATCTTCTGACAGCTGGGAGAATATAATTTCCCCAAAATTCTACCGCAGTCGCCTGCCTTTAGCTGTCTGAAATCATGTAAAAATTGCAGTTAGAATACTGACTTTCTTATTCTCCCTGCGTTTTGTGAAACCACGTTTCATGGACACCTTTTCGTGGATACACGTTTCCTGGACACACGTTTAGTCGACACTCGTTACGCGAATTGCACGCTGCAGGGACATTTCGTCGCGCCTGTTTTCCTGAGGCGCGTGCTCACCGATTCAGAAAACCCGTTCTCGCCACTTCTTGGCGTGTCTGCAGCAACTCATTACCAAAAAAAAAGACATTTTGAGTTGTTTATAAACATAACGTGTTGATGAAACGATCTGTCGATGAAACGCCGTTCGATGAACTGATGGCAGCGACAATGAGTGCCGACTTGCAGTAGAATTTCGGGGGCGGGGGGGGGGGGGGGGGGGGGCATGCGGCCAGCTGCCGGGAGACTGGACACTACCCAGGAATTGCCTTCGGTTCTTGTTTGCTTTGCAATATTCTCAGTTGTATAACAGCTCAGTAGTACCTCTTCACATATTACAGATTGCTTAGTTTGTGCTTGTGAACAGAATGGGCTGTGTGTAATAAACTTCTAGGAGATTTGAAAACAATTCCTGCTGTCTGTTTACCTGTGCTTTTGCAAACACCTGGGCGAGTGCAATTGTTTTTTGTTGTTGTTTTTTTGTTGAAATGTTAGCTCTTTGTTTTAAATTGGGTTATGAAGTTCGATGCATCTTATAAGGTTTTTTGTTTAAGACGTACAGTGAAAACAAATAATTTGTGTCACATTTGATATGATTGCGGTAAAAGAAAAAACTACAGGCACCTATAGCACTATGGTAGAGACCCATAAGAGGAGCTCTAGAAGAAGCTATAGCAAACCACACAGAGAGCAATAGGCGCTAAAGAAACCATAGAAAAAGCCATAGGCTGTTATAGCACGGTGTCTAAAAAGATCCATAGAGTGAGCCATAGAGATATCTGTAGCAGACCAAACAAGAAGCTACGGGCGGCTAAAGGAGCCATAGGAAATGCCATAGGCACCTGTAGCAGGATGGGTATAGAGAACCATAGGACGAACTATAGAATGAGCTATAGCGGACCATACAAAGAGCAATAGGCGGCTAAAGAAACCATAGGCTGTTATAGCACGGTGTCTAAAAAGATCCATCGAGTAAGCTATAGAGATCTCTATAGCAGACCATACAAGAAGCTATAGGCGGCTAAAGGAACCATAGGAAATGCCATAGGCAGCTGTAGCACGATTGGTATAGAGAACCATAGGACGAACTATAGAATGAGCTATAGCGGACCATACAAAGAGCAATAGGCGGCTAAAGAAACCATAGGAAAAGTCATAGGCAGCTATAGCACGGTGTCTAAAAAGACCCATAGAGTGAGCCATAGAGATCTCTATAGCAGACCATACAAGAAGCTATAGGCGGCTAAAGGAACCATAGGAAATGCCGTAGGCAGCTATAGCCCGATGGGTATAGAGAACCATAGGACGAGCTATAGAATGAGCTATAGCGGACTATACAAATAGCAATAGGCGGCTAAAGAAACCATAGGAAAATCCATAGGCAGCTATAGCACGGTGTTTAAAAAGATCCATAGAGTAAGCCATAGAGATCTCTATAACACACCATACAAGTAGCTATAGGCGGCTAAAGGAACCATATGAAATACCATAGGCAGCTGTAGCACGATGGGTATAGAGAACCATAGGACAAACTATAGAATGAGCTATAGGGGACCATACAAAGAGCAATACCGGCTATAGAAATCATAGGAAAAACAATAGGCAGCTATAGCACGGTGTCTAAAAAGATCCATAGAGTAAGCCATAGAGATCTCTATAGCAGACCTTACAAGAAGCTATAGACGGCCAAAGGAACCAAAAGAAAAGCCATAGGCGACTATAGCATCCTTTCTAAAGAGACCCATAGATTAAACCATACAAAATTTGATGGCGAAATTTCTATTGAAAAAGCTATAGACAACCATAGGGGAGACCATAGGAAAAGCTTTAGACAGCCATAGAAGCGGCTATAGCTAATTGGGCCAATTTGCTATAGCCGGCTAAACAAAGGATTTTCTATAGCCAACCATAGACCATTTTTGTATGGGTTGTGTCCCGCGCATCATCGTGCGGAAGACATATCGAACTCCCGAGTATTCAAGCTGCGGGAGTCTCATGTGTCTGCTTCGCGTATGCAAGAAGTGTCGTGAGATAGCTCTAAACAGCATTGATGTTTTTGGAAATTAGCGTGAAGGTTTCCAACCCGAAATGCTCGTCTTTAATGGTAGCGCTGACTGCAGCGCACTAATTGACGTGCACGATGCAAACTAAAATAAATGAAGAAATATTACGATAGTTAGTCAAAAATCTCGACGAGAGAATGAAAACGTGAGAGAGAAGGATAGAGCGACATATAAACTAGTCTACTGGCCGATAAATCGAAGGAGAGGAGGAGGCGGGAGAATGCGGGGACGTCAGAATGTCGAGTTCGGGTGGGAATGATTAGAGGTAGACTCAAAGCTGGATGCCTTTGTCTCTACTCAGACCTCGAACGTTTTCGATTGCCGAATGCCGGCATCCAGCGTCCCGCTTTTTTGTTCGAGCGCGCTCGAACCGTGAGTAAAGGCTAGCCCACGTGGCACGTGTTTCTCAGCGTCTGCGTCGCGTCTGCGCCTGCGCTTTGTCGTCCCTTCCGGCGCCAGGACGAAACGCAGTGTTTTTTTCGCGCATTTCGACGTATCTGGAGGAGCCAGATATTTTGCGTCCAGGCGTCGCGTCTCCCGCTGCGTCCAGAAGGCAAGAACTAATGAACGGCCGTGTTCACTAGTTGCAAGGAGCGTTTGAATTTTCTTTGCTTTTTTTGCCACTGTAGGACTGTAGTTTCCGCCACGGACCTTGCGACAATGGCGATAATATTAATAATAATAATAATAATAATAATAATAAGTTTTAATTGCACAGAGTGCGATACCCACTCGGCAACGTGCAAGGCTAGGCAGAAAGGTTGAGTCCCTTTCGCAGGTGCGCCTGCTAGCCCGCCGCCAAGTGGTGAAAGGGATACGGGAGAGGAAAATAAATAAAAACACTCAAAACAGAAAGATACACATACAAAAACGGGTAAAACCTCTGCCATGCCAAGGCAGAGCGCACGCATGCACGCACGCACGCACACACACGCACACCAGCGCACGCGGAGTTTACAAAATTTGCACGCCCGCGGCCTTAAATAAAAACAGCTTAGGCCCCGCCAACGCTCGCAGCTGGGCGAACATGGGTACTTACGTCCTTCCCTCCGCGGACATCAGTTTATCATACCTTTTGCACAAGTCCAGAGACTTGTATCCCTGCTCCGCGGGAGAGGCTGACGCTCCTTCAGCGGAGCAGAAAGGAGTTAGCGAAGTACAAAAGCGTCCTGCACTTTGGCAGGCAAAATGTAAAGAATGCAAGGACACCGAGAGACAAAGGTACAAAATTAATACTATCGGCAACAACCGCAATAGCGCAACCTCTGTAGCAGCCAGCTGTAAATGTTTTGGCGCGGGAGATGGTGATGCCGATGGCATACCGGAAGGTGGATGAGGCGTACGCACTAAAAGGGATGAAAATGAGTGAAATTGAGCTTTATTGCAATTGCTGTAATACAAATGCGTGCTTACTATTAATAATATTAAATATTACGGAATGTAGCCATCAGTTACCGCACGATTTCTATTTAAAGTTTGCTTTTGTTTTTAAAGCGTGTCTGGCTACGTTGGGCAGACGCTTCGAAAACGCAGACGCGAAGCGCTGCCCGGTAGCGCTGCGTGCGGTTTGACTGGGCGCACGCGTCTGGCTTAGCGCGCGCGCCAAGCCGAGACGCGCGTCTAGACGCCCGGAAAAACGCGCCATGTGGGCTAGCCTTAAAGACGAATGCAGCTATACTCCGTGTCACTAGTTGTGTGCAGTATAGGCGCAGGCAACGCCAGGCGAAGAAAGAAAGAGCGAGCACTAGGAAGGCGGGACGGGAGAGGAGGGCAATGGAGGGCGAGGAGAGGAAGGGAGGGCACTAGGAACGTTAGAGAGGAGAGGATGTTTCTCTCCTCCTCTGAAGCTTTTTTAGTGCGTGCCATTTCTCTCGTAGCTTCGCGTTGCCTTCGCCTGTACTGCACGCAACTAGTGACACGGAGTATAGCTTTATGTCTACCCACTAATCCCTTCAGTCACAGCTCAGCGTTCTGAAGTCCCCGCGCTCTCTCGCTTCCTCCTCTCCCTCAGTGTCTCGGCGCATTGTTTCATTTCATTTCATTTATTTACCTCAAGGGCGTCTTTGAGGACGCATTACATGAGGGGGGTAGGTGGTACATGCATTTGTAACAACATAATCACACAAGTTTCCAAACACAGTCATTGGTATAACAAAATAATCGCAATCAGCCCAGCACAGTTTACAAAAAGGAAGTGAGATCGTGCGTACACAACTGCAATTTTGAACTGGACGTAACTATGTAAAAAAAAAAACAATTTCAATATGAAGAAACAGAAAGCGACTATGAAAACAACAAACAAGCATGTACGTATACTATTCATGCCACAGGCGCTCACACATAGTTTTAAATTCAACGGGATTTGTGTTAGTAACCATTTCGTCTGGCAAGTTATTCCATTCAGTAATCGATAATAATAAGGGTGAAAAGAGGAAGGAATTAGTGTGTGACTGGTATTGCTGTACCTTACGGGAATTATCGGTTCGAGGAGAAATGTAATGTGCGGAATGACAATAGGTGTTTTTAAAGCACGAGTTACTGTAGTATAAGTCATGAAAGAAACACATGCGGTAAATATTGCGCCTGGTAGACAAGGAAGTGAGACCCAAATTTGTTTTTAAAGCTGAGACACTAGTTTGAGGTGAAAAGTCGTTTGATATGAACCGGGCTGCTTTACTTTGGACAGATTCTAATTTGGAAGAAAGATAATTTTGATGCGGATGCCATATGATACTTGCATACTCTAGTTTGGGGAGAATAATCGTTTTATATGCTAGCAGTTTTGTTGAAGTGGGGGCCAGGTGTAGGGTGCGCCTTAAGAAACCTAGAGATTTAAATGAGTTGGTGACTAAGTTATCGATATGTTGTTTCCATGAGAGAGTTTCAGAGATGTTTACTCCTAGGTATTTGTATAGTGAGACACATTCAAGTTGCTGCATGAGTAATGTATATTGGCTGTATGATTTGCTTGAATTTGTAGTAACGGTCATTTGTTTACATTTGTCGGGGTTAACGGTCATCTGCCATTGTGAGCACCAGGAAGATATAGCATCAAGGTCATTTTGGAGTACGTGATGGTCTGTCGGGTCTAAGATTTTTCTATAAATAACACAATCATCTGCGAATAGGCGGACAGTTGAGGTAATCGAAGAGGGAAGATCGTTAATATAAATGAGAAAAAGAAGGGGCCGAGTACGCTACCTTGGGGGACGCCGGAACATACTGGGACTGAGTTAGATGAAGAACCATTCACCGAAACTGACTGTTGTCTATTTGTTAGGAACGAAGCTATCCATTTTATTACTAGAGGGTTAATCTGGAGGAGAGTAAGTTTTAGGAGTAGTCGTTGGTGGGGCACGGTATCGAATGCTTTGGCAAAGTCTATAAAGATAACGTCTGTTTGTAGTGAGGAATGACTATTAAAATGAAGATCCGTGACAAACTCAAACAGTTGACTAGTACATGAGTGGTGCTTTCTAAAACCGTGCTGGTTGGGGAAAAAAAAGTTGCGTTGATCCAGGTATGAGATAATATTAGAATAAATAACGTGTTCCATAAGCTTACACGGCACACTGGTGAGTGAGATAGGTCTGTAGTTTGATGGATTTGATTTGTTGCCCGACTTGAAAATGGGTTGAACTCGGGCGAATCGCCAGTCAGCTGGTACATCAGCAGAATTTAAACTTTGTTGAAAAAGAGCGCTGAGTATTTTTGATGCTGAGTGCTGAGTCATTTTTAGTAGTTTGGCCGAGATACCATCATTTCCAGGGGCGCTATTCGAAGACAGATTTTGAATTGCCTTGTGGATTCCTTCCGGGATGAATAAGATTGGAGGCATGCATATTTCCTGATAAGATAGAGAGTAAGATGGCAGTGGAAATATTTCACGTGTAAATACGCTGGAAAAGAATGAATTTAACGAATCGGCCGTCTGGTCATCACTAAGTGCCTCCCCCTGGTCATTTACAAACAAAGGGCTATTCTTAGTTTCTTTTGGGTTAACTATTTTCCAAAACTTCTTGGGGTCCGTGGAAAGAATGTTAGGTAGGGTGACGGAAAAAAAATGTTACTTTCGCTTTTTTTACTTCGGATTTGCACAACTTTGAATGGGAGTGATATGATGACCAAGCAGCGAAGTCGTCCAGTCTTTTTGCTTTTAAGAATAGTCTTTTCTTCTTGTTTAACATACGTTTTAGACTGTTGCTAAACCAAGGAGATGCAAGGTCAGATGGAACAGCAGTTTTGGGCACAAAAGTGTGAAGTAATTCTATGAACATGTTTTTAATAAGGAGCCAGTTTTCACTTGTGGTTCTCTCGTCATGAGATGACATGTAATATCTTTCGAAGTTTAATATGGCTGCCGTCATCCCATCGATATTAGCACGCGAAAACACAAATATTTGCTTTGGAATATTTGCGGAGCGGTTAACCTTTTGTGAAGTTTGAATATGAATCAGAGCGTGGTCACTTATACTTTCCATAGTACTGATAGACGTTACACATTCTGGATTAGTGGTAAGAAATAAATCTAATATAGCATCATTACGGGTTGCTGTGGTTATCATCTGGTGAAGTCCGAACACACTGATTATCGAAAGGAACTCTGTACACTGACGAGAATTTGAATAGCTGGGAAAGGGCAGTAATGTAGACCAGTTTATTTCAGGATAGTTAAAATCGCCAGCGAGGAAACAGTGATCATTGGGAAAATTTTTGGTTACAGTTCCAATGACATGATATAATGATATATTGAATTCAGTTCGATTGACATGGGGCGGGCGGTAACAGACACCGATTAAGACACTGCGGTAATCCAACTTGACGCGAATCCACAGCACTTCAAGGTCAGATAAACATTCTATTTGGAAGCATGATACAGCTCTTTTGACCGCAATGATAACACCACCGCCCCTGACGAGGGTTCTGTCTTTCCGAAAAATAGCATATGATCGATTTAAGATGAGTTCGTCGTTTGTTATATCAGGTGTTAACCAGGTTTCCGTGCCAAGAATGACGTCAGGCTCGCTGCTGGACGTGATGTTTTCAAGTTCGTCTTGTTTAGATAAGATACTTCGAAAGTTAGCAACAATAAAAGAAAGATTAGCAGGAACAGTGCGATTTGTGGACTTGCGATTTACACTTCGTCAGTCATTCCGCGCAGTGACATTCCGGCGCGTGCGAAGGGAAACAACAGAATCACTCGCCGAGTCATAGATGAAAGACTGTGTACCAACGTGTAGTTTGTTATAAGTAATTTTGTATTTCGTTCCGCTTTCTCTAAACTGTTCTGCAAATTCCCACAACTTCAGCCTCGCAGAGCGCACCTTATCAGAAAAATCTTCGGAGATTCTAATTGGGGGCGTTACATTTTTAAGCTTGAAGGCATTGCGGAGAACTTCCTCTCGATCTCGAAAGCTAAGAAATTTTACAATGATCGGTCGATTTGTTCCCGATCGTTTTTGTCCCAACCGATGGGCCCTTTCAATTTCTCCCAATCTGATTCCAAGCATTTCTTGTGCAAAGCCAGTAATGATGACTTTGGCGTCATTCCACGTCTCGTTTTCCAGTTCAGGTAAGCCTTTGAATATTAAATTGTTTCGCCTCATTCGGTTTTCTAAGTCGTCAACGACTGTGTTCATTTCAGTCAGGTGATCACGAAAGGATATCGAGTCGCACTTAATGCTGTTTACTGTCGTTTCAATCGTGCTTAAGTTTTCCTGAATTTTTGGGATTTCTTTTACTTGGCCTTCTACTTTTGAGACCCGGGTTCCGAGAGCAGCGATGCCGCTGTTGATTTGATCTAATTTTATGGAGGTTTCTTGCTGATTTTTGTTGGTTGCTGCAATCAATGCTTCGATCGCGTGTTGTAGGTTATCAATCTTTTCTGCATTTGTAGGTCCGGGATTTGTCTCAACGTCTCCGGCAGAGGCCAAAAGTATGAACATTACTGTAGCTATCGTTAGCAGTTTCGCAAACCCAAACATGGTTCTGACAGGCAGGCGTAGTAATTTAACATGTTCAGCTGAGGTCGCTTTCTTCTTAGATATAAAAGAACCTATACGTGCTCTGAAAGTAGCGATGTCAATACCCATCACAGCAGACAAACGAACAAAACAAAAATGTAGTACAGAAACACTGTTTGGGGATTCACAGCCACTTCAAGAAGAGAAGAATATCGCGTACGGGAGGCTTTGCGCTCACCTGCAACAATATCGACGGTGTTAATGGTACGGTGACAGGGCCGTGAATCCCGCGGTGTCCCTTGCGCTGCTTGTATTTGTAGATGCTGGAGTTCGGTCGTGCCGGCGTGGGTGGGGCTTGGTTGGGTCACGAGGTTTGTCGTCCTGATTACTCAAGCTGGTACCGGCGCTGTCATCCTCGGGAAGGGGCACGAGCTGCAACAATATCGACGGTGTTAATGGTACGGTGACAGGGCCGTGAATCCCGCGGTGTCCCTTGCGCTGCTTGTATTTGTAGATGCTGGAGTTCGGTCGTGCCGGCGTGGGTGGGGCTTGGTTGGGTCACGAGGTTTGTCGTCCTGATTACTCAAGCTGGTACCGGCGCTGTCATCCTCGGGAAGGGGCACGAGCTGCAACAATATCGACGGTGTTAATGGTACGGTGACAGGGCCGTGAATCCCCCTTGTAACTTACAAGGTGGGTACAGCAGGAAGAAGCTTCAGTTTTTCCGTCTCCAGCTCGAGCATCCTACCTTTGATAAGGCTTTTGGTGCCTCGCGCACCTCGAGCGCCTCGAGCGCGCCTGCGCAGTCAAAGCACGGAAGAAGGCAGCTAGCGCGTACGGGACGCCGGACATTCAATCGAGACGCTCTGCCATTCTCACTTTGTACGTGACTATACCCGAGAGGTGTTGAGTATAAATGCCTCTAAAAAGACCTTGCTATTATTTCGTTCATCGCCGCAGATTGCGAACATCGTTCACTCTCCACTACTGATGTCCAAGTTCGTTAAACTTCGCGGCTGTTAATGTCATTCACTTAAGCCACCCTGCAAAATATTCTACGGAAGAAATATTCACCTATTGGTGTTGACATTAAAATCATGCTGGCCACGAAGGTTTAAATTGAATTGCTTGCTTACAACGAATGGTCGAAGCGAGGAAATTAGACTTTAATTACATGAAAAGATCAAATTCGACGGCTCGGCTTAAGCGAAATTCAAGAAGGGGTTGGACATCAAATAGCCTGTCGCGTATGGTGCAAGCTCCTATCTTATATCCTCGAAGTTTAGAAAGGTTTTCTTCTTTTTTTAAGGATTAAACCCATCGGTGATGTGGAAAGCCAGGCGAAATGATGAAACTTCCGTTTGATGTAGGGTTCCTGGCGACACTCCTAAAACGAGTTTATCTCAGCAAATCCGCTAGGAAGACTGGAGAACATTTGGCATTTGTGATAGCACATTGAAAGCTAACGCACTTGGCATACGTCAAAATACCACTATTTTGGATCCGTATTTTGCACCGGGTTTATAGCCCCCGACGCCTAATTTTGGCAGAGAAGGAAAGGCTGTTTCATAGATTGCCCCTGCCGGGTGCAGAGTGTTCAGCAGGTGCGGATATCATTCATATGTTTTACTTCGTTTAAAATGTTGAGCGCGTTGATTTCCCAACAAATAATATTCCATCTTAAGAAATAAAGCAATGCCAATATAAATTCAAACTGGGCATAGTTCTCGTTATATTATTACATAAAATTAGTTATTTTTCTTTTTTTTAAGGGAAGCGAAAACGAGCGTTAACGCTCTTTTTCACTTCGCAGGCATCGTGAGTGCGGTTCCTAAAATAATCTAGTCTCTTTTTTTTCGTAAAATCAAGTGTACCATCGCAAGCAGTTGGCATTTCTGCCTTCAAGGCGATGTTAGTCCATATTGTCTGCTAGGGGATAGCTGCCTCTCGCGTTATCCACGTGTCATTTAAGAACGAATGGAATACATTGCTATTTAAAGATATTTTATCGATGACTAATGGATTGCATAGCAATGTAATCGAACATTTGCAATTATCGTGTCTGCTGCTAATAAACGATCTTATAAAAATATACTTGTGGTCAGCCCGTGTACATAGATAACCTGTACAGGTTATGATATACCACTTCGGGATATATGGTAGCCGAATCTAGTCGAGGAAATACTGTAAAGGTAGAGTTTGCACTCGTTTTGTATTTTGCTTTTCATTGCGCATTCGAGGTTCTGTAGTAAAGATGCGTATTCAGTGTGAGGATCGTATAATTATGAATATGTGGCAGCAGGGCCCACCAATCACAGGATCGTCGCCGCTCACACAAAACACTCGGTAGCGCCGGGCCAGCCCCTTCACTGGTACCAAAAAACACCTTTCCATAAGCAATTGCTAGACCAGGGGCCCTAATCTGGACATTTGGCGAGAAAGCCGGCGAGAAATCTGGCCGACGCCGCACTTGACCTTCGCGCCGGCCAATCATAGCCGCCAGATTTCTCGCCGACTATCCGCCAACTGTCCAGATTAGGGCCCCAGGGGTGGCCAAGCTGCGGCTCGCGAGCCGGATGCGGCTCTTTACGTGTTAAAGTGCGGCTCGCGGCTCCCTTCCCTGCCCCCCCCCCTTCCCCCTCTCCCACTCCCCCGCCTTTCTCCCTGT
The DNA here is from genome assembly GCA_013358835.2 of Ixodes persulcatus. NCBI lineage: Eukaryota > Metazoa > Arthropoda > Arachnida > Ixodida > Ixodidae > Ixodes > Ixodes persulcatus. The sequence goes on from JABSTQ010011557.1 coordinate 516,640, forward strand.
CACACGAATTCTCCCCCAAAACGAAAAATGGAACGCCTTTTAAATCAAAAGGCAGGTTGCGGTTTGGTGGTCTTGTGCTGCTGCTACCTTACGTACAGTTGGACTATTTTTGACTCGGATAGATTAATGCCCCTGAATAGGAAAGGTAGCGACATCATCTCCCTCCTCCTCCGTCGCGCGCACCTTTTATCTTTATGTTTTCCTTTTGTACACCCGTGCGTTCACTGTAGCGCCGCCTGGATCGGCCCAAGATTGCAGACGGCCCTCCTATACTTGAGTCAGAGCGCAGTCAAAGACTGAAAGACACGCAAATACATACACACAGGCTAAAAGCGCACTGTCACGGTCTACCAGCCTCGAAGGATGTGTTCAAAGAAAGGCGATGAAAGCCGTGACGTTGCACAGTCGGCGTTATTTGATTGGCGCCATGAGCTCATAGCATGGACTGCACTCCGACAGCATGGGCATTCCTTGTCCCTCCTCCTCTGACGCGCACACCTTTTATCTTTATGTTTTGCTTTTTTACACCCGCGCGTCGACTGTAGCGCCGCCTGGATCGGCCCAAAATAGCAGGCGGCATTCCTCAAAGGATGTGGCTAGTTTTGCATCTAAAGGGGCTCTAGGATAGATTGAAAGCAGTTCGCGTTTCGTTTACTACTCTAGACAAGCTTACCCCCCCCCCCCCCCCCTTTGGCGGCTCTTAGAAGTTTTGTGGTTTTGTTTGCGGCTCTTAGGCCGGGTCAGCCTGGCCGCCCCTGAAGACTTCGCAACAATGCGCGGCTCTTTTCTAACCAGTTCTGCACAAGACACCTGTGTTTGCAGCACTGTGACCGGTAACCGTCTTCCCACGCCATTATTCAGAACCCCGTCAGACAGACGCCGGACCGGTATGTTATTAGTGGGAATACCAAGGACACGTCGCGCGTTCTTGCCGCGTATGCCGCGAAGGCAAGAGGATGGCATATTAAGCTTGGTACAATTACGGTGAAGCCCACTACCACTCACCACGATTCAACCGGGGGCGACAGAACAGCGCCTCTCCAGGAGCATCACACTTCTTTCTACTAATTTGCGCCAACGGCCGTTCGGCTAGGCTCTTCTTAAAATTATCGTCACTTTATCGCCGCTTCCAATTTCCCAAGATCTCGGAGCCCCAAACGTACCGGAAGTTATGTACAGAAGACTAATTTCGGCGGTTTCTGTTGCAGAACTGAGCAATCACAACGTCAAAAAGCATCCCTACGGAATATTCATCTCGATCGAAATTGTTTTAATGGTTTACCGGTTAACTCGTTAATTGCGACCGGCGCTGCTGTGTATGTAATGCGAGAGGGCGTCGGCTGTAGGCTCCGGAAAGTTTGAACACCATTCACAGGATTCTCCCCACAAAATGCAGGGAAATGTTTTTATATTTTTTATTCTCAGCAATGTGCATTTACACGGTTTTATTGATGGAACTTGTCACTAAATTTAGCACGTTGTTCTGCTCGACTGTACTCGCATGGTTATTATCGGCTTTAATTATTTTCTTACTTTGGCAGTAATTCGTTGCAGTGCCTCCGAATTGCATATACACGAAAACCCAGCTTGAGAAGATATTGGTCGTGCATTCAAGGTTTCAGTTGCTCGGGATGTGGTTTTTACTCCACTTCAATCACCAGCCTTTCCTTATGTCCGCGAGCGCTTTTGGAGACATAACCATGAATATTTAATTCCTTCTATAAAGGCAATCTCCTTCTGCGTCCAGTCCTCCGTTTTACCAATGGCAATAATGCCTTAATCGAAGTCATCAACGCCATAGTATGTCGGTGGTCATACCAGGAGGTACAGTGTTGGTAACGGCGACACCTCTTGAAACAGTTTTAGTATTTACTGTTCCTACCTAGGTTAATAAGCGCCCAACGCCATACGAAAACACAAATAAGCTGTTCCATAAAGCCATCAACGCAGATCTCTCGTATTCTAAGAAATTCCAAATTGTATCTTTACCACACACCTTCAGAAGCATTTTTGACCGCTCATCACCTCAGCTGAGTTAAGCCCACGCCACTCAATAGAAACCCCATACGTCGTCTGCTAACAAACCGGGAAGAATATCAATCGTCTATTACAAACCGAGCGCCATGGTGAACTGACATCGCACACGGCCTTAAAATGTGATCGTTTTTTTAATTTTTTTATCTCACGTTGGGAGCCTATGAGAACCCGCGCGTCGTTTGCAAATCTCAAACTGTCACGCCGTCGTAAACACGCTTACGTTGACTGGTGGATGAAGGAGTACTGAGGACAAGCACATCAGAGGCCGTGTGGCCTCTCCCTGTATCGGTGTGTCGGTGGGACTTTCTCACCAAATATTGAGCGATCGTGAACTCGCGAAAGTTTAAAAATTGCCTCCCTGGTTGATTAATACGCTCAAGCTGTGGCGCCGTGTCCGATCTGCAGCCGAAAACGCTCTCGCTTTAACCCTTAACCAAAATCAGTCCCTAGGAACCGTATCTTGAGTTTACAAGCCACAGATCTTAAAGGACATATGCGTTGCTAATAGGACTAGATCTTAAATAGTCAAAATAATTTCTCTCAATGCCGACGGCTAGGCTTCTATCGTTCTGTCGACATAGCAGCTAAGAGATAGGCCAATAATTAGCATAATCTGCTTTCGAGGCGGTGTAGTTAATTCTGCAAATGACAACATGCTGCTGACGTTGTCAACGCCCTTTTCCGGGCGCTAAATATAATTTCCAGAAATACGTGAAAATGTCTCTCGTCATCACTTGCATTTTACAATATTAAGAAATATAAGACCAAGTCATTCACTCTTTCTTGAATTATACCATACTCACTTGTACATGGAATGCGAATATTTAACTCGTAAAGCGACGTTGTCCAATAGTAGTACTAGTGAGCGTTAAAGTGAGACGGACGCCCGGACTGCGCTGGAAAAAAGTCTTTGACTTCTATATGAAGATTTATTTCACCTAATGATTGCTGTGTTTATGTGAAAATAACTGAACCATGTGAGACTTACTCTATGGGTTAACGAGATTTGGAGCGAGATAATTTTTCATCTGCATATGAGCGTCTCCGTGAACAATCCTTTTTTTTATACTATATTCTAGCGTCAGTGATTTATTTTGAACTTCTGAAGCAGCCCTGTTGGCCAGGCCAATTTACGTTTCTCTTCGGTGTCTGAACTTATCCCGAGAAATCCGAAGATTCGATCCGCTTACAACTCGCGCAAACTGCATTTATTCCGCGTTATCGACATCATCTCAGAAAACATTGCCAAGTTGTAGTTACCCTTTACTACTCCTTAGGTAGCACGCCTGCATGAAACCAGAAACACATTCTACTCAATAAATAAATCCATGAATTAGTTAAGACATTTTTAGTAGTCTACACTCGGCACCAAATAAAATGCATATCCAAACAACACAAGGTGTAGAAAGATATGCGTAAGCTACTTGCGGAGGTCTCCAGAACTCCACGTCGAATTACACGGATTGTGCATATTATATGCTCAATTAACAATAAACATCTAGCGTGAGTGTAATGTATTGTTGCTTGTTGTACGCGGGCAGCGATATAGAGGGGCTGAGTATATTTAAAAAAAAGTATAATTGTACGCGAGTCTAGTGGCAAGTAATAATGTAGATATAGCGTAAATAAATCACGTATTATAAATGTTCTTATTTGTTTATTTTAATATTTTGTTATTTAAGTTTTATGTGACAAGCATTATTTTCATTTTCATAAATAACTGAAGTTTGACTCTTACGCGTGTAGTGCTTTCTCTTATGCGTATTAAAATAATTTTACATCCGCTCACATTCAGTAAGTTGGATTCGATAAAATAATAATGGTACCCATCCGGTCTCTGTTTCTCATGAACGCACTCTATTGATATCTTATATTACAGAGTTAAATATTATGGGCTAAACGAGAAGGGGGGGGTGAGATTTTTTATCCTGTAAACATGAGTGCTTTCTGAGACAACGATGTCTATCAATATATAAAACAAATGCTGCGATGCCACGAGGGATAAAATAAGAGTAAATGTACACATAAACAACAAAATCTGTGGCAAGTCCGATTTACTAAACAGCACATGCAGGGTCAAGGAAAGTCATCTAATAAAATGCATGGCAGATCAACAGGCTAAGAAGAACTCACGCCCGAGAAATCACTGTAGCGTTGTTGAACGGCAGCGCCGGAAATAATTGCAGTCACATTTGCGCTAGTTGTCCTCCTTTGGCGGTGTTATGCATGGAGAATACTTTCAGTTAATCAAGAACGAACAGAACCGACTGCATTTTCTGGTTGCATTTCCGGTGTGCGTACTTGCGGCACTCATGCATTTCAAGGAATGTCCGCCATTATGACTGATTTTCAACCTCACAGATTCACCTACCACGCAACATTGAGGTTTCGGTTCAGCGTGCATCGAATGATCGCGCAATCATATTTTTATGTTGAAATTATTCATCTCAGGTAGCAGTTCAGTCTTCAAAGATATCGCAATGAAAGGCGTCTTCGTGTCTTTTAAGGGACAATCAAGTCCGACATTCAAAAGTTCCATGGACTCCATAAAATCGGCAAGAATAGAAAATGACAAAATCAAATAAACTATTAACTGTAGAGCATGTTGGATACTCAGCTCTACTCTAATTCCGCGAGTGAACAAAGGTGACATGCAGTTAAGCCGCTCCAGCAAAAGTCCAGATCTACGGTTGCCGTGGTGCCACTCAGACTGAGTAGCTTTTGAAACGAAGTTTTGGTAGTTTTCTCTTGTTCACATGTCCTACACAACTCCCAAACTACGAAGTTACATTCCATTGATACACAAGATACAATGTGTCACAGCATATTGGTCCTTTTTACCTCGTAAAAAGAAAGTTAGAAATATACAGTTCGACACTTTTATTGCACACGGAAATCATTTCTATTTTGCGACTTTTTAGGGTCTGTCATCCGTTCCATTTTGTATATTATTGTTTACTCCTTCAGTGGTGTCGAAAAGTGAATTAGTCTGTACGAGTTCATTATAAAGACAGGGCAATAGGGTAAGGTTTAATGAACGAGGGGATTTTCCGATTCTTGATAAGAGTAGTGGAGAATTGGTTTGCTTATGAGCGAATCGGTTGTGAACCTTCTTGCAAGAAATGCAGAAATAAACGTTCAGTTTTGACTGACCGCTCATCTGTCATGTGTACCTTTCTTTGGGCCCTGCTTTTAGTGCCATCGCTTTCTCACATACATATAATGTTCACCATTTTTTCTTTCAGGCGACGAGCACATGAAAAGATTCTTCGCCAATTACTACAAGAAAAGACCGGACGAAGATCGGGAAAAAAGGTCCAGTCAATGCGGTAAGGAAATAGTTCCGTTTAGAATAATCCCTGTTACCGTATAATTGTGGTCTTTGCCCAACATTCTGTATGCATGGTTACCCATCGATTCGGCCCTATTTGTCCAAAGTCCCAAATTAGCAAAACAGCTTCAATTCGGCTGGATGCTCCAATTTTGCTTACTTCGCCGTTCGTCTCAATGTTCCCCCAGGTTGCACCGAGTTCTGGGCCAAAATTTGGCTTTTGTCTGGGAGTTTACGGCATTAAAAGCCCAAAAAAGCCAAAGTAGAGCCAAACTTGACTTTTCTTGGCAAGAGTCTGGGTATTTTGGCCCTAATTCGCCAAACAAGTGCCAAATTTAGACTTCACTGCCTCGTAGTTCGGCTGTCATCTGGCATATTTGGGCCTCAATCGCCTAACAAATGCCAGAGTTAGGCTTACTGCCCGGTAGTTCGGCTGATATTTGGCATTTTTGGGCCAAAATTGCCAAACAAATGCCGAATTTAGGCTTCACTTTTTGATAGTTCGGCTGTCATCTGGCACCTTTGGGCCAAAATCGCCACAGATGTGCCAGAGTTAGGCTTAGTGGCTTGTAGTTCGGACGACATCTGGCATCTTAGGGCCAAAATCGCCAAACAAGTGCCAAAGTTAGGCTTCACTTTCCTATAGTTTGGCAGTCATCTGGCACCTTTGGGTCAAAATTGCCACAGATGTGCCAGAGTTAGGCTTACTTCCTTGTAGTTCGGCTGAGATCTGGCATTTTTGGGGAAAAATCCCCAAACAAGTGCCAAAGTTAGGCTCATTTTTTGATAGTTCGGCTCTCATCTGGCATCTTTGGGCCAAAACCAGAGAAAAGCCAAACTTTGGCACGTCCCAAATACCGAAATTAGGCGTTGCTCTTGCAGTTATGGCTCAAGTATGGCACCAACTTTGGCACTCCTCTGGCGGACCAGAGAAACGTCAAACCTTAGCATGCCCCAAATTCCCAGATTAGGATTTACTATGGCAGTTATGGCTCAAGTATGGCACCAACTTTGGCGCTCCTCTGGCGGACCAGAGAAACGCCAAACCTTGACATGCCCCGAATTCCCAGATTAGGATTCACTATGGCAGTTATAGCTGAAGTATGGCACCAACTTTGGCACTCCTCTGGCGTACCAGAGAAGAGCTAAACTTTGGCATGCCCTAGGATCGCCCAACTAAGGCTATACTTAGGCACCGTACTTTGGCACTGATGAGTGCCATGGTGCAAAAACCTAACTGCGCCAAAGTTGGGCCCTTATGTTTGCCAGACCTTTGCCCAAGTTGGGCATTCCTCTGGCGTGCTACCTGGGCCATTTCGACCGGATGCTTCATTTCGTTTTAGATTTAAATTTCGGCATGTAGTATAAATTTGGTGGGACTCTGGATATATTTGATTAGCTCTCAAGTTTACACCCTAAAGTCAACTGTCTCGCTCATACTTCAGTGATCTGCACCATGGTTCTCTGGACAAATGAAGAAGTTAATTGTGACTGGACACCTTTGTGTGCTACTCTAATTCGACATATTCTGCATAAGTTATGTAGAAGTGGAATAAAAAGAGCAGAGACGCCACTTTTTTCTTTGCTCTTTGTTAGCTTTTTAGAGTGCTGAAGGATGCCTGTTTGTCGCCATTATTAATAAAGCGTTCCGTACTAATTGTTTTAAGCTGCCAGAGAAATAGCTCTATTGGGGAAGACAATTTCATTCTATTTTATAGGTGGAGTGAAATAACTAGCATATTTTATTTTTATTTATTTAGATGACACTTCTCGTTTTTTAGGCCCAAGGAGAATGGAATATAAAAAAGCTACGATATATAAACACAAAAAGCTATACAAATGGAAATTAAAAAGGGCAACGAAATCGTATGTACAAGCAGTCAACCAAACGCAGAGGAAAATAACAGTCATCTATTCCCAAAAGGCTACATCATCCCCATAAAAGAAATGCGATTAAGATACATAAAGTATGTGGGCTTACATAATATTAAACTGAAAGAAAGCATACACGAGCAAACGAAAGCATTTACGCTAGGCAGCAATACAGTCCATGAATGCAGTTAGTGTAAATGGAAAGTGCAGAATGTACAGAGGTACAGTCATTATTTTATATAGGAATGGGCTGAGTTTAGACGTGTTAGTGCGGTCAAAGATGGTAGTTAATTAAAGCGAATGTTAATTCTGCGTCGTTTTTCATACTGATAGGGAAACGAGGGTGTGAATAAAAACCAAGCTGGTGTCGGTAAAACAAAAGCGTCCAGGGAGGAATGGACCTTTTTCACATACCGACGGCACCAGGCGATGGCTGCACGAACTAAAAATCGAGGAAGTGACCTACCTGCGCTACCAATCGATAATGGGAGCTACACTACCAGTTTCTTCGCTCTCCGAGCAGCGGCGCGTGCCCAACGCGACTCTAAAGAGGGGGATCTGTGGCGTCCACCCAAGCGTCGTGTTTTTCTTTCCGTCCACTTTCTTTTTTTGTGTAACACAATTACATATATGTTGTCAATTACGTGTTCAACTCGCTGATCCACAGCCTCCTTCCGAATTTCCTCGATTTCTAGTGCCGACTTCCGCCGCTTGGCATCGAGTGCTCGCGCGTGCGCAGAACGCTTCTCGGAAAAGGTCCATTGTTTGTCCGTAGAGTCGGTGTGTTATTAGTCGCCGTTATTCGAGAGGGAGAATCCAACATTTTATGATTATCATAAATAAAACGAATCGCCTGCCGTTGTACCTTCACCAACATCCATATGTCTTCCTGAGTAAATCAATCCCAATATAATGTGGCGTACCCTAACTTTGACCGAACAAATATGTTATGGTTACGTGACTTCGAGGAAGTTAAATCGTTCTTTGACTTTCGTCTAATAAGACCAACTTTCTTCATGCCAAGTCACAAGTACTTGCTATTTGAGAAAACCACATATGGGTTTCGCCAAGTAATTTATAATCGCCTCTCCGAAAAACGCAAGTGACCCCGAACTTGTACGTATAATCAAGTGGTTGCTGTATCTTAGTAAAGCCTAAAAGAACTAGTTTAACTAAATTTACCTCCACTCTCGAGATTTTCAACCACTGCGTAGCGGACTACAGACTTTAGTCTAGATAAACTGTATTATCTCTGCGTACCCATAATGAGTTCGTCCTTTCGCACGCACACACACATGGAAATATACAAGCACGCAGAAGTAGACCTGTAATCACGGGCACATATATCTATTCATGCTAACCTCGTGAGTAGCGCTGAAGCATACTGTAAACGACTTAATTTTCGTGGGTTCGTATTTTCGCAAATCTGGCCAAAGCTGAAAGTTTGAAATTATTCCCGGGATCTAAGTTTCGCGAATCGAGTGTGGCATCTGTAGCGTTCACATATTGACTGAATTGTTCGCTGGACGTATTTTTCGCGAATTGTGGGCGATTTGCAAAATTCGCGAAAATTAGGTCCTCGCGAAAATTTAGTCGTTTACAGTATATGTTGGTATAAGCATGCCTTGTGCTAAACTGATGTGAACGTGCGGTGACATACTCCGAAATATGCGATCGCAGGCTGCTGTTTTTGTTTTCGTTTGTTTGTATAAATAATGTATCGTCATCAAAGCCCCGGGTTTACTTGAACGTGTTTATCTGCTGCATTGGATGAAGAGAAAAATCTTTGTATTCTTCACGAATTTATGTGGAAAAGTTATGACGAGCGCCAATGTTTTCTTTGTGAAAACGTGCAGACACACACAGACACGAAAACACAAAAAAGACGCACCCACAATTGCGCGTTTCTCTTGTCTTCATATGCTACAACTGGAATTATTGTGAGATTCAAGAATGTGAAGTTGATATTATAACTTTATTTGGGGAATTTGGTGTAACCTGTAGTTGCCATGGTTACTTGGCGAGTTGGGATGTGGACGCCCACACCTGTAGCTGTAAAATGGTGCGAACCAACATGGGAGTCATTATCTGTTTCTTATACCTGCTGAATCAGCCTTCTAAGGCATCACTAATTTTCTCCAATGTTTCGAACTTTCTGCAGACTGGGTATATCCGGGCTGCCGCTGCATGGACCGAAGTTTCTTCTGTGAAAATACTGGCCTTCAAAGATACCACCCAACATTCCTTCTAATGCCACGGTTCTGTAAGTAAAGTTATGCATGATCTACTAATTATGTAGATTTCATTACCTTCCTTTTGCTTGAAAAATGCAAGTTCGTTCAAAAGGCCACGAATTTCATAAAGAGAAAGCGGTGCCACTCACAATAATCTGTTTTACGTATCAAGGTTGGCGGCGGCTACTCTTCTGAGTGTTCTATTATTTTAGTAATGATAACATTATTAGTTTACGATAACTCTTAATATGTCTGATCCTGTTCATAATCAACGCTAGGAACGAGCGTATGGTCGAGATGATAATGAATAACGATAGTTACTCCATGGAAGCTGCAAAAAGAATATCCACTTTGTTCGGTCCCGCTGAGCACGTTATAAGGCGGAAGGCTTACAGTGGCCAGCCGGGCAACGTTCATCGTAAAAACAACCATAGTACACACTAGGGGTCTCAAACACGCGGCCCACGACTCGCTGGGATGCGGATCGCAGGTAACCATCTGCGAGCGCCCGTTCCCTTGTGTCGAGTGCTAGAAATGGCATGCGACATAATGATCTGATGTCGCCGATTCATTTGCCCTCTGCGCGTAGCTCTACTCCTACAACGGATTACATAGTTTATACTATTTTGTTTTCATTGGCCTTACGTTTCGTTTTAATATTTGCTATCCATCATTCTTCGATCAAGAACAGACCCCGGCTGTATGAACTCTCGCTGAGCAGGAGAAACTGCAATAGATAATAAACCTACGAGTTCGAGATTCTCGACTTCAAAAATCATCATTTTATTCATTCATTTCAATTCGTGTTTTTATATCATTTGTCATTTTAATTCGTGTTATTATAGCAGGTAGGGGCCAAAAGTAGTCGCAGAAACAAATCAAGGCTAAATATGTCACTCCCAAACTGCGAGTTTACAAAGCCTGAGAGCGCGAGGTCCCTTCTCCGTTAAATCTCTCCTTTCAGGGGTCGGGCTATCTGGCCCCCACACTCGATTAAGTTTATGACCCTTGGAATACACCAACACAAATGTGTTACGCCTCGCCGCACTTGTGGCGCTTCAGACGCACTTTCGGTATAGGGGTGTGAGCGGACGTCATGGGGGATGGGCATTCCTGTGTTGTCATAGACGAAACCAGTCTAAAACCTGCCTTCTACTCAAATTTCCGCGAATGTGGAAGTAAAAAAGGGCACGAAAAGGTGTGAAGACAAGCCTTTTGTGTTTTGTGCGTGCTCGGTTCGTCCGAGCACGTGGAGGGAAAACAAGAAAACGTCGGGCCACGATTGCTCGGGCGGGAAGCACTTTGGGTTGAATTCACGATTACTTGTGGTCGTCAGATTTATTCGTTTTTTTCCAACATGAACACGGGAAAGCCGTAAAGTTGCCCTTACCACTCACGGACCAGGTTCAGTGAGGCTTCAAGTTCAAATAGCCGTTTTATCTTTCAAACTGTCGTCTGCTCATGGCAGGGGCCAGTGGTCAAAACGTTCCGATAAAAAGTAATTGCCGGCCTAAAATACCTCAGTTTGAAGTTTGTTTGAGGTAAGTAGGCTCGGTGCAAATAGTACATCCAAGGATATGTTGATCATTGTTACCAGTGACCATCGCCGACTCGTTATGCCTGATTCACTTGGTCAGATTCCGCCTGCGAGTTTCAGTATGGACGTTGAGCGTCTCAGTCACCATACAGGCCTTTGCTGTTCGAAAAACGTTTCGACGAAAAATAGCGAGAAGAATCTCATGATGCGAATCAGGCCTTAGCGTACATTCTGCGACGTTCACGTGGAATTAATCGTCGCATGTCACATTATATACGCGAAGGTCTGTGGTTCAACGAGCCTTGTTAATTTGGCACAGCCACTTAATTAGTAAACCACTGCTAGGAAGACGTGGAGTCAAATATTAAAGCGCGAAAATGAGCAAAGGGACTCACACCGATGCCGACAAAATCACATTCCAACGGTTTGTTGATGCGAGAGGCGGCGCTTCTTGCCCACACCCCATCCTTATGCGCGTCGCCGGTGGCGCTTCGCTAGAGTCTTTCCGGTTAGCTTGTAAACATGAGTTGGTTTAGAGTATACAAGCTAAGAAACTTTCGTTCTAAAAGCGTGTTTAAACTTTTTGGCACTCTTCCAAAGCAATTTGTCCTAAGCTCCCGTGCTCCTCACCTTGTAGGCGTGCGAGGGGCCCCCTTTTTAGTTTACCGTACGAGGAAGCAAGCTTCAAGGAAGAAAAATGGTATTTGATTTAGTAAATTTTTAATATTTTCCAAGTCGTGACACTGTTAATACTGCAGATTGGCCGAGTTGTTAAGGCATAATTACGAAACAGGGCACAGGTAGGCAGTTACTCAAAAATCCAAATACCAAAAATATACACTCACGCAGGGCTGAACACACAAAGAATACACTTACACAGCGCGGAACTATAGTTCAGCGCTGTGTTGGTTGATTGTTTGTGTTTGAAATTTTGAGTAACTGTCTACCTGTGCGCTGGTTCGTAATTATCGTGATACAGCCCATCAGGAACGAATGCTGTTCGGGACTTACTGTTTGCACGTTCCCCCTACGATATTAAGACCGTTTGTGAGGGAAAATAAATAATTAAAGGGACTCCGAAGTCCAGAGCGGTGAATATAAGAAGGTTGATATTATTAACAGTGGTATAAACAAGAAGTTGGGAAAAACAATGGTGCGAATATATATACAAAGTTCAGTTCGCCGAATCCGCTTACGGCAGGGTGTTGCACGTCGACGTAGGCATGGCGTTCGTGTTGTCCAGGAAATGCTCAGCGGCTCGCAAGGCACAGGCGGAGGTTTCTCAGCAAGCTTGGGTGAAAGCCCCACGGGCTTGGACTCGTTCGTTCGGGCTCTTCCTTGGCTGCCGGGACCACCGCTGTCGAGCCGGGTTCCGTGTCGTGCCCGTCCTTCTCTCGCGAGTCAGGAGCGTGTGTGTTACCTTCCCTTCCCGTCGTCGTCTTCCTTTTTTCGGTATATCCATCTCTTGCCTTGAACTTCTTCGTCTTGTTCTTTGCCCTGTGCTCAGTTCAAGTCACAGTTTTCACTTGCGTCGTTTTCCTCATTGTTGGTTCTCCCACATCATCACACCGTTTGTTCTTGATAAATCAGTTACCTTAATGTTGGTTTTGTTGACATGGAACTTTCAGTTTTATATAGAGTTACGGCACCAAAAGTTATCTTTGACTATGTTAGCTCGACGAGACTGCCTTTGTTGCTTCGTTTCAATGTTTCGCGTCTACATACCAACGTGAGTTTAATGGAATATCTCTTGAAGCGAACTGGAATATGCTCAAAACAGGATACAAAAGGCTTTAATGAACTTTCATTCCTAGAACTCATCTAATAACGACTTCCTGAACGGCAGTGCCTTACTAACAAACTAGAGATCGTTAAAAAAGCAACGTTATTTATTTAAGAGCGAAGTAAATGACCTTGACTCAAAGTGGTCAAGAAATAACCAATGGTACAAAGAATGCAAATAAAAAAATAAAAGGCACAAATTAAGTATTACGTGTGTGGCCTCTTACATTGATTGAAAATTAATCCTACAACCTTTTGGATGATCACTGGGTCAGTCAATTGCGAACCTTGCCGAGTATCTCTAACGAACATGAAGAGGAGATTTCCCACAACGAATCAGCAACCGTTTAAATAAACATTTTCTATCTGTTTTTACGGAAGAACAGCTTACCATAAGATTCAATCTCTGTATCACCTACTGAAATATAGGGTGTTTGAAATACACAGGCTCTAACAAAAATGCGCCGTAAAATTCGGCGCCTGCACAAAGCAATCTCAACTTTTGTCAAAACTCTATTTCAGAAGTCGGTTTTATCATGAAAAATTTCAGAGCGTAGCTCCCTTTCTGTAAGATATAGGGCCAAAACACTTGCCAGGGTCAACAGCAGACGGCGAAACAGACGACCAAGTCCAGTGGCGATTCGCGTTTGGCGAACGTAATGAAAGATGATGTCAGGAGGGGCGTCTGAATTTGTATCCAACCAACAACAGAAAGCAAAACAAAAAAAAAAAACGCAGACAAATTTGATGGTAGCAAGAGTGCCGTTTGCGCCACCGTTATGCCGCCGTACATAAAAGGTTGAATTATTATTAAAGGAAACAATTTTCAACTTAACATTGCATCATGCTTGGAAACTAAAAGAATACAAATGATTTCCACCTGAACACTTTGTCTCCATTATAGCCTCTTTTGGTTTCAGCTTTGAGTTAGAGCTTATTACAGTGTTTATATAAAGTGTCCCCATGCTTGGAAAGTGCCAACCTTTTGTTGTCAACAAAAAACTGAAAGATTTAAAATTATTTGATAGGAGTGTATACTCTAAACGACTTAATTTTTGCGAGGACCTAATTTTAGCGAATTAGCACATTTCACTGCTCGTGAAATGTGCTAAAACCATTTCACTCCTCGTGACACAGGGTGCGCTGCTCGCTTTACTGTCACGGGCCGTCCTATCTAACACAACGAGCGCTAAAGATCGTGGTCATGTGCCGATTCCGAAAGGGAGGGACGTTCGTATAGGCCAATGACGGCCCCGAATCAATACCACGTCTGCCGATTTCTACACATTAAAAATTTACGACGCCTGCTTGTCTGTTAAGAAGTGTTGCTTTCTCTTTTGAACTCCTCCAATGTAGCTTGCCGCCAATAATAACACTTAAATGATCAATAAATATAACAGGGTTGAACTACTGTATTTCATTCTTATGTGGGAACGTTAAAAAAAGCAAAAATATTTCCAAGTTTGTGAAGACGCGCAATTCGCAAGTCCGTTTTGAGCCGTAAAAACACGTTTTTGTATATTGATGCTTAAATATAGAACATACAAACAAAATACACACTTTCCCGACTTTCTTTTGGAGTAGACAACTATTATGTTTACAATTTAACAAAAAAAAAATAAAAACATGTTTTTTTGTGTGTTTTTTGAAATCGATTTCAAAATAGGTACTTTTTGGTTTTCGCATAACATTAACGTAAACGTACCGCAAAGGCTATTTGATACAGCTGAGTGATTTTATAATATATATAAGGAGCGTGTTTTGGGCTCTCCACAGACATAAAAAAATATTGATGTAACCCAAGTAGATCGCCAAAATTTAATTGTCAAACTTCGTCAACAATTACCCGAGGGGACGTTTTTGAAAATTTTATTGAAAAAAATGCAAAATGCCTAAAATTATTTTATGGTATAAGGGGTTTTTAAATGTGCTCACAGAGTGCTTGAAAAAAGTTCATATAATGTGGACTGAAAATCCACGGCGAGAGACCGAGAAAAAAACATCCAACCCACGACGAATGTGGAAAACACTGCTTTCCGCCGCGGCATCTTTTAAAATTCGTAAGTCGAGAACGAAAAATCCGACGAACTTGTGGTTTGTGGGTACTGCGTTTTTAGAGACGACGCCATATCATACCTTTTTTTCAGCAAAAGAAGAAATTCGACCCATTTTGTCGGCACGATTTGATATGAAAACACCCATATATATATATATATATATATATATACAGGGTGTTTTTTATTCTTAAACTAATGCGTTTTAAAAACGCATTAGTTTTTTGTTTAAAAGAAATCATGAAATACATTATTGCGGTTTGTGCAGGTGGGTTATAGGGCAAGGCGGACATTATGTGGGTAAGTCGTAAGTCGTCTAATTATTAAAATGTGTTAATTAACTTTTTAATTAGTGAAAATAGAAATATGGTTCCAATTAGAAACTTGCTGAGCATCATAGAAAACCACTAAATCGAATATTTTAGAAGGATATAACGTCGGGGCAGCATTTTACGGCGTTCTGTAAAAACGCTTCATTTCGACGCGTTTCTAGATTTGGGTTTCTTATCGGAGCGCATCTTTTCGCCCGCGGTCCTGCTCCCCGGTGATCGCGGCGCGAAGCCACCCCCGCGCCTCCCTTGTAGAATGGAGGGAAGTAGGGCGCATGTGTGTTGAGCGTCTCAGCAGGACCACGGGCACGGTGATGCGCCCCGATAAAAAACCGAAATCTAGAAACACGTCCAAATGGAGCGTTTTTACAGAACGCCGTAAATTGCTGCCCTGGAGTTATATCCTTCCAAAAATAGTTGATTTAGTGGTTTTCGATGATGCTCTACAAGTTTCTAATTGAAACCATATGTCTATTTCTAGTAATTAGAAAGTTCATTAACAAATTTTAATTAATCAGCCGACTTAACGCAAAGATTAGCCACCCGCATAATGTCCGCCTGTCCGGAAACCCACCTGCGCAAACCTCATTAGTGTAGCTTTCACGTTTTTTTAAACAACTGTGTAAGAATAAAAAACCGTGTATATATATAATTTTACACAATACATTTTTTACGTAAGTTTAGTTTAGGGGCTTTTAAAGGGACAATGAAGAGGATTTTATTTACTTTTTCGAAATGGTGTTTTTAGGCTTCTTGGGAACCTAGCACGCTGCCTAATTTTTTTGTATACATTTGTGACGCGTATTTCTGTGCCTACGAAAGAACTGAAGAAGCCGAAATTGAACTGTCTCCATTCTCATTTCTAGGCCTCCGAAAACGGAGGTGACGTAGAGAGTGACGTCAAGTGTGAATAGTCGGTATCGGTAGTATTTAGGAGATCGAGACTGGTTACCGCGGTGGGTTATAGTAGCGCGGTGGCGCGGTCGTTTCGTCGAATTTGTCAACATGGACGACATTGCCTTTCTCGCGAGCGAGTTCATGCTTCCGTTCTGTGACCTAACACCAACGCAACGGGAGTACGTGTGTGGCGGCCTACGCCATCACCCGACGGAGACCGCCCAGCCGGCAACGAGCGGCCCGCAGGCTCCGAGCAGGGAAGCAATGAGCAACATTCGCACGGGCGAGACGAGAGCGGCGCGTTGCCGAAGGACACGGACGCGGGGGTGATGCCGAGGGGAATGCGGCAGCGACCGGCCCGTTCCGGGAACCAGTTCCTCCGCGGGGGACGTTCCCCAAGAAGGAGAAAATAAACAGCACCATTTTTGGCTTTCACCAAAGTCGGACGTCCTCTTTTCGTCGTCAAAGAACACAAACAGCAACCCAGACGTGAAAACTAGTGTCGCCCGAAGGAATACTGGTCTTCAGTCGACCGTTAGAACAGCCATCTACAGCGCACAAATTTGGCATGAATACCATTTTGCAGAATCCTTCGAGTACCGTGTTCCCAAAGTAAACACGACGCCGACATCTGAAACCAAAACCAAACGTCTCCCGCGTGGTCTTTTTTATTTTATTTTGTTTACCCATAGTTGCTCGTTGCCCGTTTCGCGTCCAGTGTAGCAAAGAGAAAAACAATTATGCTATTTTCTTTACAGTTTAGTAATTATTTCCGGTCCGATTTATACTTTTCATGGTTATTCAAGCGGAAATTAGAACAGTATTCCTAAAAATCGCGAACCAAAACGTGATCGAGGGCACGTCTCTCGTTTCGACCAATCGCTGACGCGTCTCTTGTGACGTCGCGCTTCTTGACCCAGCAACGGTCACGTGAGCTCGGCTTCTCCTGGCTTCTCTCGCAACTCTCGGGGTGTCGCCCCAGTCGATCCCGGGACAATTATTACCGCTAATTGTTTAATTGGTTTGCGCGGCACTCAGGCGCCGGTTTTGGCTGAAATTTGGGCAACGTGGCCTGAGACGTGCCTGGAACCCAGTTCAATCGCCAAAAAATATCCGAAATTGCCTTCATTGTCCCTTTAAAGTGGAGCGAATGGAGCGACTCATTGGCCACTCGAGAAACACGGGAAAGCGTGCCGCCAGCATGTGCCCTCTACAATTAAGGCACTTATTTTCAAGAGCTGAATTTAAGAGAAAAAGAACGAATTGAACAACACGATTAGAATTATGTTACTTTTAGCAAATTACTGCTTAGGAATGCAGATATTGTTGTAACGTTTGTTGCTTTTACACGCGCGGAACTAGCATGGGGCAACTTGGCTTGAGTAAGCTTATCACAACGTTAATGTGAAACCGAAACTGATCGGGGGCATGCCGTGTGGTGTTACTGTAGCCGATTACTTTCCCATCATGTTGCCCTTCGAACCGCTAGATTAAGAGATGTGTCTAGCATGCCAATTTAAATACACAGAGCACTTGTATAACAATAGTACTTGCAAATACTCTGTATTCATCTAGCAAACAGTAGCACTCACTTGCCTAATCGTACTCAGAATATGGTATGGCATATATACGAATCGGGTCGGTAGGATGGTTAGAGTAGAGGGTCGCGGAGGGGTTATGTTGGAGGTGTTTGTGTCTTGTTGTACTGCTGACATGTATGTGCGTGTATCAGAGTTCGGTATCTTGGTTTGTGTTTGTGTTGTGTATCTGTTGGTGTATCAGTAGTTGTCTAGCAAAATCTAAAATAAAGAGACATATTTTAGCGCCATCTAGCGGTTTCCACTACACTTCCTAGGTGGCGCAAGTTGCTACTTGATTAAATAAGCTTAGTGTTGAGCAGTTCTGTAGCTATTGATTTAAAAACAGTGGGCGTGCGGTCCAATGGCCGCCCTGCGTCCTTGCCTATCGGTTGGATAACAATCGTAATAATTCTGCCACTCAGACACATAAATGCTCGTTCTGTGCAACAACAAGCATACGCTGTGTTCAATAAAGTCAGTGTGCCCACTCCTCGCGTAAACATTCCTTTTTTGAGGGCTCTCCACGGGATGTAAAAACATGTCAATTCTAGCGAGATGCCGTCGGGGGCAATCGCGACCATTCCGGCACACACACTGCCTTCCTTACAGGATATAGGTAGAGTAGCAACGTCTGTGGACGGATGTTTAGAGTACCTGATGGGGCTTAGAAGACGTAGAATAGGGATATGTGCTCTATTCTCTCACTCCTCTGAAAAGCCGTGCTCATAGGAGTTACCGGAGAATTCGAGCGTCGCTAACCGGCCGCCATGTTGCTTTAGAAATAGTCGAATTTGACTACCTGCTTTTTGTGTCGTTGTTTTTGGGACAACGTTTTATCACTCCAAAGGCAGTCACATAGGACTACCTTTTTTCTTAAAGTGTAGCTCTCTATTCGGAGACGACAAAATATGCCTCAAACTTCATAAAATAACAAGAACAATACCTATTAACTGTTTTTAATTTTTAAGCATTTAGTGGAGAAAACGTACTTTCCAGGTATACTGGGGATTCGTAAAAGTGTTGTCAATTTCTAAATAAAAAAAAAAAAACATTGTGTGTTTAATTGGAGAACAGTACTTTTAACCAGTATTTCATGTAAACATATGGAGTATAATATATATTCGCATGTTATTAATTATTTATGTGATACTAACCTTATCTGGAC
Organism: Ixodes persulcatus; assembly: GCA_013358835.2. Taxonomy (NCBI): domain Eukaryota; kingdom Metazoa; phylum Arthropoda; class Arachnida; order Ixodida; family Ixodidae; genus Ixodes; species Ixodes persulcatus. Next base: position 535,458 of record JABSTQ010011557.1, read on the forward strand.
TAACCAAGATGACATTAGAAAACGATTTTCTCATAAAACCTAACTTTTTGAGTTGGCTATCAACTTGCACCAAATTATTAATTCTTCAAGAACTACTTATGTAAATTTCCTTGACTTTGCTAATTCCTTCGACACTGTACCCAATCAACGTTTATTTTACAAGTTAACTAAATAAAGAGGTAGCGCGTCCTTATCGAGTTGCACCACGTCTCTACATTAGATTGGACACACTCAGCACCGCCACATAAATAAAACTCAACATTCATCCCGTTATCCTACAAATTATTTTTACGTTTTTTTTCAATAACCGTAAGCAAGTTACGTACGTTGGACAGAGAAAATCTACTAAATTAACAGTGAAATCGTGGGTTGCACTGGCAACGTACTGGGACCACCTTTATTCCTAATATATATATAAACGACCATCCACTCAATTTATCATCACACAAAACTCTCCGCAGATGATTGTGTTGTTTATGGCAGCATTACTACCGCGGATGATCAGGCACTTTTACAACAGGATCTTAACTTCACATCACGCAGTACAACACGTGACAACTAAAAATGAACTCGAAAAAGATTAACTATGTATCATTCACTAGCCGACCCCCCTTCCACACTTAAGAGATATACACTCACCGAAGCCGACATAGAGCAAGTTCACTCTTATAAGTACCTAGGAGTCACATTTGCAGAGGAGGTCAATTCAAACGACCACCTGAGTAACATTGTTTCCAGTGCATGTAAATCACTAGCGTACAGTGCTAATCCCACTTGACTCCAACGCGGGAGCGAGCTGCTTTCTGCGGCGAGCGCGATCTGGTCGCCTTTGAGGCAACCAATCTAGTCACGTGGGGCAACATTAAGCAATCCGCTCAAGGGGTGTCCTGCTCGCTCTTTCGGGAGCCGCCGACACACACCACGCCAGCTTGATAAACGCTATGACGAGTTTTAAAAAAGCAGCATTGCAATCTTTTTTATTGGTAGTGACATTGTTGATGAACCCTCGGCTTTGTTTGTGTTTCTTCATCGATAGGGAATTTTTTTATATATTTCCGAAGGGCGTGAGAGCAGCAGCCCGCGTTTGACGCCCCCCATAGAGCGGGTAAGAGACTCCTCGAGCGGGTTGTTCCATTTGCCCCACGCGACTACATTAGTTTCCTCGAATGCCACCAGTCGAGCACTCGTCGGAAAAAGCCACGCGCTCCCGTGTTTTAGACAAGTGTGATTAGCACTGTACGTTAAACGCCGTCTTTTTCGCGCATCGAAGACCTCAAAACTAACCACATATAAAGCATTCGTCAGATCGAAACGAAAATATCCTAATATCATCTGGTACCGTCATCTAGCATACCTTCTTAACAAACATGAATATGTTCACATTGAAGCATCACGGGTTACACCACTCATGATTATTCGTACACCTCGAATGTTACAGCTAATAAAAAAACGTAGACTTCAATTTACTAACCTACAGTGCCAAAATTTAACATGTCTTTTTTCATGGCATCAACTATTAATCATCTCAGTTTCGCAACCTCAATCTCCAAGGCCCCTTTAGATCTACACGCGCCTTGGTCATTCTCTTAAAATTCAGCCTGCTTTCTCCAGAGCAAACAAATTTCAAAGCTCCCCGTTTTCTCCTGCCATTGAAGACTGGAATTTATTGCCCACGCACGTTGTTACGGAGCTGGCGAAAACAAATTCCGTGACATTGTAAAAATGTTTTGTAAAGTACGTTCAGTGCTATGCTTTTTAATTGATGTTTTATTTTTGTGTTCTAATGTTGTGTACTTCATGTTGTAACTTTCCCTCTTTTGTAAAGTGCACTTTTTAGAGTTCTCTTGAGGAAATAAACCTGAACTGAACTGAACAAACAAACAACTATCAAGGAAAAACTCACACAACCGGCACCAGAGCAGACTTGTACCCTTTGCTTAAAAAAATGTAATTGATTACAATTACAAATTACCGAGCATCTTATGTAAAATATTACTGTTAAATTACTTTCGTTGAAAAGTAGCGGATTAGATTACTTGCTACGTTGCATATTACTTTCACGTTAATCTTTGCGTTCAATTAACAAGAAAAAAAAATGTTGATATTTTCACAAATGTTTAGCAACACCATTTTACATTTCTCATACGCAAGAGAAGAAAACCATCATGGAGGGCGATGAAACGAGGCAGAGCCTATACTCGGCGTTGTCGTATTGATCTTTGTTTTTCGCATATTTGTATTTGCATTTACAAAGAAAAGTCATATTTTGTTTTCGTTCATTCTCCTCGCAATGTTTTCTATTTTCTTAAACTTGCTATATTTTTGCTGCTGAATTCCCTGCTCAAATATGGCTCCAGTTGTTGCAATATGTTCATATTTTTTAATGAGTAACGAGTAATTAAATCATTCCGTTGCCAATATTTAATAACAAAATTACATTACAAATTGCTGCCGCAAAAAAGGTAACATGGCAATTACAAAATTACCTAAAAAAGTAACGGATTACAAACAATCCGTTACTTGTAACGGTTTACTTCCCAGATATGCACCAGAGCAAGCTCCACCACAGAAAGTTTATTTTCCCGTATGGGTGGTAGTAAGATAATCCATTCCAAACACCAAATTGAATTAATCTGTTCCTTTTTGTGAAGTTTCTCAAAAATCGTCCGCCTCCCCCTACTACTTCTGGGAAGACAAACGTCCCTCAGGGTCACCAACTTAAGGCTCCTAGTAGCTAGAACGGAGTAGCTCACACACTTCGGCGGACGAAAGCTGTTCACTGTCACTAGGAGGAGTAATCGCATCACGACCAAGTGGCTTATAGGACGAATGACGCAGTGATATAACCGTGCCATGGGATCATATGCTCTATTCGTGACTTGAAATGTCTTGAAATCGCCACCAAGCCAAAACTCTAAAAAAAGCGTTAATCGCTAAATTCAGCGGGGTATGAATAAACACTCCGTCCTCCATGCGCCTGTCCGTGATGCTACATTCGTTTTTAGAATCACTTTCTTAGCTAAAAAAAACACATTTAAAGCAAATAAATTGTGGCGTGAATGGAGAGTGACATACTATGCTAATTAGACCATTTTCATAAAGCCAACAAAATTTCTATCCCCGCTGCATTTGATCTATGCATTGAAGAGGCTCACGAAAGTCATGAAGTAGTGTAACTACTTCGGAGTAACATGATTTCTAAATCACTCTCGACCAAGCAAAAACAACAAAATTTAAAAACCTTTTTATTTTCTTAAGTATTGAATTATACATTCAGAGATCCCAAAACTAGACATACACAAGCCGAAACACATCCGACTGCTGAGCTCTATAAACATGTGTATTCTAACAGCGTTCAAGTTCGCCCCGCTTTGGAGCCTCCCTACTCGGCTACAAACCGCGCCGTGGAGACAACCAGCACCGGTCGAAGTACACTCGCGAACCCGGGAAGAAAGAAAAAAACATAAGGTGAAGCTAAATTGAAATCGGCCGCGAGAACAGCTTCGCGAAAATATAGGCAGACAAGAAAAGATGTTGCATTTCGATGTCGTTTGCGGCAAAACCCCGTTTCTGTAATACTCAACTCCTATTCTGCCTAAGAAATGTACGAACATAAAATGATTCCTTGAAGTGGAAAAAAATAAATAAAAGCAACCAATTGCGATTAAACTGTTTTGATGTTTAGCAAATACAAATGCGAAGAAACAAGCCCTGAAGCAGATAAGTTCAGTGGGTGTTTTAAATAGAGGACACGGTACTCGACGGACACTGTGGAGCCCTTTCGAAATATTAGCTCTTAGCACCTACGATGAAAACAGAAGACCCCAAAGATGTAATCCAACATAGTTAGGCCGACGCGAGTATTACGCGGCCACGCAACCACGGGTGAAGCTATTTGTTTTCAATACACAACACCGCGTGCACTCACCTAGCATACTTTGAGCTGTCGCCACACGAAAATAAAGAACACACCATTAATGTCGCGCTGAAAGTAGCTGGTGCTTGAACTATTCCAACAATTTTACTCTTTCAAAAACCAAGATAAGAAAAAAAAGCGTGACGCGTTGCAGACAAAAAGAAGGCATTCTCATAAAACTATTTCGTTAGTCGCCGGAAGGGCGCTGTCGGTCGATTTCATCTGTGAGTCTCTGTGTCTGTATTCTTTGTTCTCGCTTTCGCGTTTGATACCGGGCGTGCCGACATCCGTGTTCCCCTAGTTTTTCTCGTTGTTATGTTTGTCGCTCTAGCTCCTTTTATTGGGGAGTTGATGGGCGGTGGCCGTCGCTGAGCCACCATTTTCTCCGTGCCGCTTGTTGGATGGAGCGCATCCTAGGATCGAGCCCATCATTGTCAAAACTGTTAAACACGGAGAAATAAAATAACGAACAAGACGTCATGACCCAAAGATTTCGTTTCGGGTTGTGTGTTATATTATATCTTCGAGTTTTAGGGTTTAGATTAGGATATGTCCTAACGAGCTCGACTGCGTGCTATCGCTTCGAACATAAGTAAGTGTTCGTTCGAAGATTTACAAAATCCGTAGTCCAACACGAATTCCCAATAACGAAGCACGAACGTGTTTCCTTCAATTACAAAAAAAAAAAAGCGAGTGAAGGATTTTTTTTTTTTACGTGCGAACGCTGAAAATGGCATAATTAAGGAGCCTCATTTGGAACTGTATCTCATTTCCCCCCGAGCCTTTAAGCTGACCAGGTACCGAAGACGATAATCTGGAGATAGCTCACCCTCCATGTGTTGAAACGCTTCTTTCAAGCGCGAACGCTTGGTTTGCGAAAGCAGGTATTAAAGCCGCAATATCGTACCTCCCACGCCACTTACCATGATAATTGTATTCCATATTTACAAGGGACCAGTGCGAAAACCTCGAGCGAGGCTCAGGGCCGAAGCTCGATTGGATTATTATAGTACTACCCACGTTGAAAAAAAGAGGAACCATTTGTAAAATACGCGAGCTCCTCGCATATCGTCCAATAGAGAGGATAAGAATCCGAACGTGGAAGAACTTAGAAGTATATCTAAGATAAGTAATTTTTTTCTCGGTGTTGTTTTATGTCAGAGACTGCAAAATATTTCCTGACTTACACAGTGCGTCATCTACCGTAAAAATACGGTAATGTTTGATTTTTGTTTTCAAGAACAGCAATTTTTATTGGATTGATATCGAACGCGAGATATGGTGAAGAAATTTCGAATATATAAGGGACTCATTTATCATCCATGAACCTCTTCTAAGGTGGGGTGGGAGGGGGGGGGGGGGTGAGTCGGGTAGGCTGGCGTCATTTTGTCTGAGATACCGCCGAGCATAGCATCTGTCCGTAAAATGCCTTCGAGGCCACTGTAGTCAGTGACAAGCTAGGAACTGAAAAATAAATTACAGTAAGAGCGCGTGCGAGCTGGTGTTTATTTATCACCTTGATTAATTACCTGAGACTGGGGCGAAAACTTAGAAACATCAATCGTGGAAGAGAGAAAAAAAAAGTTAGCATGACAAAGTCTCAAGGAACTTAGGAACATCCACGATTGATGTTCCTAAGTTTTTGCCCCAGTCTCAGGTGACTCATCAACATTCTAGAAACTCAGGGCGGTCTTCCTCCGCGGGCTTGTGCTCGCTCGGCTTTCGAGACAATATGGCGACGTCTCCTGCACGATATTACGACATTGGCAACAACGAGTTTAGTCGAGAGCGGAAGCAGCGATGCTTGTCGCTGTTTGAGCGTGATGACATCGTCGCGTACCAATGCGCGGTTATAGAAAAAAGGACTGGAAGATTTTCTATATCGTGCTTTCGGAGATGAGGGGCACGACGCGGTTGTAACGTAGACAGACAACGCCTTCATGTGTGAAGACGAGACGATGATACAATCCAAAATATGGGGATGATTGAACCGTTAACACGATCGAATAAATCAGTCTCCAAAGCCGCCAAAAGACCGAAATCTTTGGCGGAGCTGGGATTTGAACTTCGTGACTTCGAATATCTGATCGGGTATGGTAACCACTGCACCACACCGCCTTGTCTTTTTGCCGTTTCCTATCTGTCTTATTCAAGCACCAACACGAAGTGTATCCTATCAAAGTTGATCTGACAACACACGTGACGCCCCGTGGAACGCGGTACACTTGCTCTTGCGTGGTACAAGCTCGTTGTGGTACAGAATTCTGTTCATTGTTGGTGTCGTCCCGTGTATATGTATTATTTCTTGTTTATAGGAGTTAGAGATGCGGTATTGTTTTCTGCGTGAATAAAGAGTCACGTTTTAATGTATCACAGCCACTTTCATTGTCATACGTGGTCTCCCAGTAGAGAATAATTGAAATTATGCAAATTAATGACCCGAACTTGATCGAATCAATTAGAATACAAAGCCGCCGAAAGACAAAAACTTTGGTGGAGCCTGGATTTTAACTCCGGGACTCCAAATAACCGGTCGAGTATTCCAACTGCTACACCACTCAATACTAGGGACTTTCAGAAAACCGCTACCGTGTTCCGTGTGCCGCAATGCCGCAGCCTTTGACGCATGCTTTTAAGCGCGCGCCCCGCGGTCATCGTGTCACTCGGGCACGCGGTTAAATGCATGCTTTAATGGCTCCGGTAGTGCGGTACGCGAAACACGGTAAGGGTTTGTTAAAAGTCCCTCTTAGCATACCCAATCAGATATCGGTATGTCCCAAGTTCAAATCCCGGCTCCGCCAACGATTTCGACTTTCGGCAGCTTGGTAGACTCCAATTCATTCCATCAAGTACTATCGCGGACAATATGAGCTGAAACAGCGCTCCGGCCTGTGCACGGTACTTCCTGCGCCGCCTGTCGCATCGCTCCCTAAACACGGCGCACCCTGAGGCCGAGATAAATCCTCACTTGCGCTCACTGCGCCGCTGCGCTCTTCCGGCCGTCTGCTAGCGAAAATATTCGCCGACGGAACCACCATCCCGATGCGTGTGCCGTGCAGCCCAATGTTCAAGTTTCCAGCTAACATGCAATTCAGTGCATTTCAAGAAAGCGCCGAAGTGGAAAATGCGTTTTCATGCTCGTACCTCCTTGAGGAGCGCTGCCTGACGAAGCTTCCTTGGCCCCAAAAAGGAGCCGATCTTAATGTCATCAAACAGGTCTTGAGGCGCATCAAGGTAGCCATGTCACGGCGTCCCCTCCACGGCGCCACCGCCCACAAATTGTGGAAAGCAATGAGAGGTGAATGGGAGTGGCTTCGGGCCGAGCCAGGCTTCGTGGCCGCTCTCTATGATTTCTTACCAGACAGGATGAAAGCCGTGGTCACGTGTCAAGGGAGAATGACGCGGTATTAACTTATATTGTAAGTATTATTTCGCCTCAGGACCCCCTGAACCAGACTTCCGCCGATTGGAACAAAGCTTGATGCTACGGTTGTGACACACTGTTTGACGCCGTTAACCAGCGCATACTTTTGTGTTCTGCCTCCTTGATCCCGATCTGCTTGTATAGTGCAGTTGAACTTCCACGCCGACTATTCTTTTGTGTCTGGCATTGTCCTCTGCGAATATTTTTTAGATTAAGTTTCAAGCTCCTTCTCTTGGCAAATATATGAATGTTTGTCTCACTTTATTAAGACTAGGAATTTGTAAACAAAAATGTGGTGTCTTGTCAGCAACTTGTTTTGTTTGAAACAAACAACTGGCCCCAGTAATAAAGAAGCTATATTCTTGAACCTCTTTGATGCCAATCAAGGTTACAAAACCTTCTCAGTAACATGTATGCTTACCGTTTTTCATAAACAGCTGTGATCAATGAAAAAGAAAAAAAAAACAATAACCTTGGAGCCGGACTAAATCCGGTAAACAGATTTAGGCCTATATTTTACGATGTCCTGCTTTGTGAATGCACTGAATCAAACAAAAACAACCTCCAACGTCTTTCGATGTGACTTTCAAAAACGATAATCGCAGCTGCAATTTAAGATGCTTCAGCATTTTTTTCTGCATCAGTCAGCGTTTTTTCTACGTGATTCTACGCGATAGAGTAAAGTAAATCAATTCCAAAAGAGGGGCGACAAGTCTAATCTTTTGCTCCCCCCCCCCCCCCCCCCCTTGTCGCCCTACCACACACATGTCCTCTCTCGCACACGCCGTCTTGCTTGCAGACGGCCGGAAGAGCGCAGTGACACAGTGAGCGCAAGTGATGATTTATCTCGGCCTCAGGGTGCGCCGTGTGTGCGGAGCAAGGCGACAGGCGGCGTAGGTAGTACCGTGCGCCGGCCGGAGCGCTGTTTCAGCTCATATTGTCCGCGATAGTACATGCTCATTCATTTCCATGTCTATGAATATTTCATTTTTAAAGACATGCACGATGATAAAAGAGCCGGTGATATAATCAAGCGTAGCTCATGAGTCTCATAGATGATGATATAATATCGATAAGGTCATAAAAAAGAAATAATTCATATACACGTGACGAGAAAAATAGTGAGTGGAAATGTGTTGCAGAACGAGCTCGACCCACATGCTAGCAGTCGTCGTACCGCGTTCCAAGTGGAGGTATGCGCTTCCAGAACACTTGTTATTTACACATTTCGTTTGGAATTATTAATAAGACAGACAAAAAACGCCAGAGAGGCAAGGTGCAGTGGCGTAGTAGTTAGCATACCCGACTGGATATTGGGAGTCACAAATTTCAAAAGGTGGCACCGCCAAAAAATTGTCTTTTGGCGGCTTTGAGGACTTTGACTTATTCGATCGCGTACGATTGATTTATCTCCATATTTTCCATTATTTCCTTTTTAGAGAGCACGCACGTATATTAAAGTGCTCGTGTAAGGACGAGCATTATATACCTAAATTATTGTGCACCCGTTCGCAATGACCAGACTGGCGCCACGTTCCCCAGACGACTAAATACTTCTTTGAAGGCATCTATTCGGGTCATACCTTCTTTATTAGTGCGAGGAGGGAAGCAGACGTAGTTCGGTCAAGCAGCAAAGCGGTGGCGTCACTCGATCAACGGACAGAGCGCACCACTGCAGCTGCACCATTTTCACGTTGCCTCACCGAAACCCCCGGAAGGAAACACTCGAACTAAAGCACGGTATCCTAAAGAGTTGTTCCATGAAACACAACTCAGTTCTTTCCTTCAATATTCTGTGCCATCTGTCTTCCATCGCGGCCAATTTGATACTGTCTACAATGACATGTCTAAGGCGGTTGAAAGATTAAACCACGAGTTAACTCTGCATGAGCTCCAGCTTTATCAGGCGTTTATATGGCACTCATCAGGTGATTTCACTCTTATTTTACCCGTCAAAAAAACAATGTAAGAATTTTTAATATTTTTTATGCTTTTTGTTTTTGGCCTGGTGTGCCCCGGGGCCTAACTTGGCAAAATCATTGTTCCCTATAATTAATATTGAAATCGAGCTGTCCGTACAATATTTATCAGTTGTTGCTATTTGCTGACGAGTTAAAGCGTTTTTATTAAATCTTTGGTCACTCATTCACTGTGCACTTTTACAACATGACGTGTCACGAGATCATCAGCAATTCAGTGGTCATCGCCAAATGTCTTTGTTGATCGATCCCGAAACTGAAGCGCTATTAATCTGTGGAAGAGGAGAGGCGATTTTAAATTACTAAGTTCTTGGTTCCACTCCTAGGTTACGTGTTCATGGGGTTTGTGAGATAGGCTTTTATTCTGATTTTGCTGTGTCTTTTTTTTACCGTATCTCTGAAATCACTCGCTCAACTGTTAGATTTCTGAGCGTAGTTTTCCCTATGACTCAGGAATTTTAGACTTCATTGTGTCTTAGTTTCTCATTTTGCAGCCTGATTCGTTCCCGCCTTGAGTTTAAAAGCGTTGTGTGGAACACACTGACAGCAATCTATGCATTAAATATTAAAAAATTACAAAAATACGTTTATTCAAATTGTTCACGATCAATATTTTGAGGCAAGTTTTTTTCTTCTCTTTTTTATGACTAGGCTTACATACCTGGGACCCTCAGTTCACAAACGTTACCCTGGCGTAGAGTTGGTGAGATATTTTAAAGTTGTTTCAGGCAAAATTGAAAGAAGTTTGATGTCTTCTTTTAGCGTTCACGCCTCTCTACGTTCCAGAACACATTTCTGTTTGTTTCATCCATGTTCTCAAGGGGAACTATGTGCGATTACACGCATTCAAATGTCTGTTAATGATATTTAACAAAATACGCATTGGGAGGCCTTTTACAAAGTATGTGTAGATTAAACGCGAACACGAAACATTTATTTACTCATCATGACCATATTGCCTTGCTCACTGTGTTTTGCGAGATGCATAATCACAATATGCCTCATATCGTGACTTAGGTAGTTGTTAGGCAGTAAATAATGAGCTATTATTATTATTATCTTAAGCAGGATAGCCATACTTGGCCACTGTCGTCAGAATTTGCGGTTTTGCATCACGTCTTGACATCGGGCAGATATTGGCCTACCACCGTTTTGCCACAGGCCTAGCATCGGAGGGTAATGTTCGAGTACTGCCCAGATCGGATTGTTGGCCAGACATCGGCGAGATGTCGCATATGCGTCTGATCTGTATCCGCCGGGCGTCGTTTATGAGCCCGCTTTGTATCGGCAATATTGGCAGTATTGGCTGGCACCAGGCACGTAGCGAGGGGGGAGGCCCATGGGGCCCGGTTCCCCCCCCCCCCCCCCCGAAATCTTCCATTTTGCTGGGGCCTCCTCTCCCCCCTCCTCCTCATACAGCATTTTGTCATGGGCAAGCCCCCCCCCCCCCCCCCCGCCAACCCCCGAAACAAAATCCTGGCTACGTGCCTGGCTGGCACGGTAATTGCCGGAATAGGGCCCGCCTCGCACGCAAACACGAGCAAACGGAATTGTTTTCGATCGCTCCCTGAAGCTCATTAAACCACCCTCATTACACACAGATTAATCTCGACGCATTTACAAAAGTGATACTTCTCTGTGGAACGAAAAGCAAATTATTAAATAGATTACACTCTTTTTGATGCCAAGCAAAACTCATAAATCACCCCTGTAGGATTGTGGAGATTACTGAGTTTTCTTAGGTTTCGTATGACTAAGATAAGAACAGCTGATACTCCGCCGCCGCCTTAGCGAGTCCAGTGTATCGTTATCGGGTATCGATATCAGAGGTGTCGAATGTACAATAATGATATACTAAAACGTTCCTTTAGGAAGGAAGCATAATGACGATCAAAAGCATATGCTTGCAGTGTACTCACGAAGAAAACAGCTATATCATATAATCCGTGATAGACGCATATTCGACTTGGGCAGCGGAGAGCAGCGCAAACACTAGGTCGAGAAAGGAAAAGGACGCCCACATTAAACGGTAGTCACGTTGTCGCCGATGAGTAGTTTTCTGTCGAAGGGCGTCTAACAAGCCCAGCAGAATGATTTTATGAACTCCGACGAAGAGAAAGGCCATTACCGAAAGATTGGCATAATAATATTCCAACCGTTTAAGCAAAAAAAAAAAAAAAAAAAACACTACGACGATTATAATGCACGAAAGCTGAAGAACACTGAAGAGCGCATTTCTCAAACCGAATCTACGTGGCCCCTTAACCATGAACATGATTTCGCAATCGGCGAAGGCTACGGCCTCAGTGAGCCCTTCTGCGCGTCAGACTGATTCACGTGCGCGATTTCCGTCTACGCGTATTTGTCCTACGGAAAGCGCTCACTTGTTTCGCTCGACACTTCTGATTTGCTTGAAGCGGCCGTCGCGCTTTGTCACAGCCACATGAAGACACAAAAAAATGGTGGAGGCTTAAAGGGAAGCTGAAGAGCTTTTCGAAAAAAATGACTTCATGGTTGATTCTGACGTGTTTGTACCTGCTGAGTTCAAATATCACAACCGTTTAACCCAAAATAATCCCTAAACGCGAAAAAAAGCGAAGAAATCAGAAGCGATCGCCGCAGCGGCACGCCATTGGCTAGTCACGCGTGACGCGCCACTACGTCATAAAAAGACCATCTCGATTCTCGTTTGCTCCGTCACTTGCGGAAGTAGCCGGGCGCCGGGTCTTCTGCTCTTCTAAATCAGGTTCGGCTTCTGATTTTTCGAAATCTTTTGGTGGATTCGAAAGAGGAATGTGTCCAGGTGACCCTCGACGTGACAAAGTACGCGTTCCAGCCGTTGGCAAAGTAGGAAAATGACCCCCCGCAGTAATAAACACAGACACGAGGAACAACTTGCGCGGACGCGACATGGCCGGCTTCATACCTTCAGGAACGTACTGACTGCTACTTATTGTAACGTGAAACGTTGACAATAAACGGAGTGCTATTGACGGGACGCCTCAAGCCAGATTAGCGTGACCCTCCCCAAAACGGTCGTCAGAGGGCAAGAATTCTGCACGCATCGGCCTTCGTGCTTGCCAGCTGCTGGACGCGTGAGCGTGCAGGCTGCATTGTTCATCAAGGCTGAAGTGGTTTTAAGGGATAGTATAATCGGCTTCGGGCGACGGGAGAGCTTCCCCTGAGATGAGATGGGTGATAAAACAGGGTCGCCGTTCTGCCACCGCCATGTCCTTGCGCACTGTGCGAAGTAACTGCGCAGAAGGTCCATCCTTGTGATAGCGGTACCCTCTGCTGCGTTTAGTTTGTTTGTCACAAAGTATTACGCCATTATAGCTTTAGAAAAAGCGTAGATGTGTGCCCGGCAGCCCTTAATTTGATGTCGAAATCGTGAAAGCTTCCTGGGCCTCTACATTCGCATACTTCTACCAAGATTTGTTGACTGCAGCACACCACCACCAAGCATTATCATCGTCCGATCGCATTTCTACGGCACAAAGAATTGTCGCATGACACAAACTTTATACGGAAAAGACTGCGTAACTTGTAAAAAAAGAACTCAATTAAGAAAAGAAGGTCACATGCTTTGTATTTCCAAAAAGCTCTCCTGGAGAGAATATGAACATTTGGAAGGAAAATTTAACAACATTTATGTTTACGTTTAAAAAATATGTGACCTCAAATAATGTCAGCAACTGTAAAAAAAAAGTTTATGCTAAAACAAGTTGCACCGTGAAAGTCGCATTATGAATTTCATGACCACTTATTAGAGCAAGCCCTCCTCTCCCAAATGACTGGGTAGCCGAGTAGATTAAAAGCAAAAGAAAATAATCTCGGGCTACCCAAGACTGTTTTTTTTTTTTTTTTGTTTCCCAGATTTCCTGAACCGGAGTCGGTCTGGAAAATATGGTCACTTCAACAATATAAGAAACCAACACTAAAACACTAATATAAGGCGGTTAACACAAGAGAGCCAGTGGAAACCCGCTATTCGGCTAAATGATCGTGGCTTTTCTAGCACACTGCACAATTCTAATGACGTAATTGCTTCTTTCTAGAACAGTCGACCTCCAATTCCTACCTAGTTGCGTTTCCTCTTTGCTTGTGACTTTTAATGCGCTGAATTGCCTTCTTACCTTCAAAGATGGTCGGCACAGCGTCGGGTTCAGGCGAGCCTTCTTCAGACTCAAACGTACATAGTTTTCATATGCGCCGTCCGAAACACGTTTCGAACAAAAAACGGTGTACTTGCTCAAACCCACCCACCCCTTTAAAAATCTCGGTGACGAAGTGGAAAAGACGGTAAGCGGGAAGAACAACTGCGACGAGCGCTGTTCGTGAAAGCTGGCGGCCACACATGAGTACGGCATCGTGCAACAGCACGAGTCAGTTGGTTCGGTGCCACGAGAATTCTGCAAACCCGTGAACGAACAAGAGAACAACCAACACGTCAGGCGATTGAGTCCATAGCATGACCGGTCAATGGATAAAAGCAAGCGCTATGCAGCGGCAGAACGACGACGGCTCGAAAAGAGACTAGAGCAGCCTACGAGGAAAGCGCGGCCAGCCGCGGCGGAGTCAGTCCCCCAGCCTGTCCTTTTGTGACGCCGGCTGACGGGATTCCTCCTCTCTCCGCTTTCCCTCTGCTTCGGAGAGGCGTGGCTTCGGCGCTACTTTGAAGGCGCTTTTCCGGTTAATCCGCGCAGAAAATGATTAAACGAATACGATATCCGTGATGGCTGAGGTCTCATTAACTTGGGTCAGGTACTTTTTCTCATATTTAAAATCGCTTCAGCTTCCCTTTAACCAAGTTCAAAGGCGGTGTAGAAAGGAAATGGGCATAGCAGCTAAGTTTCCTCTGCGTCTTCGTCTGTATTTCTACGGGCTAAAAGCAAGTAGATTGTGTTTTGGTTAATCTGTATCTTTATTATTCAACGTCAGATTTGAGTCGGTCAAGATATCGGAATACCTTGCAATCATAGCCGATTCACAAACGAAATTCTCGACACTCAAGAAACAAAATGAAAGCTGCTTCTCGATCTCAGGATGGCGTCGGCTTCAGCCATTCGACACTCCAAAGATATCGGCTGGATAAGAATAGTACCAGACAATACTTCTAATTTGACGACAATATCATATCTGAATCTGCGGCGCAAACCCAAGTCCAAGACAATATCATCGCAATAAGTTGTGCTGTCTGCGATTCCGGCACGTAGCCAGGATTTCGATCCGGGGGGGGGGGGGGCTCCCGTGACAAAATGCTGTATGAGGAGGAGGGGGGCGAGGAGGCCCCAGCCAAATGGAAGATTTCGGGCCGGGGGGGGGGGGGGGGGCGGCCCCATAGCCTCCCCCCCTCCCCCTGGCTACGTGCCTGCTGAGATTTCAATATTGTTTTTATATCCCTACGATTTCGCGACTTGACGCGAGTCTTGGTCGAACAGCAAACCTACAAAGATAAACCGTCGGCACCGCCTAAGCATGTTGAGACGCGTAGCCTACTTTCGCTAGGCCTAACCGCTTCCTCTCGTCCAAACGGCCAAAGAGGCAGAATAAATGTTTCGACGGAGAAACGATCATTTGGCTTTGACCTCATTAAGTAAAGCTTTACCGCGGACAAAATCGAATACCGGTGATACTTTGCGACGTAAAGCTTGGCGGGAGAAGAAGGTAGGTGAGGAGAAGAAATGCCCTTCAAAAACTTGGCGTCCCCTAAGTCGTTGACCCTTTTTCGCTGCCACGTTGAAAAACATATTTCGCAAAGCCGTGATTTAGGTGACGTCAAGAGAATGAAGGAACGCGATTGGCTGGCGGTGTGATATTAAGCCTTCGAGGAACATCTGCCTATGTGTTCTTAACCTTTCGCCTGCTATAGATTATTGCACTAATATGCATTTCTTGCCCTAGTATATCGCCCCCTTCATACGCAGCGGAGCGACAGGGGTTATAGGGAGTGTTGGCTCACTGCTACCTCCGTCCAACCACACCGCGCGGCGGTACATCATTGCTAGAGGAATCCCATGTACAACACCAAAAAGGGCGGCCATATAAAGTTAACGCTTTGGAAAACAGTGAAAGGGGTAAGATGAAAACCAACAGAATATCGTGTAAAGAAAAAAAAGACAAGGTCGATCAAAAACTCTGATTCGTTATGCATCTAATCCCGCCCGGCTGAGAGTTAGGTGCCTAAGGCCAAAGACAGACGGGAGTCCAACATCATATCACCGACTCAAAATAACGTCGGATGGGATCTATATTATATATATATATATTTATTTATTTATTTTTGGTAATTGATGCTAACTGCCTCGCACTCGCGATTCGCTGTCGCTTCACGGGGTCGTGTTTTGACTTCGTCCCGTGTCACAGACGTTCGTGCCTTAAGATAAGACACAGTAATTTTATTCACCTCATAGTGCGCAAATGTTTGGCACCAAAGCGTATGTGTTTTTTTAATTACTGGAAATTTATCTTCCACGCCCTTCGTGCTCCGGGTGAATGCGAATATTTGTAAAAAAAAAAAGGCGAACCCCTGGGGCCAATGTACGATCGATATGTAGTGAATACTCTCATGCTCCTGGATATGTCGAGCGTATCACAAACATTCCAATTACTTGGAGAGCAGCAGAATATCGAATGATAAGACGAGAATTTTGCACCATTCATACGATAGCCACAAAACCAAACTTTGCATCAATTATGAACGCAACAATATGCACGAGGTAAACTGCCGCGGAATATATCGGCGTATTAAAATGCAATTAAGCAGAGATCTGTTTTTTCAGAAGCTCCACTCACCCGAGTCGCCGTAGAACGTGGAGGTCTGTCCATCTTGCAACGGTTGTATTCGTTGTGTAGTTCAAAGCAGCAAACTGCAGATGGCGCCAGCCAGCCCGCTCATAAGTGTCCCGATCGGTACAGCGTGTCTCAGCTATAGCAAGCCACATTAAAGAGTAAATACCCCAATCTACAGTAATCATAAAAGTTTGAGCTCAAGAAGATTACGCCATCCAACGTGTTCCCTAGATAGTGTATTGTAAGTACAACACGGCTTAAAATGTAATTTATTTTTTCTCTCTCTCTCTTCGACATTTACTGACAAGCAGCGGAGCATAAAATGTATAGCTTGACGTGGCTTTCTTTGTGTTCATTTTTTCAGAATCATGTATCAAACTTTGTATGTTGATATAGCTTGTGCAATAACCTACTTTGCTGCAGCTAAGATCAAAAATGTTATTGAAACCTGGGTCCTTGATAGCGCCTTCGTGTGAACACACCGTAAATGACATTGAAGCTTTAGTGAGCGAAACAAACAAAATATTCCTTTGCTCTGGATAGAATAAAACATAAGTTCGCCATATTATATTTTCCGAGATTTCACTTTAAGGTGGATTACAACTAAAAGTGTGAAAAATTAATAGGACTATTGACGGATTACGATTAATGTTGTTTATGAGGTAGACGAATTTTCTATGCGGCAAAAAGTATTGCAAGCTGTTTTTGTTTTTTTTCTCGTTAGATTAATAACTTGAAGACACTCAATCTTGTGCGTGTAAAAGTTCGTCGCGAGGAGAATGTTGCTACGAACTCCTTTCAATTTCGTAAAGGGTTCTGCAAGCTCAAGAAGATTAGTTTAGCCTATGACTTAACAAAATATCGTGGCTCGAGTCTTGCTTTATTTGAATTTTACTTTTCTTTGCCAGCATGCCTCTAAATTTGTTTTTGTAGCATAGAAATAAACAAACACCGCTGAAATCTGGGAGCCCTGACACGCGCTCCATAGACGTACCACATATTCCACGCCCTAGAAATTCAATCAATAATTCACGAAGATAAATGACGAGCTAATACCAGGGACGCGCGGCAAGAAATCGATAAAGCTTATTTAATTCACCGCCTAAGCACCTCGTATGCAGAATGTAATCAAGAGAAAAACGCACATCTTGACATGACGCAATGACGGTAGTTATACTTTCGTAAATTTGGTACACGTAACCTTATCGTAGGCGATGACACTCACTCGGCTTTCTTACTATACTCTCAGAACAAAGAGTGTATTCTTACACCCTTTGTCCCATATAATACACCCCGAGACTTCAATTCGAGGTTCAGCGCCCTGTAGTCCAACAGGCGGCCCCAAATTTTACGAGGGGCTTGATAGCCGTGTGGTACAACTTAATAAAGTAGCTAATGTACGCGTTACTGACTACAAAAAATAATCGGGGTTTTCTTGGCCCTACTGCAAAAACTCAGTGTTTTCTTTATGTGGTCTTTGATATGAACTTTAGCTATTTAAAAAGTTATATTGCACCGTTATCAAGCCCCTTGTATAATCTGGGGCCGTCTGTTCGACTATAGGGCGCTGTACGTCGAACTGAAGTTTGGGGGTGTATTATATGGGACAAAAGGGTTTAAGGTGATACCCCTATTTTTTATTTATTTTTTAGAGTGTACAAATTTATTTCGTGCTTACACTACCGCGTAATTTGTGAAGACACAAAAGGTTGACAGTCCGTCCGACCGTCAAGCGACCGCCGCTGTTCACGACCAGCTCTCGGCAATGGCTCGATACAGCGAACTCGCCAGAACGCGAGTTTGCGGTTTTCACCAACTCTACCGTCGTGCCGTAGCCTGGATCACGGCAGGCAACAGCATGCCACAAGCGTGACGCCATCGGACGGGAATCTATGAACCAACATGGATGGCTCGTTCAAATCACCATAATTATCTGTCAGTGTACAAGGGCTCAGTGAGAAGGAGTTTTCGGTTTAATTTCTCTCAGCAATGTCCAGCTATCAGGGTTGCCGAACCGAACTAGAAGCCAGTGTTGTAAGTAACGCGTTACAAGTAACGACGTTACTGGTAACGCGTTAGATTTTTAGTAACGTACTAACGTACTCGTTAGAATTCCGAATGAGTAACGGGTAAAATAACGTCGTTATTATTTTACGGTATCTGCCATCAAATTACGTTACCCTTTACTCGTTACTTTTGATTAAAAATGGCAGCATAATATTTTGAAAACGAATTGTTTTTCTCTATTGTGCACACTACAAAAAGCAGCAAAAAAACCCCAACAAAGCTATGTATAAACGGCATCCTTTCAAACTCCCTTGGAAGTCACTTTCAACGTTCCCACGACCGGGCCCAAAAGACGTTAGATTATCCTAGGGAGCCTTCATGTGCGCTTTGCTAGGGTGATACCACCCTTTGTAATACCACTCTCCGAGAACCCAGCAGCCATTTTGATTCTCGATGATATTTCGTGGGGCTTATAACCCTCCCGGAAACAAGCACCTTATCTCACAAGTTCAGAGCAGCGTTGTGGAACCCACGGAGGGAGGATTAGCATTTTCCCCCTCGGATGGGAGGACCGATGGACACAAAGGCCACTTTCCGGCGTTCGGGGAAACAATAAGAGGAACAAAATGGCGGTGGAAGAGGGTGTGGAAAGGGGAAACAGGCAGTTGGCATCACTCTATGCGAAGCGCACATGAAGGCACCCTAGATTATCCCTTTGCGGAATTCCTATGCGTCCTTGGTGCAGTCTTTGTATCAAAGCTGCGAAGACCAGCGTCGCCGTGCCCTGAAAGGGCAGCCGTCTCGCAAGAAAGAGACATCCGCTCAAAAGGCAACAGTTTGCGGCCGTTCGAAGGATTCTGCCTTACCGTTCCTAGCTACTCCCGCTGGTCAAATCCTTCTGTTCAAAATAAATAAATTATCGTTTTGTCAACAACAGAAGGGAAAAACTAAATTTGGTAGCGTTGATGTTCCCACGCTCTCAATCAAAACAAGTGGCAAGGTTATCACACGATTGAAAGGCGTCCGTCACCAGAAAGACGTCACCATCTTTTAGAATTCTTGCCGTCGTTGTACAAAGGTGCAGTCTCTCGCTGGAAAACGACTCTCGTTCAAAAGGGTGCCTCCCACTAAATCCTCTGGGCATCCTTTCTCCCATAGCGCCTCAAAATTTAGACAAAAGGCTGCGTAACCACCACGGACGGCACCTTCTTTTTATCGCAGTAGCCCCAAGCTCCCTTGCATTTAAAGACCGAATTATATGTTGCTGGACGCAGCGCCCGCGTTATCGTTCTCGTAGTTCCTGGCTGTGTGTGAAGGCTACTGTGCCATTCTTCTAGAGAGACACATTCGTAGCAGTAGTAGTGATGGCTTTCGTCTGCTTCGCCCTTACTTTGCTGCTCCAGGCGTAAAAAAAAAAAGAAAAAGGTTTTTGGACGTGAAAGAGAAACTTTGGGTAAAGAGCTCATTATAAACGTTCGCCACCATTTTTAATAATATATACAGGTAAAGATACTACGAGTATGCATGTGATTATGACCAAAGTATGGCCGGCGCTACACTTCGTTATAATCACCAATAAACGTCTTTGGTTATAATTATTGGTTATAATAAGCAATCAGTGTCCTATTTTCGTTGCTTGTATCGCCTAAACCGGTGTGGCTATGAGGTGTGTTGTTTGTGAGCAGTCCGTGTACTGTACAGTTGCCTTTGTCATGAAACGTCTGCCTCTAACCAACAAGGCCGTTTTGCAACGCTTGTTATAAAAGCCCCTTTTACTGTTATCTTGAACTCACTTTTCGTGCAGGATGGCAACGGCCACCGAAACTCCGTTATTATGGCCCGGGCTAAGTGCTATGTTTAAACTGAGGGAAACGAAGTCGAACAATTTGCTGTTTAAATGTCTGCTCTGTATGCCGAAACTCAAGCTGCTGAGCACATCCAGGACGTCACACTTTAATTTGGCAAAGCACATTAAGGTTAGTTATTCTTCAATGTCACTTACTCTTTTTTTTTTTTCCGTTAAATTGTCGTCGCTAAGCTTTCTTAGGCAAAAGAAGGCACCTTTCTTTCGAGATCGTTTTGTTCGTCGCAGTTTTTCAGCTGTATCTTACAATGCTCATTAATGTAAGCTAGCGAAAACTCTTCTAAAACGACTAAGTTAGTTTACTTGTATATTTCAGGAGGGTAAATCAATCGTG
The DNA here is from genome assembly GCA_013358835.2 of Ixodes persulcatus. Taxonomy (NCBI): domain Eukaryota; kingdom Metazoa; phylum Arthropoda; class Arachnida; order Ixodida; family Ixodidae; genus Ixodes; species Ixodes persulcatus. The sequence goes on from JABSTQ010011557.1 coordinate 555,774, forward strand.
GCAGTTACATATAAACACGCCTATTTGAATATTTGTTGAAGTTTACAATTTATTTAGAGAGTTTTTTTTTATACTAATTCGTGATGCCTTTTATTTAGTTAATATCTCGTTGTTCCACACCCCTGATACCTAGAAATTAACAGCGGTGCTTCGCATCAGTCCTGATTGTTTTTTCATTCTTTTCCTCCAGTCCCTTCATTCGCAGAAGCTATCAGGGTTCGCGGTAGTTTTAAAGAAGCGAAAGACCGAGACTACAACCCACTTTCCCGACACGCACTTGCTTAAGCAGAGGCAGATCGACCGTATGCATCAAGCTCCCGTTTCTCAAGAAGTGTTCGACAATCTTGTGGAGACGTTTGTGGTTGAGACTCTAGTATATACTAACAGCTGTCATATACTAACAGTAAAACACAACGTAACGACAAACTAGCGTTAAAGTAACGTCCGTTAGTCATGGGAAGTAACGAGATTGGTATTTCGTTACATTTGCAAAATAGTGACGGAGTGCTGTAATGCGTTAGCTTTTTTCCAAGCTAACGAGTAACGCTATTTTTTTTTTACTTATTTTCGGTAACGGGCACAACACTGCTAGAAACCGAACTAAAAACCGGAGCAAAATTGTTATTTTTGACAAAACCTGGAAATACAAATAAGCCAAATCGAACAATTTATGCTGAAATCTAACCGCGGAACACAACCGTTATCTTGCGGGGCGGATACTAGTGTATAGGAAAACTGTTGGATGTATTGAAACTTTAACCGCGCATGTTTTTGCGGATTGGGGTATGGATTCAGTTCAATATTCGTGGAGTTGGCGTCAGGGGTGCAGCATTGACTATAGACCGACACTCTGTTTACAAACAAGCCCTCTTTGCCCACACCATGGTGTGGGCACTGCGCGTGCGCAGAAACCGAATGCGCGCGAAGTGAAGCCTCTGCGCCTGCGCAGTGCCGTCGACAGCACCACCGCAGCTGCGTGACGTCAGGGCCGCGTGCCGGTCTATAGAAGCGACAGCGATATGTAGAGAGGTCAACAATAAGGAAAAAAATAAATAAACACGAAGTCTGAAGTTCGACTTTGCGTGTGTGAGTCGGCGCGGTGTTGTACAACTGACTGTGCAAGGAGATTAAAGAGCCATAACACATGGTTATCGTTTTGCTGATTAGCAATACCCCTAAAGAGGAAATAAATCGAAAAAAAAAACACTTGAAGGATGTTGCGTTTGTACTGGGTGGCGAATACTGGAGGCTCAACTGGAGAGGCTAAGCCATGCGGAGAGCTACGCTGGTGTACCGCTCGGCGGGACATCAATTGCCCGTAGTTCTAGATGATTCTTCGTTTTTTTTTTTTATTTACGTACTTTTCATCAGCAGCATGTTGATTTTTTTTTTGGTCTAAATTACCTTTCAGCTGCCTTTCGTTGTTTTTCTTGCCTTCAGTTCAGACATTTGAGAAGGGTAGTTTGCGAACGGTGCGTGCCAGTGTCATTGCACGTGCTGGCTGATTGACTATAGTTCTGAGTACTGTGCTTTGGCTCTTTTTCTGAGCGCGTATAGGACCACGCAATTTGCGTAAAATACGATGAAAAGTGAAGATAGAAAATAAAGTTAAGAATGTTTTTTTTTGTAGTTTCCGTTTCCGCATCACGAATTCTGATGACGAGTTAGTTGTTTTGTAGCATTTTTAATGCAGATGACACCAAGTCAAACACATTTTTAATGGCGACTGAGAGCTGCGAACTTTTTGTTTTGCGTTTATTGAATAAAATGCGTGAACAACCGCGGTTGAAGGGAGAGATAATAAGAGGTTAGAGCCGATTCGCGCTTGGTGGAACCGCTAACAGGACTGATATTTTGCAGGCATGACTGATTTAGAACCGAACCGAAAGAAAATGCAGAGCTACCGAACCCGAACCCGAACCAAACCGGAATAATAACCAGTCTGACACATTTCGGGGGTTTGTGTTAGATTCCTTCATCGGTATTCGTGCTATTACTTCTTTATAGCTGAGTTGAATCATCTTCCGGTTGACAATGACGCAACTGGCACCAGATTATGCTGGTTGACTCCGTAATTTCAAAATCAATCAACTTGATGTTTTCTTTCCACTTTTCAACCTGCTAAGTTGTCGATGATATAGCGTATCTGATCGTCCAAATCACGGGATCGGCAAAAAAATTAATTCGCGGCAAAAGAGGAAACACTTTTTATATGAACACCTGTGGTGCGCCATCCTTCGGTTTGGAGTCGTGTTCAATCAATGAGAACACGAGTATCTGTACCAGAAACACAATGACGGGGCACTCCTGCCCAGTAGCTGTGCCCCGCGCTGGACTCCGGGGCATAGATTGAACATAAATGCAACGAATGTTTTTTTTTTTTTTTTTTTTTGTGCGCATGATTTGCGTGATACTGCCTTACAAGACTGTAGACTTTTTGACTTAATAAACAAAAACGCTTTACCCTCAAACAAACGCGCCTTTTCTTAACAAGCATGTTATTGCACGCCGTATCAGAACTTTAAGCTTCACTAAAATCCGGAAATCTCGAAATTGTTGTGATCAGGGATGTGTCAATTATTTTTCCAATTGCCCAAGTGATAGACGAAAGCCGCGGATCCCTGTACGTATTTATTCGGATGTCTTTAACTACCAACAAAAACGTTTAAGAGTACAACTAGGGCTGAGTAAACAATCAAGCGTACTTTTCTAAACTCCTAAACAAACAACCCTTTTAAACTCGTTCTCTCGGTTGGCCCTGGAAAAAGTAAAAGAACAAACCAGAACATAGTGACCGTTATTAAAACATATTTTTCATTAGGATTACGTTTGAACACCGATGTTGTTTCAGAAATGGCGCTTCCTCGAATAAGCGCCGTTGTTCGAGATTAATACATTTGCGAATCTGTTTCGAAAGACGTACTCTGGGCTACACTAGTGAAAAAGACCAAGCCGTGTTTACCTTTCTTGGTTAATTAAAAGTCCAAACTTTAGAGACTAAATTGGTATTTCAGATAAGCACGTTCTACTATAATATTACATATTCTTGAAGGTTAATTACTGTTTAAACATAAATAGTCAAAAACGGTGATTACATAATTTGAATTAGTAATAATATAGTGAACGTCGCATTAAAAGTGCAACTCAATTATCATCCTTTATCTGCGCAGCACATGAGATCAACTGCAGTTACCATAACACGAAAAAATAAAAGCACTTCTTAGAGTTGTGAATGCAAAAGCATGCCGCCTGCGATGTATTGTATGCGGGCCCCGCGCGCTGCCGGCACGGGGCCCGCAGCGCCATGGCGTGGCGTTTCTTGAAACTATGACGCGTGCCAACCAGTAAGAGCCTCGTTCCTTGAAATTATGACGCGCGTCAGCCAATGGGAGCCTGTCCATCAAATCGCTGTTACAGGCTACAGGATTCGCTCGATTGGGACAGGGGAATTAGGTGCCGTTTGGGGCGCGGCTTCAAAAGCTGATAACGCCGGTTCGCTCCATGAGACAGTTAATGCTTTCGCATTAAAATGGCACGCCAGAAAATTTTTAATCACAACTCCAGTTGAAATTCTTTTTGGATGTTCGTACTCGTTCTTGAAATATACATTGATACAATTCTCATATATTCGCTTATTGCTCCAAAGCGCTACTTTTCTTCTTGGCGCATACCTACCCAGTACATGCTTACCAAAGTGCATTGAATTTAGATTCTCGCTTAACGCAAGATTGCCATGGTCTTACGAATTTCGAAAAAAATGAAACTGCGAATCATAAATAAGAAATTAAAGGATGATCCAATGGTATATTCTTAGGGAATGCGTTAGCATGTCCTTTGGAAACTCAATGCACGTCCGCCTTCGGGAAACGCTAACGTTGACCCCTTCACTTTTTTCTTTTGGCTATACTTTGCTTCCTCTATTCTTTGCTGCCTCGTTTCGGCCTCGTTACCTTGCCGGTTTTAGCGCTTCCTAAAGAGGGCGTGTGTTGTGTTTCCCAGGGCTATGCGAACGTATTCTCTAAAAATCCACCAATGGATCTTAATGTAATTTTTTTCACCCTTTTTTTGTACGCCGCCCGTCAGAGTACGCCGACGCGCTTGGATACGGTCAGACATTTCACGCATGGAAAGAACCGCATCCATGCCACTCCTGGAAGGAACAGCGTGCATACCACTCGTGGATGGAACCGAAGCCAATGTTTTAATTACACACACACACATCACCGCCCATGCACCACTACTATGGAAACCCAGAGCGAAGAACAACCGGCGACGGGCATAGCGGCAACTGGGCACGCCCGCACTCTACCGCGCTGCGGCGCAACACCTATAATAGATAACAAATCATTAGTGCTGACTGAGATGGCGTCATCAGAGAAGGCCAACGCTCTGCGCAGATTAGACACGAGGATTTTCTTCAACGTTCGGCTCAAACTTGACTCGAAGCTGAGCTGCGCTGACGCAGCACTCGTTTCCAATCTGTGTCCAGCGTTGGGCGTTGGGTGTCTAGAGTCTGATGGCTTCATCCCATTCAGAACTACGGCTTTGGTATGTATGAGGTGTTGCACGGCGCCTCCTGCTCTCTGGCTTCGTGCCAGCTGCGCGCGTGACTTTGACGAAAACGAAAGGGCTTGTTTTGACGCAAACCCGGCGGTGTATGTCAGTTTGCTGACGCCGGGGAGACAGGGAGAGGTTGACGCGTGCTAACGACAGCGTTGCGGGCCAATGAGAACGTTGTACGTGTCATCCTCTCCTTCTCCTTCACCCTCTCTCTTCGGCGCCGACAAACGAAAGACACCACCGGGTTTGCGTCAAAACGAGCGTTCTAATGCTAACGCATTAGAACAAACTTTTATACGCCGAGCAATTTTTTTTTTTTTAAATGCTTGTTTGGCGCATCAAAATGCAAGAAGCGGCTGGCCGTTAAAGCTCATCATTAAGCACGCACAAGCAACTTGCGATGACGAGGGAGCCAAGCGCAAGCCATCATTGGTGGAGGTAGGGAAGATACGAAATAACGTAAGCGCATCTGCCGGGTAAACGTCCGTACGAGGTATGCAAACAACATGCAAACTTGCACGCGCATTTTCACTTCAAATATCAGTCTGCGCAGAGTTACTTAGCCAAATAGATACGTGTTCGGTTTCACAGCACAGTTTCTGCTAAGCGTCAATTGTTACATACGGCTTCTGATTCCCTGTTCTGCTTCCATTCAATACCATAGCTAGCTTCCGTGTGCTCACTGATATAGTAGATGAGCGACCACTTAGCATGAAAACGTTCGGTTTATTTGCGACCATTTGTGGTTAGTGATTTACTAATAAATGTATTCTAACAGGCTACAGATTATGTCGTGATTGCGTACATAATTGTATTAAGATTTTGAAGAAACTTATATTGTGTGATCATTCTTCAGATTCAAATTCATTTCAACATTCCTCACGCTTGTCCATCGCTCAAGTAAATATTTCCTTGCAGGTCGATGTGCACGCTTTTCATTGATGCATTTTTAATTTCAGGGACCTCTCTGGAAACACATTTTTGGAACTGGAAACGATGACATTCCCCCTAATGCCAGACATGAAAGTCCTGTGAGTATTTTGTGAACTTGCATTTGTATGTAGGTTTTCCATATTATATGTCTACAATAGATTGATGACTTTTTCGTTAAGGTAACACAAAAATGCAACTTAACATTTCCGTCCCTGAAACGCATACGCTATTCATCAGCGAACAAATGTTAAACAACATTTGCGATTATTGTTGATCAAGGATTTAGGCAAATTATAAAAGTTTAGTTGAAAGCACGGAATATATGTTCAGTGGCATACGCCCTGCCCATAGAGAGAATGTTGCTCCTCAAGGTGAACATATTTGTTTAAAAAACAACACATCAAAGCTACACAAACCTCCTTTGTGTAGGTGAGTTATACGGTAAGGGGGACATATTGTAGGGGGCTAATCGTCACGATAGCTCGAATAGTAGACTAAAATTGTTTTCATTACCTTTTAATTAGTAAAAATAGACGTGTGGTTCTAATTAGAAACTTACTGAGCGTCTCGGATGATCACTAAATTAGTAATGTTTAGAAATAACTTGAGCGCTTGGGAAGCGCAGTAGTGTGCTAATGTTACCCCTCGTGCCACAGGCACAATGGCAGGTTAATCTTCTGTCATTGTGTTGGCTAGCGTAAACCTGCTCTTTTAAAACAGGTTATTGTTGAATGGGCAACAACTAAAACTAATCCACCCAAAATATTTTCAGTGCTGAAAAATGTATTAGGAATCATATGTAACGTGTGCATGATTTTCATGCCGACCAATTTTTTGAGAATCTTGTAATATTAAAGGTAGACACCCAATAATGGCAACTTCAGGATTTTTCGCATCCGGCCACCTCTTTGCCAAAACAATTTCCTGTTTCAGAATGAACGTGCTGTTTGTAGGTAGGAATTTAATCAGTGTCAAATTGGTTTTCGTGTTGGTGTTCAAAGGTAAATTTTGCCGAAATTCCCGGTATTGTGCTTACCGATGCACTACACGAATGCGAGAAGCTGTGGATCATCTCTCACAAATGATCGTGTTTTGTCTTCCGCTTAATACAGATGTCTGTCGCTATCGCCGTACTGTCGCGGACCCTATGAGCTATAACACCGCAGACGTGGCCGCTCTGTACCCCCAGCGTCGTATACCGGGCGCACTCCGAAACACCGCGTGTACCCCGCCTACCTTGTGCGGCGCAATTACTCTTGAAGGGGCTCTAACCTGCGGCCCTAATATAGACACTTGGCGAAAACGTTGGCCAGAAATCCGGTGGTTATGATGGTCCTACGAAAAGGTGAAGCGCGGCGTTGGTCAATCACAACCGACGGATTTCTCGCCGAACTTTTTGACAAGTGTGCAGATTAGGTCCACAGGTTGCTATCGCGCTCTCTCTTTCTCTCTGCGTCGTCTGCAATAGCTGTCGACACTATAGGCCTAAAGTAGGCACCGCCACAGCACTTTGACGGTGTCGGTTTTACAGGCTTTTGTAAGTGCCTCTTTTGGTAATGAAATTCCTTGACTCGTGGAAACGAGTCAACCAAACAACCAACAAAAGGGGACATTCCGAGTTAGAGTAATCGCTTTCAAATATTGTGAGCAGATCTCGGTAGATTACTTCATAATTCGTACTCATGTGCATGCTTTTTGTTTTCTTTTGTCAGAAATGCAAGTCTAATTGCGTTTAGATCGGTATGTCCCATTCGTTAATTGTTTGGCTGATTGGTCTCCAAGGGTCATGGAACCTCCGTACCGAAAAAGGCACCCTCAAAGGCTTGCGAATCAAACATCGGCAAAGGCTGTGACGGCGTTTTTTTGTCTTTGCGCCTAGCAACGACAAGAAGAGAGTATTATCGCAATTCCGCCGCTTAGGATGGGCGGGGAGGGCGCGATGTTTCGGAGTGTCCCTGCTATGTGGCGCTGGGGTACGGAGCGGCCACGACTGCCTTGTTAGCTGATAGTGTCCGTGATAGTACATGGACGGCGATGTGATCCTGTCTTGTTGAGGAAACGCAGCCGTCTCGATGATACGCCGTTGGACATCATGTATAAATGTGTGTCGATAAGGCTTTCAACAACTAAATGTGATGCATGGTATGGCAAGGCAAGCGGCTTTTGTTAGCATATTAATTTATTTAATTAATATTATGTTAAAACAGCCTTTTATTATGTTTATATTTAACTGGGTGTATTAATGCAAGAATATGTGGTCTTTATAATCACAGGCCGTAGTAAAATCATGAGAGACATTAATTATTTAAGCGTAGCTTTCCCAGTAACGCACATTGCCCGGAAAGGACAGGGTACGACTGTTCCTTGCCGTTTGTCCTACTTACTACCTTAATAGCGCTCCACTGGAGCCCGTGCACTGTTATAAATACCTTGGCATCCACTTAACATCTGATCTTTCATGGAATATTCATATTGAACATGTTATTAACAATGCTAACCGCATGCTAGGCTTTTTAAGAATGAATTTTAGTTCTGTGCCGTCATCTCTCAAACGTCTTCTTTATAAATCACTCGTTAGATCGAAGCTGGAATACGCAGCCTCCGTTTGGGACCCCGGTATGGAATACCTCGTTCAATCATTGGAGGCCGTCCAGAACAAATCCGCACGTTTCATACTTTCCAACTATCACCGTACTTCTAGTGCAACCTCCATGAAACTATCGTTATCATTACCCACTCTTGCTTTACGTAGACAATATTCTTGTCTGTCCCTTTTTCACAAAAGTTATCATAATCCGGCCATGCGTCACAATCTACTAACCCCTCCTATTATATTTCAAGTCGTTTAGATCATGAGAACAAAGTGGGCGTCTTTCCATACAATACTAATGCATTTTTTTATTAATTCATTCCGCGCAGTTCTGTAGAATGGAACTACCTTCCTCATGACATTGCCACCATTGATGACCTATGCATTTTTAAATATTCTCTATCTTACTTTGTATTTTTTTATATATATGACTGCGCTTATTTTGCCTGTTGTTATTTCTTTGTATTTCCCACTCCCCTCTGTAATGTCTTCGGACCTTGAGGGTAAATAAATAAATAAATAAATAAATAAATCGGATGTCTTCCTATACGATTATTCTTAACCTGCAGTTTTGTTCCTTTAGGAGCATTCGCTCGCACGCTCTGCGCGGTTCTCGGCTGCACACAAATTCACGCAGCAGCCTCTGATAACGTTTGATTACATTACGTCGATATAATACTACGAGTTACCGCATCCGTGCATTTCAGGCCGCGTGTCAAAGTAATCCTTGAATGGACTGTCGTGCCGACGTGGTTCGTACGAAGCACGAATGGAGGTCCATTAACATATACTGGTAGCGTCTGCCTACGTTTTGAAACTTTGCGTCGAGTTTCGAACGCAAGCCACCGGAACGTCCCAATGAAGTATGCACTTTTCACGCGACCTACAAAACACTCATGTCCTGGCCACTTGCCGTCGTTAGTGTTCATAGTCAAGCACAACTGCGCTAATATGTCTTCACTCGCGGTTCTACATCGACGGGAAACGGTAGAACCCTTAATATCCTAGTAAAATGCTACGCCGCCTCGGCCCAGACAACTTAGGGATACCAACGCCGCTCTTCTTTAATATCCTTGCATTTGATGGGTCGAACGGCTCGATGAGCTTGAGACCTCATGGACCCGTTAACATTTGCCTGACACGAGCTCGATTATTCAGAGGCAAACTGCAATAATATGCGCTCGCTATCACGCGTTCCCTATGGGTAGAAACACAGCATCCAGCAAACGGAACTGATTATGGCAACCGGAAGCCGGCATGCGTTTTTGTGCTGTTTACATTGAAAATGGGTCGATATTTATATTATGACTTTAGACTCAGCGTGAAATACGTGAAAGTATCATTTAATAAATAGTTAAGTAGTTAATCAACCTATTAATTAAATAATTAAGTGGTCTACTTGCCGTTAAGATTATATTATTATCTAATTTCCGTTGACCCTAATAAAAACATGTTTAAGACGGCAGTCTACCTTTCAGCCCCGTTTTCTATCTATTCGAAACAACATCAAACATCCTGTATATTTTTTTTTCATTGATCCTTTCACGAAGGTTGGTTTATTAGTAATATATAGATAGGAAATGACCATTTGTACTTAATTGATTCTGGCTTCAGCATGGTCGGTCTTTACCTCAAATGTTCACAATGTTTTTTTTGTTTTTTTTTTCAGGGTTGATATTAACGTTTTTAATGAATGAAAGGCAGACGGGTTAGCCTGGGCGTTTGTCGTAGCTAGCTACTATGCACTGTGGCTCAGGGAAGGAGGGAAACAAAGATGTAGTCATAAGAGGACACAAATAAATGATTGACATAAGGATGAAAAAGGGGATAGGGGTGATGTCGAAATTACTTTCAGTAGCACAAATTACACTTGATTTAATATGTCGGACCATTGTTAGAGCCTTTGATGCTTTGGCAGTTTGGTCCATCGTGTTACAGACGCCAACTACCTTGGATATATTAAATAGACGATCGTATTTTGTTGCAGAGTTTCTTGCGGAACCTGTCGTTCGTTATTATTATCTGGACACTCACATAGGACGTGCTGTATTGATCCTTTTACACCACAGCTTATACTGCCACCGGACTCTCTGCTGCTGATAATTTGAATAAATTAAGTAGTATATTCCACGCCTAGACGTAGGCGATACAGTGTTGCTTCTTTTCGCCTTGGCAGTGCAGATGGTGAACGGAAAGTTAGTTGAGGGTCAAGGGCGTACAGTCGGGCATGATGGTAACTTTGGTAGGACCAGTACTCTTTTGAAAGTGTCTTCCCAATGTGGCGAACGAGAGCATTAATTTCTGCCTGACTGTAGGGTATGGCTTTAAGGCTATTGCTGACGGTACATTTTGCAGCATTGTCAGGAGCTTCGCACCCGGGTATTCTGCAGTGCCCAGGAATCCACTGAAAATTTATTTTATTTCCGTACTGCTGCGCTTCGTGGTACAGTTTGCAAATTTCATATGCATGGTGCTGGTAAGAGCTTTGCTTCGTGAAATATATAATTATTTAAAGCGTGGGCTTGGAGTCAATAACAATTGACCAGTCTTGTGGTACCTGAGACACTAAATATCTCAACGCCTCTCTAATGGCTGCAATTTCCAAAATCACTGAAGCAGTTGTATGTTCCACATACAACTGCGGCCGTGTGGCCGTGAGCGGGTATCACTTTAAAGAGTTGTTCATTATTAAAAAAAAAAATGTTGTATATGGATTTTTTCCCTCCATCATCCCCTCGCTTGTTTGCTCACCGCGTCAGTACGCTATGTCGTCTGCATAATATGTTTGTTGTAGTATATATTCACTTTTCTTAGAGATTTAAGAGACAGAGCGATTTCATGTCTATAAAATAACTGCTTTAATTAAATGTAGATTGATAGGTAATATTGTTCATTTCTAGATTGTTGTCGCACTCTCAAGTCACATACATCGGAGAAGATGCATTCAAGAACCTACCAAAACTGAGGGAACTGTAAGTTGACTCTTCCCCGAAAAACTATGAAAATGCTGTAGATTTCCGTAAACAGTTTACGATTTTATGAGCAAAATCCGTCAAGTATACTTTCCCGCACTCATGAAGTTTATACTAAATTGAAGTGACTATCTCCAGAATCGCGAGCATGAAATTCAGGTCTTCCCGATTCAGCTAGCCCAGGTCACCTTGTCAGGACCGAATGTCATTGGTGCCTCACTGTCTGTTGCTGTCCTTCCCTAACCTAAATATTTGAGTACTGCGAATTTAACTAGAAAGTTGATTCACAAACATTATTCAAAAACTAACACTACTATATGTGGGAAGTTATAGTAATGGTACGGTGTATTACTTAGAAACTTTATTTTGTTTATAAATCGCATATAGAAATTCTTATACATAAATATATGTAGTTTTGACCACGCAGATTTCTTGCTTAAAATATATTGCTTTTCGCTGACTAAAATCAAGATAGGATTATTCAAGTTTATTTTATTTCATGTAACGACAGGCTTGAAATATGTCATACGTCAATATATTTTGATATACAGCCTAGCATAACCAATCAAACCCCCTTCTAACTAAACTATTTTTTTGCATTTAAGCATACTGCTTTGTTCATGGGAGCTGTGGGCACTGCTATTTTTCATCATCATTATCATCATCATCATCATAACTTTATTCCTGTGCCCATACACAACAATCGACTTTAATTTGCATTGACCTAGAGTTTGCAAAGTGGAGTGTCTTCGGATTGCGCTCGTCAGATGCATGAGTTTGCGAATATGCTTTTTCTATATATGTCTTTCGGCCTCATTCCAATAAATAGAAAATGAACTGATTGTAGTATAAATTAAAGCATATCAAGATAATCCAGTTTGTTACTAGAACCCTGTCTAAGAAAAGTTATGGCGTATCTTTTCCACAGGTACCTTGTCGCAAATAATATTCGCAACCTCTCTGCGGGCACGTTCAGGAGCAGCAGAGGCCTTGAAAGGATGTAGGTATACAAAAACTGTAAGGCTTCTAGGATATTTTGGAAAACGATTTCTCGAACGACTACGAGAGGAATTCGGGAACTGTACTGAATCATAATGTGGGTGGACGCGTAGTGAATGCATAAGATGATGTCGCTTTATTTTTCACTCCCAGTTTTGGAACATAACAATGAAAAAAAAACAGAGGCAAGTTTTTCATTCCGTTTGGCTCAGTATAACTCGGCGCGTGCGGGTCTGTGCAAACATAATATTCGGTACAAAGGGCCAACTCCGCCTTAGTATTCTGACTTCATCTGGTATTCCGAGGAGAAAATGAGATTATGTTCACCTCTGAGATGAGGCACATATATTGGATTTAGATTATGAACCAGTCATTGCCAGAAAACGCACGATTTGCATTATCCTAAGTTTGAACAAAGTAATGGATCTTATTTTAAAATAGGGAACACGCAGCTGAAACGAAGCTGCGGGGTTGATATCTATTTTGGGTCATTATGTTTCTAGTCACGTGGAGGAAGTCACAGGTAAGAAACATATGGGTTTAGACAAGTTTCACGCGTCTTTAACTAGACTTGTACTTACGAAGAAATGCACAATGACGGCAGGGCTCCTAATGTTACTCGGAGGAGGTCTGCCATTTTATAAGAGTGTCCTGATTCGATAATGTCTGAGCTTCCTACGACCGCTCCAAGATAATGTCCTCCAGCGAAGATAGCGGAAATCTGCTTATACTGGAAGGCTCCACACCTCTGCTGTATTCAAAACGATTTGCGTTAACGGGCACGCGCCGAATAATTATCCACGAACTCACGCTTTGAAACCCCTCACTGTTACGTTTCGCATTCTGGAACGTGAAGTGTTGACAATGCTAAAAGTGACCCTGCATACAAAATGTGGCTGGCGACGCCTCTTGTTCAAATGAATCTGGGACCTATAGTGTACAAAATATCGTTAGAAGGTTGCCTTAATTGTCAATTGCTTTGAATATATTGTTTTAACATTAACCGTTGTATAACAATATTTACCACAGGATTCTGTCTCACAACTCTATCTCCGACATGTCACCGGACGCTTTTGAAGGCCTGCAGCACCTGAAAACTCTGTGAGTACATTATTCAGAACGGTATACTTTCTGTGGTTTAGTTCTGTTGAAAACTCAACAGGAAATGAACACACATTAAAATAGTGAGGCACGTGACACAGGAATCTGACTGATTATCTACGCTCTGCGTGGGTTTTGACGTGTAAAATAATGAACCACTCGTTGAAACATTTTCTGACATAGGAACGTTTTAGAATTTTAATAAACCACCTCTCAGAGATATCATGCATGCCTTTATTTTGAACAATACAAAATGTATTTTAAGAATTCCAAGCGTACTCTTATATATCAGCAGCACGATTTAATGTTTTGATGGTGAAGTTCAGATTTTATTTTGAATTTTTAAAGCCTGTCTTCAGAAACTCCCTTTATACTTGTTAGTCGCCTATCAACCATTTAAAAATATAGTGCATTTTGCTTTTCGCTTATCACGTTGAGAACATTAGTGCAAGGACAGATTTTGTGGTATAAACAGAACTAACCTATTCTTCTTGGTACATTCGAGCTTCCTTGAAAGTACTTTCTTGTAGAGAAAGATTGCACCAGGAATGCGCACACCTTCTTTATTAATATGTTTGGTCTTGCAAATGCTACGTAAGGGGATCTAAGAATATGTTAGATTCCCGGCCTTTGCCGCGATACCTGAACTATAAACATATCGCGTTCAAGCAAGACCGGCAATTTCACAAAACCAGAAAATAGACGGATCTAATTTACGTCTCACACGATTTTAATGTACCTGCCGAGAACATATATGTATCTTAAACGAATGCGAGATAATCACGAAAATAATTACATGAGCGACACTAATTTGTTTCCTGAAGCATTATAATTATTACGTTTTTGTCAGAGTTTGGGCAACTGAATACAATTGTATTCTTGCGTCTATTTGCACGTTTTTGCATACTTTGTCTCTTTCACATGAGCAAAACTTACGAAAATATAGTGGCGACATACAAAGCACCTATATAGGTTGCACACGAACAGTTTTGATGTGAACCGACCATAATAGTTATGGCGTGTCACAGGAAAAGAAACGTCCTACGCAGAGCGGTATTATTTGAAAATATTATTTTTGGGTCGTTCGTTTCTCAAGCCTCGAAGCAAGCATACTTCATACGTACATATGTGCCATGTGGAACTAGATGAGGTGACGACGGTCTTAGACAGCGGCAAAAAACATTCGAGCGCTTATAAAGTTAGTTTAAAATCCTACATTTTGTATGCCCCAGAGGCATAGTAAGCTATATTAAGAATTTTCATTTTATGCCGAAACTCGTGCGGAAGGCTCAAACACACTGTGTCTATGATTTGCAGTGATCTTCGCAACTGTGCACTCAAGCGCCTGCATCCGGATCTCTTCAAACATTTCGAAGAACTGAAACAGTTGTAAGTTGAATTAACTTCGAGGAGCTATAATTTTCCACTTTGACACGGCAAAAATCGGATGTGTTTATACTTTTTGTTGCCACATGTATGAAGTGCCGCTCTAACGCGAGCCCACCTGCTAGGACTTCCGTTGGCACAGCAATTGCCTTACTAAATAGGGAGGCAGGCAATCTGCATAATACTTCAGAAATACAACGTGTCCTCAAAATCAAACTACAATGTTGTCTTTCACCGCATATATAAAGTTTCGCCAAACGCTCAGCCTCTTTCTAGATGTAGCGCCAGTAGACCAAGCCAAATACAAAGTTTCAAAGCTTGACATTAGCTTATTCAAAAGTTATAAGCGATTTTTTGTAGAATCCAATGGGAAAATGAAGCCCGCTCCCAGAAAATCACGCCATTGATCTCTAGGTTATCCCCGGACTTCGTCGGTCACCACATTCTCACTGAAAATGTCAGAAAATCTATTACAACATTTGAATCATATAACTACAGCCTCGGAGATTTTGACACTTGGTCCAGACCGCTAGTTCTACATATTGCCATAAACGCAGCGTTCCACGATGCGAAGTTTATTTGTGCCATAGCACAAAAATCTTAAATTGTTTTTGGGGTGACGCTCTCTAATAAGAGTTTTAAAAATACGCAGTGTACAAGGAATAAGCTGTAAACGTACACAGCGATGTCTATGGTCACTCGCGACACTGTTAGAGCAAAACACATCATAGGAGCTTTTTTTAACTTTTTACCTAGATCCATTATTCACAAGTCTTAAAATTTACCTCGGGTTACTATCCTCAAGGGGTACTTAAAGCCACAGTACCAATTTTCATGGTAACCTTTTCATTTTCACGGAATAACCAGAAATAACGGCGATACCACGATTGCGATAAAAGTGCCGCATATAGATTGCAGGAACAATTGAAAAAAGGATTGTTTGGAGCGCGGTTGGCGTGGTATACGAGATTCATTTCTGTTTAAGGAAATGTACGTCTCACAAGCGGTGGGTGCGCGAATGGTGAAGAAAGGGGGCACCCTTCTCGATTAGGTCACCGCCGTCAGGGAATGAGGCTGCTCATGGTGACGAATCGGGGACCTGCTACGCTCTTCGATGAAACGGCATTCTTGCTGTGACACAGGCAACAGTTAACCAGAGAAAATGTGGAATGGTATGTTTCTTTTAGAAAAAGATGTGAAGAGTGGGGTTTCACGCTTTCGGTTGCGCTTTTTTATAATAAAGTGTCCCTCAATAGTTTGTTTGACTGGTGTGTAACAATGCAAAGCCGTGAATTTCTGTCTTGATGCGCAACTCCAGCGTACATATTGTTTTCAATTAAAGAAAGATCCATTGGTGCGTAACCCACGGGAAACGCCACAGACGTCCCCCTTCGGGAAACGCTAACGCCGACTCCATCACTTTTCTGTTTTGTCTTTCTCTTTTGACCTTTTTTTAAAATCCTCTATTGTTTTCTGCCTCTTTATGGCTTCGGTACGGGATCAGTGTTAGCGTTTCCCAAAAGGAGACGTGCGTGGCGATTCAAGGGTTCATGCTAACGTATTCCCTAAGGATCCACCAATGAATGTTTCTTTAACTCTTGTAGCACAAACCAAGGCATACGCGTTCCGCACACCTGCAAGTTCAGACTCGCTCCAGCATCCGCGCGTGCATTGGCTTTCGCGTCGTGACGTCGCCTCCCTCTCGCCTCATCACACAGTGCGCTCATTGGCTTCCGCCTCGTGGCGTCATCTCCCTCTCGCCTTTATTCTTCACTCCTCCTTTCTAGGCGGCGTGCTTCCCTTTCCAAAGTTTTGTCCACAAACGAACGCCGTCAGCTTTTCCCTGTCATGTGGTACTAATTTTATGGCCTTAATAAGCAATATCCCTCTGTCTGTGTGCATTAATGCAATCCAACTAACCTAAACTTCTACCTTACCTACTTCAGTTCGAAGGAATACATACATAGATTACTAAGAGAGTGAACCATATTCTTCTATTGAGGAAAAATTATTTTTTTTTGAATACAAGAATGTAGTCTAGCTATCTAAATAAGGATTGTGTGAAAGGAGGTCAGGCGAAGGCGCAACAATAAGCTATCTGCGTGTTCCTACAAGTTTATAAACTTTGGTTAGAAATCTGATTTCTTGTATTTTACATCCAATTTCGGGTGCTTTCTATATGAGCTTGACCTTACTGATATCGCGTACATGGCTCCGACAGGCCTACCATGATTTATATGGCACATAAACCTGGTGCGCACTTGTAAAATGTTTTTCACTGTACTTTCTGCTAGTACCTCCTCCTATACAGTAGCACGAACACCCTTCTCTTATGGCGTTAGTTAGCCTTCATAAAATACAAAGCACAACACCACCTTTACTTTATATTTCTGTTCCCGAACGTTAGAGGCATGCACACATTTCAACGCGTCAGCAAAGAGATCCTCTAATCTCCTGGTATCCGTCTAGCAGTCACAGAAAAAAACATATCTTTGTATTAATTATAACCTTCATTCCGACGTCTTGAATCGCCGGTGAGAACGGGGAGGAGGGGGGGGGGGTGTAGAATGTAAACACATTTAACTCACAAAACCACATCAGCCGTCTATACTGCTCAATGAAGAAATGTATAGCAAAGAAATAAATGAATCGACAATCATTTCAACCAATAAACACAGTTTTCAATGAACGGGAAAATAAGTTTTAACCTAAGCAATTAAACATATAAGAATACAATGAGGAAAGAAGTATTTGACAAACACATTTTTTTGCATGAAGAGTGAACCCATAGACACATGCATCTCACATAACAATAGTTAGATCTCTACAATTCATATTAAATAACAATATAAATCTTCAATACACACCATCACAACAGGTAATAAACATATTCAACGGAGATTTGCGTAAAACAATATATTTAATATTACACAAGCAGCTACACAATGTAGTACTCAGCAAATTGTAAAAAGCCCCTCTTCATGGTATTCTTGAAGCTAAAAATTAAAGTTTTTTTTTTCGAATATTCCCATTATATCGAGTTTATTGATTCAAGGGGCTCACAGTAGTAATTCAGTGTGCCTTAAAGTAGCTTCTTTCGTCTCCGCTGGGGGTGCAATTCCGCCAGTTCACTGTGATTGCTAGCACGGGGTCGTGCATCACTCTAATTATGATTAGACTAATGTGAGCCTGCACAACGCCTTTAAATAATGAAACCGACGGGGGATGGACTTGGAGCTTTAATCCATCAGCCTGCATAGCGGACTTCCGCTCCTCGTTGAGTTGAGGTTTAGTTTGTGCACACAATGCACAAACTAGTGCAATCCTATTGTCACTCAGCCAATTGGTACGCTGTTTTTCAAGAACGCAAATATAAGGATTGAGTCGTTCTGCTATGCATTCGAAATGCAGCAATATCCATACTTCGTTTCGTCATGAGCAAAAACGCTGTCAAAAGCTAGAAGAGGTACACACGTGGGCACACATACGCATGGTCACGGTGTTTTCACTACACTTCATTAGTTAAACCGATCTCAGCAGATGAGCCTCAAGATAACATTTGTCCTTAACTTCGCACTTTTTTTTGGTTTTTGACTGACACCATCAATTTGTAGCTTCGGCTGCGTTTTGTTGTAACGTGAAAAAAAGTACTGAGGTGGACATTCAGTGCTGCGTATCATGCGGTAAAAAAAATATTAGAAGCGTAAAGCACTATACAATTAAACTTGCAGCTAATGAGAAGTACGTCTGAAGACGGCAAGTATAGTAGTTAGAACACTGCACTGTACATTGAGTATAAACAATTAATACGCATGGACGCATATATTTCGTTTGTCCGTGCATTAGTTTTCAGACTTCAGACAACTTCTAGAGCATACGTATTCGGACGGTGGGCAACGCATTTATGATTGTAATTGTGTCAGATAAGTCAAATATAAAAAAGATGATTAGCAGGTTTGACTTAATAGCGTCACTAGCGATCCCTTTTGATTCACACCCTGATATCGACCGTTTTCCACGTTATCTAAAAGAAATAATTTCTTTATTTCAAGTCTTTTCAAAATATTTTTATCGTTCCTGACACATTATGCATAGTGATGTTTAATTTTTATTAGTTTATATAGTATTAGAAATGTACGAACACTATTCGCTCTACAAAAGAAAGCCATGATTGCCGTCCTTCCATAATGTAAAAACTGTTTAACGTCTGACTTGTGATCACCTAAGCAATATGATGTCTAAGAAGGCAATAACACCTCGCCTAAGTGTAGTGAAGAGGATCACTTGAATACGAAACACAACAAAAAATAGTGAAGGGCGATTATATCCGCGGAGGTTCACTAATTCCGGAGAGAATCGATCGTCTCCTCCATGTTGCGGGTAATCAATAGTGCAGAGTGCTCTATAGCCTGTCGTAAGTGAAGAAAGGCAGCAAAAGCTCTCCGACCAACTCTCCCCCCCCCCCCCCCCCCACACACACACACACACACGCACTCTCTTTCCACTTCGGCAGAGCGAAAATTGCAGAGGAGGCTAATGGAAAGAAGGAAACCAGCAATCATGGCTAACTGAGAGGTTCTCCTTTTTTTTTTTTTTTTTTTTACACTTTCAACCTCTCTTCCTGCCGAAGTTTACGAAGCAATAAGCAACAGGTTTTCTCCTGCTGCCGTTTCACATGTCGGTGCCTTTGCACCCTGTATTTTCACCTTCGGACTTAGAACCTTCTCTTTTGCAGACCGGATGAGATGTTCGCTTACTTAACAGCGACGTGGCATTTCCTATAGCAACTGTTCATACAAAATAGTTGACTATATCGCCTCAACCGCCTCAAGAGCCGCGTATATTCGCTTCCGATGACTGCGCAAAATAGGCTTTTAGTTACATATTCATCACACACCGCAGAGTGGAGCAAGAAAATATGCATACAGGTGGTCTATAAAGACCTGCATGCAAGAGAAGGGTTCAACGTCTGGGCTGGTAGACCAAGGAGATTAAAACTTTTCTTCGAGCGCTGATTCAATCAATCTAAAACTAACTCGGCGGGAACGAAGGCAGGTGCACGCTGGAAATCAGTTTGGTACCCATTTTATCTTATAAATTTGTTTATTTTAGAATGAATATGAATATGAGGAGAACAGCTCGTACGCCCCCTTTTCGGTCGCCTGAGTTGTAACCAGTAACTCCAACAAGTCTAAAACTTATTGTTCTATTAGGAACGTTTTCGTAGACCGTAAGCTGTGGATCGCGGTACTGTGGGCCCGTAAGCATTTCATGGTACGTGACAGCAAAAACTCTCTCTAGCTTCCGCTAACACCGCAAGGCTCTTGCGAACGACCTGCGGAATTTACCTAATGAATGTGTGCGCTGCGCGTCCGTCAGCAAAATTATGCTGCATGAGAGAACCCACGTCCGCTTGCTTCCGCTAACATCACAAAGCTCTTGCGAACCATCAGCAAAAGGTTCCTAATGAATGTATGCGCGAAGGCCACGTTATTCCTCGTGTTTCACAAAACAAGGCTCAAAATGATCTTGATCAAACTACGCATCGCACAGAAAAGCGATTGATGCAGTAGGGAAAAAGGTTTGCAATCCAGAGCGCGTTTCGTAAATTTTAATTTCCCATTAGGCTGGCCTATAATGAGCTTCTTGAATTCTAATAGGACATACGTCTTTAAACTTGCTTAGCGTCATCTACAACAACCAAATCAACAAACCTTAAAAAGACTCAGAGCGCGTTCAAAGCGTGACGGTGAGAGAAAGTCGCGGCTTATGCTACAGGTACAAGGCTGGAGGTGCGTAAGTGCGAATGATAATAACAGCAAAACCGCGATGGCGCGCTTGATTTAAATGCATTATCGGGACACATAACAAACAAAACACGCGCTCCAAGACTTCCTACAATGTATTGCTTTGGTGGATTTTTTTTTTTTTTTATTTTGAGCAGAAAAACACTAATTGAAACCAGGGCGAAGAAAAAAAATCAAGGTTTAGATCCAAATTGAAGTAACGATTGAAATTAAAACTGTGCGCGAAATAATTACTGAAATTGAGATTAAATTTAATATGTAAATTGAGGATTAAATTATCATTCACATAATAAATTAATTACTGTGTTTAATCATGTGATTTTATGTGTGATTATTTAAAAACACCTGTCCAACCCCAAAACAGAGTATGACATAATTTAAAATGTTCGGCGCTCCATGTGAAGACACGGATATTTCTTTCACTTCGAATAAATAATCATTAATCGAAGGGAAATTTTTTGTTTTAAAATAGCAACAGTGGCACGCCTCTAAGATCAAAACAAATTCGAGTGCTGCGCTTTTGTTTTACTTGGTACTCTTAACTCAATATTGGTGAGATGAAACCATCAAGTTTATTTTAATAATCAAAAGTTAATAAATTAAAGGTAATTAATACGCTTTTATTTTTCTCGCAATATACTTTTTATGTTTGACAGCTAGTCTATATTAAGGTTTCAGTACAATTTCTCTACGATACGTAGTTTTTACCGGGCAGATCTGGCCGGGTTTCACAAACACAAAAGTAGAAAAAACGTTTGTGCAAAGTAGCATGGTGATAAACCATTAAATGCATTGAATGACCTAAATTCAATGATGATAATGTTACATGTTAGAAATTTTAAAGTAGCCTCAATATGAATATATCACCACAGGAATTAGCCACCAACGCATTTTTATGAGTGTTTTAGAAGGTGCTAAGATTGCGGTAAATGTTTCAATCGAGGTATAAATTAATGCAGATGTATGCGTCATAAAGTAACTATGTCAAAGCGTACAAGAAAAATAGCTTATTTCACTAGAAATACACACCTGCGGTGCGGGCAGACATATCAAGGTCGTTATTTTTTTTTAGACTTTACAAATTTGTTTTTAAAGAAAGCCGTGAAAGCTATACTTATGCTGTCTGACAAGGTAAGTTATACGGCGAAGTGGACATATCATGGGAGGCTGATAGTCCCGATAAGTTGGCTAATTAACATGAATGTGTTTATTTATTAACTTTTATGCGGTGAAAATAAACTATCGTTTCAGTTATAAAGTTGCTTAGAATCACCGAAAATCATTAAAACCGTGAATTCTAGAATGACTCGAAATACTTGCAAATCACAGTGGAGCGCTAAAGTTACCACTGGTGCAGCAGGAGGAAGCCTACCGGGGCGAGAACAAGGCCGCGGGGTTTTTGCCGTTTCTTGCTAACCCGCGTTTCCTCCCCGCCAGACTTGTAGCTGTTGCACGAGTACTCTTAGAGCACTACCGCTCTTCCCACGCGCTCAAAGCCCTTCCAAAAATAATGAGTTACCAGTTTTTTTATATGACGCTCACCAAGTTTTTAATTGGAACCTTGTGTTTATTTATAATATTTAAAATGTTAATTACCAAATTTTAGTTAATTTTTAGACTCATTGTTACAATTAACCCCCTATGTTATGTATTTTTGGCCGTATGACTCACCTGCGCAGACTTCGCCATTATTGTAGTTTCTAAGGGCTTTTCATAAACAACTCTGTATAAAGCCTAGAAACACAACCTGTAGATTCACTGACATGTTAGGAAACGCAAGGATTTAGGAAACGCAACATAATCACGCGTTATTGCCACATCTCATTGTCCGGGGAGCATTACAAAATGCTCGCGCATTGGGCTTCTTCACCTGTCAGTGACTGTACTTGTAGCTACCTTGATGCAGACAAGATTTTTTTCCACCTTGTAGACAGAAACCTATTGAAAACCGCATGCATATATATTACGTTTTACGTAGATTAAATTCATGAAACGCTGAATCCCGAGAGGCCGTTTTAATATCTCAACACTAAGGCTCTGGCATTTCTTACAAAGAAATGCACTCACGTTTGTTATTCGCCAACCTTCAACTCAGCCCTCACGTGCCAAAAAAAAGAAGACAAAAAAAAGTTCGCTATTTATCGCGAAGAGTTGACGACAAAAGCCCTTAATTGGGCTCGAAAGGGCCTTTGGGGAATCTCGTAGTAGGGCAGTCATTGGAAATTCTTAATTAGCGGGTCTTTTTGAACAGACTTATCAGCCTGGCCCATCAACTTCTAATTAAAAGTGTTGGAAGTGAGAAGGGGGAGGAAATGGGTCAAGTACATTTTTTTCACCTTGGTTTGTTATAAGTTTGCCTCTCAATGTTCGGTACCTTTTTGGTTCTATCTTCTTACTCAACTGGTCTGCAGAACAATACTTCTGCAACTAGGTGTATGTTTATCAGTAGGTCCTGGAACGAGCATAAAACTCTGTGTAATGCTATAGACGATGGTGCGCAGTTAATTAAGTGTACAGGCCGCCATTTTATGTGGACGTGCATATTAGAGTTGTTGCTCTTCATTATATTTTAGAATGCTGGACAACAATCAAATCGAAGCTATTGAACCGAATCAATTTCATCAGTTGGAGAAGCTACAAATGCTGTAAGTAAATTGTGCATTTTTACCCGCGCAACTCCCACGAACTCGCCTTTCACCATTCTATTTCAATTAAGGTCGCTGACCGGCAACAGGCTGACACAGATCACTGCGAACGGGCTCTCAGGATTGACATCACTCGACATTCTGTAAATATCGTTTTGCCGAAGACTTTATTTGTAGGAAAAAAATTATGACATCGAAGTGATATATTGTGGTTATGTTTTCTTTTTTTATTTCAATTAGAAACCTTGCATTCAACAGGATCTCAGTCCTGGTGACTCCATTCACGGAACTGAAAAGTCTGCGAATTCTGTACGCATTACGCCAATCGCAACCACTGTTTCGTAGCTGCATGTGCACTGGCTCAACATGATGTCGGAAAGTGCGAACATCTTTTTCATCCGTTTCAGAAACTTGGAAGGCAACAACCTTGACGTGATACCAAACGAGACATTCTGGCCACTTGGGAACATGCAATCTCTGTGAGTAATACTTTGGGAACATCATCATTTTGACGTAAACCACAAAAAAGCGGTAGACCAAGGGAAAAATCGGAGAAGTGGCACGCGTTAGCAAAATGTGCAGTTCATATTTACACGTTTTCTTAGCTGCAGTTTTTTTTCCCACGTCATTGTAAAATAAAGTTTGTCCCAACAACTTTTTAAAGTGAAAACTAAATACAAACTTTACAAGAAAAAAAAGAAAAAAACATGCGAATATCTTTCTTATGGCCTGCATAAGCACTGCTTTCCTGATACTTGCAATGTTTTTTTGTATTACGCTCCGCTCTCTCCAATGCATTGATCGCCACATGTTATGTGGTGGACTGGAATGTTCAAAATCTTTAACAGCGAGCGACTAAATAATTCACCTATGACACAGCCGCAGGGGACAGGATATTAGGTATGTCGGAACCTTTTGGGGTTTTGAGCCAGGCCGGGTGAATTGGATGAACTGGTTTGGTGTATGCTATCTACTCGCTTCGTCGTTGTCATTTTCCTTGATATTATATCTAGAAACAGGCACAATATATATTTATTCCCCTAATATTTCTGCAACTTATTTAATAGACGCGAAAGAAATATATCAACCAATTCATTCCACAAACAGGGACGCAAGAAATGTGTTTATTTATTTTTTTAGTAATGTTCTCCTTCACGCATATTCGAGAAACTCTGACTATCGACTTGTCCTATGCAACAAATCAAATTACAAATTTCGCCATATTTATTCACGGCGTACTGATGTTGGGCAATAAAAACAAATATCTAAGAGAAGCTAGGTCAGTAAAGGAGTCTCATAGGTTGTTCTGTTTGTGTCTTTATTATCTTGAATTGTATCTGTACCAGTTTTTTCACATCAGATAGTTTTATGAGTAAAATTATTACGAACATTTCAACAGGGTATGTGTTTCTTGGGCTTCCGTTCTAAAACCCCTGAAAGAAAGAACATTATACAATAATAAAGTAAAGACAAGTTTACTGTGTGTGTTATTTGTACTTAAAGATACCCGTGTCTGCCCCTGCCCTTGATGACGCTTTGACTTTGTATTTTAGAAACGCATTCCCACAATATAGGAAAAGGGCAAATATTTCTGTAAAGGCATATATACTTCATGATCATGTGATGCATGAGGTATTAACGAAATATAGCAACCCATCTAGGGCATTTTATTGTGATATTTTTTTTTTATATTTTGAAGTCTCCAGCAAATAATCGTGTTTTTAGAGCTTTAAATATACATTGTGCGCTAATTCGAGTGCACATCAAAGTATTGGGACCGATTCTGCTAGCTATGAGACGAGCTTTGACCACATGTTTAGAGGGCAGCGCAGCAATTTCAATCGTATGTTTGGTAACGTCAACTTTCCGTGAAGCGAAGAATGTCAACACAGTAAAGTATTGCCTTTTCAACTTTATCAAACATTCGTATATTTGTTAAACACTTGGATATTAAACATTAGTTCGCCATGCATAATGATGAGGAGTGTGATGACGTACGTGTCTCGTTATTGATACGATTTAATAAGTATCTTTTTTTGAGTGGTACTACCTTGCTACCCCAAAACCCAATAGTATAACGTTTCGCTATCTTGATTAAGGATCTAGAAATCTCATTGGATTCAATCTGGATTTCAGGTTTTGAGAAATTATTCCATTATATGCATTCGGGATTTAAGGAATTCAGTCACAATTCCAGTTAGATTTCATGTTCCATAATCGATACAACGAAAAGTTATATTGGGTTTTGGTGTAGGGCTAAAAACAATTCCAGCGTTTCTGGCCTCACGTTTGGTCGGCGTCTCATATTTCGTGCAAGAGAGCTACTGCGCACGCTAAAAACTCCTTCAGCAACACAGTAGACAAAAATGAAATACGTTTACAAATCTCTGTAATACGAAATTAAAGCGCAGCTCTCGACGTATTTTGATTTTACGATATACGTTGCTCAACAATTTTAAAAAAGTAGTTTTTTTTTACGATTTACAGATTTGTTTAAAGAAGCTGTGAAAGTTACACTGATGCAGTTTCTGCAGATGAGTTACACGGCCAGGGGGACATAAGTTAGGGGGCTAATCGTAATTATTAGTCGATTAATGATTTAACATTCGTGTATTAACTTTTTTAATAAAC
Organism: Ixodes persulcatus; assembly: GCA_013358835.2. NCBI lineage: Eukaryota > Metazoa > Arthropoda > Arachnida > Ixodida > Ixodidae > Ixodes > Ixodes persulcatus. The sequence continues at coordinate 581,398 of JABSTQ010011557.1, forward strand.
GAGAATAAACACATGGTTGCCATGAGAAATTTGCTGAGCCTCATCGAAAACCAATAAATCAGTAATTTTCATAAAGACTTTTAGCGCGTGAGAAGCGTAGTAGTCCACTAAAGCTAGCGGTTGCGGAAAGCAAATGATTTGATTATCATCGCGTTCCGCCACTGCTAGCTTTGCGCCTGCAGCACGAGTGGTAACTTTGGTGCGCCCCCGAGTTTCGAACGAGCTTCAAGTCGTTCTAAAAAGTGTTCATTTAGTGGTTTTCAGTGACGCTCGCTAAGTTTCTAATTGAAAGCATTTGTCTAGTTTCACTAGTTAAAAGTTAATTAACGAATTTGAATTGATTAGCCGATTTATCGCAAAGATTAGCCACCCACATAATGTCCCCCTGGCCGTGTAACTCACCTGCACTAGCCGCATAAGTGTAACTTTCACAGCTTTATTTGAACAGATCTTTTAAACTTTAAAAAAATATACCCCCTCACATACTGGTTCTGCACCCTTCTCCTCTTCACTGTCCTCTTCCCTTTTCGTACCCTCCTCATTCCTATCCTTTCCTCCTCCTCCTGCATGCCCTCTCCCTCCCTCTCTATACCCTCCTCTCCTCTTTCCTCCATACCCTTCCCTCCTCCCACAGCTTCCCCGCTAAATTTAGGCGGAAAATTGACTCCACGTGACCTCAACACAAATTTATTTTCCCCGCTATATTTAGCGGGAAAACTGACGTCACATGACTTTGTGTCACGTGACCTATGAACAAATATACTTTCTCCTCTAGATTTAGCGGGAATATTTACGCCACGTGACCTCAACACCAATTCAGTTTCCCCTCTAAAATTAACGGGGAAACTGTGTCATCGCGTAATGCAACGCGCCCGGTTACGCCGACGGCGATGCCGACGCCACTCAACGCGGAAATCGGCGCCTAAGAGTTGCACTGCAATATGACAGCGCACCCAAGGCGATCATTGAAAATGTGTATATATTGCGACATCTCTGAATTACAACGCTGCTTTATGTCTGCGTGTTTTCATTTTCAGAAATCTTCGAAAAAACGTCTTTCAAACGTGCTCTCCCACCTTATTCGAGCCACTCCCAAACATAACACACCTGTAAGTCCATACGTTTGTACTCAGCACAAGTTGCAGACAATAATAAAGCAATATTAACTAGGAAATTATTTATAACAGCCGATTATCAGGAGAGTACTGTAGCACTGCCTTCTGAGGTTGTTTTCGGTGTGACCAGTGTAATTCTGATGGCATAAAGACTATTTTTTAGACAAATTAATTGATCATAACTCGAGCTACTTACTTTCACGACATAAAACGTGAAAACCAAAAATATTATTCGTCATTTAACTACCGAACATCTTTTTTTCAGACAAGATGTTTAAGATGATAACTTTGTTTAAGCATTCATTTATTGCGAGAGGTTGAATTTAAATTTATAAAGTGACGATACGTTATTCATAGACTTTACGGTATTGAGAATTCGATAATTTAAATCGGAAAACTCGGTGTACGTGATTATATAAGGGCAAGAAAAATTGGTTCAGGTTATTAACATTACTAGTACTGATCTTTGTAATAAAGTGATTTGAAAATTTCATTTAAGATTTCACAAACTGAAAACATAACAATCAAATAAAGGAAAAAACATTGGACAAGATCATGACGATTAAAAGCTTTTGAGAAAAAAAAAACCTAAACGTGAAATTTTTGTTTACAGTCACAAGCGATTTTTCTAAAGCGCCGAGATTCTGAGGAAGATGATAAGACGAGAGTGCCCGATGGGACGTAAGAACGCCGAGCTCTGGTTGGAGAGATTAGTGGGTAGAGGTAGACCTAGCTGCCTTTGTCTCCATTGCGCTCGTCGAACGCGTTAGAACGCGCAACGCCGGCGTCCTTCGTCTGGCTCTTGCATTCGAACACGTTCGACGAGTGCAGTGGGACAAAGGCAGCTAGCTTGAGGTCTACCCACTAATCCTTCCAACCAGAGCTCGTCGTTCTGACGCCCCCTTTTGTCTCCTCCTCTCCCTCAGTGTCTTGGCGCAGAGGCAGCTTCGTCGCCATCCATGTACTGCTAAAGGCGAGCTCGCGTAATTCTGCCTTGAGTCAATGACCGTAACATACAGCTTAGATTGAAGGGATTCTGACGTGCCGCCTGGAAAAAATATTGAAAGGTGTCAACCATAATAAGGTTACTGCAATATTTAATTAATTATATCAGTATAAATTTAGCAGTTTAATCTTGGAACTTTAGATACTACCGACAATTTCAAAGATGCTTTAACGTATACCTAACAGGAGATGAGGTGAAAAACGTCCTTCTTGACGCAGATGTATGGTTTTGTTAAATTGCACATTGTGGAAGCACAACCGCTAATGAACAAAGACATAAGCGAAAGCACAGTTTTTATACCCGGAATTTTATGAAAAAAAAAACTTCTTCCATGCTTGTGATCTGCAGTACAAATTTAGCAGTTTCATCTTGGAACTTTAGAAACTACTGACAATTTCAAAGATGCTTTAACGTATAACTACGACAAGCTGAGGTGAAAAACGTCCTTCTTCACGCAAATGTATGGTTTTGTTAAATTGCATAGTGTGGAAGCACAGCCGCTAATGAACAAAGACATAAGCGAAAGCACAGTTTTTATAGCCTGCATTTTGTGAAAAAGAAAAACCTTCTTCCACGCTTGTGATCTGCATAAAAATACCTCTTTATTTTTTCAGCTACTTCAGCGAATTCAGCATGTGCTCTTCGGCGCTCCACGTCCGCGTCTGTGAGCCTCGCGGCGATGGCATCAGTTCTCTGGCGCACCTCCTCGACAACGTGGTCCTGAGGGTGTCCGTCTGGTTGGTGGCTCTGGTAGCCTGCTTCGGGAACGTGCTGGTCCTCGTCGGGCGGATGGTGCTTCGAGAACAGAACGATGTACACTCCTTCTACATCAAGAACTTGGCGCTCGCCGACCTCCTGATGGGAGTCTACCTCATTGTGATCGCTTCGCACGATGTCCGCTTTAGGGGGGAGTACATCCGACACGACTACCAATGGCGCCACTCCTGGGGCTGCAGTGCATCGGGCCTTCTCTCTACAGTGAGCAGTGAAGCGTCCGTCTTCACCCTGACAGTCATCACAGTGGACAGATTCGTGTCGATCATGTATCCGCTCTCGCTCAAGCGTAGGACGCTCAAGTTCGCCTGGTGCTGCATGACCCTCATCTGGACTGTTACCTTGCTGATGGCCGCAGTGCCAATGTTCTGGCCTGACTACTATGGCAAGGATTTTTACGGCAGCAACGGTGTCTGCCTTCCGCTGCATATTCACGACCCGGGTTCCAGAGGTAACCCTCCTTTATGCTCACTTCATGTAGAAGTTTCGCGCTCGTGGTCATCGTCTTCGCACTAGCCCATAAAAACAAAACGCTAGAAGAGATTTATTAGATTGAATTCGTTCTTATCATCTCGCTTAGAGGCAATTTTGAGAGCAATTGACATTACACTTGTTTACAGACGTAAACTGTCTTTAGTTTGAAGCGGAATTGGAACTTATCGAAGGCATCCAGTGTTTTCATGGTAGAATCGGTATGAACCTACTGGGTCAAAAATTGTCAAGCACTTATCGATTATGTCGTTTTCGGTTGCATAAGTACAAGTGAAGTTAAGCTTCGTGTTCACTTCCCTATATAAGGTGATCTACACGGGTGCAATTTTAGATAGCTGGCGGCATACATTTAGAGTGCATTGTAGCAGAATGAGAAACACTAGAGTCCGCTGTTCTTTCTGTCATAGGTTCCGAGTTACTTGTAAACTGTTTTTTTTTTTTTTCAAAATAAATTTAGTTTACATTACCTAGATTTGCAATAAGTTATAATTATATATCACATTAACTATGGGACTTCACTTTAAAAAAATCAGCAAAGAATAGGAGTTATTATTTGCTAATTTTTAGAACAGACTCTTCCATTTTTTAAACTTTAAACCGGTGCACGCTAAAATGACAAAGTAAATAGTGATGTACGCAATATTCAGCTTCTCTTAATTTACAACTCTTGATTTTTTTTTTCTTCAGAAATGTACAGTATTTCATTTCTTAGTTTTTATCTTCATTTGTGGCGATTATCCTTCGAAGGCAGGTTGCTTCTCCTACGACGTACTAAACACATCCCGATACTGTTCCTTGAGCCCGGCACGTTCAATGAAACTTGGTTTACCGGCGAACATTTTGGAACGTAATCATTTTGCATGGTAAATATAAATTCTTCACCATATAAAAGTGTGGTTATAAACGTTGCACTAACTCAGCGCGGCGTCTCAGTTCAGGGATTTTTAACAGGTATATTATTCGCTTTTTGCAACCGTTGTATTCGGCGTCGAGCATCAATGAATTACTGAAATACGCCATTCCTCTTGCAGGCTGGGAATACTCGGCGTTCGTGTTCTGCACAGTAAATAGCATCGCATTTAGCTTCATCACCTACGCCTACCTGACCATGTTCTTCACCATCACCCACTCGAAGATTGGGCTGCGTTCAACGCAGCAGCTACAAGACCGCGCAATTGCAAAGAGGTTTTTCTTCATCGTCGGCACCGACTTTCTCTGCTGGATGCCCATTGTAGTCATCAAGATTGCGGCTATTGCAGGTAGGGCTTTCAATCTTACACATATGATGTACATTTATTGTCAGATATTAATGTCGATGTAAGTGTTGCAAGAAAATAGGATAACAAAAACAAACATTTCCGTAGAAAGTGTAACAGCGTTGTCAAACTTATGAGCTGTATACATATACACGGTGTGTCTCTTCAATAAAACCAGAACATGAAACAAAAAAAAAAAGATCTGTACTTTCGTTAGAATTCTTTTTATCCAGAGGCTAACTAAGGGGTCATGGGGGCCATTAAAAAGAGGTAATTGCTTAATTAGTAGGTAGCTTATAAAATTTTTAGTACATTTTTTATTTTTTATTTTTGAAATTAATTTGCACTTTGGAAATCTTACGCTTGACCTCATTTTAGTCAAGCCGTGACGTAAAACGTTTACCAAAAAATTCGTTGTGGGCGCTACGGGCCGAGAAATGTCACCCTTGTGCACAGCTTCAAACCCGAGTAGAAGAGGAAAAAAACGTCCCCATGACGTGGATCCCTTCGCTCTGTGTCGGCGTCGCACTGCGGGCGTCACTTGCGGCACGGACACGTGGTTTGTGGAGCCTGCGCTTCCCCAAACCACCGTCAAGCATATTAAAGGCCTCCGATCGCCCCACTCCTCCTCCATGGAGCGTCATCACAGTCGGATGGCGCCAACTCAGCGATTGGCCCCGAGCCCGATGCCGAGTGTCCTTCGACGCGTTCATTGGACACGAGGCCCAGTCGAGCACTGACGCGGCACTCGTATGCAATCCGCGTCTTCGCTCGAACTAACTATGATGACGAAGGAATTTCTGTTGCAAAGACTTCGATTATTCTTGCTGGTGGTGCACGGGCGCGCCTTGCCGGCTCGGTTTTGGTTCAATGCCGTGTACCAGGCTGACATTTCTTGCCCCCAGCACCGGCTACGAATTACTAAATCAAAATTACACGTCGCGTCTAGACTATATTAATGTGGAAAGGCTAATCTGAAGCCGCGATGCGTGAAAGAAGACACGCAAAAACACACGAAGCTTAGTAAGTTAATTAGCTGTCTAATTAGGCCATTTCGCCTTATTTCTATTGGCCCCCATGGCCCTGTACATAGTGTCGAGGCTTAAATAACTTAAAGCAAGTTTCTTTTGTTTCAAATTCTGATTACTCGAAATAAAAGAGCACACTGTATACTCTCCTGAATAAATATATTCAATTACTTCACTTATAGGACTTTAGGTAGTGACATCAGAGAGACAAACGGTTCCATCAACCTAATAGAAGTGTAAGACAAGAACAAAACATTTATTTAACCTTAGATTGTCGCCACTTCTGTATCCCTCTTACCCACCGAGAAAATAGAATAGGCGCCTCGACCTGAGAAAGTCGGCGAAACTTTTAAAAATTGTTGCAAAAAAAAAAAATATATATATATATATATATACTGCAGTGTTTATTAAGCGTGAATGCGAAGAAGTGTTGCTAATGACGGCGCACATTTTCGCTATGTTGAAACGCCCTAAGAGATATTACGTTTTAAAGCAATTTTTCACGCCCAAGCTGCTCAAGTTTTTGATAGAAGCTATTTTTAGCTACAATAAGGTGTCTAATTTCAAAACTTTCGTGTACAGAATAGCTTACTTCATGAACGGAATAATGCTTACATAAATTTAAAAAAAAGACAGAAAGATTCTACTAAGGACCGTACCACAATGCAATGAATGATATCGGGTTACAGTGGATAAAACTGAGAAAACGCCGTTAAATGAAGCTTGTCACGGTCAATTGCTTTGGCTATTGAAAAATGGAAATTAATATTAAGGTGTCTCTTAGTCAAGATTGCGGTTGCACATTAAGAAGAACAAAGGTCGACAGAATGACTTGTTCATTCTGCCCTGGGGCGTTGTTTGAGGCGTAGGACTCTATGTTTTATTCCAACAATGATTTATTTGCATGAATGGGTTCGATACTCCATTTTCATAGTTGTTTCACAGCCGTTAAAACTAAGGCCTTTATAAAAAAAGTGATTTTGCACATGCTTAAGGGAACGCTCATAGTCGGCATCGCGAGCTGATTTGCCAATTCCAAACGAGGCTTCCGCCTTGAGGCCTTTGAAATACCCATAAAAAGATATAATTATACCGTTGTTCTGCGGCTCTTTTTATGTCTGAAAGTGTCACTAATATCGGTGGATAAAGGTAGTGCACAAAATATTGGCCGAGAATGATTTCATCCCTACATGCATGCGCATTCGTGTTGGGAGGCAATATTGACTCCGCGTCATCTTCAGTTCAGTTTGCACGTTTCTGCACTGATTTTGCTTTTCCTGCATAAAATTTCCCTTTAAAACTTCCTAATAACTTATAACCACGTATTCAAATCAGTTCTTTTTTTTTGCTTTGGCCATTCCAGGAACGAAAATAGACGAGACGTTGTACGCTTGGGTGGCGGTGTTTCTGCTGCCGGTCAACTCGGCGCTGAACCCTGTGCTGTACACGCTCACAACACGGCTCTTCAAGCAGCAGCTCAACAGATTCCTCTCCAACCTGCGCCCGCTCAAGCGGGCGCCGTCGGATCGACACTCTGCGCAGTCGTGGTCGTCCCTTCCCTACTACAGGAACTCCAAGAAGACCCTGCTCACGACATTCTCTGACGTAAGCTTTCACTTAGATCTCTACTCCGTTTCACTTTGAAGTCCGACCACCCCTTGACGCTAGATCCGATAGAACCAATCAAAGGCGGCACCAAAAAGGTCATTTACTAACGGTGCTCATCGCCTCGGTGCGTTCGCTATCACCGACTAAATTAATCACGCGCATTCAGTGCGCTGTGATCCTGCGCTTTCTTTCTACACGCGAATGGTTTAGAGAGGTGAGGGCAAACCGACAGAAAAAACGGGCTCTGTAACGAGGCACTTTAGGTGCCGCTAGATTGACCTCATCGAATCGTAGATAGAGCCGCGGTAGAACTCGATGCGAAACGAAGTATACACCTTTGCAAAGAGGGATCCCGGCTTAAGCCCGAACCGAACGCGCAGAGGTGAGGCGGACAATACTCTCCAGCCAGGGCGTTCGCTGTTTGTCGTACAATGTTGCCGAGCGTCTCTTGCTGAAGCATACACCGCTGAGCAAAAAAAGACACTAAAACTATGTATATTTCTAAAACACGGAGGAGTTGTCTTCGACCGCCAAAGAGCACAAACAATTAAATAAAAAAGGGGGATCGGTAACAGATTGAAAAAAAAAATCTAAAGACGCAAAGGGCTTATCAGAATGCTCCAGAAGTCTCATGACAATTGCATCAACGATGGTTGCGCTCGCCGCAGCTCTGGCTTCCACGACCTGCTGGAACGGAGGCGGCGATAGCTATAAAGACAGCTCCGACCTTTAAACATGCCCCCTCCTATACAAGATTTAATGCTACGACTCTGTGTGAATACCTCCTTCTGCGTCCCGAAACAGTAAGTCCGTCACTAACGCTGGCCGTCGGCGATGCAGCAGACGGCGCCATCTTGTCCACGCGGACCTCAATGACGTGCCTCTAGCGCATACCAACATGGCGAAAACGTTACGCGGCGCCCGGATCGCTCAAAATGGCAGCACAGTGGAGCTTTTCTTGCAATCGTGTACAGATGATTACAAGCAGGGCATCTGGCCGCCGCCATGTCTCTGCTCCTGCGGGAAAGCACAAGCAATTCCGAGCCTGTCAAGGCCATATTCACGCGCACGCTTCGTGTGCTGGTGTCCATGGAGCACCAATCCTTGCCGCTAATCCTGCAATTGCCAATGGAGACAGCAGCTTTTTATATACCGAAATATCTCCGATAAATTGTGTAATATTCCCATGATGATGATAATGATGCGGCTATTCCGTTCGTAGTGGGCGAGCTCAAAAGTTGTGCCTGAGCCAAAAAAACAACAACAAAAAACAGATGATTATTTTATACTGTCTATACTCTTTCGCCACCAGTGTTCCAGTCTCGTTTTCCTTGACCGCACACGCTGCACGCACGACCTGTTGTCCTTGCTCTCCGTCGTTGGAACGGCTGTGCAGGTTGTGCAGAGGTTCCCAGGGACTCCCGTCTGTTGTCATCATCGTGAAACCCAGGGCATCTCGCAGCACTCTTTCGGGTTGATGCTGATGCAGGTTCATCGGACGTGGCAAAAGGCTTTGACAAAAAAGCATTAGGTGTCTCATTGTCTCAGTTTACTCTCCGCACGCCCGACACACCGTGTACCCCACCTTAGGGTCAAAGCGTTTGTGGTAAGACAGGGTTCGGAGAATACCCGCTCGAGCCTTGAACAGAATGCGGCCGCCAAAACTGTTGTCGTACAGTTGTGTTTCGGCCGATGTGTGCCATTTTTGTTCCCTGTAGAGCTATGGCGTAGGCTTTGTTTTGGCTGCTTCGATCCATTTGTGTACCTCACTTTCCCTTACTCTCCTCCTCACCTCAGTCTCGAACTTGTTTTTTTCCTGTACGTCAAGGGCTCCGCAAAAAAGCCGTATTATATTTCAGCTGGATAGTTGCCTCTGCCGTCGTGGCGATAATAATCCCCGTACAGCTGGCTTGCACCTTGGCGTTAGTTCCATTATCATCTGCCATCGTGTCTGTATTTTGGTCAAGTGCATAAAGACGAATGGCCTCCTGGCCCATCGGCATCGATTCATATGTTAAAGCCTTACGTCATACCCGATCTTTACTGCTCGCCTCCCGAGCCTCGAAGCTGGACCAACCCAAGTCTCCCTGGACGGCCTCGTTGGCCAGATTCACATGGCAGCCCAGATCCTACCGACCCACCTCTCGCTGGCTTCGCTCCAAAATGTCTCTGATATCACCCGGCAAACAGATCACAGCGTTGGCATCTCTTCAACCCGGCACCGCCGCCGCCTTCCACATTTCCCGGCTCAAAATGAAACGATTGCAGCTCCATTGACTGCGCTTGCGAATGATATCAGCTCCGGGCTTTAGTTGAGCCCGTTGATGCATAATAGGGCCAGCTGAACTTCGGAAAATAGTAGGAAAAAAGGACAGACATACCTAACCACTGTGGTTTAATAATTCCTCCCCTTTTTGAAGCTTTATTTAGTGCTTTTTTATTTTTTGTTCAAAAAGCCACGTAAAACAGAACTGATATAGTAAACCCCAACTTAAATTTGTATCACCCGCCCTTCACCGGGACATATTCTATTTTCCTACAAGATTTATAAGAAGATTTAGGAACCATGTAAGAACTATTTAAGATATATAAGAACAAAATGAATTGTAGCAAAATGATTTGTTGGCCTAGTTGGTTAAACATTACGAAAATTAAAAAGCGCGAAAGCGCTTTTTAATTTTCGAAACATTCGAAACATTCGAAACATTTAAAAAAGCCACGTAAAACAGAACTGATATAGTAAACCCCAACTTAAATTTGTATCACCCGCCCTTCACCGGGACATATTCTATTTTCCTACAAGATTTATAAGAAGATTTAGGAACCATGTAAGAACTATTTAAGATATATAAGAACAAAATGAATTGTAGCAAAATGATTTGTTGGCCTAGTTGGTTAAACATTACGAAAATTAAAAAGCGCTTGTCCTGTGTAGTCTCTCTCTCTTGTCCTTGTCTTTCGCGCTTTTTAATTTTCGTATATAAGAACATATTAGAACCATAAAAGAAACTTATAAGAAACTTCTCACAAGTTTCTTATATTTGTTATATATCTTGTATGACTGATTTGTGTTTATTGGACAGAGAAGTTTCTCATACAGATAAGATTTTTCCATATGGCTAGCCCTATTATAGTAATATTAGCTCCCCGTATGGTGGCTTGGCAGAGGCTGGTGTTCTTTTCGATAGTCCATCTCACTAATTAGCGTAATTCTAAGGTATTCTTATGTGGTCAGTGCTGGTATATTGTCCCCACCAAACCTGATGCTATCCAGCATTATTTCCTCAGTGCCAGTACCAAACTCTGAGCACGGAAGCCTTGTCAGAACATACATCTAGCATTTTCTGCATATCTTGCATATATCTCCAGCAGTCGCAAGCACGCAACTCTAACAGTCGCACGACCTCTGGTGGACGCACGAAGAAACCGAGGAGCGGGGACGGCAGCCGAGACGGTGGCAGAGCTTGTCGGCCTTGGTGCTGCTGTACCGCATGGTTCTGATAGGCGTGCTCGTAATCGGGCAGTTTTAACGAAAAAAGCGAGTGCGTTAAAATAGGAATACTTTGTTCCGCTCTATGATGTTATTAAAAGTCAACATGTTAATTTTCTTGACGAGAGATATACTGACCTTCACTAACTAAGGTCCGTATTTCTCTCCTTTTTTACCTAATAAGACGGAGTTCCGTTCAACATGTTTACGCAACTATGTCACCTGTGCTATGCTCCAGCCATGGCCGATTCGCATTTGTACCCAAGTAAATTAACTTTAGCACACTGACCAGCGTCAGCGAGCTGGCGTACGGGATATCCTGGAGAATCTATCCCGGTTTCTTCCTCCATAATGCGACTACCGCCCCGCCATCTATAGTGTGTTGCATTTGCGAATAGGTAAAGGGATAAAGCGCGGTACTATTTCCGCACAATCGACAATTGGGAATAACTGCGATTTGTGATTCCCAGTATAGCCACTGACAGTTGTGGAATGCTAGGAGTGGATAATAATGGTTACGCGTCTACCTTTTGTGATTTGTTATTCAGAACACTTATCAGTTAATGACGCACTCTTGGGTTGAGAAGCGATAAAAAATGTTCTGGGCGCGACTGACGTATCTCAATGAGGATTTATTTTCTTCAAATGTTTGGTTAGGCTCTATTCTCGACCTGTCCAGAGTCATGCGCAGTGTCCCAGAACTGGTATTAATTTTGGGCAATCTATTTGTTTCCTTAAAATATTATATCCTACAGATAATGAACCCCTGTCAGTGAACGATCTCGAAAATTCCGTAATCACTGAGAGGTTAAGAAAAATAGATCTTCGCCAGCCATGGTCATTCTTATCTTTTTCACTCAGTAGTGATGCTAATTACGAACACCCGAACAAAAAACTAGACGAGTGCCACCTTCATCCTTGCCACGACCTGTCGTTCTGAAGCTCTCAATGGCTTTGGGAGAAAGTCTCCGTAAGCAGTATTTGTTTTTATGCTTTACGTAGCCCGGAAAAGTCAAGCTTTGGACAGTTCGAAGAGCGCATGTAAAATCACTAACTGCAATACGAGGTAGAAGCACTCTGAGGGGCATGGTCGGAGATCAAACTTTCAACTTTTGAATACTCAGGTCGTTAAGCCTCATGTTGAGTGTACGTGATTCCAATCTGCAATTTTGGTTAGAAAGCTATGAGCATTGTTCCGGCATAAAGCATTCCATGCAGTTGATTATGATACATGGCTTGCACGTGACGTCATTAAAAGAGCTCTCTGCTGGGCTCCCCTCTTAACAGGGTCCTCTCTTATGCCACCCGGATTTGCACAGACGTCACGATTCTCCTCCCAGAAGGTTATAGAAGATCAAACCGTCACTCAAAGTGTTTACAAAAGCAGCTTCCCTCTCCTCCTCTTACATGGTGTTCAACAAACTAAACTCGGACCTGAAACGGAACGACGCCAATACTATATAAATAAATTTATGAGCATCCTAGGTGACCCCAAGAAAATCTGGAGCACTGTAGGAACATTGATTTCCAGGCCTAGTGATCCACCTCCTACTGAACTGTAGATTGACGGCAAAAGCTACGGAGGTAAACATATCTCAGACATGTTTAGTATTAACTTTCGAACATCAGGAGCATCCTCGTCCCCGCCAACCAATGCAGCTAATGTTATTTCATATATACGTAAAAACGTAATTAGATCAATTTTCTTTTCTCCCAAAAACGAGGAAGAAATAAGTGCCTTGATCGCTTGCCTTAAAAACAGTACTGCCCCAGGTGAAGATGGTCTCAAAGCTGAACCAACTAAATTTATTTCCAGTCTAATATAAACTCCAGTAACACACATATGCAACACGTCATTTTTAACTGGTCGCTCTCCAGACATAATGAAAGCACGCGTTTGGGTTGTACGTAAGTGTGGTGTACGGAATGACCTCATTAATGTCATGCGAATTTCTGTACTTGCTATTCTTTCGAAAATTTTATAACTAATTATTAACAATCGCCTGGCCAGTTTTCTTCACAGAACAAAGTATAATCTCCGAACAGCAGTTTGGGTTTGAAAAAAATAAATAGACCGAAATGGCATTTGTAAATGTTAAAGATAAACTTATTACGAATGTTGAAACTAAACAGTTTTCCATCGGAATATGTTCTTTTACTTACGAAAAGCCTTTGGCTCAATCAAACATCAAATACTACTAAAACGCTAAACATGTTAGGTATAAGGGGCATATCAAACGAATTAATTAATAGTTACTTGAGTTCTCGATTACGATTCTCCATTTATAACGCCGTCAAATCGGATATCCATCAAATAGTGTATGGCGTCCCGCAAGGATAAATTTTAGGACCATTCCTGTTTCTTATTTACATCAATGATATCGTTAATATTTCGCATCCCTCAGAAAGGGTATTATTCGCAGACGTCTCGAATGTATTTTGTTCCCATATTAACCTTCAGTATCTTGAAAGCACAGCTTATGATTCGTTAAATGATTTATCACTGTGGCTAGTGGCAAACCAGCTTGAATTGAGAGTTTAAAAAACTAAATATATCGTTTTTAGGGCAAGAAATAAGATGGTTAACTACGACACAGATATAAAGTTTAACTCCTACAAATTGGAGAATGTTGAATCATTAAAGTTCCTGGGTGTACGGTTTCATTAACGCCTGTACTGGACCACTCATGTGTCCAAGTTGTCTATAACACTCTACAGATCAATTGGCACAACACACAAATTGAGATATTTACTAGCTACATGGCTTAAGTGCCAATTATACTATGCACTTGTTCACCCTCACATACATTACTGCCGTCAAAAAAAGGCGCGTGTTCTTCATGCGGTCCTGCCACGAGTACCAGAACTTATTCTCTGAAGCATACTCATAAAAGTCAATATATCCTACCGGACTCGATGAATATATCTTAAACATGTCTGGCTTCGCTGTTTTAAATGTAAGTTTTACCTTTTATTTCATGAAAGATACGATGACTGCATCAGCTCATTTGGCTTGGTTATCTGCTGTTGGCGTAGCAGAAGGAACTGCAGCATCATTGCCGTGCTTGATGTAGATATCGATGTCTCTTCCGATAATCTCCGACATAGCTGTAGCACCATTTCTTCAAAAACTCACAGTTGAAGGTTTACCGTAACGGATCTTGAGCTGAAACGTTCCGTGGTTTACTTTGCCCTCTGTGTGACAAGCTCAACCAACTATGGTGTGCTGATATGTCAAGGAAGATCTGTCGTGACATCATCTTCAACATTGTAACTCGAAAATACAATTGCTTTCGGAAAGCCTGGATGTATGTGGAAGGTTACCCAGATTTTTCTGATCCTGTCGGATGGGCCAAATTTGTAGTGGTCTGCAAATTATTGCTACACTAGGGAGTTTAATCAGACCCGTTTATTCTGACTTCTTTCTTCTCCTCGCCGCCAGTCTTGATCGTCGTCCTCTCCTTTCATTACCAGGCTGATTTCATACTCACTTTATATATATATATATATATATATAGATGATTATTTTTAATATAGAGAGAGAGAGAGAGAGAGAGAGAGAAGTTTGATTATTAATTGGTTTACGTCAAATTTAGGGGACGGGAAAGAGAGCTGGCGAAATACTGGGCCAGAAGCGGGGATCAAACCCGCAATCTTCGCATATACAGGGCGACGCCTTAACCGATTACACCGTCCCGGCCACTTTTATTACCAGGCTGATTTCATATTTACTTTATATATATATATATAAATATATATATATTGTTACGGTTAGACCGCAATCACATAACTTGGTAATTTGCCCTGTCTTCCAAGTCCTTCCACACCCTATTAATATATATATATATATATATATATATATATATATATATATATAGTGAACGAATAGGGGAGAATGTGATTATTGAATTTATTGCATTAAAGTTAGGGAAAGTTAGGGTTCCCTAACGTTAATGCAATAAATTCAATAATCACCTTCTCCCCTCTTCGTTCACAATATTACTACGGCTGAACTTGTCAATCTTCACTCATTCCCATGATATATATATATATATTGAAGGGGTTTTAATGGGGATGATTTAATTGAAGTAGGTTGGCAACAGACTGCTTCACAGAACGGTTCGATCGCAACTGCCTTGTCCTCGAGCACCCAGCACAAACTCTCCAGCCGGGGGCGCTTCGTCTTCTTCCTAACATTTCCCGCCGGTCGGGCGGAGGGCTGGGTGTCAGTCAGTTTGATGTAGCGTCATCGGGACTATGGAAGGGTTTCATCCTTGCAACGTGAACAATGTCGGTGGATTTAGATCGATGATCTCGGTGGGGGTGATAGTGGTGAAACTTGATAATTTGTGGGCGAAAGGCGACGCAGAACAACATAGGGTCCGACGTATTTCTGAAGGAGTTTTTCTGACTTTCCCGGCTGGGGTCGAGGTGTGGCTAAAAGAACCCAGTCTCCAACTTCGTAGGAGGCAAGACCATGGGTTTCCGAATGGCGAAGTTGCTGGTCTTGTTGTGACCGTAGGGTGTGCAGACGGGCAAGGCGACGGGCGTCCTCCGCTCGGCCAACGATGTCGGTGGCATAGGGGCTCAACGGCTGTTCATTTAGGGAAGGCAAGATCGTGTCCAGAGGCGTAAGAGGTTAACGAGCGCGAGAATCTTGTAGTTGCTTGATGCGCAGTGTTGTAGGCATAAGTGATGTATGGAATGATGGCATCCCAGTTGGTGTAGTGATCGTCGACATACATGGATATCATTTGTGATAATGTTCGGTTGAGGCGTTCGGTGAGTCCATTTGATTGTGGGTGGTACGCACTGGTTACTTTGTGAATTGTGTTGGTGAGGCGCAATACTTCTTCTATTAGCTTGGCAATAAACGGGGTTCCCCGATCACTGATGATGTTTTGGGGTGCTCCGTGCCGCAGTAGAATACTGTGGAGAAAGAAATCTGCGGCGTCTTGGGCAGTGGCCGTACGTACACACGTTGTTTCTGCATAGCGTGTAAGGTAATCGACGGCAACAATAACCCAGCGGTTGTTGTTGTTGGAAATCGGAAAAGGACCCAAAACATCGATGCCCATTTGTTGGAACGGGGATTCGGGTGATGTGATGGATTGAAGAGGACCGGGTGTCTTGGTCGTGCGACTTTTCTGTGTTTGGCAAAGGCGGCAACTTCGAATGTATTTGTTAATTGTGCGTGACATGCCGTTCCAAAAATAGCGATCACGGATGCGGAAGTACGTTTTGCTAAAACCGAGATGTCCGGCCGTCGGGTCATCATGATGGGCGCGGATGATGTCTTTTCGAAGCAGCCGAGGCACGACCAGAAGCCAAGGGCGGCCGTGGGGTTCGTAGTTTTTTCGGTAAAGAACCCCATCATGCAGCGTGAAAAGACGTGCACGCCGTTGGATGCGCCATGATGAGGGCGTGGTGGGTCCGAGGAGGTGACGAACAATGGGTTGTAATTCTTGGTCCGAAAGTTGAGCATCCGCGATGTCAATAGTGTCCAAAACTGCAGAAAGTTCAATCTCGACATGTGGTTCGTGAAGGGAAGAATCAGCCGAGAGTGGACACCGCGACAAGGCGTCTGCTTCGAGGTGGCGTTTTCCGGATTTGTAAACAATCGTAAAGTCGTATTGCTGAATCTTGAGCGACCAGCGTGCCAGGCGACCAGATGGATCCTTGAGCCCGGTCAGCCAGCAAAGGGCATGATGGTCTGTTACTATGCGAAAGTGAATTCCGTAAAGGTATGGACGGAATTTGGAAATTGCCCATATGACCGCCAAGCATTCGCGTTCTGTGATGGTGTAGTTGCGTTCAGATTTGGTTAGGGTGCGGCTAGCGTATGCGATCACACGTTGGGTGTTACGAATGTTCTATGCAAGGAGAGCGCCCAGGCCATGACCGCTAGCATCTGTGCGAAATTCTGTATCTGCGCCTGGTAAGAAATGTCCAAGAATCGGGACCGAAATTAGGGCCGCTTTCAGAGAGGTGAACGCATTCATTTGATCTTGGTCCCAGTGGAACAGTTGGCCAAGGCGAAGTAACTTGTTGAGGGGTTCGGCGATGTTGGAAAAAGCCGGTATGAAGTTTCGAAAATATGTGCAAAGACCAAGAAACGCGCGGACATCTTTCAAGTTTCTAGGAACTGGAAATTCAGAGACTGCTTGAATCTTGCTTGGGTCAGGACGAATTCCGTCGACACTGACCAGATGACCAAGTACCTTGATTTCTCGAGCTCCGAATTTACACTTTTTAGAGTTCAGCTGGAGGTTTGCGTTACGAAAGCAATCTAGTACTTGCCGAAGTCGGTATAGATGGTCGTCAAACGTTGTTGAAAAAACAACAACGTCGTCGAGATAGCATAAACAGATATTCCATGTGAGGCCCCGGAGCAAAGTGTCCATCATGCGTTCAAACGTTGCTGGGGCGTTGCAGAGTCCAAACGGCATGACATCAAATTGGTATAGGCCGTCAGGAGTAACGAACGCTGTTTTTGGTTTGTCTTCCTCAGAAAGGGGAATTTGCCAATACCCACTGCGTAGGTCTAATGAGGAGAAAAAAGATGAGCCCTGAAGAGCGTCTAGCGTGACTTTCTTGGTGACTTTGTTAAGGCGGCGGTAATCGACGCAGAACCGCCAGGAGCCATCATCTTTTTTCACGAGAATTACGGGAGATGACCATGGACTCGACTGAAGGTTCGATTATTTTCTTGTCTAACATGTCGGCGACATTTTCTTTTATGGTCTTTCGCTCGGCTGGTGATATTCTGTATGGTCGGCTTTTCAGGGGAGTGGCGGCGCCGGTGTCGATTTGATGTGTCACGGTGGTCGTCTGAGTAAGAGCTTGCCGACTGAAGTCAAACAAGTCGCTGTACGTGCTTAGTAGACGTTGGAGAGATTCACGTTCAGCATTCGTTAGAGAAGAGTCTATCATTTGGGCAGTGCGCTCGCTCAGAGTGTCAGCCGAAGCAGCTTGTAACTTTGTCGTAGTAGGTGCTGGAGATAAAGAGGCGATAGCATGCTCGTCACACGTTTGGATTGTGGCGATACGCGATCCACGAGGTAGCATGAGTGGTTCCGCAGAAGGGTTTGTAATGTATAAGTGAACTCGTCGTGTTTTCACCCTGGCAATGGAGTGGGGAACAAGAACGCCCTTCTTTGCAAAAGTAGTCACGATAGGCTCCACGAGACCGCAAGCACTGTTAAAACGGGATTCGGGTACAAGCTGTACGGAAACTGCTGAAAACGCGGGCACGTGTATGTCGTCCCCAGTACGAAGAACAACTGGAGGCGAATCGGGAAGAACGTCTTCTGTATCGCAGATGTTGAGATGGAGCTCGCCGCTGCTGCAGTCAATAAAGGCCTCGTTTGAAGTCAAAAAGTCGCACCCGAGGATGACGTCAGCGACGCAGTTTTGTAGTACTGTGAAAAGGACAACGTAACGGCTTCCTCCGAGAAGCATGGACATGGTTGAGTAGCCGAGGGGTCGCACCAGTTCTCCATTGCCCATGCGTAGTAAGCGTCCATGAGCGGGTGTGAGCACCTTACGCAAACTGCGGCGAACGCTTTCGGCAATGCATGATTTGGCGGCACCGGTATCCACTAAAGCCGTAAATGTTTGTCCGTCGATTACAATCTGAACGGTCGTCGGTCCATTACAAGGAGGGTTTTTGCCGAGTTTGAAGAGTGCAGCCTGACCTCCGGTGTTAGCACAGGCTGCTGGGCTTAGTTTGATGTCTCAGTATGTGCGGCGACGGTGTTGAGGGGCGACACAGAACGCGAATGGCGAGGGTAAGGCGATGGCGACCGGCCCCGGCGAGTGGTGAGCGACGAAG